>CM073578.1:121859041-123067687 GCA_037074715.1 Magnolia kwangsiensis | reverse complement strand
ACTTAAATTTGATTATTAGAATATTGAGTCAAGACAATTAAAGACTCGGTCAAGTCTTTAATTTGATTATTAAATATTGAGTCAAGAAATTTGATTATTAGAATATTGAGTCAAGACAATTAAAGACTCGGTCAAGTCTCTGAGTTAACCTGACCTGGCTAGACATTGAGTCAAGTTTTCAAGAACTATGTTATGAAGTATTAATTAAAGTTAGCAGTTCTCTTTTAGAAAAGAAATTTCAGTGGTCTACATGAATCATTCAATTGAGAACATATGCTATAGACACAATATCACAACTTTGGAGACATGTTTCACACAGCGTTGATACATAATTGAAATGTGTGTTTGTGCATTCAAGTTCAAAAGTTCGTCTAAGTATGTATCACCTGTTATGTACTGGTTTCAGGCATAAATGATATGGTTGTATCGTGTTGTTTCACACCACGACAGGCCGATACAGCCCAGTTTTGGTGGTGAATCGAAACGATTTTCAATCCTCATGGGTACTAGAGCAATCTATCAAAATACCTATCTCCTTAAGTGAGTTTATAAACTGTCTTTTGATGGAAGTATTTGTATGGTAAGTATTTATGCAGAAGGGCTTCTGAAAGAAGTAATTCAGTCATGATGTATGCTATGGTTTTATGGAGTATGGAAAGAATGCATATCAGATGGAGGTTTTTGGATGACTTACATTCTTGTAGCATATGACACATTGGTTCATCTTTGCATTCTAGGAGAGTTTGGACTATCACATCCATGGTTGGCCTTTGGCTTCTTTCCTCCTCCACACAGGAGATTCCTAACTTCACCATCGCTGCCGCTTGTTTCCAATCAAACTGTCCGTTCAATCGGAATCCACAAAATCTCCCACCCATGATTCTTCTCCTCTCTCCATCTTCTCCTTCGCCATCCTAACTAACCTCTTTAATTCCACTTCGTCTTCTTCCCCATCCACCACCCAATTCGAAAGCCGAATTCCCTTCACAATCTCAAGAAGCACAACGCCGTAGCTATAAACATCAACCTTTGCAGTGATGGGTAGATTCAAAGCCCACTCCTGGAGCCATGTACCCGATCGTTCCTCGGATCCGAGAGAAGTTATAACTAGGCCCACTTCTCTCAGTCAATTTTGCTAGTCCGAAATCAGCGATCTTGGTTCGAAATCCAATTCGAGAAGTATGTTTTCAGGCTTCACATCACAGTGGATTACCCATTCGAGACACTCATGGTGAAGATAGGCCAGACCCTTGGCAGTCCCTACAGCAATTTTAAACCTCTCTCCCATCTGAGCGCGCTAGCAGGGCCCATGCCGCTGCCATTAGAGAAAAGGTGTTTGTCCAATGACCATTTTCGACATATTCATAGACCAGGAGTCGCTTTGCTCGCTCCAAACAGTATCCCCACATTCTCACTAGATTCATGTGGTAAATTCTCCCTATCGTGCTTACTTCCGCCCAAAATTCATCGTCTCCTTGAATGGCATCCCCCAATTTCTTCACTGCCACCACTCTCTCCATCATCCAAAACTCCCATATAAACAGTCCAAAACCTCCCCTCCCTAGCTCCTCTTTGAATTTCTTCGTCGCCTTCTTCAGCTCTGCATATGTAACCTCCTGAACTGATTGAATATTGCTTGGTACCCTTCCACCGCTGACGTTGGTGTCTCATGCTTCCTGAAAAGAAAACCACCACCCTGATGCAATAAAGAAGATCTCTATTGCGCCTAATGCCGAAACAAACCAATAGAAATACAAGTATTTCTTGTCTCGATCGTTCATATAAATATCTGAAGAACCAAGCATAATTTCTTCTCTGCTAGATTCACAGATAGGCTCAGACCACTTTGATAACAGAGGATGCTGAGGCATCTATGTTTTTGGGCCGTTTTAAATATATGCTGCCTGGGAAGGGCTGGCGACCTATACCCATTAAAAAGTGCACTTTTGGGGTAACAGACGCCGGTGCCAGTTAATCTGTACCCAAAAGCCTCACAGAGCAATCATCTAAGCAGAGCTTCCGGCAAGATTGTAGTGATACGTTTTGAATGAATTCGATTGTGAGATCGAACCCATAGAAATCTATCTGTGGAATCTCTAAAAATTCTACTTGCTGGGGGTTGCAGCTTTGGTTGAATTGAGGTTTGCAACCTTGATTCCAATCACTTGGATCTTTCATTTCATAGTCCGGCGGACACGAACATCTTGGTGCTGGTGTATAAATGCAAATCCCATTTCTGCCACATAGCCCATGCACACTACACTGCTGTGAAAGAGCCACCCATGAAATCATCCATGACCCATTTGATTCATTCAAGCTATAGAGTCTGAGATTTCCATCATGGTCCAGTGTTAGTCTCCTTCTAATCCCAGAACCCATATCAGAAGCATTGAATTCCAATCGATCGCTCGACGTGAACCTACCCATTGCATCAAGAACAGCATATCTGCTACTATTGTAGTTTGTTCTAACATTGCCAAACACGCCATTATCAGGATTCGGCCAATACACGCTGGAAATCTCAGGCCCATCATACATCAATCTCAGAACATTATCGTTATCGAAATATAACCTGAAATAGCCTGGAGAGGAATGTTCCTCTCCCTCTTGCAGATACAATTCTCTTGCGTCTGGTAATGGGCTGTGAAGGGAGAAGAGTATCAGTTGGATAATCAAAGCTTTGCCACAAGATATTACCATTCAATTCTCTTAGAACAAGATTTCCGTCGTTCGTAAGCTCCGCTCGATCAACGTCACTAGAGCTAGTGTTGGTGTTCCAATGATGGATGAGCCATCAGTGTCCAGTAGAACCATGTTGCCGTCTCGGTTGAGTGAAATTCTCGAGCGCCGCCCGTTGACGGGGTGGTCTCGGTTCGCCATCCAAACGACAGTTTTGTCTGCTGAATTTGAGAACCAAATTGAGAAAGAATAGGCATTTTTGCCGACCCTGTAAAACCCACATGTGAATGAGTTGTCTGAAGAGATTAGCACGTCTGATTCGTCCTCTACTGAAAGGGAAGATCCTCTGTGCAAAGAGCTTTTGTCTGTTGAACATAAAGAAGTAGATAGAAAAAAGATGAGAAGAAAGAGAAGGATAGGAAGGATTGAGGAATAAGGATATCGGCTTCTCATGTTTGGACAGAGGATTGAAGTTCAGAAAATTGATCTTGCTTAAAGCCGTTCTGTTGCTTGTGAAAACAGATGGGAAAGCGCATGGTAGTCCACCGACCACCAGTATAGATGGATCCTCGACTACCCGCTTTAATTCTTCAATGTGAAAGAAGGCCAAAAAAGTGTATATATATACTCCTCATGATGTCGAGTTGTATGGGCCCCACCATGATGTATGTCAAACATAAACACCATGCATTGATGGGTCTCCTTTAAATTAATCAGCTGTATACGGAACTTAGGTGGGCCATACCATTTAAAATCATGTGAAGACATGCCTAAAACATATAAAAGCAATTGGTGGGGCCCACCTAAAATTTGGATGCATCTGAAACTTGGTGTGACCCCTCATCCAAGTGGGACACACATAATGGATGGGATGGATTTGTGAACCACATTTTGTTGGGTCCAAAAAACGATTATGAATGTTTTAATGGAGGGTAACCCCTCTCAACTTTTGTATGTGGTGTGGCCCACACAAGTCAAGGATTGACTTGATTTTAAGACCTATGCCCACTATGGAATAGTGCATCTGACTGATGGGTAGATGTTCGAAATACATCATGGTGGGGCCACACAACTCGCCCTCATGGGGAGAAACACACCCCCCCCCCCCCCCCCCCCCCCCCATATCTCTCTCTCTCTAAATTATGGTGTGGCCCACACAAGTCAAGGATTGACTTGATTTTTAAGACCTATGCCCACTATGGAATAGTGCATCTGACTGATGGGGTAGATGTTCGAAATACATCATGGTGGGGCCACACAACTCGCCCTCATGGGGAGAAACACACCCCCCCCCCCCCCCCCCCACCACATCTCTCTCTCTCTCTCTAAATTATGGGATATCCAAAACTCAGTCGTATACAGAACTCAGGTGGGATATACCATTTAAATCATGCGAAGACATGGCTAAAATATATAAAGGCACTTAGTGGGGCCCGCCTAAAATTTTGGATGTATCTGAAACTTGGTCTGACCCCTCATCCAAGTGAGAGACATAATGGATGGGCTGCATTTGTGAACCACATCTCGGTGGGCCCAACAAATGATTATGAATATTTTTAATGAAGGATAACTCCTCTCAACTTTTGTATGTGGTGTGGCCCACACAATTCGTGGATTGACCACCATAAAATGGTGCATCTTACTGATGGAGTAGATGTTTGACACGCATCACGATGGGCCCACACAACTCGACCTCATGGGAAGTTCCCATGAGCTTGACCCCATAGAACCTTTTCCCATATATATATATATATATATATATATATATATATATATATATATATATATATATATATATATATATATATATATATAAAGTCATGCTCCCCTGTGCACCTACGCATGTGCGCACCTTTGCACATGTGCCATGGATGTTTAATCTGAATGGTCCAATTTGATGCGGAATCCTATGAAACTTCGTTTGACAAATTTTCGCCTTAATCTAAAATTCTAGTGGGCCATAGCAAAGAGAAATGCAAATTAAGGAAGGAAACTGTTTTCATTTTACATGGCCCATCAAAGTTTTAGATCAAAGTAAAACTTGGGCCCGAGGGGTTTCATGAGGTGCTGCTTCACATGAACAGTTCAGATTTTGGATCTACATCACATATGATGGGTTCTCAAAAAAGTTCGTACGTAGTACGTACGAACTAGTTCGCAGGTGAGTTTTCGTGTGTGTGTGTGTGTGTGTATATATATATATATATATATATATATATATATATATATATATATATATATGGAAAAGGTACTATGCGCTCGACTTTACGATAAGCTCCCATAAGGTAGAGCTATGTGGGCCCCACCATGATGCGTGTCAACCATCAACATCGTGCATTTGATGAGTCCCCTTTAAATTATGGGATATCCCAAAAATCAGCCGTATAAGGAACTTAGGTGGGCCATACCATATAAAATCATGTGAACACACCGTTAAAACATATAAAAGCACTTGGTGGGGCCCACTTGAAATTTGCATGCATCTGAAACTTGGTTTGAACCCTCATCCAAGTGGGACACACATAATGGATGGGCTGGATTTGCAAACCACATCTCGGTGGGCCCAAAAAATGATTATGAATGTTTTAATGGTGCACGGCCCCTCTTCACTTCTGTATGTGGTGTGGCCCACACAAGTCACGGATTGACTTGATTTTTGAGACCTAGGCCCACGATGGAATGGTGCATCTGACTGATGGGGTAGATGTTCAAAACACATCATGGTGGGGCCCACACAGGTTGACCTCATGACCTCATGGGACGAACTCATGAGGTGGAGCGCATAGTACCTTTTCCCCTATATATATATATATATATATATATATATATATATTTGTTTTTTAAATAAAAAGATCACTATATGTATTAACAAATAAGGTCAATATTTCTAATAAAATTTATAATTTTATTTATGGTATAATGTATTATGACTTTTTTTTGATACATGGTAAAGTATGTATTTATGGTAAGAATGACTACAAATATAGGATACATGTCAGCCTAAATATTTTGCATCAACAAATATTTTAAATCATGCTAAGATGGATTTAAATGGTATTAATTGGAGACCGTCATACTAGTTCTTATTTCCTCATGAGTTACACAATTAATATGGTACAGCCGGTAGAATACAATTAAGGTAGAGCACTAATCATTGAGCACCAGATGGTGTGTAAAATCACTTCTTTAAAAAAAATTACAAGAAATTATATAAATTTCAAGAAATGGTTGTCCACAAAGCAAAGGTTAGGATTGTTGAACCAATCTGATTTTTAGACGGACTTAGATTTGGCGGTTCCAAATTCTTTCTGTTTTACGATTAGATGTACAGAATGCGATTTAATGCCGGCCCATCGAAGGAACTTTTATAACCTGGCGCTAAGAATGTCTTTCTGCCCACTGCTGGAATGTACTGCGGTGACTGTTTCGGAAGGTGAACAGTCTTTTTATAAAATAGAGAGTGGGCCCCACTATATCATAATTGGGCCCATTCCATCAAAGATCCAATTCATATATTTTATTTGGGGCATTTTGGGAACTCAGAAGGCGTTAATTTCACCTTGATCTAAGCTTCTTTTGGCTTCCAAATGAAAATAATGGTGGCATTTCTTTTCGAGCTATTTTCTCTGGCGTAGTCTACCTTTGAAGTCTTTTTCCCTAATTCTTGGGGCCATACCTTGCAATTAAATCTTCATTCAAATGGTCGGAGTGGATTTCATAAAAAACTCACAGTGGACCTCATAAAAACTGTTCGAAAACCTATATGTGAGGCCAAGATCGAAGCTTGGACCCATTTGTATTTTTTTGCTCATTTTTTTTGAGAGGGGACAGTCACCTTAAAAGGTTGTCGGACGTTGCTGATACCTTCGTGAGAGTCATTCCTTTGAGATTTTGATGTGTTTTGCAGCGATATTTCTCTATTTCGTCGTTTACGATTGCATTTCTCCCTCCTGATGTATTTTTGGTGACTTTTTCGATACGTTGTGGGGCTAGCACTAGTAAGCTGTCCTTCATGTCACAATATCAACATAAGGGTGGGTGTAACATGTATTTTGGAGTTAAGAAGATAGATATTTTGTCCATTTTCAACAGTAATGTTGTTGAAAATGCACAATTAAAATTCTTAAACTAAGCTCAACTATAATCCTATTGAAAAATGTACAACAGAGATCTTTGGAATAAGCTCAACGATAATCTTGTCGAAAATGTACAATGAACATATTTAGATTAATCTCAACGGTGATCATGTTAGAAATGCACAGCAAAGATTCTTAGAGTAAATTCAACGATGGTCTTATTAGAAAAGCATAACGAAAATCATTGGACTAAGCTCAATGGTGATCTTATTGGAAATGCACAATGAAAATCCTTGAACTAAACTTAATGGTGATATTATTGAAAATGCACAACGGAGATACCTAGACTAAGCTCAATGATGATCCTGTTGAAAATACACAACGAAGATATATAGGCTAAGCTCAACAGTGATCTTGTTGAAAATGCACAATGAATATCCCTGGAGTAATCAACGATGATCCTATTGGAAATGCATAATGAAGCTTCTTCGACTAAGTTCAATGGTGATCCTGTTGAAAATGCACAACGGATATCCTTGAATTAAGCTTAATAGTGATCTTATTAGAAATGTACAACAAGGATCATTGGACTAAGCTCAATGGTGATTCTATTGAAAATGTGCAATGGATCTCCTTTGACTTAGCTAAACGATAATCTTGTTGAAAATACACAACAAATATCCTTACACTATGCTTAACGGTGAACATGCACGTTGGATATGCACAACGGAGATCCTTAAACTAACCATTGGTTTTTTCCTTTCAGGTACAATAATATTTGAATGTATAACTGATATATCTTGAAAAGAAGCAACATATATTAGATGCATGGCTGATAGATTTGAAAAAAAAATGCAGCATGTATTCATTTGTATTTAGATGTGGGATGTACTATATATATCACTGATAGGTGTATTATATAATGGTATAATTTTTTTATTTTATTATTATACGAGCCTGGTGTGGGTCTGCGTTCAGCAAACACGAAGGCCCACCAAATGGAACTCAATTTCACTATTTCTGGCAGTATTACAATATAAAGGAAAATCCCAAAAATAAGAAAAGAAGAAAATAGAAAAGTGGTTTGCTCGATTAAGTTCTAATCTTCAGCCTTCTGGTTCGGTTGAACCGTCCTAGACCACACCGCTGGTCTGTTCTTCAAGCTAAGGTTGACACCTTGCTGTATTGCTGAATAACACTTAGAATATATGAGTGGAGAGGTTGTTTTTCTAGAATTCGTATGGAGTTGCTGGAGTGAGTTGAGATTGTTTTGGAACCTATCCAGGCCCTCCTTTTATAGGCTATGGTGGCTGGGGGTTATGGTCCAGGAAAATAAATTCCATGACCGTTTTCTGGCTGTTGAGAAAACTAGCCGTTTTATGGCCGTTTTCTGACCGTTGTGCATGGGCCATTAAGCTGCTGCATGCTGACCGTTGTGAGACAGCAGCTAGCCGTTTTATAGCTGTTGGGGCTAGCCATGCAGCAGTTTCAGCTGGACCCTGCACTTATTGCACAGCTGTTACAGAATTTCTACAACAGCTCTTTTTCAGCCCTCTATATATTCTAAGGGACTCTCATTCAGTCCTTTAGATTTTCGTCCAACCAACCATCTGCCTTAGCCACTAGTCGCACCGCGACTCGCACACGTCTCACTCCGGTTCGCGAAGGGAGCGACCCTCTGCGACACGATGCGCACGTGCGAAGTGCAAAGTGCGCCACTAGCGCCTCTACAGCCACACTGCCTCACATGCCCACGCCCTCGCACCGTGACCGTGACCGTGACCGAGACCGAGACCGAGCCCGAGCGCGAGCGCGTGCGCGGTGTTCCAGTGCTTCGCACTGGAACACGCAAGTCCCATGGTCCACGGACTAGGTAGGCAAATATTATGGTACTCCACTATTATCATTTAAACCACTTTTCTTTCTCTTCTCTTTCCCATGTGGGACTATTCCCAAAGCCCCAAAAGTTTTTCAAAAACAACTTTTTATTATTAAAATATTTTTTTATTAAAATCAATATTTTACAACAATCCCCCACTTGATTTTTTATAAAAATATTTTCTCGGTTAAACATACTGCCAGAATAATTAGCTTATATGTATAAAGAAAGATATCTTTTGATTTTAATCTTCCCTTAGTGTAAGTATCTCAAAACTCTATCGAAATGACTGGTAGCCGCAGCTTTGAACCAGTTATTTCTAGATAACAGAGTTGGAGAAACCACATACATATTCGCTATGTGTTGTTAGAGTTCCCACAATCTTGCTCAGCACAATTAATGGCCATGTGCTTATCCTAATTCGTGAACGATCCCGAGAGAAAACTCTTAACTCTCATGAGAGACGGCACCATCTCTACGTTCATATAGGTGAAATCCTTCCAGTGTCTCCGTTACTATAAGACACTTGTCCTAAAGACTGGAATTCATTAAGAGTTCTAAGATTCAACCCTCTTTCGTAACGCTCAGCACTTATCTATTATGGATGAGGTTATATAATTTAGTGCTGAAAACTTTCCACTTATCAGTGACTTGTTCTTACCCATTAAACCCAAGATTAGAGATTTTCTGATTTTAGGTTGGGTTACCATCACTAGTGGAACTTTGGTTGAAGAGTTTCAACCCCATCCCTCTAGATGTAGCCTTTACTACCTCTCTCGGTAGAGGTTTAGTGAAAGGATCTGCCAGGTTATTGCTTGATTTCACATATGAAATAGCAATGATTCCATCTTGAATCAATTGTCTGACATAATCATGTCGAAGACTAATATGTCTAGACTTACCATTATAAGTACCGCTATAGGCTCTAGCTAATGTGGCTTCACTATCACAATGTAGTGATACAGCCGATATAGGCTTTACACAAAAAGGAATTTCTAATAGAAGATCCCTTAGCCACTCAGCCTCTTTGCCTGTTGCAGCTAGGGCTATAAATTCAGACTCCATAGTCGAGTGCGTTATGCAAGTCTGTTTCTTGGATCCCCAAGATACAGCAGCACCTCCTAGGGTGAATACCCACCCTGTAGTAGACTTATTGTCCCCTGCACTCGATATCCAGCTCGCATCGGTATATCCTTCCAATACGGCAGGAAACTCTGAATAAAATAGTCCTAAGTCTTTGGTTGCTTTTAAGTAACCAAGGACTCTACTGATTGCATTCCAGTGTTCATTACTGGGGTTACTAGTAAACCTACTAAGTTTACTCACAGCATATGCGATATCAGGTCTAGTGCATTGCATAGCATACATAAGACTTCCTATAGCACTCGCATATTCTAATTGTGCAACTGTTCTTCCAGTATTTTCTTTTAGTTTGATACTTGGATCAAATGGGGTTTTTGCTTCCTTTATATTTAGATGGTTAAACTTGTTTAGTATCTTCTCAATATAATGAGATTGACACAAAGCATAACCCCCACAATGTTTTTTAACTTTGATACCTAAGATGGTATCAACTTGTCCAAGATCCTTCATTTTAAATACGGAAGAAAGAAACTTCTTTGTTTCAGTCACACCTTCCATTTTATTACTTATTATTAACATATCATCAACATATAGACAGATAATAATGATATAACTACCATCTTTTTTAGAATATATGCATTTATCAGCTACATTATGCATGAAACCATGAGATAGTATTTTGGAATCAAACTTCTCATGCCATTGTTTAGGTGCTTGTTTTAATCCATACAACGATTTGACTAATCTACATACTTTGTTTTCATTTCCTGGTAGAACGAAACCTTCAGGTTGTTCCATGTATACCTCCTCATTGAGGTCACCGTTCAGGAAAGCAGTCTTTACATCCATTTGGTGGATGTGAAGATGATGTATGGAAGCTAGCGCAAATAATATCCTAATGGATGTTATCCTAGCTACAGGTGAGTATGTGTCAAAGTAGTCTATCCCTTCTTTTTGTCTAAAACCCTTAGCTACTAGTCGAGCTTTAAAGGTTTGGATAGTCCCATCAGTGTGATATTTCTTCCTAAATACCCATTTGCAACCTATGGGTCTAGAACCTGGAGGTAAGTTTACTAGTTCCCATGTTTGATTTAATAGTATAGATTCCATTTCATCATTTATAGCTTCTTTCCAAAAAGCTGAGTCTCTAGAGGATACAGCTTCCTTATATGTTTTAGGATCATCTTCTATAGTCATTACTATAGGTATTTGTCTTATAACATTTTCTCTATCTGCTTCTACCAGATGGAAAATGATGCGTTGTGAGTCTATGTAGTCATCTCCAAAACTCTTCTCTATTCTAGTTCTTTGACTCCTATGAGGTTCAGTCGGAGCTTCCATTATATGTGGAGCTGTGCTATTTGGTTCTCTATTAGGAGTTTGAATTTCATTATCCTTTGACTCCAAGGATAGTGAGTTCTCAAAGAATTCAACGTCTCTTGATTCTATAATTGTATTAGACTCCATGTCTAGAAGTCTATAAGCTTTACTATTTTGTGCATACCCTACGAAGGTGCACTTAATAGCTCTTAGTCCTAACTTGGTTCTTTTTGGGTCAGGGGTTCTGCAGTATGCAAGACACCCCCACACTTTAAGATATTTTAGATTAGGTTTTCTACCTCTCCATGTTTCATATGGAGATACTTTATATTTTTTAGACGGAAGTCTGTTTATTATATGGCATGCTGCAAGCAGTGCCTCACCCCACAGATTTAGTGGCAACTTTGCTTTTATTAGCATTGAGTTGACCATTTCTACTAATGTTCTATTCTTCCTTTCAGCTATTCCGTTTTGTTGAGGTGTGTATGGAGCTGTACATTGATGTACCAGTCCATGTTCTTCACAGAAGTAATTGAATTCATTCGAGAAGTATTCTCCTCCTCGATCGCTACGGAGAATTTTTATCTTCTTACTTAGTTGATTCTCTACTTCTGCTTTATATATCTTAAACATGTTCAATGCTTCATCTTTGCTCTTTAATAGATAAACATACACATATCTAGAGCAATCATCTATAAAAGTTATGAAGTACCGTTTACCTCCACGAGTAAGAATGCCGTTTAACTCACAGATATCACTGTGCACAAGATCCAAAATTTGAGACGATCTTTCAACACTTGAAAAAGGTTTTTTTGTCATTTTGGATCGTATGCACACTTCACATTTATCAGTTTTATTATCTGTGTATGAGATTAAACCATTCTTAGCCATGAACTTCAAAGTACTATACCCTATATGGGCTAGTCTATCATGCCACAATCTAGCAGATTCAACCATATACGCAGAAGTGCTACTTTCATTCAGAGAAAACTTAACCATCCCGTTACAAGCATATCCCTTTCCAACAAAATTTTCATTCTTGGATAGAATCAGTTTTCCTGACTCGTATACCACCCTTATACCTGGTTTTTCCAGAAGATCCCCAGAAACTAAGTTTCGCCTCATGTCTGGGACGTGCAGTACATTAGTCAGAATCACTTTCTTTCCAGAAGTGAATATCAGTTCGACAGTTCCTTTGCCGACGACCTTCGATCGGACTTCATTACCCATTTGGACTTCTTGACCATCGGTCAATTCCTCATAGGTTTTGAAGGCTGATTTGTCGTAGCACACATGTACTGTAGCAGCAGTATCATACCACCAGCCTGAAACTTTGTCTTGGATAGTATTCACTTCAGTGATCATAGCCACGATATCGCCTTCTTCTACTGCACTTGCCTCTTTTTTAGATTTGCGATATCGGCATACTCGAGTATAGTGCCCGATTTTTTCACAGACATGGCATGGGCCTTTGAACTTTCCGTTCTTCTTTTGGGCGTTTTTCTTGAATTTCCCTTTATTGGGTTTTAGGGAATCATCTTTCTCGGGATTCTTGTTATTAGTGTTTTCTACTGCATGTACCTTGGACGAGGCATTCCCGTTATCATTCTTTTTATCGCGGTTACGGGATTCTTCCTCAATCCTTAGGTGTTTCTGGATTTGTTCCAGTGTGTAGTCCTCGGTTTTATGCAGCAACTTCTTTCTATAGTCTTTCCACATTGGTGGTAATTTAGCGATTATAGCCCCAACTTGGAATGATTCAGGAAGATCGATTTTGATCGCTTTGATTTTGTTTACTATTAGCTGCAGTTCTTGGATTTGGGGCAGCAGCGGTTTATTATCTACCATGCTGAAGTCAAAATACCTGGCGATGAGAAATTTGTTGGTCCCTTCTTCTTCAGCCTTGTACTTGAATTCCATTGCGGCCCAGATCTCCTTTGCTGATGATGTCTGTTGGTACAGATCGTACAGGCGGTCGGAGAGTGCGTTCAGAATGTGTCCACGACACAATAGTTCGTCTTCGGCTCTTTTAGCACGGGCAGCCACTTGCTCAGGTGTGTCTTTGTCGGTTGCTTCAGGCAATGCTTGCAGATTTGGATCTAGTATGTAGTAGATCTTCAGCGCCGTCAGGAGAAATTTCAGCTTGTCTTGCCATCTTGTAAAATTGGTTCCATCGAACCGATCAAGACGTATCAAGTCCTGATTCATCAACTTAATAGATGAAACGCTATCGGCTTCCATTTTAGAAATAACGCTTTAAGTTTGTTGGGAAACTTATACAGATTAATGTAGTTTCTGTATAATATGGAAATCGAAAATAATATGGACAGGCTGAAGCACGTCTGAAAACGCTGTCCTTAAAGCGTTATTTGCCCCAACTCAAGTAAATTGAGTATGCTGATAGGTTACAGGCAAATTGCTTCTAGGATACGACGAGCCTGGTGTGGGTCTGCGTTCAGCAAACACGAAGGCCCACCAAATGGAACTCAATTTCACTATTTCTGGCAGTATTACAATATAAAGGAAAATTCCAAAAATAAGAAAAGAAGAAAATAGAAAAGTGGTTTGCTCGATTAAGTTCTAATCTTCAGCCTTCTGGTTCGGTTGAACCGTCCTAGACCACACCGCTGGTCTGTTCTTCAAGCTAAGGTTGACACCTTGCTGTATTGCTGAATAACACTTAGAATATATGAGTGGAGAGGCTGTTTTTCTAGAATTCGTATGGAGTTGCTAGAGTGAGTTGAGATTGTTTTGGAACCTATCCAGGCCCTCCTTTTATAGGCTATGGTGGCTGGGGGTTATGGTCCAGGGAAATAAATCCCATGACCGTTTTCTGGCTGTTGAGAAAACTAGCCGTTTTATGGCCGTTTTCTGACCGTTGTGCATGGGCCATTAAGCTGCTGCATGCTAACCGTTGTGAGACAGCAGCTAGCCGTTTTATAGCTGTTGGGGCTAGCCATGCAGCAGTTTCAGCTGGACCCTGCACTTATTGCACAGCTGTTACAGAATTTCTGTAACAGCTCTTTTTCAGCCCTCTATATATTCTAAGGGACTCTCATTCAGTCCTTTAGATTTTCGTCCAACCAACCATCTGCCTTAGCCACTAGTCGCACCGCGACTCGCACACGTCTCGCTCCGGTTCGCGAAGGGAGCGACCCTCTGCGACACGATAAGCACGTGCGAAGTGCGCCACTAGCGCCTCTACAGCCACACTGCCTCACATGCCCACGCCCTCGCACCGAGCCCGAGACCGTGACCGAGCCCGAGCGCGTGCGCGGTGTTCCAGTGCGAAACACGCAAGTCCCATGGTCCACGGACTAGGTAGGCAAATATTATGGTACTCCACTATTATCATTTAAACCACTTTTCTTTCTCTTCTCTTTCCCATGTGGGACTATTCCCAAAGCCCCAAAAGTTTTTCAAAAACAACTTTTTATTATTAAAATATTTTTTTATTAAAATCAATATTTTACAACAAGGACTGCTTCTATACAATTTGCCACGGATTCTTGCTGGTTCTCCATTGTAAAATTGGTAAGGGTCCATGTTGAATCGCACTTGAGACACTAAGATCAAACGGGAGAGGCGGCTCCGCAGAAAGGAATGGAAATAGTCGAGCCTGTTGGCAAAACCATATACTATGCACACTAATGCACTTAGTAATTCTCCAGCTTCAAAACTATAAATTCAGGATTTAGCGTGGCTTGGAGCCCGTTCGTTGCTTGCTGTCTGAAAAAGCCATTTTTCGGAGTATCTGTGTATCATCCACCACACTCTTGCATAGTATTAAAGATTTTCCCTTTAAAGCACTATGCCATGCCGGTGGTCACTCTAGTTGGTGCTCTAATTGTCCTGGTCGGATTTACCGACTCTGTTGTAGCATTTCTTAAAAATTATTCACTCAGATTTAAGCATTTGCTGATTGGCAGTGACAGCAAAAGACAGTGGTCTGCCTAAGGGAGCATTAGAGCTGACTGAATTGATAGTCTGGCGAACTACCAAATGAGACTTCTTACTATATTCATATCCTCCAGCCCCATGCTAGAAGACTGTTTAGTTCAGTTGTTGATTTTGCGTTAAGGACCTTGATTTAGAGAGGTGTGAAACTCAAACACTGAGGTCTTATTATCGACTTCCCTAGTAGGGCTGAAAGTCGGGCGAGTTGGGTCAGGTTGGTGCTCAACCCTAACCCAATCCAAGGTTCCTGTACCTCAATCCTAACCCAACCCAATCCAATCTCAGGTTGGGAATTCTCAACCCAAGCCCAACCCAAGTGGGCTCGATCGGGTTGATCGGGTTGGTCAGGTATATACGTGCTAATATTTTCATTATTACATTAGTTTATTACATTTCAATATAGGACTTATTTTTTGTATCTATAATTTTATTAATTATATATGTGATTATCCATTATAAAGTACTTTATTTTTTTTCTTTTAAAAAACAAGCTAAAATATAAGATAACTACTTTAAAAGTCATGTAGCATCTTGCAAAGTCTATTTGAGAGAGAAATCTGGCATAACTTGTTAGCTTGAGTCCTTGGAAATGACGTGAAAAAATGACACTCGACGTCACTAGTGTGCCTTCGACACAAACGATCAACACTCAATTATAATTTATAAGTAACTTATATATTATGATCGGGTTCGGATTAGGCCGGGTAACCTGAGACCTCAACCAGAGCCCAACTCAAGTTTTATCGGGTTGGGGTTTATATAGCCCAAGCTTAAGATCGGGCCCGATATATCCTGCCTGAGCCCAACCCAATGTTGGGTCGGCCACGAGGCGGTCAGGTTGAACCCGCCCAACTTTCAGCCCTGTTCCCTAGTGGGCCGGGTGGCTAACAGTGATGTGTGAAGTGACAGTGGGTGTACTAACAAAAAAAGAAAAAAGAAAAAAAAAAAAGAGACGTGTGGAACGGATGTAAAAAGAACTTAGTAACCGATTGAATTGGTAGGTCGGTGGACTACCGAACGGGTCTTCTAGCGGTATTTTCCAGCTTACGTGAGAACTGAGAAGACTGTCTTGTTTGGTCAAGTATTTTCCAGCTAACGTGAGAACTGAGAAGACTGTCTTGTTTGGTCACGGGACTTGATTTAGCATGGACCTTCGTGTTAAGGATGTGAAAGCCATGTCAAAGGTAGGTAGGAACCGACTGAAATAGTAGTACGGCCGCCAACCATTTCAGTTTTACAGCCCCATGCGTTTAAACGAGGGGTGCCTTTTTAGAAGCTAGTGACGTCACCATGTTATGTGGGCCCACCAACACATATGTTTTGTATCCACACCGTTCATCCATTGGGAGAAATCATTTTAGCGAAAAAGCCAAAAGAATGAGTCAGATCCAAAGCTCAAGTGGACCCACCATAGAAAAAATAGTGGCAAGAGTGATGCCCACCATTAAAAACTTCCAAGGGCTAAAAAAGTTTTCCATCCAGCTGATATTTTTGTTTTTCCATCTTAGTCCTTGTTAACTTAATAACACGTTGGATCTCCAATAAACATCACGGTGGACCTTAGGAGGGTTCGAGTGGTGGGCATCACTCTATCTTTGAATTGCCCCGTTCTTTGGCTCATGTCCTAAAATGATCTCTTTAAATGGATGGAGAGTGTGACTCAATGGAGTTTACTCAGTAGGATAAAAGCCTACTCAGCATGCTTATTAAATCTGAAGTACCACGTCCAAATCTTAAATCTGAATCTAAAGTTATAATAAGAAGCCGGATGACTAATTGTGAATCAAGAACAACTAGTTTGTAAATTGGCGTCAAGTGGAATGTTTGAAATATGTTAATTGGCACATTCACAGACTGTAATGTTTATTTGCCATCCAGCAAGTTAATCATGTGGGGCTCACAGTGATGTGTGTAACCTAAATATATACCATCTAACCATTTTGAAAGTTCACTTTAGGGCATTATCTAAAAAATGAAGCTGATACAAATTTTAGGCGGACCACACCATAGGAAATAACCGTGATTTAATATTCACCATTAAAAGACAACTATAAGAAGAGACCACACAAATATCATCTTGATCCAAAGCTTTTGTGGCCCAAAACAGTTCTTAATCACCATGTTTTCTATACCGGGCCCATGTAGGATTTCGAGCTGCTTCATTTTTTGGATCATGCCTTAAAATTAATGAGCTTTCAATATGGATGCACAGCGTGGATGTAGTCACATACATTAAAGTAGGCCCCACAGTCAAGGTTCCACCCACCTCGGTGGAGCTGGGTCTCACCTAATTTGCTCCCTTAAATATGGGCGAGTTGCGTGCTACTCCCACCAACTGGAAGTGGATTGGGGTATGTGTTATATCCCAACCATCCTTTCATTTGGAGAGCTCGTACTTAAGCATGAACAAAAAATAAGATAGATCCAAAGATAAGTGGACCACATTGCAAAAAGTTATGGGGATTGAACGTCTACCATTGAAACCTTTTCGGGGTTACAGAAGTTCTGGATCAATATGATATTCATTTTTCTTCTTCATTTAGGTCTTTGTATGACCTTATAAACAGACTGGATAGAAAATAAATACTATGGTGGGCTCTACGAATGTTTTAATAGTGAGAATCATCATCTCACTACTATTTCTGGTGTGGTCCACTTAAGATTTAGAAACGAAGAAATATTGGTATCATGCTTTAAAATAATCTCACAAAATGGATGAATGGTGTGGATATAATAAATACATCATTTTGGAGCCCATGTGACTTTGGTATCGTTTGAATTGTTCGAATAACTAAGACCGCCCTCGTATGTGCACCACACGTACCCACACCCGCTAGATCATTGGTGTGTGGTACGCTACCTAATATGCTTTCACGAAATGAGTTAGAGACAGACAATCCCATCAAAGAGTTTTGTGAGGCCTATCCTAATGTATATTTTTATCTACATTATCAATTCATTTTTTCATATCATTTTAAAAAATAGCACAAAAACAAGGCAAGTCTAAGACTTAAGTGGGTCACACCATAAGAAATGGTGAAAATTAGGTTCTTACCATTTAAAACTTCTTGTAGTTATGGTAGGTTTTGATTAGAACTGGGCATCGGACCGAGTCAGATCGGATTGGGTCCAACTTGATCCGGTCCTAAATGTATATAGTCTGATTCGAAATTGATTTAATCTGGAATCAATTTCGAGACATCTGACTCGAACCGATCCGATGTACAGTTGACCTGACCTGAACCAAGTTCGACTCGGTTAGAGAATCTGAGTCGAATCGGATTGAGCATGGATCAAATTTTTTAATGGTGAAAATCATTATCCTCGCTGCTATTTTTGATGTGGTCCATTTGAGCTTTGAAAATGGTTCAATTTTTATTTTCTTAAAATGCACTAAAATGTCACAAAAAATAGATAAATGATATAAATATAAGAAATACATTATTGAGGGCCATGTTATTTCTTACTTCATTTGAACCTATTGTATAACTCAGAGCTTATGGCGCATAGCTGTGTTAATGTGCTCAGCACGAAAATGCAGGCCACTTTGGAAGAACTCATGTCGCATAGCTGTGTTAACGTGCTCAGCACGAAAGTAAAGGCCACCTTGGAATTGCTATATCTGTGTTAACGTGGTCAGCACGAAAGTGCAGGTTACTTTGGAATCCCTGTACGGGTGTAGGGAAGTTTCGTGAGTCTAAAACTGTCCATTCATTTGACGACTTCTTATTAAGACTTGGGATGAAAAATAAGATAGGACTAATTATTAAGTGGACCATATGAATTGTTTACGGTGAAAATCATTATCTCTACTTACTATTTGTAGAGGGTTAAGATTACTTTTAGATATTATTTATTTTTTGGATAATAATTTATAACGATGCCTAAAAATATATGAACAGCTTAGATATAATAAATAAGGCTTATATAACTTTTATCTCCTTTTGAAGTGTTCGTACAACTCAGAGATATCGAGGAGCGTCAGTGTACTCGTCTATTTACAGAAACGGATTGGCTACTCCCTGCCACCAGCCCGGTGGCTGGTGTTGGGTGACATGTGGGCCCCACTATAATGTATGTGTTTCATCGACGTTGTCCATCCATTTTTATAGATCAGTTTAAGACTTGATAAAAAATATTAGAGGATAAAAATCTTAGGTGGACCACACCACTGGAAAACAATAATGATCGGATATTCTACATTAAAATCATCATAAGGCCCACTATACTTTTTATTCAACATCCAATCTGTTGATTAGGTCATACAGACCTAGATGAAGGAAAAAACAAAGATCAGCTTGATCCAAAACTTTTATGACCCTAAAAGGTTTTTAATGCTCATTGTTCATTCAACACTGTTTCTTATAATGTGGTCCACTTGAGATTGGTATATACCTCATTTTTGGTTTCATACCATAAAATAATCTAGAATAATAGATGGACGGCATGGATGAAACACATACATCATGGTGGGGCCCACGGGGCATGTTTGATTTTTTTTTAGAGGTAAGGAAATGCACGGAAAATGAGCAATCATTTTCCTCTGTGATCACCGTCACCACACCTTCTAACGGGAGGATGCTGCGAAATACATGTGGGGGCACACCGTGATGTAAGTAGATTATCCACACCATTCATCTATAATGCCTAATGAATTTAGGGCATGAGCCAACAAATTAGGTAGATTCAAAGTTTAAGTGGACCACAACATATTAATAATGGATTCGAACTCTCACAGTTAAAAACTTCTTAGGCCCACTCTGGTAAAAATGTTTTGATGAAATGGATGGAAGACACAAATATGTTGTATATATGACGATGAGGCTCACAAATTTATGTCGGCCAATTTGGCCGTTTTTCTACGCGAAGATAGCGAGTACACTATTGAGTAAAGTCTCTCTACTCTTCCAAAATCTCTCTTTTCTTAAATTACTTAAGTACAGTGTGAAATTAGAATCAAGTTTAGTTTCAAAATCAGGATCCGGTAGGATTGGATCGAGTTTCAGATCGGATTAATCCGGAATGACCACGATCCAATTTTAATCCGAAACCATTCGGATCTTAATAGTGTAATTCAATCCATGCCGATCCAGGCCGCTGGTTCGGTTCTAATCGGTTCGGATCGGGTAGGGCCGGGTCGGATCCACCGGATCCGATCAGACATGCACAGCTCTAATTCTAATAAGACAACTTTAGATGTTTTCCTTTCATCAGGTCCATATGACTTTATGAAGAGGTTAGATGGCAAATAGGCTTCACCGTAGAACTTAAGGAAAGTTTTAACTGTAGTCGTTCCATTCCCACTGCATTATTTGGTGCGGTCGTCTTGAGCTTTGGATGTGCTTTTTGAGATATGCGCAGTTGAGTTAACGATGATTCACCTCACCGGAGAAAAGCCAAGTTGAGTTAGGATGATTCACCTTAACGGATGAGTCGGCCCAAGCAATCTTGTATGCAAGAGTGGCATTGTCGGCGGCGACATTGGCCAGATCCAAAACCAACCAAAAGACTGGGCCGTTTGGGTATTCGAGTGTTCTATGCCCGGGAAGTCCGGCATACTCTAAAGTCGACTTAACTCGATGACCAGCTGAGTCGACCCCACTCGAAGACTCAATCAATTCTTCATGTGACTCGACTCGATACTCGGTAATAAGATTAAAACATGAATAGTAACGAAGACAATTTATATAATAAAACAGCAAAAGTATAAACTAAATTCAACTGAATTCTAAGTCGACTCAGCGAGTTTTCAATCTCCTCTTCATATGCTTGACGATTTTTCTTTGATCGCTTGTGTTGCTTCTTCTTCCGGCAAGTTGATATATCTGATGGCGGATTTCATGGAATTCATCGGATGAGCGAAGCGGATGATGAGTGAATTGTAATCTCAACCGTTGAGCGACGGATCGGGATACTGCGCGGGATGGCAAAGGTGGGTTATGCAAAATCACGGCCGTTAAATCATCAAACAATTCCGCTAATATTCCCTCAGTTCTCCGTGAAGAGAGGAGAGTAGGAGAATGAGTGATTAGAGATCTCCATCGTTTACAGACAGATAGGCATACTACACGAGACTTCAAAGACAGACGATGATAGATCCTGGCCATTAAATCATCATGCAGTACCATTATTTTTCCATCTTCACCTTTCATTGTATGTAATATGTATCTTGCAAATTGGGTTTTCATTCAACCCTCTTTCTTCGTGAACTGTATTTATATTTGGAGTTTCCTTCTCTAGTTGGAAACATTCTCTCTGAGACGGACCGACGTCTTGTTTTAAAACAGTCGACTATTTGGGCCCATTTATGTGAAACCATTTTGTCCATCTGAGTTTTTTTTTTTTTTTTTCAGGATGATCTTTTATATCTATGGTTAAAATTAGGGTTATGACCTGATGAACGGAGTGGATTTCTCATATACGACATGGTGGGACCCAATTAATCCTGTCCCCTGATGTGGAAAACGATTGAGGTTTTGATGCGATACGAGAAGACGTCGCAGACAAAGATTCGATTCAAGTACATAGACTCAAGTTTCCGGACCCATTGAGGAAACTCGACGCGGATTTCCTGCGAAAGCCTCTCACATTAAGTTCCTTCGCTGGAAAACTAGGTGGGGTCAACGTGATGTTTTTAAGAAATCCATTCCGTACATCCGTTTTCCGAGATATTTTTAAGATAACAGGCCAAAAATGAGCCGTATCTAATACTTAAATGGACCTAAAATATGATTATTGAATGTACACAGTTAAGATGTTTGTAGGCCACGGAAGATTTGAATCAGGCTAATATTTGTATTTGCAGTTCATCCAATTAGGAATGAAGTTATTAACCGTATGGATGTCATGTAAACAACACTTTCTTCCCGAGAAAGTTTTCAATGATAGAAAATTTTCTACCCAGCTTTTTCTCTAGTGCAGCCCACTTGAGTCTTGGATCCTTCCACCTAGGTGCAGGAACTTCCTGCAAAAGGCTATAGCAAGTCCGTGCGTCGAGGAAACTATGGAGTTTGGACCCGTGAAAGCCTATGGCAGGAAAGTTCTTGCCCTAGGAACTTAGGTGGGGCCCACCATGATGTTAGTAAGGAATCTAACCCATTCATCCATTTTTTAGGTTATTTTAAAATTTGAGACCAAGAGTGAGCCCGATAAAAGACTTGAGTAGGGCATACTAGAGGAAAAGTTGGTTTGAGAAATTACTACGGTTGAAACCTCCCTTGGTCGATAGTGATGTTTACTTGACATCCATACCGTTCATATTTTCATTCTTACTGCAATGAACTGAAAACACAAATATTAACATGGTTCAAAATTTCTGTGGCCCCATGAATATTTCAACTGTGGACGTTCAATTCTCATGTTTTTGGCCCATATGAGCATTGGATCCGGTTCATTTTTGACCTTATGTCTTAAAATGAACTCACAAAACGGATGTACGGGGTGGATTTCTCACAAACATCACAGTGGACCTTAACTGCATTATCAGCGTAGGAACTTCCCGCCAAAGGCTTACCCATATCCGTGGAGATTGTATACGGTGGCCGTGGGCCTGATGTATGTATTTTATCCTCTCCTTAATCGGTCTTTCCAACTCATTTTAGGACATGAGTTTTTTTTTTTTTTTTTTTTTAAATAAAATTATAAACAGATCCAAAGAAGTTTTGGATCGAGCTGATATTTGTGTTTATCCTTCGTCAGTTTGTTTGACCCTTTGAAGAGGTTGGATGGCAAAAAAAATTATTACAATGGTCGGCTGCAGTTTTAAGCTTAATGGAAGAAATGTTCTTGGTGGGTGCAGGACCTGGGACCCCAGAATTTGTATGCAAGATGAGCCTACAGGAGTGCCGATCAACCCAGCCAAGTTTGAGAATAAGGTGGGATCCGTTGATGCAGTGGCTGGTGAATTACTGATCAAAGAGCAGATTTTTGAAGAGATTATTCATCAATCTAGTGGACGGTGAATCACTTATCAAAGAGCGAGCAGCCGCAAGGTTTAATGAATTGGTGGGATCCACATATATAGGAACGGCGAGTGTCATTATCCCCACTGTTTCCTTTGGTGTGGTCCACTTAAGCTTTTGATTTGCTTCAATTGTGGAATTATGCCCTACAATGATCTGTAAAAATGAATGGATGGTGTGGATTAAAAAAAAAAAAAACTCATCACAGTGGCTCCACACGATGGATTGCGTAGGACCTGCTACCACCAACTTCAACTTTCGACCATTTGAAGCAGCCACAAGGTTTAAATAATAAAAAAAATAATAATAAAATCCTCTATATGGTACTCCTAGTGCGAGTAGTGTCAAAAGGCTGAAGTGCTAGTTTGTAGGCCTAAATTTAGGCACAATTGATTAAAATCCTGCACACAAGGGAAAAAAAAAAATCAAAAATCAAAAAGTAGATCTCACTAAATTCAGTACTAGTACATTTTCAGCAGCAACCTGGCATGGTGACAGTAACATGTATGCTTAGAACATAACCGACATATCATTGCATTTCATTGTTTTTTGGACCATGTGGCTTGGGGACAAGTTGAGGGCTCCAGAGATATCTAGTGGGAACATCAGAACCAGAATCCCGGGCACCACTCAAATATGTGTTAGGTGGTAGCTTCAGCTTCTTTTTCCTGAAATTATTTATGATGTCCCGTATTCCAAGCCAAATCAACGAGTCTACAATTTGATATGATAGCTGCAAAATTAAGGAAAGTGACATAGCAAAGTTGATATATTAAGTCAAAACTAAAAATAGGGCCTCAAAACTAGTTCCCTCACTCTATATGCAGCTGGCTGCTTGGCACGGGAAAGAGGATGTGGGAATTCGCTAGTTTGCCTGTCAACACATTAGAATTACCAAAACCTTGTTGCGACCTCAAATGCACCTCAGGTTAGAATGGAAAAGTCTTGTAAGTGCAGAGCAAAAGAATGTAATATTATCTGAAGCAGAAAACTGCAGTTTATGTTTGCTTTATCATGTTTTCTAAAAATGTAACAGTGACAAATGAACAATATGGCATATAGAAAAGGCACTTGCAGAATGCAGGTGAAATATAATGATAAGGTGGTGACGCTGATAATTTTAAGAGTATTGGATTTCAACTCAAACAACAAGACTTATGTCCAAGGCATTGTAAAGAACATGTGAAGCGGTACTTTCAGTGCCTCAGCCACATGCGTATGTCCTGAACAAGCATATGAATAGGTCAGCAGATGAATTCCAGACTTAAATTGCTCATAAAACAGAAATATTTACAATCTCCTGGTCCAAGAAAAAAATTATGTAAGATATAAATCCAAATTGGAAATCAGTGTAATGGATCTCAAAAAGGATTTGGTAGCAATCTCCCCAGAAATCATGTTGCAACTAAGCAAAGAACAGAGGATGTTCATCTGAGTTGTAACACCAAAGAAGATTTGCATAGTTCCAATAATTGATATTAGCCAAAGCATCTTGATTGGCTTTTGCAAACGAGTTGCACTGAAAGAACCAGCTCTCACTCTATTATGAAAAAAAAATGACAAAGCCACACTTTCTGAAAATAGAAATAGTGCCTAATGTTATTCTGGTAAATATCGTTGTGTACTAATACATGGTCAACATAATTGCATTTTACAATATTTCTAGGGATGTCAAGAGACTAGACCTATTCAAAATTTTGATTTCACATGGCTCCGGCCTGGCTCATTGACAACCCCAACCATTTCTAGCTCTTTCTTAAAAGTTAAAACTGGAGGTCGCTTCGGAATTAACCAAGCAGTATGGTTTTCTTAGCTTTAACTTTTCAGAAAGCAAGGATCTTACAGTATGATTTTCTTAGCTTTAACTTAATAAACGTAATCAACAAAGAATCACCTGAAAAGTATTCTAAGTGCTCCCCACCTTCACATAACCTGAAATATACAACAAATGAATCATGAGGATTCCAAACTACCATCTTTAATTTACCCAATTCATTTATCAGATCTCAAATACCCACACAAAAAATCTGTTGTGCCCGAATGATGAGCATGTGCCTATGTACAAATTTCTACAGTTCAATCGAGCTGAAATGTGTAATGTAAATGGTGGAGATTGATTAAAATCTACAATGAAATACCAAGGAAACTCTTATTTTTCACTACATCAGTGAAGTTTAAAGCATAACCTATCATCCATAACTAACCATCCTAACTGGGAATAGAAATAACCCGCCATTGGAAGCATAAAAACCTCAAAAGTTTTTATGGATGGTATCATAAAAGGTTCCTACTTACCTTGGCTGTCCAACATTTGCCTTCGCCATTGTGGATGGCGTCAATCAATGCAATGTAGTTTCAGTTCTTGATGATGTTGTATGGGCCATCATGGATCTCAACTTCGATAGTGTAGCCTTATCCAAATCTTCTTCACAGAATACAATTGCAATTAGAAAAGGAAAAAAAAAAAAAGAAAAAAGAAAAAGGCAGAGTTAGTGAGTTGTTTGGGAAAGCAGATATTTTCACAGATGCAGTTGGCTGATGAGATACCACAGATTGAGGAATCTATTAAGGTAGAGGTAGTGAGCTGTTAGGGAAAGCAGAGATTTTCATTTGCAATTATATATAAAATCAATTGCTTAGTTTCAAGCTTCAGGGTTAGTTTTCAAGTTTGTTTCTAAATTCTTTTACAAAGAGATGTTGTGTGCTTGTTGCTTCCATAAGGCCATATAGGGTGGTGATTGAATTACATAGCTGTTTGGATTGGTGGAATGATCATAGAGTGACTCAAGGTGACACCAAGTAATGTCTATTCCAAGTCAAGATTGCATGCATTTCCAACATGATGTATGTATAAAAAGTGGTATTATGAAAGGGTGGCTCTTGAGTGCCAATTATAGGAGGTTTTAGGATCTGGCATGCGTCAAGTGCCATTTAGGAATGGTATGCAACATTAAAGAGCTTCATCATCTCTGAAAAAATATTTTTTATTTTCCTTTGATAAGTATGAATAGAAAATTCTGATAGTAACAAGAAAAGGAGAAAGAAATTTTGAAGTTAGATGCAAGATCGAAGTAAATAATGTTCTGTTTCAGAAAGATAATATTTTCAGAAAGCACAAGTTCACCAACAAGAGGAGAAACAGTCAACTCATGAACTAACAAACCTTGCAGTTATGGAATCCTGAGTTGCATTCATGAATCCATCCATTGCTAAGTTCAAAAAACACAAGCCATAACCAAAAGGAGCATTTGGATGATACTCCACCACCGACAAGGAGAGTGCATACATACTCACCTGTCTAGCAATTCTACTGGTTGAATCAAGGTTGCTTGCTCATCTGCTGCTCCATATAGAAATACAGGGACTGCATGATTTGTATCAAGGAACATTAGCAAGTGGAATAACATGGTCTTCTGCACACATAGCAATCCCTCATCGTTATTTGCTACGGACCTCCTTTCTGCAACATACTCAGCACCAGTCTTACC
The DNA here is from genome assembly GCA_037074715.1 of Magnolia kwangsiensis. Taxonomy (NCBI): domain Eukaryota; kingdom Viridiplantae; phylum Streptophyta; class Magnoliopsida; order Magnoliales; family Magnoliaceae; genus Magnolia; species Magnolia kwangsiensis. Next base: position 123,041,244 of record CM073578.1, on the reverse strand, counting down.
CCATGGGATCTCTTCAGGGTTCCTAAAGATTTCCACAGAATCAAGCAAATTTTAGTGACATGAGATTTCAATTCAAGGCAAGAACATGTAAAATGAAGAAACTATAGAGATATAAGCCACCATCAGATCAGCTGGGCTAAGTCCAGTTGGATCATCCAACTCAACCCATTGACAACTTATAGGGGTAGGACAAGTTGACTAGGGCTCAATCCAAGCCCAACCCATTTACTTAAAATTGTTAAGTCCACATAATTAGCAAAACTATGTATCCCGCAAACAAAAAAGACGAATGGATGAGATGAATTCAATCTGCAGTTAGACGGTGATTAAACAGAAGAACTAAGCAGCATTTTCAATTGCTTCAATGCATTTCAACACAGTTGCCTTGTTCGACATTTCTCCCACACACTCCAAACCACTCAATAAGCTTCAACTCAAACTTGCCCAATTTCACCCAAAGAAAAAAGAAAAAAGACCAAAGTGATCAAATATAAGGTGGGATACAAATGTATCAGAAAATGAACAGTACGTTGGATGCAGATATACTGTAATCAGAATGCTCTCCAACCAAAAAAGTAAGAGCCGCTAATAGCTTAACAACCAGCATTATGATCTCATCTTCAAACTCTGGTGAAAAAAATCAAACTCTTCACTTCAATAATACTTGCATTCTTCAGAGAAGATTTGGGGTTGCTTCTCAGCAATGGAATCTAGCAGTTATATGTCCTTGGCTACCTGCTCATCAACACTGCAGGTGAACATGGATTTTGTATTAAATTGACAATGACATTGACAAGTTAAAATCAAAGATACAAAAAACTGGGAGTGGGTTGTTCCTGAAAGGCAGACCTGCATAAAATCATTCACCAAAGAAATGAATATTTTACACCACCTTCAAGCAATTGATGAATGAAAAAATAAAAAAAAATCCTTCTATGCACTTCAATTACGCCCTACAAAAACCAAAACAAGCTTAACTTAACCAAAACAAGTATATTGTGCAGTTCACTACTGCCAAGTCACAATCCCAAGATTAGATTAGTTGAACAATCCTAATCTCTGATTCACAGACATTTGTTTGCCAAAATAGGACAGTTGGAGATTTTCCATTTTCACACCAATAATCCTTCGTCAGTCACTAATCTTTGTTTGAATTTCTTTTTCTTTATTTATTTACATCACCATCATCATCATCCTAGCCTCATCCCACCACAGAAATAACAGGAAAATAGATGAAATACCCCAAACTTCTGAACTCCGTAATGTTGACATCGGGTGCAAGAACAAGCTATCATGAGGTGGGTCCAATTGCACAGTTGCTCTAGCCTAAAATCAGTCTGGTCAGCTCATCAGGTGCGTCAAAATGTTAGAAACAGGTAATCTTCTTAGGAAAATGTCACCAAGTTTTTTGGCTATCCGACGGTTTCATAAATTGCGGCCACCTGACAAGCAGACTGGCCTAATTTTAGCACTGAGGAATCTACATGCTTGCTCCTACTGGTTGACAGCTTTGAACCCACACCCACATTCCATGCTAGCACATGTGGTGGGATGTAAAAGGCCAGATTTGTATATGCGTGTGCCTTAGTAAAGGTTGCCAAAGGTTGATTACTCTGATAACTAATCAGAGACATGGTTGAGAGTAGATTTGAGTGTTTTCTTCACCCCTTACTAAATCCCAGTCAGAAAATTCTTGAACTGAGGGTAACACATAGCAATAACACAAATTTCACTGCAATTTACATTCCATAAAATTTGAATATTCAAATTTCCCATTTTGATTCAGTAAAGCATCAGAATTCCTAGAAAATGAAAACAGAGTGAAATGCCAATATCAAACAGAATCGCCTAAGAAAAGCACGAACAGAGAGATTTTTTTCTGAAATTTAAAAACAAAATACCTGTCTGAGAAAATTATCAGCAATCATATAGTAGATTCTGAGAGCAGAGACATTTCATCAAACACATGTTGTGCGCACCTTATACATTCACAACAAATGATGAATGGCAAGACTATTCTATGTCTGCATCCATTGTATACATGGCATACATCTATAGCAACCTACGCCATCTAGATCATTGGTCCCATTGTTTACCAGACATGGCCAACGAACCCCCACTGATCAGAAGATCTTAATCATAAAAATATCGATGAATTTGAACCACTAACAGATTTATGAAAATCAAACCACTGATCGGAATTTGAACCACTAACAAATGATTAACATCATCTGTTAGCAATTTGAGCCATGGACATATGGATAATGAGAAGTACACAAGAAAATCAAACCAATAAACCATAAAAGTGATTTTTTAGGAAAGCCCTAATCCTTTTCCCATTATAGAGTTTAGGAAATCCCTGATTCTAATATTGTATCCTCTGATAATCTGCAGATTTACAGATCTAAAAATAAAAAACCTAAATATCTATTTGAGAGAAATGAGTAACTGGCCAGGGAAGAGACGAAGGGCAAGGGCTGCCGGCCGCACCAGATCTGGAGATGATGCAAGAGAGAGAGAGAGAGAGAGAGAGAGAGAGAGAGAGAGAGAGAGTCAGGGGTAGGAAGAAGCTGAGAGTCGTGCGGGGTCTGGGACCGAAATGAGGGTAGGTTTTTTTTTTTTTTTTCATATGTAGTAAAACATCCATGGGCCTTGTTTTACACAGCACCAGTGCAAGAGGCACCTAAAGTGCCGGTTTTACTCTTATTTGTTGTAGTGTGTATTTTTATCCCGAAGCCGAGTTCAGGATCTGAGGCCAACCCCAAGGCCAAGGTCGGAGTGATTTTTCGGCCCTCAATCAATCGATAGTCTTCAAGTCTCTTCATCTAGTTAGTCCATTTTTACCCATAATATACACCATAGAATATGAATGGCACAAGTTGAACACTCCTATTGGAAAAAAATGACGGCATTGTTGTATCAGTATCAATATATCCTCGTCACAACACATTGTCACCTGAGAGTGCTCACTACTGAAAATCTATAACACAAGTTGCACCTGAGAGTGCTCACTACTGAAAATCTATAACACAAGCTGCACCTGAGCATTTCAGGAAAATATTATCAGACATGGATCATTACATACTCTCATGTTGTACATTGTTACCTTTCATGCAGAGGGTACTCCGTACACATTGTCATACCTACACCTTGGTGATTTTCTGTGCCTGAAGTTCCTTGGGGCATTGTCCAAGTCAATCTGACTCTCCAAAATCAGTCTCCTTCAAATGAGAGCGGTGGGTATTTTAGGCCTGTGTGAGGCCAGTTTTATCACTATTTGAGAATTTGATGAGTCTGAACCTTTGCGCCTGGCTTAGCAGTTATGCCTGGCACTGAGACTTTGCTGGGCAGCTCCTTAGCTGCAGAAAGCTAAGGTTGTGAGTCTAAACCTCTGTGCGCTACTTAGCCATTCTGGCATGGGAAGCTCCCTAGTTGCAGAAAACCAAAGTTGTATTTCAGCACATGTGAAATGATAATGGGCCTGAATGGTGCAAAGGGGCCATCAAACATATGGAGCCGTTTTTCCTTCGGGATCATTTGGATGCATGTAAAGTTTTAAGTTGTAAATACTTGACGCCTAGAAAGAGTACCAAGTGTAACTGTTTATATGCTATTCTGTTTGCCTTTTAAGTGGTAATCCATTTACAGGACATAAATTGTGTTTGGCTAACTGGTAAAGTATTTATAATGTATAAAGTAGGTATTCACACCACATAAAGCTTGGGGCAGTAAATCCTCCTAAAATCAGCAAATCACATGATAAAAATGACTTGAATTTTTTTTTTTGAGCTCTTAGAGAGCATCAAAGCATTCACACACTAGACGGATTGGATGTCCTCCACCCAATGCAGTGGGCCCCAAATGTAATATGAAATTTTTTAATGGTCGACATCCCATTATTCCTTCTCATGTGGTCCATTTAATGATTCACATATACACATTAGGGTGGGCCTCAAACATCACAAGTGTGTATCAACCATTGTGTTCTATTATGAATAATGTCTTTTTGGCTGTAAATATTTTAGCTGTAATCTGAAACATCGCATTTTGCTCAGATTATAGCTAAAAGCTGTAATGTGTTTACAGACTGTAAAGCCTTTATAGGCAAATGCAGGTATCCAAACAATCCCTTAGTGTGAAAATTTTCATATGTCAGCAAAGGGATACTCTAATGTAAGCAGAACTTACCAATCATTTGACATGGTTTCTTCACAGACGAGAGCTTGACCAATAGAGGGTTCTAATAGACTGCCTGGGTTTTTCGCATTTGATGAAACTTGAACCTCGAGACTTCTTCACATTTCTTTTATCCATCACCTTCCTCACCCGTTCCACGTCATCCCATTTACCATTTGAAGCATACAAATCAGATATGAGAGTAAACACCCCACCATCTTTATCTGGATCTGCCACATTCAAAACCTGTTCTGCTGCTCTCTCAGCCATCTCGAAATTCTGATACATCTTACAACCTGCCAAGAACGAACACCACACGACGATGTTTGGTTTGACTTTCATTGTATTGATCAGCTCATAAGCTTCCTCCAACAACCCTGCTTTCCCCAACAGATCAACCATGCAACCATAGTGCTGAATCCCAGGTTCCAACCCAAACTCTTCGGTCATGCTGTAGAAATTCTTACAGCCCTTGTCAACCAGCCCAGCATGGCTACATGCATTAAGAATTCCTGTATATGTAATCTCATTAGGCCTTATGCCTGCCACTTTCATCCTCTCAAACATATAGAGCGCGTCTTCTCCATGCCCGTGCAAAGCAAGCCCACAAATCATCGCACTCCAAGACATGACATTCTTATCATGCAACCGCTCAAATATCCAGGATGCACTTTTCAAGAATCCGCATTTGGCATACATGCCAATAAGAGCAGTCCCAAGCACCACATTCAGTTCAATTCCGTTCTTCTCAGCATAGGCATGTATTGATTTCCCCAACAATGGAAGAGAACCCATGTGTGAACACCCTGAAAGTAGAGTGACTAACATCATGTTGTCGGGCTTCAATGCCCCATTCACCATCATCTCTCTGAAGAGCTCTAATCCTTGGCTCCACATGCCAGCGCCCATGTAGCCAGAAATCATGGTAGACCAAGATGCGACGTCCCTTGCAGGCATACTATCAAATATCCAACGTGCGCTCTTGATCTCACCTTTCTTGGAATATCCAGATATCATTGTATTCCACATTACAATATTTCTTTTTGGCATTTCATCGAACAATTGGCATGCATCACTGAAAGAACAGGCAACATACCCATTGAGGAGAGCAGTGGCGACATAGATGTGGGATTCTAAGCTGATTTTGAAGAGGTGGGCATGGACATGGCGAGTGAGGAGGGCGTTGGAGAGACAGGCGCATGACTTTAGTGCATACAAGGCCGTGTAGCTATCGACGGTGATGCCGGAGCGGTGCATTTGGGTGTAGAGATGCAAGGCTTCGTTGGGAGAAGAAGCATTTCTGATGGCAGAAGAAGAAGAGATCCATGCAAAAGGAGAGTGGGGCCCTTCAATAACGCGGCGAAATGGATGGATGGATTTGAATATATTGTGGCGGGAGACGAACGCTCGCATGGCCATTAATTGTTTCACCTGCCAATGCTGCGAGTCAGAGTTGCTAGTACCCGTCCCTTCAATGGGGCCCACCTGTAGACAGATGATCCCGTGATCAGAACCGTCCAGTTCTGAACTAGACCCTACATGGGCCACAATACACTACAAGAAATGCGGGAATCTCCGACCCTTTTTTAGCGGTAGCCCGTGATATGGGAAACCACGGGCGGCGAAATAAACGCTCACGCCCTCTCTTTCTCTCTCTCTCGTAATAAAAAGTTATTTCTCCCTTTTGTTTTACTTCTTACATCAAAAGCCCTCCTTTTCCAAACACTAGCCCTCTTCCTCTCCAAACCCCTGATCGTTGCTATCTCCAAACCCTAACCCTCCTCTTCTCCAAACTTTCGCAGTCGCCTGCCGCACCACCATCACAAGCAGAGTACCATGTCTGTTTTACTTTCTGATCCAAACCCTAACCCATCAACCGATATGGATTCTTGATGTAAATCTCGCTATTCCGAGCTCTCTGGTTCGATTTCAGCTGAATCGAGCTCCAGTGGTTGAGCGAAAGCTCTGTCCTTCGATTACGAGAAGAGTTGCAGGGGATTTTGGGAGAAATCTGCAGATTTTCAGCTCCTTTTGCATTGGTTTTGGCCGAAATGGAGAATCCAGAGGTTTGAAATTGGGATTTGTGAGAGAAACTTGGAGATTCAAGGAGTTTCTGTGTAGCGAAGCTCTCCGCAGCTTTAATGGCGGACCTGCAGCATCTCTCGTTACCTCTTTTAGGCTGCCCGTAACTTTTTAAAGTGGTAAGAAAGTTACATAAAAGTTGCATGTAACTTATGTAACTTTCTTACAGTGGTAATCCAACATGGATGTAAGTTATATCTTACTTACAGGCAACTTACTTTTTGTATTAGGATAATTTGTGACTTTATTATTTAATATAGACTTTGAAATAGAAAATCACTGAAAAATTAAATTTATATGTAAAAAAGATTGGATAAAATTATTTTATTTTATCAAACTCATTTAAATGAATAATTTGGCTGATTCTTAAACTAAACATATTAACAAGTGAGCCATAAAAGTGAGCTCACGTTTTCAAAATGCATGTAATGTAGGGAAAAAAAAAACCTTGAAGTAAGATATCTAAGCAAAAATTTTCCATAGGAGTGACTCTTGTTGACAAGGATTAATTAAAGAGAAATCACAAGTATAGGGAGCTGCTTCCACCAAATTCTGCATTAGCAGTTAAAATCTCAAAGTGGGACATTATTAAAATGGATCAATATTAAGGGATTGTTAAAAACCAGATATCTTAACACTTCAATGTAGTCTCGATTTCTCACCATTTAATAATAGGAAAGAATCCAGATGCATATGGAACTTGGGACTATTTGAAAATGAATATGTTAACAATGCAGTGGGTGCTCAGTTTCAAAACACTTGAGGACATGAAGAATCTCAATGAAAATAGAAATTGAGAGTGTTTAAAAAACCATACGTTAAAATATATTTGAGACCTACATGTGGACAAGTTGCACTGACACAACAAGCCCCACTTACACAAAATGAACAATGGAATGTGGGCCCCACTATGATGTATTTGTTTTATCCCCATCATCTATCCATTATTCTAAATCATTTTAAGGAATCAACCTAAAAGTAAGGTATATCAAAATCTCAAGTAGACCAAATCACTAGAAACAATGTTGATTGAAGGCCCACCATTAAATATTTTTGGTAGGCCATTGATGTTTGTTCCCTTCATCCAAGTCTTTCTTACCTAATCAACAAGTTGGATGTGAAACAAACATTACAGTGGCCCGGGGAGTTTTTTAATGGTAAACTTTCAATCATTACTATTTTGTGTGGTGTGTTTTACTTGAGATTTAGATATGCCTCATTTTTGAAATTAAGCCCTAAAACAATCCAAAATAATGAATGGACGGCATGGATAAAACAAATACAGGATGGTGGATCCCACAGACCATGGGACATTACCCACGCCTCTAGCCAAATTGCCTCCGTCAAACCCTGATGAAAAAAAAAAAAAAAAAAAAGGAAAAGAGAGAAAGGGGTTTTCTAACCCTGCTGAAGCTGGATCAGAGAGGAAGAAGGAGACTAGGAGAGGGAGAATGAGACTGAGAGAGGGAAACAGAGGCCTTCACTCCGTCTGAGAAGGTAGGTATACTCCTTCAATGCAGTTGCGATTCTTCCCAACGATTTTCGTTTCAAAATTTACAACCATTACCTGTATCAAAGATACAGGCAACTTGAAAAACGACTCAAGTGACTGTAAGATTTTCACCTCTTTCTCCTGTAAGAAAGTCACAGGTTGAGAGAAAGTTACCTGTGACTTTACTCCCCCAAACACCAATTGTAACAAAGTCACCTGTAACTTTGTTACATTTTTGAAAAGTTACGGGCATCCAAACAGGCCCTTCAAGTTATGTTCCTCTGTTCTTCCCTTGTCTTGTTACGGTCGTGTATTTTGTAGGAATGCTAGTGAAGATATCTAGATTTGGGGCATTTTTCTGTGTTATTTTGAGCTTTCAACATTTGAATTCGAACTTCGGCTGTAGTAGCTACCGCTTGAATTGTTCTGAAAACCCGTATTTTTTGTGCATTTTCTGAGTTTTTGATGTTGTGATTAGAACTTTAGGTATCAAAGATTTCGCTTGAAATGCTTCAAAAACCAACAGACTATTCTTTTTTCTCCATTGTCGGTGTCGGAATCATCAGATTTTATGCATTTTCGCTTGAAATGCTCTGGAAGCCATCAGATTCTATACACTTTCTTTCAATGTTGGTATTTAAACTTCAAATGTGGTACATTTCACTTGAAATGCTCTGAAAACCCGCAGATTTTATATTTTCAGTGAGTTTTCAATGTCTGTAGTTGAACTTCAGGTGTTCGAGATTTGACTCGATCGACCTGATCTGAGAACCAATAGATTTCATTGGGTTTCCAAGCTTTCGACATTGGAATTACCTAGAAACAAGCAGATTCAATGCATTTTCCGAGTTTTCAATGTTAGAAGTAGAACTGCGGATGTGGAAAAAGCCGCTTGAAATGCTCTGAGAACCAGCAGATTTGATGAATTTTCTCAGCCCTCCAATGTCGTAATTAGAACTTGGGATGTCATAGATTTCATTTGAATTGCTCAAAAAATCCACCAGATTTGTTGCATTTTCCGAGCTCTCGAGATGTATGTCTCTGTCTTGAAATGCTCTAGAAACTAGTAGATTTGATGCGTTTTCTAAACTTTTAATGATAGAATTAGAATGTTAGATATAGAAGATTATTTAGAGATGCATTAATATACATGCATGTACACTGTACATGCATTGTTTCAATACATGTCTTTTTGTTGCATATGGAAGTACCGAAGCATTATATTCTGTCATTTTTCATCTTTTAATACATGAACACAAAAATACATGTGTTGTGTGTGCGCATGGGCCATCACTATATTCAATTTTAGCCTTCCTCCCAGCTATTTGGGTTCAGATTTTAAATGTTAAATTGGCAAGGGTTTTATTATCAGCTGCTCACTGGACATTAACCTTCTTTAACCTGGGCTCTGGAACCAGCCATGGTAGAGATTCACCTTGACAACACGCTGATGGCAGCACAGTCTCACCCAAACTAACCCCAAGCCCGACTAAAACTCGCACAACCCAAGGGTAAGCAAGCATTCAAAACACTGAGATTGTTTGATTTGTATTTTCAAAGCACAAATTAATAGGAACTCTAATCTCAGATTAGAAGTGCTGATCTGTTCACGGCTCCAAGAGCTGGGTTGACTCTGTTACTTTTGAAGTGTCCCATCATTGAGGAAGATTTGTAAGCTAATGTCTCTCTTGCATGCTTCAAGTTTGTTAATCTCTATGGTCTATACTCTATCTTGCACTAGTTGTTCACCATAAAAAGAGAATGGAACTTTTGATCTTATTTCTTCCTATGGATGTGTTCTTAAGCCATTGTTGTTCTTTTTCAAGGTCTGACAGAGAAGATTTCTTCAGGAGGTTTCTTGAAGCATACATTGTTTAACATCGCATACGCATAGTAAGTTCTGCAACTTGTCTTCCTAATAGAAAGAACATGATCGATTTGTTCCTCAAAGAATATCTTGATAGGAAGCTTAGTCCCGCATTCCTATTTAGAATAATCTCGTTGCTTATTGTTATCACACATGCATTTGATCTTAACCAAGAACTGCCACACAATGGATTTTCATGCTTCTTACATCCAGTAGAGTGCAATCAATTCACATTGATGGTTCTATTTGTATTATTGTGAGAAATCTGACATCTCATTTAATATAAGATGTTTACACTTTGTTCCATCTCCCAGGACCCCGCAACAAAGTAGATTGGACAACTAAATAAAAACTCTGATATAATGTGTTGTTACAAGCAGGTTACCTTTATGTAGACTTTTGACAACTAAATAAAAACTCTGATATAATGTCTTCCAGGTAAGCAAGGGTTGTGGTTATGATTTTTTTTGTCATGTAGATTTAACTTGCTTGGGGAAGCATCTGATATGATCAGTGTGGAGAAGCTGATCATCAAGTCTATAATTTTCATCCCTTTGCTGACTAATCTACTGTCAATTCAGAAAATTTATTGTTTTAGAAAATTCATGTTCTCTCTCTTTCAGATGTTGTCGATGGTTTTCGAGTTGAAAACTTAAGATTTTTTAGTTTTCTGGCTCTTAGATTCTCTGAGAACCTCTTTTTTTGTTTGATTTTCCCAGATTCTACCACAGAAAATCAGAAAATTTTCTCGTAGGATTTCCAAGGTGTAGGGCTCAACAGGAGGCATTTCCAAGGTCTTGTTGTCAGGGCTGCTATCGTTGATGGCCCAGTGGTCTTTCTTAATTTTCCTTTTTATGTGTATTTTTCTCCATTTCTTTTGGATCTTTGATTCGTTGTTGAGGTTGTATTTCTGATTCTAGGTTGTTGAAAGTAATGCACCTCAAAATCTTTATAAGTTTCCATTTTGAAGTGAAATGTATGATTGCATTGTATTGAGGAAAAAATTGGGGTTAGAAATGTAAAACCAACCTCATTTCTTTTGCTTGAATTCAACCTCCTCAAATAGACCACGACTCAGATCTATTTGAGGAGCTGAGCAAGTAGAGAGAGATTGAGAGCCTTAATATCTGCGACAATTTGGCTGACCACATGGTAATATACTTAGAATTGCAGTTCTGTAGTATCTGTTCAATTCAATTCTTTCCATTGCTAAACTTCTTTTGGCAGGTGGGTAATGTATATTTCAGTTTAGAGAGGAAGAACATGTTGTTAATGCTATACTGCAATCTGAGTGGAAGGTTCTATGCTTGTTAGTTTTTTACCTTTTGTCCTTGAATGTTGTATTATTGTCAAATCTCACTTTCCTTGGGTTAGTACCTTTGCTTCCTAGTTTGGTCCTTTGGATTAAATGGCATGAAATTGCATTTTATGGAATTAACACTGTTATCGCATAATAATTGCATGTCTGGAAATATTATGGTATTTACCATCCAATCTTTATGTAGATCATATTCTTCCTATGAAAAAAAAATATTGAATTAAGTAAAACTGGTATTTGGTAGATTATAGAATTGTAATTAATTTTCCAAATTCACAATTGATATTGGTCACTTGTACACTTGAATGTCACGTGTGAAGGGTGCATTTGGATGGATGGGTGTGGATAAAACACATGCATCAATGTGGGGCCAATAGATGTAATGGAATTCAAGTTACAACATTTGTTGCCTTGATGGTTTTTAACTTTTTAAGGACGGGATCAAAGGATTAATTGTTTTCCATGCATCAATTTGTTGAATGCTACTTTCGACTTTTTTTTTTTCCTTGGGCAGGATTTTAATCAATTGTGCCTAAATTTAGGCCTACAAGCACTTCAGCCTTTTGACGCCACTCGTGCTAGGAGCAAACCATATAGAGGATTTATTTTTATTTTTTTAAAAATAAAATTATTTATTTAAATTCAAGACCATTTTCAATTTATTGTAATAAATATTATATATTTTTTATTGTGTAGTAATATACTTTATTTTTTTAATATTCAGTTTTATTTGTATTACATCATTTTTATGTTTCAAATATGTAAAAAATATAGGTTTCGATTGAATTATATATAATAATAATAAATACTGGCATGCTAGGGCCTCTTAAATCCATACAAAGGCCTTTACCGGCGCTTGTGTAGAAATCTTACGGCACTTTTCTGTGAGAAAAAGTGTCCAGAAACCACTTTTACCGGTACCTATTCGCATAAAAAAAGTAGAATTCTGGCGCTCAGACAAGCACCGGGAAAAAGTATTTGTAAAGGTATTGGCGGCGCTTTTAGGGGATTTTGCCGGCACTTTTAAGTGCCAGGCAAATTGGCAATTGTCGTAATGGTAAGCAACTCATGTTGAACGGATTTTCTAAGCATCCGTATTGATACATACTAATATCCGAAGAGCTTGTACTAACCAACTTAAGGCTATGTAATCTTGAAATCACTTTTTTATTTTATTAATTGACACAGATGAAAGTGATGAGTTCAACCATCTTCCTCAAGGATAACTACTTCGAATCCACGGAGCTTCTCTGGACTCCTCACATAGACTTCTCGAATTCACAAGGAAATATCCCAAAATCATATATGGTACATCGAGTAACTCATTTCGGTTTGCAAGATATGCCTGTTTTATTGTTCTGACGGTATTGATGATTTCTGCCTCTAATCGAGCCTTCTTTAATCCATCTTGGATATGAAAGTGTTCGCGGCCTGCTCTACATTAGTTTATAATTGGCTTCACAAAGGGGTTGAGATGGTTGTTCCATCTATGTGATGGAGACAAAAATCATTAGGAAGTCGGATGACTTTTCAAGATGATAAGCAAGATACCAAAACAAACTGTTGAATGCGAATATGGGGAATTTGTTATTGTGATTGATGTCTTAAATCTATTTTTTGGTATGCTTGACCGGTCGAGGGACTGTCTCCACCAGTCGAGGGTCCACTCGATCGGTCGAGGCCTGCTCGACTCAAAGTCCAGTGACCTATGTTTTTTGGTGTTCGGGCCGCTCGACCAGTCGAGGGGATGCCTCGGCTTCGGCTCGACTAGTCAAGGTTTACGCAGCCCACGCGCGGACTACATAAATTTGAGGTGGTTTTCGGACTTTTCCAAAGGAGGTGCGTAGATGGAGTTTCCTAAACTATAAATAGGGGTCCCAAGGGCTATTATAGGGTATTCTAAGGCTTTTTAAAAGTTTTTTAAGAGTTTCTAAAAGAGCTTTAGGGTTTCTAAAGGGTATAACAAGGGTAAGATTCAAGATTGTTTGAATCGGGTAAGTCCTTTCTCTTTATAATTTCTATTTTCATAGTGGAGATCTATCGCTTTGTGCCGTGATTTTTTTCCTGTAAACGTTTTCCATGTTAAATCTGTGTTCTGTTGTGTTTGCTTGGTATCATTAGATTGCTATCTTAGATCTTGATCTGTGTGATTTTGCAGGCACAAATCCCTAACAAGCGGTATCAGAGAAATCATTGGGGTATAGATCTGAATTTGAGGGATTAGTAATATAAGCACCAGGTATGAGATTGAGAAATATTTAGGTAATTTTGACTTACGGAAGATCAAGATGATGAGTTCTTTAATCAAGCAAGGTGAAGATGGTGCTCTTGAAGAGCGAAAGTCTACTATGACTGATGATGAATGAAATACTCTTGATTAGAAGGCTTTATCATCGATTTGTTTATGTCTCACGGATGAGGTTCTCTACAATGTCATGAGGGAGAAAACTGCAGCTAAATTATGGGTAAAGTTAGAGGATATCTATGTAAAAAAATCCTCTGAAAATCGCCTGCACTTGAAATGACAGTAGTATAACTTCAAGATGGCAGAGGGTGGAGATCTGAAGACTCACATCAACAACTTTAATAAATTGGTTTACAAATTATTGGATATGAAGGAAGTGATGAAAGATAAAGAACAAGCATGTATGTTGTTGAATTCTCTTCTGACATCTTATAAGTTATTCAATGACACAATATGCTCCACGAATAAAATCCTAAGTGTCGACACTATTATCTAAGCCCTTCAAGGGAAGGCTATGAGAAAACTTAACGTCGACATGGGGATATCTTCTAATGCACTGGTTACAAGGGGTAGAAATTCTGAACAAGGTACAAGTTCTTTAGGTTCTAGATTCAAATCCAAAGGCAAGGGTAAAGGAAATGTATAGTGCTGGAATTGTGGGAAGGAAGGACATGTGAAAAAGGATTGTGAAAATCCTAAATTGAAAAGAGAAGATTCTGAGGCTTTATACAGGGAGGTCAATGCTTCCACGTCAGATGGATCGAGTAGATGCGATGGTAATATTTTGTCTGTGTCTTCGATCAAATAGTCATACGATGATCGTGAGGGCGAGTGGATGCTAAACATAGGGGCATCTTTTCACATGACTCCTCATCGGAGTTGGTTTACCAGCTACAAGGAGTGAGATGATGGACATGTATTTATGGGCAATGACATTGCCTGTAATGTTGTGGCTATTGGTACGGTGCGTATTAAGATGTTTAATGGGGTGGAGCGTACCCTGACTGATGTGAGGCACGTTCTTGACATGAAGAAGAATTTGATTTCTCTTGGTGTACTTGAGGCAATGGGCTGTAAGTTTATAGGTATTGATGGTGCTCTTAAGGTATCTAAGGGGGCACAGAGAATCATGAAAACACAACAACTCAGTAACATATATATGTTGATCGGGAGCACTTCAAAATGTGGAGCTACAATGGCTATAGCAGATTCCACCTCTACACGTGTGTTGCATATTGGGCATGGTCACATGAGCAGGTAGGATAGGAAGGCTGAGACACGCTGACAGGGATACAGAACAGGTGGAGCAGCTACTTGTAAGAAGAATCACATGGCATAATCGCAGGATATCGGCGAGGTACATGGACGACTCTAATATCGTAGGGCATTCATCTTTTATTCAGATGACTCTAGATGAGCCTGGTGTTGGGAAGTGTAAGATGACTATGGGCGATATGATGAACTTGTTATACCAAATTGACACATGGGAGCTGATGGAGCTCAGTGGGTCGGGAAGCGGTTTGATGCGGTGGATCTTTAGGATGATACAACATAGATACAGAGAGAGGTTGGTGGCAATAAGTTATGCTCAGAGAGAAGGGATCGGCTTCTCAGAGATAGTCGTGTCAACGGTATAATAGGTGTCTATTAGATCTGTGATTGACACTGGTTGGCCAATGTGATCTTGAGCTGGAAGGATAGATGTGGAGTCTGCACTTCTGTACGGGAGATTGGAAGAGCAGATCTACATAAAAGCAACCAGAGCGGTTCGAAGTTAAAGGGGCTGAGAAAAGACTTTGCAGGAGGCCATGGTACGACCTGTCACCTAGGAAAATAGTTTGATTCCTTCATGATGGGTAAGGTATTGTATGTTGATGACATGTAAATCGTCAATTATGACGTGTCTGATATCAATATACTAAAGACTTGGTTAAGTGGGACATTAAGAATGAAGGATCAAGGGCTGCAAAGAGGGTTCTTGGCATTGAGACTAGAAGGTGAGTAGGCTTTGGTTATCTCAGGCAGAATACCTTAGGTAGGTATCGATCAAGGATGTGATGGACCAGACAAAGCCAAAGAGGGTTCCTTATGTCTCTCTCCTCAAAGTTTTCCTCAAGACATGTCCCAAAACAGATGAGGAAAAACAGGACATCTCATAAGCCTTATTCGAATGCGGTTGACAGTATATGCCATGGTCTGGATTAGATCAGTTATTTCACAGACTATCAGTGTTGTGAGCAAGTACCCTAGCAAGCAATATTGGGTAGTGGTGAGATGGTAAGAAGACTACGTCTTTCCTTTTGAGAAGACAGGAGCAAAGGTGGTTGGGCACGCGGATTCAGATCCGGCAGACATGCTTTCCTAGATCGTTCCTTTAGAGAAGTTTAAAGTTTATACAACTTCTCTAGGCTTAGCGATGGCGGAAAAGAAGGACGGAGCGTGCACGAGAAGCTATGATGTGATATAGAGATAAGAGAAGAGATCAAGAAGCTACACAGTTGAAGATTGAAGACATGGTGGAGATTGTTGTGATTGATGTTTTAAATCTGTTTTTTGATATGCTCGACTGGTCGAGGGACTGTCTCGACCAGTCGAGGCCTGCTCGACTCAAAGTCCAGCGACATATATTTTTTGGTGTCTGGGCTGCTCGACCAGTCGAGGGGATGGCTCGACTGATCGAGGGGGTCCTTCGACCAGTCGAGGCCTCGGCTCGACTAGTCGAGGGTTACACAGCCTACGTACGAATTGCGTAAATTTGAGGCAGTTTCTGGACTTTTCCAAATGAGGTGCGTAAGCGGAGTTTCCTAAAGTATAAATAGGGTCCCTAGGGCTATTTTAGGGTATTCTAAGGCTTCACATCACAGTGGATAACCCACTCAAGACACTGGTGGTGAAGATAGGCCAGACCCTTCGCGGTCCCTACTGCAATCTTGAACCGCTCATTCCATCTAAGTAATCTAGCAAGCCCAACACTTCTTCCATCAGAGAACAAGTACTTATCCAGCAATCCCTTCTCCACATACTCAGAGACCAGGAGCCTGTGTGCATTATCCAAACAGTATCCCCACATTCTCACCAGATTCATGTGATTGATTCGTCCAATCGTGCTCACCTCAGCCCAAAACTCCTCTTCGCGTTGAAATACGTCTCGCTATTTCTTCACTGCCACTGCCTTCTTATCATCCAAAACTCCTTTATAAACGGACCCAGAGCCACCTTTGTCGAGCTCTTCCTTGAATTGGTCAGTCGCCTTCTTCAATTCCGCATATGTATATCTCCTGAATTGATTTGAAATCACTCGGTAGCCTTCCTCGACCTGTGTCGCATCCCATTCTCCTTGAAAATATACCACCAACCTGTTGCAATAAAGAAAATCTCAATCCCACCTACAGACACTGCAAACCAGAGGAAATGGAGATCTTCAGAGGATCCCACGACAACTTCAGCTTCAGCTTCATTCGAACTGCAAATGAGCTCCGATCCTCTGAATAGCGGCGAATTTTCAGTTTCTAGACTTTTTGGTAGTTTTAGATATATGGCACCGGAGAGATTCGGAGAAGTATGCCCATTGAAAAGTGAACTTTTGGCCCAGCAGCGTCCATTGCCATCTAATCTATACTGGAAAGCCTCACAAGAGCAATCCTGTAAGCAAATCTTCATGCAAGATTTGAACGATATCCTTTCACTGAAATTAAAATTGAACCCGTAGAAGTCTGTTTGTGGAAGCTCTACAAATTTCACCTGTTGGGCATTGCAACCTTTATTCCAATCTCCCGTTTCACTCATTTCATAGCCCGGTGGGCATGTGCATTTTGGCTTTGGAGAGTTGATACAAACCCCATATCTACCACACAAGCCATGTACTTTACACTGCTGGGGAAGAGCCACCCTCGAAATCAGCCACAACCCAGCCGACTCATTCAAGCTATAGAGTCTGAGATTACCATCATAATCCAACGTCATTCTCCTTCTGATCCCAACACCAAGATCGGAAGCTCTGATTTTCAGCCCATCGCTTGACGAAAACCGGCCCATTTCATCAAGAACAGCCAATCTACTACTGTTGAAGTTTGATCTACCATCGCTGAACAGGTCGAAATCAGGTGAAGGCCAATATTCTCTAGTAATCTCGGGCCCTTCATACACTAATCTCAGTAAATTTTCACTGTCGAATAAGAGATTGAAATAACCTGAAGAAATCTCTCCTGCGCTCTTGCAGAGATGAGTCTCTTGCCTTTGGCAAGTGCTTGTGAAGGCAAAAGAGTGTTGGTAGGAGAATCAAAGCTCTGCCATAAAATCTTCCCATCTGAGTCTTTTAGCACAAGGTTTCCATTATTCAAAAGATCAGTTCTGTCAGCATTGGCGGAGTTAGTATCGGCATTCCAAACAGTCGAACCGTCGAGATCCGTCAAGACCATGATGCCATCTCTCTGCAATGAGAACCTCAATCCGCAGCCGTTAACCGGGCGGGCCGGTTGGCCGTCCACAGAATGGTTTTGTTCACCGAATTGGAAAACCAGATTGAGAAAGAGTAGGCATTTGTGCCGACCTTGTAGAATCCACAAGTGAATGATTTGTCTCGGGAGATTAGGAGGTCTGATTCATCTTCTACTGAGAGTGAGGATCCTTTCTTTAAAGAGCTATACTGGGGTGTTTGAGATGCATAAGGAGAGTGGAATGAGATGAGAAGGTTGAGAAGAAGAAGAAAGATTGAAGAGGAATGAGATTTTCCCATTCTTGTAAAGAGATTTCTAGTTTGTTATGGCATTCCTTCCACTCATATTTCTTTTATAGAGAGATTTGCTAGGCTAACACGCCTGTAGTAAGCAGAACATCTACATGCCATTACATGTGCAAGAGTGGCAAAGATGCAAGATCCAAACCCTCCATTATGTGGGTCCCGCTGTCTAAATTTCTTGGCCAAAAATTCTTGCACGAGATTCCAAGTAGAAAATTCAAAATCCCGTCCTCGCCCTGCTGTTGATATTGTCAGCAGTTTACCGTTGAAAGACAGTCGTTAAGAACAGCCATGGGCGGGTTGACGATTCTCAACGTCAAGTCGCCAACCACAAACGCACGTTATGGTTTTAACGCGGGATACTTTGATTTTATGTCATGGCTGGTGGGACTGATGGTTCAGTAATCCAGACCGTTCATCTGTTTCCTATCATCGTGGCTAGGGTATGCTCCAAAAATCTCAGTGATATAACAATTATAACGCTTGGCTACTGGGTGTGATCATTGTGGGGTCCACGTGCTGTGTGATGACATCCAGCCCTTTTCCTTCCGCGAGAATACATACCGTGGAATTTTTTTATAAAAAATCCTGAGAAATTTTTTCACGTGAAATTTGGTGGTAGTCATGGACGTGTACATAGGTCGAACAGCTCGAGTCAGCTTGGCCACTAGCTGACCCAGCTGGAACTTTGATTGGTCTTTGAGCTTGACTAGCCAGCGTCCGCTCGTTTCGGTCAGCAGCTCAGGCAGTTCGAGCCAAGATCAAGCCTCTGCGGCATTTTCTGAAACACATGAAGTGCACCTTCAATTTCTTATGGAACAACTAAATTGGTTTAAAGGTATTTTATCAAACACTCAATAAGCAACATAAAAATCAAGATACAAAGGTATTTGTTTTATATCCATACCTTCCTCGCGGCCACTATCCGACACTTCGTTGAGTCATCCCATCAAACACTTGCCAGGCAACATCAATATCAAAATAACCGAGTCATTGAACTGGTTCGATCCAAGTTCGATTTGAGTTAGGGTTCGATCCGAGTCAAGTTGAGCTCAGGCAAGCTCACACTCAACTCAAAATTTTTTTGAGCTTAAAAAATCAGCTTGACTCGGCTCAAACTCAGTTTCAAACCGAGTCGAATCAAACTTTTCCGAGTCATGTTGAATGAGCTAACCAACCTAACTTGGTGCGTGTACCATTTAAGGTACTAAACATGTGGCAGTGCAATCTGAAAATCAGGTTCACTGATATGTAGGTCGTTATCTTGGATGGTTTATGTCTAAAAAATCGCTCTCATTAGATAATCCTACACATCCGATCGATGATTATTAAAGTAACCGTGGAAAATGAGAAGAGGAAAAACACCTCATACATATACAGGTGTGAGATCCAATCCATCTAATATGCTGGCCTGAGCTCTTACATTTTTCCTCAAAGTAAATTTAGCCCAATTATGTTGTTTTTGAATTAGACCCACACGTTTTGTATGTATAATGTGTCAGGCATACCACAATCAATGATAACTATAACTGAACACCTTATGATCGTAAGCATTCAAATGGTTGAATTAGGACTGGATTTATAAAAATTGGATTGACTCGTCATTATAAAAGAAGCACACATTCTCATTAGTAAAATGCAAAGAGTTTTGCAAAAACTGTGGAATTATGTGGATAAAATATATACATACCTATCTGATAATATTTCTCGCGGAAAAATGGATTTTTACAACAAAATTCCACAATGAAATTCTCTTGGAAAGAAAATTGTTCTAAAATTTTTTAATTAATTTTACCAAGGTTTTTAATCATTAAAGTTCTATTTTACCAATTAAAATTGCTAAAACCATTAAATGAAATCCTGATTTAATCAGATCTAACCATAATGGTGCATTAAAAATTGACACAATCATGATCCAGACCGTTCGTTATGTCCATATCACTTCTCCTTCATATGCGGTTGCTCCTATTGTGATTGGGACTAAACCACTCAGGGGAAAATCATTGATAGATGGTTTAATGAAAAAAGAGGCCTACTGTCAGAAATCAATGAACGAATGTTTGTTAATGGAAGGTTACAGGGACCAATCTTGAGACTTCCTTCAGTTGAATGTAAATTTCTCTTCTTAACTGTCCATTTTCTGGGTCACATATCAAAAGTTCCTATCTAGTACAGAATTTCGGAGTATTGTCCATACATAGTGAGAGCAACCAACGGACGGTCTAGATCGCCGAACAATAGGCCCCAATTGTCATAATCGAAAACCTACAGGTTGTGTATCATATAGCTGAATATATGGAAACACAAATCATTTCTGGGAATGATTTTCCAGGGAAATTATTTCCTAAATATCAATTTCTGAAAATGGTATCTAGATCTGTTTATTTCTTTTTATTTTCTTTCTTTTATATATATATATATATATATATATATATATATATATATATATATATATATATCCACATTCGATCATATACCTATGGACCTCTTAAAGAGTACAGCAGCCAGTTTTCAAGTAAAGGAAGACTTACAGTACACCCCATCTAACAACTGGTTCAGATCATTACAAGTTTGCCTATTTTGCAGTTGTCCAAGAGGGCATGTCCATTAAAAAAAAAAAAAAAAGATTTTCCACCTGAAAAACAGCTTTTGCTCAATTACTGGAAATGATTTTTTATATGAGGAGAAGATTTTCAAGAATGGTATCATCCATACACAGTATCAAAATGTTTTCTGACTACATTGCAAATACAAAATCATTTCAAATGATTTTGGAAAAAACATAATCCTTCAACAGAGTATACGAATAAGATGATTAGCTATGAGATGTCTGTAAATTTCTTTGATCCAGAGCAGAAATACAGAATTTCCAAGAACAAATGCAGATTTCCTTCTATAGAAGTATTTGTTTACGAAATATAGGTACCAAGGATTCTCAAAGAAGGGATGTTTGGATTACACAGAAACATAAGAATCAAATACAGTTTTTGCAGAATAGAAATTTTCCTTTGTCTGAGGAAACGAGCCATCCGAGCTTGGCTCTTCATCTTCACATTCATGGAGAGCTCGGACAATCATATCCATGGTGGGCCTTTTGCTCCGCTCTTCCTCCACACATGAAAGGCCCATCTCCACCATCACCGCCGCTTGCTTCCAATCGAACTTCCCATCCAATCTTGAATCCACCAAATCCCCAACCCATGATTCTTCTCCACTCTCCATCTTCTCCTTCGCCATCCGGGCATAGCTCTTCAGTCCCACCTCTTCTTCTCCATCTGTCATCCAATTCAAAAACCGACTCCCCTTCACAATCTCTAGAAGCACAATCCCATAACTATAAACATCAACCTTCGCTGTGATGGGAAGATTCAAAGTCCACTCAGGCGCCATGTAGCCCTTTGTTCCTCGGACCCGAGAGAAGTTAGAACCCGGCCCGCCTCTCTGAGATAGTTTTGCCAATCCAAAATCCGCAATCTTGGGCTCAAAATCGCAACCCAACAGTATGTTTTCAGGCTTCACATCGCAGTGGATGACCCACTCAAGACACTGGTGATGAAGATAGGCGAGACCCTTGGCCGTCCCTACCGCGATCTTGAACCGTTCGTTCCATCCAAGTAATCTAGCAGGCTCCTTGCTGCTTCCATCGGAGAACAAGTACTTATCCAGTGATCCGTTCTCCACATACTCAGAGACCAGGAGCCTGTGCGCTTTCTCTGAACAGTATCCCCACATTCTCACCAGATTCATGTGGTTGATTCGTCCGATTGTGCTCACCTCAGCCCAAAACTCCTCTTCGCATTGAAATACATCTCGCAATTTCTTCACCGCCACTGCCCTCTTATCAGCCAAAACTCCTTTGTAAACAGACCCAGAGCCTCCTCTGCCGAGCTCGTCCTTGAATTGGTCTGTTGCCTTCTTCAATTCCGCATAAGTAAATCTCTTAAACTGATTTGAAATCCTTCGGTAGCCTTCCTCCACCAGCGTCTGCATCCCATGCTCCTTGAAAAGAAACCACCAACCTGCTGCAATAAAGAGAATCTCAATCCCACCTACGGACAGAGCAAACCAGAGGAAATGACGATATTCAGTGCCTGTGCTCTCCTTATAAACATCAGAGGATCCCACGAAAACTTCAGATTCATTCAAACCGCAAACGAGCTCCAATCCTTTGAATTGCGATGAATTTTCAGTTGCTAGACTTTTTGGTAATTTTAGATATATGGTGCCATGGAGATTCGGAGAATTACGCCCATTGAAAAGTGCGCTTTTGGCCCAGCAGCGTCCATTGCCTTCTAATCTATACTGGAAAGCCTCACAAGAGCAATCGTCTAAGCAAATCTTCTTGCAAGATTCTAGCGATATTCCTTCACTGTAATTAAGATCGAACCCGAAGAAGTCTGTTCGTGGAAGCTCTACAAATTTCACCATTTGGGTATTGCAGTTTTTGCTGAATTTGGGCTTGCAACCTTTGCTCCAATCTCCCAAATCGTTCATTTCATAGCCCTGCAGGCACGTGCATTTCGGCATCGGTGTATAGATACAAACACCATATCTGCCACACAGACCATGTATATTGCACTGCTGTGGAAGAGCCACCCATGAAATCAGCCACAACCCGGTCGACTCATTCAAGCTATAGAGTCTGAGATTACCATCATAATCCAATGTCAATCTCCTTCTAATCCCAACACCCAGATCAGAAGCATAAAGTTTCAGCCGATCGCTTGATGAAAACTCGCCCATATTGTCAAGAACTGCTGATCTACTACTGTTGAAGGTTGATCGACCATTGCCCCACGCATCGAAATCAGGATTAGGCCAATATAATCTAGAAATATCTGGCCCATCATACATCAATCTCAGGACATTTTCGCTGTCGAAAAAGAGAATGAAATAACCTGAAGAAACCTCTCCTTTCCTTCTCGCAGAAACGAGTCTCTTGCCTTTGGTAAGTGTTTGTGAAGGCAGAAGAGTGTTAGTGGGAGAGTCGAAGCTCTGCCATAAAATCCTCCCATTTGGATCTTTCAACACGAGGTTTCCGCTGTTCAAAAGCTCGGCTCTATCAACATTGGTGGAGATGGTATTAGCATTCCAAACGGTCGAACCGTCAACATCGGTCAGGACCATGTTACCGTCCCAGTGCACAGAGAACCTCGATCCATGGCCATTCACGAGATGGCCGCCCCAGTTTGCCGTCCACACGATGGTTTTGTTCGCCGAATTTGAAAACCAGATTGAGAAAGAGTAGGCATTTGTGCCGACCTTGTAGAAACCACATGTGAATGATTTGTCTGGGGAGAATAAGAGGTCTGATTCATCTTCTACTGAGAGTGAGGATCCTTTCTTTAAAGAGCTATATTGAGGTGTTGGAGATGCACAAGGAGTGTGGAATGGGATGAGAAGGTAGATAAGAAGAAGGATTGGAGTGGAATGAGATTTTCTCATGATTGCAAAGAGAATTCTAGTTTGTAATTTCTTTCCTTCTACTCACATTTCTTTATAGAGGTTCTCTCAGCCAACACGCCTTTGGGAAGCAGACCATCTACACGCCATTTAATGTGCAAGTGTGCAAGTGTGGCACATGGATGCAAGATCCAAGCCATCCATCATATGGGTCCTACTGTCTACATATCATGACCAAAATTCAGGCTGGTCCATTCATCAGGAGTACTGACTCCTTTTCCTGTGGTGTACCCATTTGAAAGTTAGATCTTCCTCTTTTTTCTTTTTTCTTTTTACTTGGGTCATTAACATGAACTGGCACAACTGACGGACGGAGTGGATGTCACACAGACTTCAAGGTGGGCCCAAGCTTCTTTTGGTCGCTTGGGCTCCCTCGTGGGAAATTAGCATTCCCTCCTTGCCATGGTGTTTGGGTCAAGTCGTTGAAAGTCAGCCCGCGGAGAGGACGCATGTAGGCTTGACTTGGCTGGTACCCTGGAACCAGCCATGTGGCCAACATCAATCAATGTATGCGTTGGTATATCTATGCAGTCCAACCGTTGTGCCAACTCAATTTATAATAGATAAAAATCCTCAAGTGGACCACACCCTAGGAAACAGTGGTAAATTGATATAGAATGGTCACAGACACTTGGCAAAGATGGATGGGGCAAAATAATCCAGACCATCGGAATTTTAAATCATATATATCTCACAAATTAGAATGAGTGTTTTAACATATCATATATGATTTTGGAGTAGGAGAACCTACTTACCAGCCTGATATGCCGGGTTGCCCGATATTCCATTAAATTGATGGTCTAAAGTCACATTTAGTATCGTTTTTGCTATATGTAGTAAGTTTTAGCTCTAATATAACTTTTCATTCGTTGAGTGTATAAGTCAAGTTGAACATTTTTTTTTTTTTTTTTAAAAGGTCATTTATAAATAATAAGTTCACTATTTATGGTAATTCACGTTCTTGGGTGTTTGAATTGGAGTCTAAGTCTAAAACGGTCTTAGGTTTGAGTTAATTATTTAAGGAGTTATAATTTCAATTTTTAAAAAAATCATCAATAAAGTATTTTCAAATTTATTAGAAATTATTTCTGTTTTTATCTTTCGTGAATTCAAGTAAGTTATATGAGGAGTCTAGAGATCTCTATCGATTTGGAGTAGTTATCCGTGATGAAGATGGTGATCGACCTCATCATGTCCCTCCCCGCGCTATGAATGACTATTAAAAACTCTTTGCGGGCCACAAAAGTTTTGGATCAAACTAATGTTTGTGTTTTCCCATATGAATGACCTTATCAACAGGATGGATGGCAAATAAACATTATAATGGGCCCTAGGAAGTTTTTAACGGTGGGCGTTCAATGACCATTATTTCCCATGATGTGGTCCATGCACCCGAAATTTGTATATGCTTGATTTTTAATTCATTTTTTTTTGTCTCATGCCATGAAATGAGTTGGCAAAACGGATGCACAGGTACCCATACATCTAGTTGGTGCCCAAAAAGGAGGCAGATCCTAGCCTCAACTGGACCATACAACCAGAAGCAGTGGTAATGATGACACCAACCATTAAAATCTTTCTAGAATCCACCGTCATATTTATTTGTCGTCCCACCTCATAAGGTGGCATAAACTTGATGAAAGAAAAACAAAAATATAAGCTTGATCATGACTTCTTCAGCTTCTAATAGTTTTTAATGGTGGGAATTTAATCCCCACTTTGTGGTCCACTTGAATATTAGATTTTTCTCAGTTTTTAGGCTCATGACCTAAAATGGATGGACTGTATAGATAAAACACATACATCATGGTAGACCCCATAAAGCCCCCAATAGGGCCAGGCAAGACCCATTCTCGTTGTTGTTGAGAAAGAGGCGGGTTGATCAATAGCACACTCTAGATATTTTTATTTAAGTTGTGCTGTTAGGAGGGATATCCTAAGTGTCTCTACTTACCAGTATTTGATTGGGCCACTTGTCGCTGTCATAAATTCTTCATGTTGAGTGATGCTTCACTAATACAAACCATTCATCTATTGCCATGGATATGGTGTTCTCAAAAATGTCAACGAGAGATCATGACGCTTATCCAATGGAACAACGTGGATTAGGTGTGATCTCGGATCTAATAAAATAGTGCATTCTTGACCATGGGCCTGCCTCGATGTATGTGTTGTATATCCTCACTCTGGATCTTTTTTTTTTTTCAGCTCATTTTAAGGAATAGTTCTGAAAATGAATGAGATAAAATTTTATGGCAAAAACTATTGTCATTGAACATTATTAAAAAACTTTCAAGAGGTCCACCATAATGTTCATTTGACATCCAACCTATTTATAAGTTCATCCATACTTGGATGAAGTGAAAATGAAAATATCAGCTTGACACGGAATCTTTTATGCCCCCAAGAAGTTTTTAATTGTGGGAATTCATTCCTTACCATGTGGTCCACTTGAGGTTTGTATTTGATTCAATTTTGTACCACACCCTAAAATAAGCTTGCAAAACTGATGGACCTCATGGATATAAAACACATGCATCTAAGAGGGCCATGGCCAGGTCGCACCCAACCAACTGGATCCAGGGTGGCACCTAATGGAACGTTGATAGTGTAGTGAGGAGCTCACCAGGCTACAGTGTGGAGTGGGGAAGGGAAGCAGAATGGCTGATGTACCGCATACCAGCTATATAGCTGGTGTAGATATCGGCCGGGTTGTGCAAAGACGAGCGCCGACGCTCATCGAGGTCCAAGTTGTACTAAGGGTTCAAAGGAGATCAAAGTTATATGCAACCCCACAATAATGTATTTATTATATCCACACTTTTCATCCATTTTTTGAAATCATTTTAGAGTATTAAACAAAAAAATGAATCATATTCAGAGTTCAAATGGACCACACCAAAAATAGCAGCAAGGATAATGATTTTCTTCGTTAAAAAATTCATAGGGTCCACCATAACGTTTATTTTCCATCCAATCTATTAATAAGGTCAAAAATAAATGGATGATGAGGAAAAATAAATTTCATACTGATCCGAAACTTCTATTACCCCAAAATGGTTTCAATGGTAAACGTTCAATCCTCTACTATATTTTTTTAGTAAGGTCCACTTCATCCTTATATTTGTCTTATTTTTCAGTTCAAGCCGTAAGACTAGCTCACCAAATGAGTAGACGGTTTAGATATAACTCATACCTCATAATAAAACCCACGGAACTTGCTGGGCCGTTACACCAGCCATATGGCTGGTGTGTGGTACACCAGTCGATCCGCTTCTGCGGGGAAGCGGATTGCGTTGTAACTCAGGGAGTGCATACTGAGTAAACTCTGTGAGGGTATACTACCTGCGTGTGGATGCTACGTGGGACCAATGGTATGTATTTTATCCACACCATTGTTATTTTATTTTATTTTATGGCTCGTTTTAGGACACGGATACCCCAAACTCAAGTAAAACACGTAATGATATAATAATAGAGATTACGTCTTACCATAATGTTTATTTGATAAGTTTACGTAGACTAAATAAAGAAAAAAACAAATATCTGACCCAGACTTCAAGAGAAGGATGTCATCGTGGAATTTTATGGTAAATGCCCGTTTCCTTCCATGAGAAAGAACGCGGATTGCCACCTACCCCCGCCAGGACGGTAATCCGTCTAGGCAGGTCTCTGTGGCGCCCACTGCGATGGAAGTATTTTATCCATGCAGTTCATCGCTTTTTCGGACCATTTTAAATTATGATCCTAAAAATAAGATAGTTCCACTGCTCCACTGGACCACACCAAAGGAAGTTGCAGTGATAATGACTCCCACCGTTGAAACCTTTCTAAGGGCAACTGTGATGTTTTTTTACCATCTAACCTATTAATAAGTTCATGTAGACGTGGATGAAGCGAAAACACAAATATAAGCTTGATTCGAAACTTCTCCAGCTCCCAAGAACTTTTTAATGGTGGACATTCAATCCCACTTTGTGGTCCATTAGAGGTGTGGACCTGCATCATTTTTGGAACAATAACTTAAAATAATCTTGTAAGAGAGATGCACGGCATGGATAAAACAGTTACATCACGGTGGTCCCATAGAGCCCTGCCCGGATGGATACTGTCCGGGCGGGGGTAGGACGCATTCCGCGACCAACCCACGTTAACGTTGGTAACAAAAAAGCGAATTACATTCTCACGCTGCCAGAGAAGACAGGCTACTTGCTGGTGCTTCGCGGACCCACTATAATATATGTGTTTTATCTGTACCGTTCATCTATTTTTCCATATCATTTTAGCCCGTAACGGTCAAAATGAGGCAAATCCAAATCTTAGGTGGACCATACACCACAGGGAATAGTGGTGATCGAACATCCACCGTTAAACTTCTTAAGGCAAAAAAAGGCATGGATGAAGTTGACATTTTGTGACCTAATCATCATGTTGGATATGGAAAACAAACATTGTAGTTAACCTCTTTTCTTTTTTTTTTGTTAGCTTGTCAGTACACCACTCTCAGTTCACACTCCACCGTTAGCCACCCCTTAGAAAATCGATACCAAGACTTCAGCGTTGAAACGAGATATCTATCATTTACCTCAAGCATGTTTGTGTTTTCAATTACATATTACACATGTAAATACTAATAAATAGTTAATAATTATTTGTGAAGCTTGTTTGTCTAAGAGGGAAATCCCCCAGTAATTCTGCCTCGAAAATAATGCCATGAATCATAACATCAAAAAGGGCTTAGGCTATGTCAAAATTCATGTGCCCGAGTAGTG
This sequence comes from Magnolia kwangsiensis, assembly GCA_037074715.1. Classification (NCBI taxonomy): domain Eukaryota; kingdom Viridiplantae; phylum Streptophyta; class Magnoliopsida; order Magnoliales; family Magnoliaceae; genus Magnolia; species Magnolia kwangsiensis. The sequence goes on along the minus strand of CM073578.1, from coordinate 123,013,091 downwards.
ATGTATATATATGTGATCTACTTTTTCATCTATTTTACCGTCTCAATATAGGGATGAGCCCAAAAATGAGGTAGATTGGAATCCCAAGTGGACTACATCACATGAAATAAGGGAGTCAATGATGTCCATTGTTGGGGAAAAAATACAAGTTTAGAAACTCAGTTATGGAATGAATCAACCTTACTGAAGTAACCCGAGGCAACAAGTAAAGCCGAGTGAAGTAAAGCCTCAAGGAAAGACTTAGCTCGGGTCTGCAGGATATGAATCCCGACCGAAGCTAAAAGAATCGAGAGCCACAGGCAAAATATGTACGACACATGAAATTGACTCGATTAAAGAGACAGCAATGTCTGAAGGGACCAATTAAAGACCTTAAAGCTAAAAGCCACCTAACCGACTATAAAACCGACGCGCATGAGGTTGGTTGTAATGTCGGCTATCGGATTAAGAAATGGCATCAGTTCCAAGCCGACTCTATTTCGTCCGATAGTAGGTAAAAAGCTCTATCTTTGTAAGCCTACTGAGACTATAGAATCTATTGAGGCAGAACCAAGCATAAGAGATACGGTGTAATCTTAAATACCGTCCCGAGAATCAGGATTCCCGACCCCGAAAATCTCGAGATTGGAAAGTATCCGTAAACAACATAGCAATTAAATTAAATCTCCCAAAAAATCAAGAGAGAATCTCCTTATGTTGGGACCTCGCACTCATATAAAAAGAGGGTTGTCCAGGAATCAAGATACGGAAGAAAAACCCTAAAAAGCTCCTCTCCAGGAATCTTTACTGACTTAAGCATCGGAGGTTCCCCGGCTCAAGCCAGGGTTCTCTTCTCTCTCATTGCATTGCAGGTGGAAGTGCAGGGAGAGGTTGATCTAGTTTTTCGCATCGACGGTTTGACGCCGTTTGTGGGAATCAATACAAAAGGTCGTTTTCTGCATTCTACCCAAGAAAATGTAAATCTGCTTTAATGGCAAGAACTCGAAGAATGAACCCAGAAGGGCCGGATGATGCTGCTGTAGCTGGACAATTGGGTATAAGTGCAGCCCAGGGGGCTCAAAATCAACCCGATAATTGCTAAGGTTTTGCACCTCGTCCCGCCGCTTCTGCGGCAACTAACACCCAGTGGAACTGAAATAATGGACGGTTAGATCGGGAGGTCAAGGTGCTCAAAGCCGACGTAAACGTTATGTGACAAATGTTAGAACAGATACACCAATAAAAAATGCAGCAACTTTAGCAGGGTTAAGTAATGAACGCTTCGCAACAAGTTACCGACCCTTAGCCTACCGTTCCACGATCCCTTCCACAGCTAAGTTAGCCCCATGACACGATCAAGCTAGCGCCCGCTCATTCGACAACCGCTATCCTGTCTCCTACAGATCTCCGACATGAGATAGATCGGAGGAGGCGCAACTGGCTTTTGGATGAGGGTGTGGCAGAAAGCGACGAGCCCTAAAAAGCTGACCTCCAGGACTTCAAGAAGGAAGTGATGGAAGAGATGGCGAACATGAAATAGGGTCAGGATGCACGTCAAACCAGGTTCGAGACTAAAGCATTCTCTTTCATTGATGAAGTAATACGAGCTCGGTTACCGAAAAAGTTTCGTCTGCCTCAGATTACACATTTCACTGAAAAGACCGACCCAACTGAACACCTCGAATGTTTTCGGACGTACATGGAATTGCACGATGCTTCAAATGCCATAATGTGCCGAGATTTTTCTCTTACTTTAGTCGACGTAGCTCGACTCTAGTTCAAGCTGTCGAAATCAAAGTCAATCAATTCGTTCGCAGAACTCAGCGACACCTTCCTCACCAATTTCATTAACAGGAGGGAAAGCTACTGAAAGACTACATTAGGCGTTTCAACTTTAAATCGCTATAAGTTCAGAGAGACTTAGAAAAGACAGTGCTCAACTCCCTTATGCAAGGTGTTAGGGATAAGTCGTTTCTGGCGTTGTTAGACAAGAATCCACCAATGACTCTAGCCAAGTTCATAATTCGATCAGACAAATATGAAGATGCCAAAAAAACACGAATCTTGCGTGAAGCTGCCCAGAACGCAAAAGCCTCGGCCAAAGAGTCATCCAAAAAGGAAGTTGACTCAATTGGAGGAAAGAAGCGTAAGGACGACCGAACGCGTAATGAGCGTAAGTCGAATAAACGACTCGATCGAAAGTTCTCCACGTACACTCCACTTAACAAATCGTAAGAGCAAGTGCTGATGAAAATCAAGAGTGAAGGGTTTGTCAACTGGCCGGATAGGCTTCGAAGCAATCCCAATCGGTGAAATAAAAATAAATATTGTCATTATCATCATGATCATGGGTATAATACTAGTGACTATATCCACCTGAAGGAAGAGATTGAAAGGGTCATCAGGAAAGGCCGACTCACAGATCATGTTAAAAGGACCGAGACAGTTAGAGAGTGCCCAGGTGACAACCGACTCACGGAGGAAATTTGAACCATTATTAGTGATCCCAGAGGCAAAGGCGACTCTAACCATGCCCGAAAAAATCATGCCAGAAGCCTCAGCCGACCCGAGTTCAAACTTCTGGTTATAGCTCGACCTTCAAAGGAAAAGAAAGGAAGAAGTACTGTATCTCATTTACTGATGAGGATGCCAAAGGTATCTATCACCCCCATGATGATGTGTTAGTTGTCACTCTCACCATCTCAAATTAAAAGGTATTTCGTATATTGGTCGACATAGGATCGTCGGCTGACGTCTTATTCACTCAGGCATTCAACAAAATGGGAGTTGAACGATCGACATTGCGACCAGTCCGTACCTCATTAATCAGATTCTCAGGAGGACAAACACTCCCAAAAGGAATCATCTCATTGCCACTCATGGCCGAAAATTCTCCACTTCAGGCAACTGTCATGATCGATTTTCTAATAGTTGATCAGTCATCCGTCTACAACACTATACTCGGCCGACCCTCTCTGAGTCTCCTCCAAGCAGTGGTATCTACATACCACCTCTCCATGAAATTCCTGACCAAGTCAGGAGTAGGAGTCGTCAAAGGAGATTAGCCAGATGCGAGGCGCTGCTACGCAACAGCTGTCAAGATCCCCGTCGAGAAAGCTCCAGCCAAGGTATTAATGATCGAGTTGCTGGACCCCTGGGTTGAGACTCATGAATGAGGATAACTAGTTAAAGACCTTATCTCGATACCTTTGGTCGAGACAGATGGTTCTAATGTGCAAATTGGCTCGTCTCTGCGATCACCCCTAAAAGATAATCTGATAGCCTTGCTCCGACGATACACTGACGTATTCACATGGAGCCATGAAGACATGTTGGGAATTGATCCGTTTGTAATCACTCACCGACTCAACATTGATCCGACCTACCAGCCGATTCTACAGAAGTGACGAGCACTCGGCCCTGAAAGGTACACTGTCATTAAAGAAGATGTCAGAAAGCTCCTCAAGGTAAAATTCATATAAGAATATACTACCCGGAATGGGTAGCTAATGTCATACTTGTGAAAAAATTCAATAAGAAGTAGCAAGTCTGTATTGACTATACTGACTTGAACAAAGCCTGCCCAAAGGATAGCTTTCTTCTTTCGAGGAAAAATCAGTTGGTAGATAGTATAGCGGGGCATGAACTCCTTAGTTTTATGGATGCATATTTAGGGTATAATCAAGTTATAATGCATCAACCTGATAAATCTAAAACTACCTTTGTCACCGACAAAAGCATTTATTGTTACTGTGTGATGCCATTTGGTTTGAAAAATACTGGAGCAGCTCATCAAAGATTAGTGAACAAAATCTTCACTCAGCTGATTGGTCGAATCATGGAAGTGTATATTAATGACATGCTCGTCAAAAGTGTATACGCGGCCGACCATATAGTCGACCTAGAAGATATGTTCCTTATCTTACGCAAGTACCAAATGAAGTTAAATCCGAGCAAGTGTGCCTTTGGCGCAAGCTCGGAAAGTTCCTCGGATTTCTTGTAAGTCAGCAGGGGATCGAGGCAAATCCGGAGAAGATAAAAGTATTGCTTGACATGGAGTCTCCGAAAATAATTAAAGACATACAAAGATTGACTGGATGAGTAACGACATTCGACTATTTTGTAACACCCTGAAAATCGGGGGTCGTGTATAAACTCAACTCCCGAGTTCCAGACCATCACTTATGCAAGAAAAATGATTATGATTCAATGTTGTCTGATTTAAAGCATTCATATGAGTAAAAGTATACCAAAACTGCAATTCATACTTCAGATCCAGTGATAAAAGCAAGCGAAAAACTAAACAATATATAAATCACTGTATGGAAAAACAAAGTAGATCTCATATGTCTCTAAAGTATGAATACATCTCTGAGTCTCATAAACATATACATGAACAAATCAAAATATTCAAAATAGTCTCACTGAAGTCCCATCAACCCAGGTCGCCTACGCAAAGCCATCATGATACTGCATGTACGAGAACTCGTCCTGGTCCTCGTCGAAGTCTGGCTCTACCTCCTGGATCTCAGCATCACCTGCATCTACAACAGGGTCTGGTGGGTGTTACAAACACCATCCCATAACGTGGGAGTGAGTGATCAACTCAGTGGAATATAGAACAAAGATTAGCATGTTCACAAATCAATCATGCGATAATAGTAAAGCAGTAAATCAGACAATCCTAATACTGTTGTTAATGGAAGATGACATGACGTGATGTATGCCCTCACCGACGATCTCCCTCATACGGCAACATCTTATGACCGCGGCATGTCACACTCCCTAGAGTGCTCCACATCTTCCAGGCACATGCAATGTTATGGTAATATAATTTCCGAGTTGTTATTAGTCCATTCAAACAGCAGGATTGGGAAACTAAGGTACTTCCCTTGTATCAATCCCAACAAAGATCCTGTCTAGGGTCGTCACTCCTAGTAATCTCATACGATGTATATTTTGTAGGTCGCTGCAAGGGCTGCCAGGGCTGTTGCTCGCACTCATTGCACCGCTCCCCCATCACCTTATCAATACAGGCCTACTGTACTCTACTGCTACTGAAGGGTCGTCGCCTCCCGTAGACTCAGAATACGCTCGCGGTCACTACAAAGGACTCGTCGCCTGATCAGTGTAGGCCGACAGCTAGAATATAGTGTCCCATACCACCATAATCTGCTCACGAGACTAGGTGCTCACTGGTCACTACGGGGAGGTTTGTGGCCCCAGCGTAGGCCGACAGCTCGACCACGGTGTCCCATACCACCATGCCCGGCTCATGAGTCTTCGTGGATCAAGGTACCATAGTTAACAGGGTTTACAATGGTAAGTTCAGTACCCTAGGTTCAAGCAGTTATGACTCATACATGGTGAACATACATCGGCCAGTCGGGTTACTTAACGGGCTCGACTAGCGCGATCGCATCTCAAGTCGAACGACATGAAGTGCGTAAAACACTTCGCGTGGCCTAACCACTGCTGCCAACTCCAAACACGACTCGCGTTCATCGACACGTCGTTCGTGGCCAAGACCAGCCAACCACGAATTCGATCGGTTACCGACTGCCTGGACTAAGTATAGTCCCAAACAATCATGGAATTACATCAGCAATCTATGTAGGAGTATTGGAATTGAAATACAATCATGTGAGCATGTTAACACATGTTATAACATTCAACTTAAGTAAATCTTCAAGTACGTATATTTCATGCATGTAATGAAATCATGCATATAGTCAACATGTAGGAAATCATTTAGGTCAGCATATTAATTGAGAAATCAATCTCAAACTATCTCATAACATCATTTAATTCAATACATACTAATACAAGCATTTATACAAACACATACACTACACACTTAAGTCTACATATAGTATGTCGACCCGAAGTGCGCAATTAGGCGAATCTCTTCGCCAAAATAATTATGCACGTATTCCTAACTTCCTAATGCGACAATAAACCACGTCAATCTCATCAGCAAAATATGAATGTAAACTGTACTTCCTACAAATGACTAAAATCCCCTAAATCTCATATTCTTCGTTGATTTACGAAACAGGAAACGGATAGCATGTTGTACATGTCAAACGGCGATGCCGTCGATAATCTACTATTAAACGACATTGAAAGCGTTGGAAACCATCAATCAAAGCGTCTAAAATCCTCACCTAGTCTCTTATAGACGTGTTGTTTCGAACGGAGCGTATATGCTTCGTCAACAGCGATAAGAGAACCTGTTTTACAAGATCTATTGGTTAAAAAGCTATGGATCTTAGTGATCCCCAAATCAGCAACTTCTATGGTTAGTTATTACCTGAAAACGTGGAAGAATCACCGGCTTGGTGATCAGGAGGTGTTGCTTAGGCACTAGCAACAGGTGGCACGAATGCTGGAAAAATCTATCCCACTCTCTCTCACAAACTCTCACCTTTTCTCTCTCCCAAATCTAGGATTTCTTGCAATTTCGGATGAGAGAAAGGAGTGAGGGTTTCAACCCCTTTTATAAGCTTAAAAACGCTGAAAACAGGCTCCGGTACAAAGTTTACTTAGTGCATATCCAATTCGGGGCTGTTTCGGTCCAAGAGATGCTTTCTGGTGGTCCCCTGGCCGAATGCGATCGGACTTAAGCTCATGCATACCAGATCTAGCCCGTATTAAGTTTTCAGTCCGGCAGGGTCCGCAGATCGCACGTGGCGGGCCAGTTTCAGTTCAGCGGTCACCGCACGTAGATCAGGGCTGAAAGTCTCATGATAAAAAATAGAAATTTCTCCTGATCCGAGGGTGTAATCTGGCTGAATTCTGACGGTCAGAACGCTCAATACTGACGCGTCAAGTCGTGTGCCAGATTTGAATTTGAAATTCCAATTCTGTCCCTATTCGCACTCTCTTCGGTCCGGGCTCAATGAAATAGCCTGTGATTATCGGTTTGACTTGATTTTCGAAATGAGTGTCAAGTCCAGCTAGGCGGTTCTAACGGTCTAAGATAGGAGGTATCGGACTTTCGACGCGCGGTCTAGATCTAATACAAAGATTCAAAGTGGTCCAGAGAACAAACCTGCTTAGAGTTTGGTCCGAGGTTATAGAGTGTTATAGAGTCGTTGGTTCTACTCGATTTGGGTCTTGTAGAATGTATTTAAAGTGATCAGGGACTATTTCCCAGCTACTCCAGCGTTGCGCTAGCTAACTTACGCTTAATTTTCATAGAAATTAATTCTACGCAATTTCGGGTCGAGTTGGTACTCGAGCCCAAGTATGGATTTTTCACGGGCGTTACAATCTACCCCCCTTAACAAATAATTTCATCCTCGAAATTTGTACCTTTTCGTACTCCTCGAGAAGCTGTGGGTAGTTCTTTCTGATCTCGGCTTCTGTCTCCCAGGTAGCCTCTTCCTCAGAGTGATGCGTCCACAATACCTTCACAAGGGGAATCACCTTGCTACGCAGTACCTGCTCCTTCCTATCTAGGATACGTGTCAGTCGCAGGATATAAGTAACATCCTCTCCTAACTGCACCTGCTCTCATCTGATGATATGCGAAGGATCAGCAACGTACTTCTTCAGCATAGAAACATAAAATACGTTGTGAACGCTCGCTAGAGGCGTGGGTAAAGTCAATCGGTAAGCCACTGCTCCCACACGATCGAGGATCTGGAATGGACCAATGAATCGCGGTGCTAGCTTCCCCTTCTTCCCATACCGAAGGACTCCCTTCATAGGAAAAACTCGTAAAAATACATGATTCCCAACTGTGAACTCTAGTGGCCTCCATCTCATATCGGCATAACTCTTCTGTCTGCTCTGCGCTGTAAGAAGCCGACGTCGAATAATATCAATCTTCTCTGACGTCGCTTGCACTAAATATGGGCCAATCAAGCTACGCTCACCAACCTCTACCCAGCAATGCGGTGCGCGACAAGGTCGCCCATACAGCGCCTCATAAGGTGCCATACCGATACTCGTCTGAAAGCTGTTGTTGTACGCAAACTCCGCATAAGCAAGACAATCATCCCAACTGTCCTTGAAGTCCAATGCGCAAGCTCGCAACATGTCCTCTAAGATCTGGTTCACCCGCTCTGTCTGTCTGTCTGTCTGTAGGTGGAAGGCAGTACTGAACTTCAACTTCACACCCATAGCCTCATAAGGTGCCATACAGATACTCGTCTGAAAGCTGTTGTTGTAAGCAAACTCCGCATAAGCAAGACAATCATCCCAACTGTTCTTGAAGTCCAATGCACAAGCTCGCAACATGTCCTCTAAGATCTGGTTCACCCGCTGTCTGTCTGTCTATCTGTAGATGGAAGGCAGTACTGAACTTCAACTTCACACCCATAGTCTCCTGAATGCGAGTCCAGAAAATAGAAGTGAACCGCGTGTCTCTGTCCGACACGATCTCCAACGAAACTCCATGCAGACGCACAATCTCCCTGATGTACAGTCTAGCCAGCTCGTCTGCAGAGTTCGTAACTCTGATCGGTAGGAAGTGCGCCGACTTCGTCAGACGGTCGACGATCACCCAAATGGAATCATGTCCCTTCCTCGTCTTTGGCAACCCAGAAATGAAGTCCATGGAAATGAAATCCCACTTCCACTCTGCGATCGGCATAGGCTGCAAAAGTCCAGGTGGTCGGTGATGCTCTGCCTTCACCTGACAAGTGAGACAACGGGACACGAACTCTGCTATGTGGGTCTTCATACCTTCCCACCAATACGTCCTCTTCACGTCACGATACATCTTCGTACTGCCTGGATGCATCGCGAGTCTAGTATAATGCGCAGCCTCGAGAATCTCTCGTCTCAAGTCAGGGATATCTGGGACGCATAGGCGACCACGATAACATAAGCCCCCATCCATACCAACTCGCCAGTCGGCGTCTGCATCATCACTGGCCTGCTCTCGAAGCTCAGTCAGATGCGCATCGTCCCTCTTAGCCTCGATGACTCGGTCATCGATCTGAGTTCGTACCTGTACATGTGCGATGAACTCAAACGGCTCCTCTACGGTGAGTTTCTGCTCAAAGTCTCACAAAAACTCAACCATATCCCACTCAGCAACCATCAGCGGAGCCTCAAACTCTATCGCCTTCTTGCTGCTCAACGCATCAGCCACAAGGTTCGCCTTCCCAGGATGGTAAGAGACTTCAAACTTGAAGTCCTTCAACGTCTCCATCCATCGCCGCTGCCTCATATTCAAGTCTCACTGCGTGAATATGTATTTGAGGCTCTTGTGGTCGCAAAAGAGCTCGAACTCCTCTCCGTAGAGGTAATGTCTCCAGAGTCTCAGTGCGAATATAACGGCTGCCAACTCTAGGTCGTGTGTAGGGTAATTCTCCTCGTGCTTCCTTAATTGTCTCGAGGCATACGAAATTACCCTGTCCCTCTGCATAAGGACACAACCCAAACCAATGCTAGACTCGTCAGTGTATATAGTGTATCTAACCCCTTGCTCTGGCAATACTAGCACAGGGGCGGACTTAAGTCTGTCCTTCAGCTCATGAAAAGCTGACTCCGCCTTGTCATTCCAGGCGAACTTCACGTCCTTCCATGTCAACTGAGATAAGGGTCTCGCGATCTTCAAGAAGTCCTATATGAAGCGCCGATAGTAGCCAGCGAGACCCAAGAAACTCCTCACCTCAGTGACAGAACCAGGCTGCTCCCAGTCCTGCACCGCAGCTACCTTAAACAGGTCAACTGCCATGCCATCCTTGGACACCATGTGTCCCAGAAACTTCACCTCCTGCTTCCAGAAGTCACACTTCTTGTACTATGCGAACAACTGATGCTGTCTGAGCGTATCCAGGACCAAACGCAAGTGCTCCTCATGCTCCTCTCGACTCCTGGAGTACACCAAAATATCGTCAATGAATACAACGACGAATCGATAGAGGAAAGGTCGAAATAGCCGGTTCATCAGATCCATGAACACGGCTGGTGCGTTCGTGAGACCGAACTACATCACGAGGAACTCGTAGTGGCCAAAACTGGTCCTGAATGCTGTCTTCTACACGTCCTTATCCCTGACACGCAACTGATGATATCCAAACTGAAGATCAATCTTCGAGAAGTACTACGCTCCTCTCAGTTGAGCAAACAAGTCATCGATCCTAGGTAAAGGGTACTTTTTCTTCACCGTGACCTGGTTCAGCCTGCGATAATCAATACACAATCGCATCGAACCGTCCTTCTTCCTCACGAATAGGACCGGTGCTCCCCAAGGAGACACACTAGGTCGTATAAGGCCAAGCTCTAGCAGACCATCAATCTGCATCCTCAACTCCTCCATCTCACATGGTGTCATACGATATGTCGGCAGTGAGACGGGCGTAGAACCAGGAACCAGATCGATAGTGAAATCGATCTCTCGTCGGGACGGCAAACCAGGGATCTTCCTGAACAGATCCCTGAACTCGGAAACGACTGGCGTATGCTCAAGTACCTGGGCACCAGCGTCTCGCAATAAAGTGGCATAACTAAGTATGCGGAAAGGGAGATTTACCCGGACTAAAAATGTGAAAGGCGTGCCCTCTGGCTCGTACACCGTCACCATACGGGTCTCGCAGCCAATCTCGGCCCTCCCAGCAGTCAACCAATCCATGCCAAGAATGACGTCGAGATAAACAAGAGAGGGATCGACGACAAGATCAAGAGCCATCGTCCTGCCTCCCAGATCAACCAAACAACCCTCACACATCTGGGTAACATCCGAATAATCTCCATGAGCTGCAAAGACTCGCACGCTATCCATAGTGATAGTCTGTAACCCAAGACGCCTGACTACAGAATGTGATATCAAAGAAATCGTGGAACCAGTGTCCACCATCACGAGAATAGGAGTACCTCCAATATGGGTTGTGACCTCGAAGGCCGAATGCTGAAAAGTCAGAGTCGCAGCTGCCTCAGCTGTCAATGCATGAACCCGTGCCTGTTGTGGCCGGTTCGGCCGCTGTGTCAAGGGCCGTGGAGGCTGTCTGATCTGTGATACCGGAGGTCTGAAAGAAGGGTGCGCAGGAGCTAACCCTATAGGCGATGCTGATATCGCCTGTGAACGTGCACGGTCAATCTTCTGCGGCGGCGAGAATCCACTGTCCCGCATCCGAGAAAAACAGCTTTGCGCCAAGTGGCCTGTCCTCCCATAGTATGTTCATGTCAAATCAGGGCACCGAAACCGTGGTACAGGCGCTGTAGTCCTAGTAGGAGGGTCAACGCGAGGCCTCTTGCCCGCGAGGGGCCTGTCCTGCATGTCTGGTCGTGGCCTAGAAGTAACAGGGCCACGAGATCGCGCAAGTCGATCCACATCCTGCTCTGCCCGCATAGACAAGTGAATCAACTCCGCATATGAGGGAATGCTCACACAACACATCTTCTATCGAATATCCGGTCGCAAACCCTCCAAAAAATGCCGTATGCGCATCTGCTCATCAGCCAAAATAGTCAGGACGTATCTGCCCAACTCCGTAAACCGATGCTCATACTCCGTAACTGTCATGGCTGCCTGTCTGAGGTGGAGAAACTCATTCTCCCTGTCATGCCTGTACGTTTGGGGGTAATACTTCTCGTGAAAGTGGAACTCAAACGCTGGCCATGTCCATATATAGTCGGCGACAATGGTACGCAATATGCTATCACACCACAGGCTGACCTCTCTCTCAAATAGGAATGTAGCCAGCTCTACCTGTTCGGCCTCTGTGTAATGAAGCATCCGTAATATCTTCGACACACAGTCGAGCCAGTACTCGGCCTCCTCGGGTCTGTGAGAACCCATAAAAGTGGGAGGCCGTAAGCGCTGAAATCGCTCTAATAGGCCCCGTGTATCTGCGGCATTCCCCGCAGGGTAAGCAGGTGGTACAGGATGAACCGTGCCCTCATCCTGGGCATATGTATAAGCATCCTCAGCTGGATGCGCAGGTGGTGCAGGTGGAGCCACACCCCCACCCTGGGCTAATGTCCCCACAATGGTAGTCAGAAGCTGTTGCTGCTGCTGCATCATAGCTAACATCTGCTCAAATCTATCAGGAGAAGTAGATGCACGATGTAGCTCTCTGACTGACGGTGTGAACGGCGGTGGTCCAAGTCGAACCGTGCTCTGCGTATCCTTAGGCGGCATTCCCTATATTCAAAATAGGGCGCAACCTTGTCAGTCTCAATAGCACAAATACACCGCAATCATTCACACAAGGAGTCAAAGGCATTCCATGCATTTCATTTAATCAAAATTGTCACAATACAAGGGATATATCCTTATAAGCATCATGACGAGAAATACATGGGAACTAAGACAGTTAAAATTACAATAGTAACATAGGCAAAGCACTAGCCCTAACAAGCTTACACAACAAAGGTAGAAAATGACTAACTACTAACAACAATATCAAGGTCGCATCGCTAGTCTGAGTCGGGTGACGGAGAAGCTTATCCTGCAAACAACACAGGATCGCCTTCAAGGTGCGAGTCACCTTGCCGAATTTCCACTTAGTAACGGCCTTGGCATCCTCGACTTCAGCGCGAAGTTCCTGAACTTTTCTTCACAAGGCGATCTGGCTCTCCTCAATCCGAGCAATGCGATCATCGCTAGTAGCCTGCACAGAAGGAGGAGGGCTCTCATCTGTATCCTGAGCCTCCTCTTCTGTCTCTTCCTGAACTTCTTCCTGAACTTCTGCCCAGGTTCTTCTTCGCTTTGATCTTCCTCATCATCAAAGTCATCCTCGCTATCCTCCTCAAGCTGATTTTCACGGTACTGAGACCCTATATTCATCTTGACCATAGTCGACTCATCAATGGTATGAATCGAAACTGGCAATTCCGGCCCAAGTCTGTAAGCAAACTTAAGCGCGATCTTGCATATCAGTCGGCCAAAAGGAAGCGATTCGGATGTTCTTCTTGACTTGGTTATGAGGATTATCTATCGCAAGATGAAAGTGGCCATACATACATTCTTCCTAGGCCACCAGATACAAGAAGTCGACCATAAGGCGTGTACATTCAATGCGATTCGTCGACCTGAGATAAACATTGTACGTGCAGATATGATGCAGCAGGCACAAATCATCAGACATATACGTCGCCTTGAGGCTATTATTAGGCTGCCATGGAACCAACTTACCGCACAGAAACCTGGTGCGGCGATCTCGTTCACGCCTACTCCTCAGATTCTTCTTACTAGGATGAACATCACCAAGAGGCACATTCAGAAGTCGCGCAATCAGTCGCACATCAATCGTAGCCATCCGATCTCTACCAAAAGGGATTTTGAACTGCAATGGCTCCAAGGTAGGATTTTAGATACAAGCGTAGAAGGCACGAACGGTGCTCACATTAGCACGAGCATGAGCTTCAAAGATCGGACCCCAATGCGCAGCTTCAATGCGCTCGAACAATAAAAATTCACCGAACAGCCGCCCTTCCACGTCCGCCTCAAACAACACTTTGCGATCAGTGTATTGACCGTGAGGCATCTCTGATAGAATTACTCACCCAAGGTGAGTATGGGGATCCAAATCCCGCTTTGTACGGCACTCTATGGCTGTAGCTGGACCTGTGGCGGCACTTGAACTTGCGGCACCACCCCGCGGTCTTCTCGATTGAGCAGGATAACTTGGCCCAGCCTCATCTACTACAGTCTTCCTTTTAGCCATCAAAGATAAGATGGAGGAGACTGATAAAAGGCCTAAAATGGCTTCCACGAAAGCCATGGAAAATGAAGAAAATGCGGAGAAATGGCTGTCCAATCTGGAAAAGGGAGATCTAGGCGTCGTAGGGGGATGCTTCAAGCTTTTCAAGGATATATTTTCAAGGAGAAATGAAAATGAAAAAGTGGAATGGAGCACCTCACGATTTCAGCTCGATTTGGGAATTTTTGGAGCTCCAAAAGTCGAAATCTTCAAGAGGGAGGGCTGTCAACTTCAAAGGAACGATGGAGGGTGGTCGTTTTTGGCCAAGGATGGATCTAGGGGTGATTTGGAACCACGAATTTTGGAGATGGTTGCTGAAAAATGCAAATAGGGCTATGGGGAGGGCTGTTTGTGAAGGAGAGGCAAGTTCTATGGGTTTTCTTTGGATGGAACACATATGGAGGGTGTGTACATGGCATATAAGGGTGTGCGCCCAAATTTCACTTCAAGTGGGCCCACCTGTACGGCGATGCATCGCCGACCGGTTGTGCATTCGGCCAGTGGGACCAGATGGGTTTGGTCCCCCATGGTCCAAGGACCACAGATATGTACGGTTCAACCCTTGGTTCATAGTATTTTGACCTATATAGGTCCAAACATGTGTTCGGGGCTTTCCGGGACCAATCCGTAATCTCGAATACAAAACCCTATCATGCAGCATATTATTTTGGGGTAGAAGGATCTAGTGCATCCATATAGACCCTTATTTGCTAAAGAAAGTGAAGTTAGAATAGCCTTATGGCCATTTTTTATGAAATTTTACTATTCACTGTAAAATTTTGTGAAAGTATTATTTTGTGTTATTTTCACATTAGGTTTGATGCCTAACATGAAATGGATAAGAAAGAAATAAAGATTGGAGTGGTGAGAGGAAAAATTTTGAAGATTTTTGGTAAAACGGGATTTTTAAGCCCTGACGATTGAATACAGGAGTTGTGGTCATCCCACGGCCCAAGGATTCACTTTCACGGGTTTAAAATCGTTTAAAGAACGTATCAACTTGACTTCCTACACTTAGGAGCTATTCGGGTTGCTTTACGCGACCCGAGTTGCGTTACAGACTCGATCATGCGATCGATTCGAATTGACTTCGCCTATTGGCGAATCTGCGATCCTAGAAATGTTTCTAGACCCTTCTCGCACCCACCTAAGTCAAAGGAAGTGACAGCGTATGTCGCGAGACCATAACCCAGGCCCAGTATACTTTTATTCACGCTCTGATACCAACTTGTAACACCCTGAAAATCGGGGGTCGTGTATAAACTCAACTCCCGAGTTCCAGACCGTCACTTATGCAACAAAAATGATTATGATTCAATGTTGTCTGATTTAAGCATTCACATGAGTAAAAGTATACCAAAACTGCAATTCATACTTCAGATCTAGTGATAAAAGCAAGCGAAAGACTAAACAATATATAAATCACTGTATGGAAAAACAAAGTAGATCTTATCTGTCTCTAAAGTATGAATACATCTCTGAGTCTCATAAACATATACATGAACAAATCAAAATGTTCAAAATAGTCCCACTGAAGTCCCATCAACCCAGGTCGCCTATGCAAAGCCATCATGATACTGCATATACGAGAACTCGTCCTGGTCCTCGTCGAAGTCTGGCTCTGCCTCCTGGATCTCAGCATCACCTGCATCTACAACAGGGTCTGGTGGGTGTTGCAAACACCATTCCATAACGTGGGAGTGAGTGATCAACTCAGTTGAATCATAGAGCAAAGATTAGCATGTTCACAAATCAATCATGCGATAATAGTAAAGCAGTAAATCAGACAATCCTAATACTGTTGTTAATGCAAGATGATATGACGTGATGTATGCCCTCACCGACGATCTCCCTCATATGACAACATCTTACGACCGCAGCATGCCACACTTCCTAGAGTGCTTCACATCTTTTGGGCATATGCAATGTTATGGTGATATGATTTTTGAGTTGTTATTAGTCCATTCAAACAGCAGGATTGGGAAACTAAGGTACTTCCCTTGTATCAATCTCAATAAAGATCCTGTCTAGGGTCATCACTCCTAGTAATCTCATACGATGTATATTTTGTAGGTCGCTGCAAGGGCTGCCAGGGCTGTTGCTCGCACTCGTTGCACCGCTCCCCCATCACCTTATCAATACAGGCCTACTGTACTCTACTGCTACTGAAGTGTCGTCGCCTCCCGTAGACTCAGAATACGCTCGCGGTCACTACAAAGGACTCGTCGCCTGATCAGTGTAGGCCGACAGCTAGAATATAGTGTCCCATACCACCATAATCTGCTCACGAGACTAGGTGCTCACTGGTCACTACGGGGAGGTTTGTGGCCCCAGCGTAAGCCGACAGCTCGACCACGGTGTCCCATACCACCATGCCCGGCTCATGAGTCTTCGTGGATCAAGGTACCATAGTTAACAGGGTTTACAATGGTAAGTTCAGTACCCTAGGTTCAAGCAGTTATGACTCATACAGGGTGAACATACATCGGCCAGTCGGGTTACTTAACGGGCTCGACTAGCGCGATCGCATCTCAAGTCGAACGACATGAAGTGCGTAAAACACTTCGCGTGGCCTAACCACTGCTGCCAACTCCAAACACGACTCGCGTTCATCGACGCGTCGTTCGTGGCCAAGACCAGCCAACCACGAATTTGATCGGTTACCGACTGCCTGGACTAAGTATAGTCCCAAACAATCATGGAATTACATCAGCAATCTATGTAGGAGTATTGGAATTGAAATACAATCATGTGAGCATGTTAACACATGTTATAACATTCAACTTAAGTAAATCTTCAAGCATGTATATTTCATGCATGTAATGAAATCATGCATATAGTCAACATGTAGGAAATCATTTAGGTCAGCATATTAATTGAGAAATCAATCTCAAACTATCTCATAACATCATTTAATTCAATACATACTAATACAAGCATTTATACAAACACATACACTACACACTTAAGTCTACATATAGTATGTCGACCCGAAGTGCGCAATTAGGCGAATCTCTTCACCAAACTAATTATGCACGTATTCCTAACTTCCTAATGCGACAACAAACCACGTCAATCTCATCAGCAAAATATGAATGTAAACTGTACTTCCTACAAATGATTAAAATGCCCTAAATCTCATATTCTTCGTTGATTTACGAAACAGGAAACGGATAGCATGTTGTACATGTCAAACGGCGATGCCGTCGATAATCTACTATTAAACGACATTGAAAGCGTTGGAAACCGTCAATTAAAGCGTCTAAAATCCTCACCTAGTCTCTTATAGACGTGTTGTTTCGATCGGAGCGTATATACTTCGTCAACGGCGATAAGAGAACCTGTTTTACAAGATCTATTGGTTAAAAAGCTATGGATCTTAGTGATCCCCAAATCAGCAACTTCTATGGTTAGTTATTACCTGAAAACATGGAAGAATCACCGGCTTGGTGATCAGGAGGTGTTGCTTAGGCACTAGCAACAGGTGGCACGAATGCTGGAAAAATCTATCCCACTCTCTCTCACAAACTCTCACCTTTTCTCTCTCCCAAATCTAGGATTTCTTGCAATTTCGGATGAGAGAAAGGAGTGAGGGTTTCAACCCCTTTTATAAGCTTAAAAACGCCGAAAACAGGCTCCGGTACAAAGTTTACTTAGTGCATATCCAATTCAGGGCTGTTTCGATCCAAAAGATGCTTTCTGGTGGTCCCCTGGCCGAATGCGATCGGACTTAAGCTCATGCATACCAGATCTAGCACGTATTAAGTTTTCAGTCCGGCAGGGTCCGCAGATCGCACGTGGCGGGCCAGTTTCAGTTCAGCGGTCACCGCACGTAGATCAGGGCTGAAAGTCTCATGATAAAAAATAAAAATTTCTCCTGATCCGAGGGTGTAATCTGGCTGAATTCTGATGGTCAGAACGCTCAATATTGACGCGTCAAGTCGTGTGCCAGATTTGAATTTGAAATTCCAATTCTGTCCCTATTCGCACTCTCTTCGGTCCGGGCTCAATGAAATAGCCTGTGATTATCGGTTTGACTTGATTTTTGAAATGAGTGTCAAGTCCAGCTAGGCGGTTCTAACGGTCTAAGATAGGAGGTATCGGACTTTCGACGGCGGTCTAGATCCAATACAAAGATTCAAAGTGGTCCAGAGAACAAACCTGCTTAGAGTTTGGTCCGAGGTTATAGAGTGTTATAGAGTCGTTGGTTCTACTCG
Organism: Magnolia kwangsiensis; assembly: GCA_037074715.1. Taxonomy (NCBI): domain Eukaryota; kingdom Viridiplantae; phylum Streptophyta; class Magnoliopsida; order Magnoliales; family Magnoliaceae; genus Magnolia; species Magnolia kwangsiensis. Next base: position 122,995,231 of record CM073578.1, on the reverse strand, counting down.
ATTTGGGTCTTGTAGAACGTATTTAAAGTGATCAGGGACTATTTCCCAGCTACTCCAGCGTTGCGCTAGCTAACTTACGCTTAATTTCCATAGAAATTAATTTTACGCAATTTCGGGTCGAGTTGGTACTCAAGCCCAAGTATAGATTTTTCACGGGCGTTATATGTTTCCTCTCCCGAGCCACCGACAAATGTCTCTCATTCTTCAAACAATTGAAGGGACGACAAGCAGTGGACTAGACGGAAGAGTGCGAAACTACATTCCAACAATTAAAGTCTTATCTCGGATCTCCACCTCTCTTATCGAAACCCGAGCCTAGAGAAGCCCTGTTGTTGTATCTCGCGGTGTCTGAAGTAGCAGTCAGCTCGGCCTTGATACGAGAACATGAAGGAAAGCAACTGCCGGTTTACCATGTCAACAGAGACGAGATACCCACTCTTGAAAAAAGTAGCCTTAATTCTAGTCATCTCTTCGAGTCGATTTCGGCCATATTTCCAAGCCCATACCATTATTGTTATGACCAACCTCTCGCTGCATCAGATTCTTCAGAAACCGAAAGCATTTGGCCATCTTACGAAATGGGCAATTGAACTCAGTGAATTCGATATTCAGTATAAGCCGAGAGTGGCAATCAAAGGACAAGTTGTGGCCAACTTCATTGCTGAAGTCAAATCGTAAGCTGATATAAATCCTACTGAGCCAGTTGAAGAACCAACTACCGCTTCTCTTGAGTCATCTCCCGACCCAATCCTTGGAAGCTGTATGTCGATAGCTCCTCCAACTTTAAGGCAAGCGGGGCAGGAGTAGTATTAGAAACTCCCGATCAAACCTATATGCAGTATGCCTTAAGACTTGAATTTCAAGCCTCAATTTATACAGCAGAATACGAAGCATTATTACTCGGTCTCTGACTTGCGGTCAACTTAAGTGTTACGCATCTCAACATTTTCAACGATTCTCAGTTATTCGTCAATCAGGTCACGAGTGTGTACCAAACACGAAAAGAACAGCTGAAAGTTTATATGAAAAAAGCTAAAGAGTTAATTGGCGGCTTTCAGCGTTGTATCGTCACTTGGATCCCTCGAATGAAAAATGCTAAAGCTGATCTTCTAGTGAAACTTGCCTCTACTGATGAAGACGACGTACCCATGTCTATTCCGATCGAGTATGTCGCTAAACCGAGTATTATTGAACCAGTTAGTTTGACCGTACTTTTTATCGATTTGGGACCTACTTGACGCGATCCGATCGTCCGATATCTCGACAATGAGAAATTGCCTGAAGATCTTACTGAGGCTCGACGATTGAAAATCTGAGCCTCTCCCTACACCATACTCAATGGAGAATTGTACAAGAAGGGTTATTACGCTCCGTTGCTACGGTGTCTAAACCCTGACGAAGCCGACTATGTGTTGCGGAAAAGTCATGAAGGGATCTGTGGAAATCACTCAGAAGGGTGATCCCTCGTACGTAAAGTCTTACGCCAAGGATACTACCGACCGACTATCTAGCACGATGCTCGTAAGCTCGTCCAAAGATGCGATAAGTGTCAGCGATTCACGGCTATCCCGAGACAACCTCCTGAAAAACTAACTCCTATGACCGGTCCTTGGCCCTTTGCACAGTGGGGAATCGACATTATTGGACCTCTCCCTATGGGGAAAGGACAAACCAAGTTCACAGTCGTGGCGGTAGATTACTTCATTAAGTGGGCCGAGGCAGAATTGTTGGCAAAGATAACTGAACAGAAAATCACAGACTTTATATAGAAGAACATCGTTTGTCGGTTCGGCATACTTCAGACTATAATAACTGACAATGAAAAGTAGTTCGATAACAAAAGCTATCGAAAGATGTGTGATAATCTCAGAATCATGAATATATATATATATATATATATATATATATATATATATATATATATATATATATATATATATATATATATATATATATATATATATATATATATATTCATCACCTTATCATCCTCAGACGAATGGACAAGTTGAAATAGTCAACAAGATCATTAAGCAGCACCTTCGAACCAAGCTTGACCGAGCCAAAGGAGCATGGGTCGATGAACTCCCGAAGATACTGTGGGCATACCGAACCACAGCCCGAATAGCTACAGGGGAAACTCCTTTTTCCCTTGCTTATGGCTCAGAAGCCATCACACCAGTCGAGATCGGGTTGCCATCAGTCGGAGTCAGCTCATTTAACGAGGAAGAAAATGAAGAACTCCTAGCCCTCGGACTCGACCTTGTGGATGGACTAAGGGAAAAAGCTTTGCTACATATGATGGCTCGGCAACAACAAGTAACTCGATTCTATAATACCCAAGTCAAGGTTAGATGCTTTCGAGTCAGAGATATGATCCTCCAGAAAATATTTCTTAATACAAAGGAAGTTGGCGCAGGCACATTGGGACCTAATTGAGAAAGACCCTATATCGTCGTAAGCACCATCCAACTGAGAACGTACCGATTGGAAGACCTGATCGGGCAATTGCTCCCTCATCCATGGAATACCGAGGATCTAAAAACTTACTACTCCTAAAGTCAACATAACAAAGAAATGAAAGAGGCTCAAAAACGACGAACATGTAAATTGAGTCAAAAAGAATAAAATAGGACTGTGTATATTCATTTATCAGTATATTTGTTACATCGAGTTACATCTTACTTCAACATTACATTGTTAGACTAAAAGGGTTAAAGGCAAAAGATCGGCCAAAATGTACAAACCTCTCCCTCGACTAAAACTACTCACGGGCTTGCTCGGAGTTGATGATGGTTCCAAAATGAAGCTGATGATGGTACCAAAAACTGAGCTCCGAGACTTTCAAGGGTTACTCGGAGTGACAGCTGGAGCCAGAGTTGTTTCAAACTCGACCTTGGTGCCACTAGACTCAGCCACTTCAGCGATGGATCCTTAGGATGGCCTTCCTCAAATTTTGAGAGATCAAGGTCGGGAAAAATTTGCTTCATCACTTTGATGCAAGCTGTGTACCCGCTCTCATACAAGCGATCCCTCTCATCTTCAAACTCTGGAGATTCAAGGAAGTCTTTTATAGCCTTCTCCCTAGCCTCTTTCTTGGCCATTTTGAGCACTGCTTTTGTATCGGCCTTCAGCCGAGCCAGCTTCTCTTCAGAGGTGTCATGAGCCAGGCGATGTTGTAGACTCTCGTCTTGGGCCTCCTTTAACAGCAAAGCTGCTCGAGCACACTCGGCTCTAGCATCTTCAGTCACCTTACGAGCAAGACTCAACTCGTCAGTCAATCAGCTGACACGAGACGAGGTAATCTCAAGTTGAGCTTCTACCTCAGCTGCTCATTTTCAAGCCGCTTCAACATCCGCCACATCCTTCTGGGCCTTGGTCAGATCGGAGCCAGACTTGAGTAGGCATAGGGCGAGCTATAGAAGGAAATAACAGAGTTATGTTAAGACAAGAGAAAAACACAAATTGAAAGAAGAGTTTGAGTTTTACCTCGAGCAAAATTTTAGCTGCGTGAGAGAGTATCTGATCGCCTGAGGACTCGAAGAGGGAAGAAAATTTTTTCTCACTCACATGAGCGACGGCCCAAGGGATCATGTTAGACACAGCCTGCCGGAAGATCGACATCTCCTGTTGAGCCATCTCTCCCCTTGAAGTCTCCCCTCTCTACTCCTCTCTCCTCCTCGAGACCCGCTCTACAATAAGTCCTCGCTCGGGAATCGCCTGGGACTCAACAGGATTTGTGTTTGCATTCTCTGTCCTCTCTTCGGGGTCAAAGAGGATGACAACCGTCAGGACGATCGGAGCAGGGGCGACCGGGCCTGATGTCTCAGCTATAGGATCAATTTTCAAGTTCTTTAAAGGCCGAGACTCTAACAAAATCACTGACCTAGGAGGAGCCTTCAACTTTGACGATGACTTCAGAAGGGGTCGAGCTTCAGCCATTTCTGTGTCAAACGAAACACAGATTTAAAAATTTTTCAGAAGGATGTGCCTGAGCAACCTAAAGATACCTGAATCCAAGCTCGAGAGAAGAAGACGCTCTGGTTGTAGAAGGGACTTTCAAGACCGATCCTTCGAGCTTATCGTCCACAGATCTTTGATCTGAGCCGAAGCGTTGGCTTCTACTCCCAGCTTCTTCTTAAAAATTTCTGTAGAGTATATTCAGTCAGACTCAGAGGAATCATAATAAGAAAAGATAAGGAAAAGGGCATGCCGAGTCACCTGCTTCAGAGAGTGCCCGGGGAACGCGAGGTTCAAACAGCGCAGACTCGGTAGTCTCCCAGTACCGCATGCCCAAAACCACCTCTCTCTCCAGTGCTTGTTAGAGGTAGGAGGGTCAGTTATCAAAGAGCCGCCCTTGTTCTGTCAAGCACTCAAGAAATATCAGTCGAGCTGCGAAGTGTTCGGCTGAACTTAGTATAGATAGAGGAACTCATCCATAGTCAGTGGGGGCTATTCTGCCTCAGCCCACAATACCGCACATCCGAACAAGTTCCTCCATCCATTCAAAATTATCTGCTCGAGAGCAATTCTAAGTCAAGAGAGAAATTTCTGATCAACAGGTTGTAAGGGCAGACACAAGCCACATTGCATGGTAACTTAGAAAATTGCGACCATCCCAGGAGGAGGATGGTCGGGCAGTTCACTCGGGAGCGAAAGTCGAAGAATTATTGAGTTGGGAACATGATACTTGACTCGGATCCTATCTAAATCTGCCTCAATCAAAATTGAAGGGACCGACCCCTTTTGCTCGTCTCCAACTTCCTCACCCTTGGCAGCCTCTCCTTCTTTAGTTGTCGATTCAACAAACTAAGTCGACCTTCGCGGGGGAACTGACTCGGTGCTTTCCCTAAGCTCAGTCCTCACCGGTCTCTTAGGAAGAGTCGACTCAACAGTTTCTTCCAATTCTTCCTCTTCTTCCAAGTCATCTCCAGAAAAATATGGAGTAGGCTTGTCAGGGGCGTGTTTCAAGACAGAGGAACCCGCTGGAGTAGGGCATTCTGCTGAAGCCCCACTGGACAGCCTAACATTAAGTTGGAAGGCCTCATTAGCGCTCATTGTCATCTCTGCCAGTAAAGAGGGCGATTTTGAGATATTCCAGAGATGCCTTATTTCACCCTCATCACTAGAAACCCCCTCCCAGGGACTTGAAGGATGCATTATCACTAAGGGTCGAAAAGAAAAAAAGAGAGAGAAAACTCACCGGAGAGGTGAAAAGCGCACAGTTGATAGGGAAAGAAGAAAGGACGGAGAAAAATGGCGGATCGCGAGCATAGTGAAGAGGAAAAAATGGAAAGAGGGAGATTGAGCAGGAGAGCGAAAGTGCAAAAATCACCCCTGCACCCCCTTTTATAGCCTAACCACGTGGCAGTAGCATTTAAGGAGGAGTCGAATTGACGCCTGCTTTGAATCCTCCGCCTGACGTGTGGTGCATGCCGACTAACGTAGGTAACGCCTTTGCCACGCGTCCGACGCTCATAAGTGGACGAAACGAACTGAGGGTTGTCCGCTCGTGCAACCTCTAGTAACGAACCATCGTATGTTAAAGACGATATAAGAAGCAGTAAATGCTCCATCATAACGTCGGTTCCCAGTATAAACCGACTTAGCAATTCATTTCTCTTTTGTGTCGACATAGCTAACACAAGGAGTAGGGAGCTTACTGTTAGGGAAAAAATACAATAAGTCCGGGAACTCGGTTATGGGATGAATCAACCCTACTGATGTAATCAAGGCAACAAGTAAAGCCAAGTGAAGTAAAGACTCAAGGAGAGACTTAGCTCGGGTCTACAGGATATGAATCCCGACCGAAGCTAAAAGAGTCAAGAGCCACTGACAAAATATGTAAGACACATGAAGTTAAGTTGATTAAAGAGACAGCAATATTTGAAGGGACTGATTAAAGGCCCTAAAGCTAAAAGCCACCTAACCGACTATAAAATCGACTCACATGAGGTTGGTTGTAATGTCGGCTATTGGATTAAAAAAGGGCATTGGTTCAAAGCCAACCCTGTTTCGTCCGACAGTAGGCAAAAAGTTCTATTTTTGTAAGCCAACCGAGACTGCAGAGTCTATTGAGGCCGAGCTAAGCAAAAGAGAGATGGTGTAATCTTAAATACTATCCCGATAATCAAGATTCCCGACCTCGGAAATCTTGGGATTGAAAAATATCCGTAAACAAGATAGCAATTAAATAAAATCTCCTAAAAAATCAGAAGAGAATCTCCTTACGTCAGGACCTCTCGCTCCTATAATTTGGATGTGTCTGAAACTTGGTCTGACTCCTCATCCAAGTGGGACACATATTATGGATGGGCTGGATTTGTGAAACACATCTCGGTGGGCCCAAAAAATAAATATGAATGTTTTAATGGAAGGTAACCCCTATCAAGTTTTGTACGTGGTGTGGCCTACAAAAGTCACGAATTAACTTGATTTTTAAGCTCTAGGCCCACCATGGAATGGTGCATCTAATTGATGGGGTAGATGTTTGACATACTTCATGATAGCGCCCACACAACTCGACCTCATGGGTAGTTCACATGAGCTCAACCATATAGAACCTTTTCCCACACACACGTGTGTGTATATATACACACACACACACACACACACACACACACACACACACACACACACACACACATGACACATGTGCATGCATGCGCATGTATATATATGTATGTGTGTGTGTGTGTGTGTATAAGGGGTTGAGCCTCAAATTGAAGCATATCAAAAGATCAAAAGATCAAGTGGACCATACCATGAGAAACAGTGGGCATAATGATTTTTCAGTTTGCCCCACTGAATTTCTAGTTTGCCCTGCTAATTATCTAGTTTGCCCCACTCAATTTCATACTTGCCCCACTGATTTTCTTATTTTCCCTGCTGATTTTTCAGTTTACCCCATTGATTTTCTAGTTTGCCCCGCTAATTTCCTAGTTTGCCTCGCTGATCTTCTAGTTTACTGCGCTGATCTTCTAGTTTTCCCCGCTGATCTTCCAGTTTATCCGGCTGATCTTCTAGTTTGCCCCACTAATCTTCCAGTTTGCCCCTCTGATTTTCTAGTTTGCCCCGCTGAATTTAATGACTTGCCCTGTTGAATCTCATGTTTCCCCCATTGAATATCAAGTTTGCCCCGATCAATTTCATGTTTTCCCCTGAATTTAATGTCTCCCCCGCTGAATTTCATGTTTGTCCCGTTCAATTTCATGTTTGTTCTGCTGAATGTCTAGGTTCCCTCCCTCAATGTCTAGGTTCCCATCCACATATGGGGTTTTGGTGTATACGCATTACGATGAAAATGGAGGGATATTACATAACCCGATGAACATGATGTATTACAAAGAAAATATCATTGTGGGGCGTAGCAAGCGTAATTGTATTATGTACTGAGTTAGTCAGTACACTCCCATTGTACTAAGTAAACTCAGTTGGGTCCACATTGAATGTATGTAGTATATCCACGTGTTCATCTGTTTTTCCATTTATTTTAAGGGGTTTAGCCCCCAAATTTCAAATTGAAGCATATCAAAAGATCAAGTGGATCATACCACGAGAAACAATGGGCATAATGATTTCCACCGCTAAAACCATAGTCGGCCCAACGGTGATGTTTGTTTGTTATCAAACCTATTCATGAGATCATACAGATATGGATTAACAGAAAACACAATTATAAGCTTGATCCAAAACTTCTGTACCCCTAAGAAATATCAACATTAGAAGTTCAATTCAAAATTTCATGTGGTGTGGTCCATTTGAACATTAGATATGTTTAGATTTTTTGGCTCAAGTCATGAAATTATTTGTTAAGTTTGCCCTACTCATTTTCATATTTCCCCGCTGATTTTTTAGTTTGCCCCGCTGATTTTCTAGTTTCTCCCGCTGATTTTCTAGTTTGCCCTGCCGATTTTCTAGTTTTCCCCGTTGATTTCCTAGTTTACCCCGCTGATCTTATAGTTTGCTTCGCTGATCTTCTAGTTTTCCCTGCTGATTTTTCAGTTTACCCCGCTGATTTTCGAGTTTACCCCGCTGATTTTTGAGTTTGCCCTGCTAATCTCATGTTCCCCTGATAAATATAAAGTTTACCCCGATTAATTTCATATTTTTCCCGCTGAATTTAATGTCTCCCCCGCTGAATTTTATGTTTATCTCGCTGAATGTCTAGGTTCCCTCCCTCAATGTCCAGGTTCTCTTCCACATATGGGGTTTTGGTGTATACATATTACGATGAATACGGAGGGGTATTACATAATCTGATAAACATAATGTATTATAAATAAAACGTCATTGTGTGGCGTAGCAAGCATAATCGAATTGTGCACTGAGTTAGTCAGTACGCTCCCATTGTACTAAGTAAACTCAGTTGGGCCCACATTAAATGTATGTAGTATAGCCACGCTGTTCATCCATTTTTTCATTTATTTTAGGGGGTTTAGCCCCCAAATTTTAAATTGAAGCATATCAAAAGATCAAGTGGATCATACCACGAGAAACAATGGGCATAATGATTTCCAACGCTAAAACCATAGTCAGCCCAACGGTGATGTTTATTTGTTATCAAACCTATTCATAAGATCATACAGATATGGATTAATAGAAAACACAATTATAAGCTTGATACAAAACTTCTGTGGCCCCTAAGAAATGATCAACATTAGAAGTTCAATTCAAAATTTTATGTGGTGTGGTCCATTTGAACATTGGATATGTTTAGATTTTTCGACTTAAGCCATGAAATTATTTGTTAAGTTTGCCCCGCTCATTTTCATGTTTGCCCCGCTGATTTCCTAGTTTGCCCCGCTGATTTTTCAGTTTACCCTGCTGATTTTCTAGTTTGCCCCGCTGATTTTCTAGTTTGCCCCGCTGATTTTCCAGTTTTCTCCGCTGATTTCCTAGTTTGCCCCGTTGATTTCGTAGTTTGCCCCGCTGATCTTATAGTTTGCTCCGCTGATCTTCTAGTTTTTTCAGCTAATTTTCGAGTTTGCCCCGCTGATTTTTGAGTTTGCCCCGCTGAATTTAATGATTTGCCCTGTTAATCTCATGTTCCCCTGCTGAATATTAAGTTTACCCTGATTAATTTCATATTTTTCTCGCTGAATTTAATGTCTCCCCCGCTGAATTTCATGTTTGTCTCATTCAATTTCATGTTTCTCTCGCTGAATGTCTAAGTTCCCTCCCTCAATGTCTAGGTTCTCTTCCACAGATGGGGTTTTGGTGTACACATATTGGGATGAAAATGGAGGGGTATTACATAATCCGATGAACATAATGTATTATAAATAAAACGTCATTGTGTGGCGTAGCAAGCGTAATCGGATTGTGTACTGAGTTAGTCAGTACGCTCCCATTGTACTAAGTAAACTCAGTTGGGCCCACATTGAATTTATGTAGTATATCCACGTTGTTCATCCATTTTTTCATTTATTTTAAGGGGTTTAGCCCCCAAATTTCAAATTGAAGCATATCAAAAGATCAAGTGGATCATACCATGGGAAATAGTGGGCATAGTGATTTCCACCGTTGAAACCATAGTCGGCCCAACAGTGATGTTTATTTGTTATCAAACTTATTCATAAGATCATACAGATATGGATTAATAGAAAACACAATTATAAGCTCAATCCAAAACTTCCATGGCCCCTAAGAAATGATCAACATTAGAAGTTCAATTTAAAATTTCGTGTGGTGTGGTCCATTTGAACATTGGATATGTTTAAATTTTTCAGCTTAAGCCATGAAATTATTTGTTAAGTTTGCCCCGCTCATTTTCATGTTTGCCCCGCTGATTTCCTAGTTTGCTCCGCTGATTTTCTAGTTTCCCCCGCTGATTTTTCAGTTTGCCTCGCTGTTTTTCTAGTTTGCCCCGCTCATTTTTTAGTTTGCCCCGTTGATCTTCTAGTTTCCCCAGCTGATTTTTCAGTTTGCCCCGCTGATTTTCCAGTTTGTCCCGCTGATTTTAATGATTTACCCTGCTGAATCTATAGTTTGCCCCGTTGAATTTGTAGTTTGCCCCGCTGATTATCTAGTTTATCCTCCTCAATTTCATGTTTCCCCTGCTGAAATTCAAGTTTATCCCACTGAATTTTATGTTTTCATAACAAGGTTTAGGCTTGCTTCTTTGAAGATGGCAACTCTCTTCATGAAGAAAATGTGACCAATTAACCAACCAACAAAACTAGTTGCTAATAGCATCTTCTTGTTGATACTACCACTATAAATGTTCACCAATCTGGCCAACGTTGAACTTGGTAAAATGTCCAGCTTGCCCTGTTCAATTTCTAATTTCTTGTTAGCTCCAATCAATTTATAGCTCATGTTGATAGTTTGTCTCCGTACGATTTTCGATATTTTCCTGCTCAATTTCTATTTATATTTCATATGAAGCTTGTTCAAATTAATGAAATGATACATTGTTTTCAATTATGTCTGATTTTGTACACTATGTTTATCTTGTGTATTTTATGTTTGATATGTTTTTCAATTCATCTCTTCAGGCGACGAATATTATGCTGTAATCTCCAACCCAACATCTAGGTGTACACTAACATGGTGGTTTGACAAGGTAAAGAGTGGAGTGAAAAAGCACAATAGTCGCCTAAATCTTTTTAAGCAATTCCCTTTCTTATTTCTATTGCATGTTACATCCTTTAGATTTGTAGGGGCTATATTTCATCTTATTTTATTAAGATATAAAGGTGATTCAGTATTTGAGATCAGGGGGAGGCGATTACAGTTTTCGGAGATGGACTTCACCCTCATTACCGGTCTTAAGATTGGAGATCTTACTGTACCGAAGAATCGTTGCACTACGAGTAAACTAAGATACAAATACTTCAAAGAATATCCAGTCTTAAAGAAGCATCTAATGTTGTGTTTGAGAGATTAGTTGACACCAATAAGCATGAAGACGTCGTGAAGGTTGCCCTACTTCTAGTTGTAGAGTGCTTTCTTAAGGGAACCGAACCGAAAACCATGTGCAACTTACATTATATTTACCTGCTGGAATTGTTAGATGATTTCTATATGTATCCCTAGGGTAGTTTGAGATACTATACAATATCACAAGGAATTGAATCTGTCGTTGCCGCATCAAGTTCCCCTCAGTACACTGTATGTGGCTGCGTCCTTCCCCTACAAGTAAGAACACATTTTATTTTCAGGGTGTTTTCCTTCTATAGTCAATTTTGAATTTTTAACCATATACAATTTCATTCTAATAGGTATGGGCAATAGAGACATTTTCGGCCCTACAAGAGTGTGTTGTTTCGTATGTTCTCCATCAAATTCCACGCTTCATTTAATACCGAGGCTGAAAATGTTGGAGGTACAATAGAATAAATGCTATTTTTGAGAGTAAAGCTGTAAGTTTATATATAAATCCGGCATTTACTTTGCTTAAGTTAACGTATACGCTTAATTATTTAATATTACTCTTTATTCTTTTTCAGACATTAGTAGTAATGAAATTAGAACCAATGCTATAAGAATGGGAAACAGATGTCGTTCGCTTGGTGCATGACAGTTTCCAGGTGAGATGTCATGAAAAATGAACTATAATGACATTGTAAAGTTATCCTTACTTTTACATATCCATCTATACATCTTGTAGCTCACCGAGACCCAGGAAGATGATGTTGATGAGGGTAATGGACTGATCATGAGGAAGATGAGGAGTTAGATGATAACGATGAGAAAGGCGTGGAGGGAGAGGGACCGAGGGGGGGTATTATGAAGAATGTTATTTTTATGGAGAAATTTCAAATTGAGAGGGAAGAGTTGAAGAAGGAGAGAGAGGAATTGAAGAAGGAGAGGGACGAATTGAGAAAAGAGAGGGAAGAGATGAGAAAGAAAGAAGTAAGGTTTGGAGAAAGGGAGAGGTTGCTGAATGAGAAAGAACAATTGAAGCGAGAGAAGGATTTATTTTTTGAGGACAAGGAAAAGTTAACGAATGAGAGGGAGAAGTTTATTAAGGAGAAGGAATGTAGTCATACACGGATGAGACATTTTGTGATGGAGGAGGAGGGTGAGGAGTTGAGGAAGAGAGAGGAAGTAAATGATATTGAAGATAAAGAACTTGGACATGGGGACCTAGACATGCGTATATAGTAATGTCAAAGGTAGTGTATTGAATGCATCCACTTCTCATCCTGTTTATGAAAGGAAAACCAAAAAGATACTGAAGCAGTCATATTACAAGATTTCTCCGTACTTGTCCCTGTCTGCATTCGATACAACCCCTGCGACGGTTCCCGAACCTGAGCAAGTTACAACTTTTATAACTTCTCGTATACCATTTTCACTATAGATAGATCCTTTCAGGATACTATCAGCGCAGGAGGTGAAAGAGGCAGAGAACTAGTATGAAGCAAACAAGGTCATGGCAGCGGGAAAATGGTCCAGTACGATATGGATGAATGATGCGTGGGTTGATAGCGAGGTAAACATTACTAATTTATTCTTTATGTGCATTGATTAACATATAATTATGTGTTATATTAATCTATGACTAAATCATACTATCCTATTGATTAGGCTATCGACGCATACATCAAGTTCCTTGAGAAAAGGCATAACAACCTTTCAATAGCATATCCTCAGGATTGCAAGTTCTTCCTATGTATTTTACGGTAACTGTTTATTGTGTTATTCGTAATCTGTTTGAAAATTTGATTTTCTTACATGTATTGAACTTTTATCATTTTGTAACAGCAAAGCCTTGAGGGGTGTTTGCCGATTTTGATTACATACCGGGCCTTTAAATCGGCATCAGAACGGGTCGAGCTATTAGGTCAGATGAGTACGGCCTACACAATTGCCAAGCAACGAGATAAACCATACGCCAAAGCGATTTGGTGTTATGAACGGGTAATGCACTTATTACAGAACATCGTCTCTTACTGTTATGTCTTCTATCATGTTTGACGAATATATTATTTTGTGAATCATGAACAGGTTTATGCGCCCATAAATCATGAAAATTCACATTGGTTTTTGCTAGTCATTTATCCCAGAGTAAGAGAAATCGTTGTTGTGGATAGCTTGTGCACAAATTTATTGCCGAAGTACAAGCAAAAGATGAAGAAGATGACTGATGTACTCCCTATTTTCTTTCATGCCACTAGAGACAGCATTGCGTTTGAAGGGAAGCAGTAGACCGTCAGAGTCGATGAATCTATGCCGAAGCAGGACAATGGTTATGACTGTGGTATATTCGTAATGAAATACATCGACATTTTGTGTAGCGGTCTCACCTTGGCAGGAATAGATATGCAAAAATTCACCGTCGATTAGAGGAAGTCAATAGCATATGATTACTTGTTTCTAGCTTGTAGATGATATTTGTCCAGGGCATGGGATGAATTTTAGAAAGATGTTGTATATATTGTATTATATACATCGTTGAATATACATTGTAAGTTATTATGTATAGCATACTTTGTAAGTTTTGATTGATAGCATACTTTGTAATTTTGGTGGATAGCATACTTTGAAAATTTTTTACATATTCGCTAAAATTGTAAGTTATAATGTATAACATACTTTGTAATTTTGGTGGATGATGAAATGAACTTTATACTTTGTCCTACTATATTTTCGGTTTGTCTCGTTATGTCCATTGATCAAGTTTAATGTCCCGCTGATTTTCTAGTTTGCCCCGCTAATTTTCTAGTCTCTCCCGCTGATTTTCTAGTTTGCCTTGCTGATTTTCTAGTTTCCCCCGCTGTTTTTCTAATATCTCCCTCTCATTTTCATGTCTATCCTGCTCATTTTCTAGTTTTCCCCGCTCGTTTTCATGTTTCCCTCGCTGATTTTCTAGTGTCCCTCGCTGATTTTCAAGTTTACCCCACTGATTTTCTAATTTTTTCCGCTGATTTTATAGTGTCCCCCACTCATGAACTGAATCAAGAGAGTGCATGGAGACCATATATGTCTGATACTCTGCATGAAACAAGGATCTAACCAGGGAAATGAAAAGCTTGTTGATGAGTTACTTGAAGGAATGATAAGAGCCATCCCTTGAATTAAGATGTAACTGTGTGAAGGTGTTGAGTTGTTATGTTTCTTCATTGAGTCTTTTGGCCATAACATCTGCACTCTAATATTCTATTTCAACACGTAGTCGGATGATTTCTTTAACTTTTTTTTTTAAATGAATGAGAACCTTGAAGGAAAGACTTCCACACCATTTGCCCATTAACAGCCACAGAAATCTTGTCTACTAATGATTGATTCAAGCATTCAATGAGATAATACATGTTGAACTTAGGTTCCTCAACAAGTTGGCAGTCCACATTGCTCATGCCCTCCAGTAATTGCAAAAAGTAGAAAGTTAGATCAGATAATGTCGGACCGACATCCAAGTAAAGGAGAGGAGCTCATTTCTACCTAATGGTCCAAGCTTAATCACGAATTTCAGGCCAGATCATCAAATGTTTTCGAATCTACGAATCTTTTTTCTCCAAGTTACCCAAGACTACATCTGATAATCTACATGTCTACACATGCAAGAGGCCCTTTTATAATTCTATAGCAATGAACCAATCTCAGTTCATCACCACTCCAATGTACAGTTTGCAATATCGGTAAAAAATGAATCAGATAGTTCAGCTAATGGCCCTTACTATTATGGACAAGCACATTGAAAGTGAAAAGCCAAGAAACTGCATAAGTTGGCATGGTCCATCTTCAGTATTGGCCCATCAAATCAATGGGATGGATCAAATTGGATGGTGTTAACCTATTAGTTTATGAATAACATTTGTTTGCATTAGAAGCCTTCATGCTATGTGATATATGGAGGATACTATGCAAAGATAGAATGAGAAGACAAACTAAAAGCACAAAAAAAATAAATCATGTACATTGATTGTGGGCCCCACCAAAACTGAATTTCATGAGTAAGGGGCACACAAAAACCTTGTACATTGATTGTGGGGCCCACCAAAATTAAATTTCATGAGTAAGGGGCACATAAAAACCTTGTACATTGATTGTGGGGCCCACTAAAACTGAATTTGAAAGTGTGGGGCCCATTGAAATTTTAAAAAAAGGAGGGGGCGGGCGACACTACCGCACCCAAGCGGTACTACCGTTCGAACATCCAAACTGGGGTGGTAGTACCACTGGTTCGGCGGCACTGCTGTCCAGAGTCTGGGCTGTAGTGCCGCCGAACCGGCGGTACTACCACCCCAATCTGTTTGTCCGGGCGGTAGTACCGCCCGGGTACGATAGTGCCACCCGCCCCCCTCCTTTTAAAAAAAATAGAATTCAAGTGGGTCCCACATATATTTAATCTCCCCCATATGCCCAAACCCTCATATTCCATACCCTTTCTTCATCTTCCTTCACAAAAAGTCTCTTCTTCTAATCTCTCAACTTCCAAATCCAGTATCCACATCTTCCATATCCCTCATTCCATTTTTCAAACCCTCATTTTCTTAACCCTTTCTTCATCTTCCTTCATATAACCCTCTCTTTTTCTAATCCTTCTACCATCTACTCAACTTTCAAACCCTCTCTCTTCATCTTCCACAATCTTCTTTTCATTTTTCTAGTACCTTTCTAAACCCATCATCCTCATGAGGAAGAAGCGGGTGGTTCATGCGGGTCCATCATCTCCACCTCAACAAAGAAACACGAGGTGGGCCGCTATAGATGTCGCAAGTCCATCATTACCACTCGATCGTGGAAATGTAGGGACGGTCAATGTTGGTGCAACGAGTTCTTCACCACCACCTTGTGAAAGGAGGTTGAAGAGGGGCCACGATCGAACTCCACGGATATTGGATGTGGGCCGATATCGCGATCGGGAAGTGGTTTTCGAAATCACGGTAGGGGACCAACTGTTAGCTGAAAATGACGTGCTAGATCGACTCTTGCATCAAGGTTGGGGACCTATTTTTGAAGGTAATTTTTTAGCCAATGAGCATGATGTACGGTTTTTCTATTCTCGAATTATTAATGCAAGTGTCAACCCACTCGGATCTGACATTTCATATGGAGAAGTGCTAATTCCCATCAGGGTAGAAAACATCGCCAACATACTTGGCATGTCACTGGGAACGGTCCATATCCCTGTAGACAAGAGGAACTTAAACACATCACAGCACAGGAGTGAGCTGAGCAAGAGATTGTGTGGACACCTCATGGAGTGGAGGAGAGATAGTAGCTTCAGAAACAAAGAAATGATTCCAATTTACAGACTGTTACACTACATCTTCACATATAATTTATATCCGAGAAGAGAAAACAGCATGGAGGTTTTTGTCTACCATGCAGAGATAATGTATCAGATAGGGCATGGGGAGAATGTGTGCCTGCCCTCCATTATCCTTTACCATATAGTGAAGGCCGTGAAGATAGGAAGATGTAATCTCTCCCTCCCATTTGGCCGCCTAATTTGCAAGCTAGCCCGAAATAATAGGTTCAGGGCATCCATCGGCCCTTCACATCCAGAAAGAGTAATAATCGAAGACATCTTAAATCGCATGCAATATGGCCCTAGACAAGAGGCAAGGCAGTTGGAAGAAATTGGAGATGAGATAGCTGAAGATGAAGAAGAAGAGGAAGAAGGCGGCGAAGAGGATGAGGCTAAAGAGGAAGGAGAGGGTGATACAGGTGAGGTGCCCAATGCATGTTAAGGTTTAGATGAGCGTGTACGGGCGATCGAGACGAGTATATCTGAGATTAATAAGGACCAAGACTATCTGAAGCATAAGATGAAGAGTATGCATTGCGCGATAAAGGCGGTGTTGTGCTATGTATAGAAGGAGAGAGTGCCCCCTCCCTCACTGGACTCAATATTATAGTAGGGAATTGTGATACATATGGACTCCTTCACTTCTGTTTGCCCCGATGTTAGTGGTTATGTGCTTTGTCTAAGCATGATGTAGTAAGAAGCGGATCATTTCCACATAGTAGTGTAATAATTAGTAGTTGGCATCATTTATGTTTTTCACTTGGTTAGATATATATGGGAACAATGTACTAACTCAGATTATAAATGAAATTGTTTTAACTTTTGGTTCATGATGTGCAGTAGTGTATTTCATTTCTCATTTTATCACTCTCAATCCCCTTCATCATGCATCTCAGATTGATTATGTCAATCCTCATCCCAAGCATGAAATATGAGCGGGGCAAACTAAAAAAATAACGGGGCAAACTGAAATATGAGCGGGACAAACTAGAAAAACAACAGGGAAAACTGAAATATGAGTGGGGCAAACTAGAAAAACAGCGGGGCAAACTGAAATATGAGTGGGGAAAACTAAAAAAACAATGGGGCAAACTAGAAAAACAACGGGACAAACTGAAATATGAGCGGGGTAAACTACAAAAACAATGGGGCAAACTGAAATATGAGCGGGGCAAACTACAAAAAGAGCGGGGCAAACTGAAATATGAGCGGGGTAAACTAGAAAGATTTTTTTCTAAATTTTTGGTTTGGTAAAACATGGGCTTGTTTTTAACTTGCAAAAACACAAATAAAGATTTGTTCAAAGCTTCTTTTTCTATTATATAAAAAAAAGAATAAGGCCCTGTATGGTAGCCAATCCTGGCTGTTTAAAGCAATTTGGAAACCTAGTTATAGAAATCTAATTTTGTAAGCAATTGTTGTTTGGATGAAATTTGATGATATTTTGTGATTAATTGGTCTAATTTGATGAAGAATATCATGGAATGTATGAGGTTGTGAACAAGCTTAAAAGGTGCAGGTTAGAAGTTGTGGTCAGGGAAACGAGCTTAATCGAGGATCCTGTTTTACCGACTATATCAACTGGACAATTCACATTAGTTTTTCTTTATTTTCTGAATTCATTTTCTGTAATCTCATTTTGGACTTTATCTTGAGGATTGCATTCTTTGAATGATCTGAACTGTTCTTGTTCCCTACCATTTGGAAGCCAAAATCTACCTATCATGCTTCATTAATGATCCCGGCCTTTAAACATTGGATACATATGAATATGACTTTATAAATATTTGCCTTCATACACAAATCAACAGAACCTATTGCATTGCCATTGTAAAGTAAGGAACCATAATCTACCTATCATGCTTTTGCTCTTCTAGTATCTATGCAATTGCCTTGCATTGAGTTCCATGTGCATTTTCCTTTTCAACGAGTATAGTGGGACAAACTAAACATACAGTGGGACAAAGTAGAAAGTTTATTCATCATCCACCAAGATTACAAAGTATGTTATACATCAAAATAGTAAGTAAATTATGAAGTATGCTATTTTTTAGGTATGGAAAACTTACACTTCCGATGATTATGCCCAGTTTGTTTGCATCGCCCACACTTTGTTGTTTTCAATTCCTCTCCACGCGATGGAATTCTAAGCTTTTTGGATCTTCCAGCTGACCTCCTTTGTCCTGGGGGTTTAATTTGAGCACAATACTCCATGAAGCCCACTAAAATTTCTTCCTACTCACTCTTGTCACATACTGGGTACACTAATTTGCTATACGTGGCTATGTAATTTTACACCATGTAGAATGAAGAGCAGTATGAGTAATGAGGGAGATTGTAGTTTATACATGCATACAAGGGTATCCCTTCATGCCAAACTCGTGACATGTACATAAAAACTCACTGAGCTTGACTGTATCATTATAATCTCTTACAACATAGTACTCATCTCGAGAAATAGGATGATAACGAACATCTCGCGCCTTCTGCATAAGATCCTTTAACTGTTGCTTCGCCCATGGTGTCAATGGCCCTACGAATGATGTCGCAGATGCTCTTCTCTTATAAAACATTTCCTATATCTTCAATCTAACCCCTTCTATCAAATTCGTAACAGGGTATTTGCGTGCTTTTTTAAAGAGGGCATTAACACACTCGAAAATGTTTGTAGTAACCAAGTTAAATCTTTTTTCTAAAAAGTGTAAAGATGCCCATCTCTCATATCTGATTTTATACATTGTTGAATATACATTGTACATTGTTATCCCACTCATATACCATTTCCTGTTGTATACATTGTGTTATATACATTGTTGAATATATATTGTACATTCGATATTTTTCTATCTTTAGTAGGGTGACGTGAAATCTCACATACGGGTTGCATCTGCAATCCCTCACTGATTTCCTAGTTTGCCCCGCTCAATTTCATGTTTCCCCTGCTAGATTTCTATTTTGCCCCGGTCAATTTCATGCTTACCCCGCTCAATTTCTAATTTGCTTCGCTGAATTTCATGCTTTCCCCGCTGAAATTCCAGTTTGCCCTGTCGAATTTCATGTTTGCCCCGCTCAATTTCCAGTCTACCCCGATGGCTTGTATTGCTGCACTTTTTTATATCAGAAAAAACCTGTTCTCATGGTTTACTTGCTTGGTAGTAATGCAACAGTTGAAGCTACAACATATAATAAGTCTTAAGTAAAAAACATACCTCTCAATGCAATGTGCTGATTGGAATGAACATTTCGAGCATGATTCAAAGCATTCCTCAGAAGATCCATAAAGTATTCTTTTAGGACACCTCCATAGTTTAGTAGTGAAATTAAAGTCTTATTTAGGTACGTTTTCCTTAGCTGGTTGTTAAAAAAGGAAGACAACAGTCCATCTATACATCTTCGAAGATAAAAGATAGCACGCATTTAACTGAAAGACCATTCAGAACTGGTTTCTCAGCAATCATGAGATATTCTTGGCATTTTGGAGGCATGCAGCCTCAAGATGATAAGATAGGATACTTTCCAAAGCACAACAAACCAGTTGAGAACGGGTTCCCACCGAAACACATCCTCCGATGTCACTTGTAGAATTGCCATAAGGTACAGGTTGTTTACCTCAATATTGAGACTGAATCGAGCACAGACAATACACTAAACAAAAGATTATTACACCCAAATCCATAGCCTAATTGGCAGAATGAGTGGAGATACTTTGTTTCAACAACTGAGGTCTTGGTATCGATCCCTAGTGGGGGTGGCTAACATGGAGGGTGTGTACTGGCATGGGTGTTTACTAGCAAGCTAACCCACATTTTCATGCATTTCACGGTCAATTCGCTTCACTTCATGGTCATTTTCATGCATTTCACGGTCATTCCCGACAATTCCATGTTGATTCATGGTCATTTCCACACATTTCACTGTCAATTCCCTTCATTTCCATGCATTTGACGGTCCATTCGCTTCACTTCAGCCCTAAAATCATATATGATACTTCAAGTAACTAATTTTGGTTTAGAAGGTATTCTTGTTATACGAATAAAGAAAGAAATGAAAAAAAAAGAGAGATAAAAAAAATTTTATATGCTTATATATACATGTTTATATAAATATGTGTTAGAGAAAAATGTAGGTAGAATAAAATTTTACATGTAAAAAAAGAAAAAAAAAAAATTGCACAGGGATACGACTTTAAAAAAAAAAAAGAAAAAGAAAAAAGAGAGGGTATGGCCTGATTTTTGTGTCAATGCCTTCACGGTGGGGCCTACCATTTTTAATGGTACAGATTCCCAGAGAAATTTACGACTATGGACCCCACCTTTTATTCAATGTTTTTTTTGAAGCAATACAAACTTACAATATGCACTGATATGTCAACTAAATAATTTTGGTTTAGGAAACATATTCTTGTTAAATGAATAAAGAAAGAAATTATAAAAAGAGAGAAATTTTTTTTATATGCTTATATATACATATTTATATAAATATGTATTAGAGAAAAATGTAGGTAGGTATAATAAAGTTCTCTGTGTTTTTTTTTTTATATATATATATATAAAATAGATTGGCACGACACTACTGCTAATACGGCGGTACTGTCATGGTACAATGGCTATGGTTATGATCCGTAGCCATAGAGGGTGCACTAACTGCACAAAGTACCACGGCACTACCGCCGGTTCGGCGGTACTACCGCAGCAGGCTGCAATGGCTACGATTATAGCTACTATTAGCTACGGATTATAACCATAGCCATTGCAGCCTACTGCAGCAATACTGTCGAACCAGTAGTGGTGCTGCAGTACTCTGTGTAGTTTGTGCACCCTCTGTGGCTACGGATTATAACTGTAGCCATCGTATCAAGGCAATACCGTCGTATCGGCAGTAATGCCGCGCCAGTCTGTTTTTTTTTTTTTAAAAAAAAAAAACACAGAGAACTTTATTCTACGTACCTACATTTTTCTCTAATACATATTTATATAAATATAAATATAAATATATATATATATATATATATATATATATATATATATATATATATATATATATATATATATATATATATATATATATATATATATAAGCATAAAAAAAAAAATCTCTCTTTTTATAATTTCTTTCTTTATTCATTTAACAAGAATATGTTCTCAACCAAAATTATTTACTTGACGTATCATATATGATTTTGGGGTAGGAGAAGCAACTTTAGCCAACAAACCTAATTATTTTCTAAGATTTCATCTGGTCAATGGTCGAAAATCCATTTCCTTCACTTCGCTGTCAATTTTAATCAGTTTGCGATTAATTTCAATCAAATTTAGATGGCTTGGATTGTCATACAGCTATGCCGTGTACGGTGGAAGAATTCTCATCATTTTTTAGTCAGTGTTGCAATAAAAAAGAAGAGAAAATAGGCACACTGTCAACATGGCTATTCATATGCAGGTATAGCAATTATATATGATATAGGCAAATATCAAAATTGTATTTGCAAAAATTACGATTCATATGTGGGGTAAACTAGAAATTGAGCAGGGAAAACTGTAAATTAAGTGGGGCAAACATGAAATTTAGTAGGGGAAACTGGAAATTGAGCGGGACAGACATGAAATTCAGTGGGAAAAACTGAAAATTAAGTGGGGCAAATATTAAATTGGAGAGGCAAACTGGAAATTAAGCGGGGGAAACTGGAAGTTGAGTGGGATAAACACAAAATTGAGCGGGGCAAACGGGAAATTCAGCAGAGCAAACATGAAATTCAGCAGGGCAAACATGAAATTTAGCGGGGTAAACATGAAATTCAGCAGGGCAAACTAGCAATTGAGCGGGGCAAACATGAAATTTAGCGAGGCTAACTTGAAATTGAGTGGGGGAAACTGAAAATTGAGGAGGGCAAACACGAAATTGAGCGGGGCAAACAAGAAATTGAGCGGGGCAAACATGAAATTCAACAGGGCAAACAGAAAATTGAGCGGGGCAAACATGAAATTCAGTAGCGCAAACTTGAATTTCAGCGGGGCAAACATGAAATTCAGTGGGACAAACATGAAATTCAACGAGGCAAACATGAAATTGAGCAGGAAAAACTTGAATTTCAGCTGGACAAACATTGAGAGATCATTCAATATTATCGACCATTACTCGATATATCGAGATTAAAAAAGAAACTAGCACATAATGATGATGATTAAAAAAGAACTACATGCCTCTATAACTTGGATGCAGATACATGTCCCAGATCCTAATTCATCTTGGTTTTAAATGTTAGACAAAACCAAGTCGGCTCAATTTCTTTTTCGAATGAGCGATATAAGTATCATCCTGAATTGTATTGCATTGGCTACTTTCGGCTCCATTTCTTTTCTGAATGAGCAATGTCAGTATCATCCTGAATTGTATTGCATTAGTTGTTTTCTGCCCATTTCAGGCTTTCACCCATTTGAGACCGACTGAATTTCGGTCTGAAATGGTTTACAATTTGAAACTGAGTAATTTTAAAAACCATGTGTCTTAGGGTTGGAAATGGTCATGAAGGTCAGAAAATGGGGGACCTTGGAAAACTCAAGTGCTTTCATGGGCATATTTTGATTTCCAAAAGGTCTAATTGGTATAGAAACGATGTGCACAACCAGTAATACATTATAACTATATAAGTACTGCTAAATACTAGAATAAATGATAAGGTTTATTAAAATAGATGTGTCAATGTGTGTCTAACATGTCTCTACAAGCATCTGGTTATTCTCCATCTCTGCCAATACCATACACGCCCTTGTAATGCCCATGTTTCCTAATATCCAATCCCTCTCATATCCAATGGACGTGTCCCAAAGGGTTAGTGAAATGGATTACTATATCTTCCTTCCTCCAAGTGATGTTGTGTGAAAATAGGGATTGCACTTCGGAGGATACCATCTTCTCATCCTTTTCACCCTGAATCAGGATTTGTAACATTTCAAGACCTACCTGAAGCATAAATCATGCCGATCTAGCACCCTTTCCTCTCCACCTTTCTGAAGGCACCCATTTTATGTACCTTTTATGAGCAAATTTTATCTAGGCATATTGTCCTTTTCCCATATGAAATGAGCAATTTCTATATAAATACTGCTCAATTTCTAGTTTGTCCCACACAATTTCATGTTTGATCTGCTGAATCTTTAGTTTGCCCTGCTCAATTTCATGTTTGCCTCGCTAATTCCTAGTTTGCCCCGCTGAAATTCATGTTTGCCTCACTCAATTTTTAGTTTGCCCCGCTCAATTACTAGTTTGCCTCGCTCAATTTAATGTCGCTCAATTTCATGTTTCCCCCGATAAATTTCTAGTTTGCCCCGCTCAATTTCATGTTTGCCCCGCTCAATTTCTAGTTTGCCCCGCTCAATTTCATGTTTGTCCTGCAGAATTTCTAGTTTGACCGCGAGGTGATTGAAATTGACCACGAACTAAATGAAATAAAATTTCAACCATCGACTCGATGAAATATTGGAAAATAACTAGGTTGGTTGGCTAAATTAATTTCTCCTACCCCAAAATCATATGTGGTACATTAAGTAAATCATTCTAGTTTGGATCCTTACTCTTGCTCTCGAGTGGTAGACTCTTAGGAGTTTCAACATCCGGTCAAGCGTTTGAGTATCCATAGGTGGTGAAAGTCCACTAGCGAGAGGGTGTGTGTGTGTGTTGGGGGGGGGTGTGTGTTAAAAAATAATAATAATAATAATAATAAAAAATCATTCTAATTTAGGAGATATGCTTGTTAAATAAATAGATAAAGAAATGAATTAAAAGATAAAAAAAATATTTATATATACTTATATATACATATTTACATAATTATGTATTAGAGAAAATTGAAAGGGAGAAAAAGTTCTCCTTGTAAAAAAAAAATAATAAAATAAAAATTCTGCTAGACTGCTGCGGCAGTGCCACCGTACCATTTTTATGTTTTTTTTTTTTGTTGCTTTTATGGGTCCCATCATGAGGTCTTTGTTATATCCAAACCGTCCATCTATTTGACGAGCTCATATTAAGGCTTGAGACAAAAAATAAGATAGATCTAACTATCAAGTGGACCACACTGTAAAAGGCAATGGGGAATTGAACGTCTACCATTGAAAACCTTTTAGGGGTTAGAGAAGTTTCGGATCATTATGAAATTTATTTTTCCTCTTCATCTAGGTCTTTGTGAACCTATGAATGAACTTAGATGGGGAGGATTTCTCACAAACATCACAGTGGGCTCCACCTGAGTTTCTAATGGTTGACGCTCATTCAACACTATTTCCTGTAATGTGACACACTTGAGATTTGGATATATCTCATTTTTGATCTCATACCATAAAATGATCTGGAAAAATATATGGATAGCATGGATGAAAAGCATACATCATGGTGGGGCCCACAAACCACCGACCGTCTGCCATTAGCTGGTGGCAGGTGGAGTACCCAATCCGTTTATGTGAAAGGAGGGGTATTTTCGTTCCGAAATTCTGACTCCGTACGAGGAGGTCAAAGTAGGTATTGTTAAGTTTGTATTGTCTCAAAAAAACCGCTGGATAAAAGGTAGGGTCCACAGTCATAAATTTCTCTATATATAAAGCTTTTGCTTGATTACATGAAATGATTTCTGCCGTGAGGAGAAGGTTTTCGAGAATGGTCTCATCCAAATACATAGTATCCAGATGTTTTGTGACTGCATTGCAAAAACCAAATCATTTCAAATGATTTAAGAAAAAATATGATGCTTCAACAGAGTAAACATGGTGGGAAGATGATAATTAGGTAAGAGATACGTCTGTAAATTTCTATTCTACAAAGCGGAAATACAGCATTTCCAATAACAAATGCAGATTATCTTCTACATAAGTATTTGTTTATGAATATTACGTGAACGATTCTCAAAGAAACGATGTTTGGATTACACAGAAACATAAGAATCAAATACAGTTCTTGCAGAATAGAAATTTTCCGAGTATGAGGAAACGAGCCATCCGTGCTCGCCTCTTCATCTTCACATTCAAGGAGAGCTTGAACAATCATATCCATGGTGGGCCTTTTGCTACGCTCTTCCTCCACACATGAAAGCCCTATCTCCACCATCACTGCCGCTTGCTTCCAATCGAACTTCCTATCCAATCTAGAATCCACCAAATCCCCAACCCATGATTCTTCTCCACTCTCCATCTTCTCCTTCGCCATCCGAGCGTAGCTCTTCAGTCCCACCTCTTCTTCTACATCTGTCACCCTATTCGAAAACCGACTCCCTTTCACAATCTCTAGAAGCACAACCCCATAGCTATAAACATCAACCTTCCCTGTGATGGGAAGATTCAAAGTCCACTCAGGTGCCATGTAGCCCTTAGTTCCTCGGACCTGAGAGAAGTTAGAACCCTGCCTGCCTCTTTGAGATAGCTTCGCCAATCCAAAATCCGCAATCTTGGGCTCGAAATCGCTACCCAATAGTATGTTTTCAGGTTTCACATCACAGTGGATAACCCACTCAAGACACTGGTGGTGAAGATAGGCCAGACCCTTCGCCGTCCCAACTGCAATCTTGAACCGCTCATTCCATCTGAGTAATCTAGCAAGCCCAACACTTCTTCCATCAGAGAACAAGTACTTATCCAGTGATCCCTTCTCCACATACTCAAGAGACCAGGAGCCTATGTGCATTATCCAAACAGTATCCCCACATTCTCACCAGATTCATGTGGTTGATTCGTCCGATCATGCTCACCTCAGCCCAAAACTCCTCTTCGCATTGAAATATATCTCGCGGTTTCTTCACCGCCACCGCCTTCTTATCATCCAAAACTCCTTTGAAAACAGACCCAGAGCCACCTTTGCCGAGCTCTTCCTTGAATTGGTCAGTCGCCTTCTTCAATTCCGCATATGTAGATCTCCTGAATTGATTTGAAATCACTCGGTAGCCTTCCTCGACCTGCATCTGCATCCCATTCTCCTTGAAAATATACCACCAACCTGTTGCAATAAAGATAATCTCAATCCCACCTACAGACACAGCAAACCAGAGAAAATGGAGATCTACAGAGGATCCCACGACAACTTCAGCTTCATTCGAACTGCAAACAAGCTCCGATCCTCTGAATAGCGGCGAATTTTCAGTTTCTAGACTTTTTGGTAGTTTTAGATATATGGCGCGGGAGAGATCCGGAGAATTACGCCCATTGAAAACTGCGCTTTGGCCCAGCAGCGTCCATTGCCTTCTAATCTATACTGGAAAGCCTCACAAGAGCAATCGTCTAAGCAAATCTTCATGCAAGATTCTAGTGATATTCCTTCACTGTAATTAAGATCGAACCTGAAGAAGTCTGTTCGTGGAAGCTCTACAAATTTCACCATTTGGGTATTGCAGATTTTGCTGAATTTGGGCTTGCAACCTTTGCTCCAATCTCCCAAATCGTTCATTTCATAGCCCTGCAGGCACGTGCATTTCGGCATCGGTGTATAGATACAAACACCATATCTGCCACACAGACCATGTATATTGCACTGCTGTGGAAGAGCCACCCATGAAATCAGCCGCAACCCGGTCGACTCATTCAAGCTATAGAGTCTGAGATTACCATCATAATCCAATGTCAATCTCCTTCTAATCCCAACACCCAGATCAGAAGCATAAAGTTTCAGCCGATCGCTCGATGAAAACTCGCCCATATTGTCAAGAACTGCTGATCTACTACTGTTGAAGGTTGATCGACCATTGCCCCACGCATCGAAATCAGGATTAGGCCAATATAATCTAGAAATATCTGGCCCATCATACATCAATCTCAGGACATTTTCGCTGTCGAAAAAGAGAATGAAATAACCTGAAGAAACCTCTCCTTTCCTTCTCGCAGAAACGAGTCTCTTGCCTTTGGTAAGTGTTTGTGAAGGCAGAAGAGTGTTAGTGGGAGAGTCGAAGCTCTGCCATAAAATCTTCCCATTTGGATCTTTCAACACGAGGTTTCCGCTGTTCAAAAGCTCGGCTCTATCAACATTGGTGGAGATGGTATTAGCATTCCAAACCGTCGAACCGTCAACATTGGTCAGGACCATGTTACCGTTCCAGTGCACAGAGTGATGGGGTTTTTTGCCCCGTGGTCGACCGGTCGTGAGCCCTGCTCAACCGGTCGAGGGCTGGTCACGACCAGTCGTGGAGTCGAGTCGTAGCTCGACTCAAAGTCCAGCGACCACGGACTATTTTTTCAGAGGGTGCTCAACCGGTCGTCGATGGTCCACGACCGGTCGTAAGTGATGCTCGACCGGTCGTAAGTGGTCCAGGACCGGTCGTAGGTGGCGCTCGACCGGTCGTGGACTCGGTACGACCAGTCGAAGCTACGCAGATTCGTTCCGCGATTTTACGCGGATTTGGTGTCGCAAGTTCTTTCGCAACCGGGATGCGGAAGAGAGTTTCCAAAAAATATAAATTGAAGTTTTCTAGGATTTTTCGATGTATGAGAAAAACACAAGAGGGTTATCAGGGGTGAGAGAGAGTGAGAGAAAGAGAGAGAGGAAGCTTGTGGAAGGGAGTCGTCGTCTCAGCGCTTCTAAGTCCTCGTGATCGGTGAAATCTCTCTGTTTTCTTTTATTCTCTTACTGTTTATCCACTCCCGCGTGAGTGATGAATGTTTGATCATAGCAAGGTGTGCTTGTGATCAGTTGTAACGTTCTGCTTTCATAGTGGATTGTTGATCTAGACAAGGTCCCGTGGTTTTTACCTCTTTGAGGGTTTTCCACGTAAAAATCTCTTGTGTGGTGTGTGATTGTTGCTTTGATTTATTTCATTGCTATTATTATCCCATAATTTTGGTTTGTTCGGAGGGCTAGATCCTAAAGTTTTGTGCAAGGCCCCCAACAAAGTGGTATCAGAGCTCCATGTTCATTGAACGAGTAGGATCGGTTTGGAATTATGGAAGGTGGCTCAAGGATGATCAGCCTCAATGGTTCTAACTGGACCATATGGAAGGCTAAGATGGAGGACTTGCTTTATTGCAAGGATTTATATTCTCCAATTTTAGGCATATCAGTAAAATCCAAGGATATGTCTGATGATGATTGGAAGAAGTTGGACCGAAAGGCTGTGGGGTTTATTAGACAATGGTTGGATGATTCTGTATTCCACCATATGTCTACGGAAACCTCAGCCGCTAGCCTATGGCTGAAACTACAAGGGTTGTATGAGAGGAAGACAGGCGATAATAAGATTTTTCTGATAAGGCGACTTGTGAATCTCAAGTTCAAGGATGGTGGTTCTGTGGCCGAGCACATGAATGAGGTCAGCAATATAGTAAACCAACTCTCTTCTATGAAGATGGTCCTGGTTGATGAATTGCAGGCTTTGCTATTGCTTAGTTCATTGCCTGACAGTTGGGAGACATTGGTGGTGTCTCTAAGTAACTTCGCGCCAGACGGAAAGATATCCATGGAATAGGTTACTAGCTGTCTCTTCAATGAAGAGACAAGGAGGAAGTCTCAGGGGTCTACTCAGCAAGAGGCACTTGTGACACAGGAACGGGGGAGAGGAAAGAACAGGAAGGGCGGGAAGGCCCGAGATAAATTAAGAGAAAAGTCGAGTAATAGAAAAGACGTTGAATGCTGGAATTGTGGTAAGAAGGGCCACTATAAGCATGAATGTCGTAAGGCTAAAAACGACAAGAAAGGAAAAGGAAAGGAGAAGGAAGATAAATCATATTCCACTGCGGTCGCTTCAGATGGCGACGTTATTATTATTCTTTCCATAGATCACGATGTATGTCTCATGGCTACGGGTCAGGACACCGACTGAGTGATTGACTCAGGAGCTTCTTTTCATGCGACTCCACATTGGGACTTCTTCACAAGCTATAAGTTAAGTGACTATGGGACCGTGAAGATGGAAAATTCTGACGTATCGAAGATCGTAAGAGTTGGTGATATTTGTGTGAAGACCGATATGGGCTGCACGTTGGTTCTCAAGGATGTGAGGCATATCCCAGACCTTCGCCTCAACTTGATGTCGACGGGAAGGTTAGATGATGATAGCTATGAAAGCCGATTTGCTGGTGGGCGATGGAAGCTCATCAAGGGTTTGTTGATCGCAGCCAGAGGAAAGAAGTGTTGCACCCTGTACAAGGTAAGTGTCAGTGTGTGTAAGGGTGGGTTGAACGCAACGAAAGATTCATCTATAGACATATGACACGGGCGTCTAGGCCACGTGAGTGAAAAAGGGCTTCAGCTACTAGCGAGGAAGCGGCTCCTTCCAGACGTGACAGGTATACCTCTCAAAATCTGTCTTGATTGTTTATCAGGGAAACAATATAGAGTTTTATTCATTAAAACTGCTTCTCATGTTAATTTATTCTGATGTTTGTGGTCCTATGAGGACAAAAACCTTGGGTGGGGCATTGTATTTTGTTGCTTTTATAGATGATGCATCTAGGAGGGTTTGGGCTTATGCTTTGAAATCCAAGGATGAGGTCTTTGGTATGTTTAAGTTATTTCATACTATGGTCGAGAGAGAGACAGGTAGATCATTGAAGTGCATCCGCACTGACAATGGTGGTGAATACATCGGCGAATTTCATGAGTACTACAAGTCTCTGGGTATACGGCATGATCAGACGGTTCCCAATACCCCCCAGCATAATGGTGTAGCTGAGTGAATGAATCGCACCATTGTTGAGAGAATCAGATGCATGATATTCCATGCAAAATTGCCCAAAACATTCTGGGGAGAAGCAATGCACACAGCGGTGTATCTGATAAACAGGTCTCCATCAGCCCCGTTGAATGGAGAAGTACCCGAGAAGGTGTAAGACCCGTATCTTGGTCCGTACCTTTTCGTAGACTTCCGCGGTCTTACCGGTCGAATTCCGGCAACCTTCGACCCTTAACCGATGTCGACGCGCGACCCTAATTCATATACCGACAATCCGAGTCGACTCAACCCAAGACCAATACCATAGCGACCGCGCCGTCGTTGCGATTCCGATGCCGCGACTCGCGCGCTAAGGCGATACCCTGGTCAAGAGATGTGGGCCAACGTTCGGTGCGAGAAAATGCTGCGCGTTGCGAAACCGAAGGGAATCTCTACGATGTGTCACATCAATCACATCAATTCCATCAATCAATCAATCCATCAAGCCATCACATGTCAAGTACACATCACTTTCATCCTTTTTCCCAAGTAACCATAAAAGTCTCCCAAAACCATACCTCTCTTACAAAAAAAGCCACAAAAGTCAAGCTTTTCTTACACCACCCATACCTCTCTTACACAAAAGCCTCAAAAGTCAAAGATTTCTTACACCCCCATCATTCATCCATCCATCCATCTCTCTCTACATCACTCTCTCTCTTTCTCTCTTTCTCATTTCAAAATCCCAAAGCAAAAGAGATCCCATGTATGGAATTTTCCAAACTCTCCTAAGCTCCAAGTGGCCCACCTCTTCATTCCAAAATCTCTCATCTCAACCCTCAATTCTTCATCTCATCCATTGAAGTTGAAGCTAAGGTGCCAAGGAACCCCTAGGAGCAAGAAGATCGGACGGTGGGTGCCTCTTTAGGGTAGTTTCTTTCTTATTCTTATGATGGGCCAAGTGAGACCCACCGATCAATGGTGTGGATCTCGCTTGGGACCCTAAGTTGTGGCCGATGGACCACTTGGATCATCATGATCATTCCATGATGGGGCCATTCTCCATAGACCCCATCATGATGTTTGTTTCATTTAGAAAGGTCATTTAGACCATCCATATCGGTGGGGAATGGATCTCCACCGTTGATTTATATTTTTGATGATCCCATGTCCAAAGGGGTCCGTTTATTGTATGATTTCATTCAAGGGAGGGCTCATAGTGGCGGAGCCCTCCATCACAAGGCGTGTCCCACTCTCCATGTCTCTCTCTCTCTTTTATTTATTTTATTTTATTTTATTTTATTTTATTTTTATGTAATAGGATTGTGTGGCCCACTTGAATGGATCCCACCTTGAGATTTGTTTTGTTCAAATTTTTATTCAAGTGGGGCTCACCTTAGATGTTGTATCCATGTCACCCATCAGTGGTGGCCCACTTCATCAGGGCCCACCACTAAATCAAAAAAAAAAAAAAAAACCGTCCAGCGTCCGGGACGCTGGACGTTTCAAAAGAAAAAAAAAAAAAAAAAAAAAAAGGGAAAGAAAAAGAGGAGCTTTTGGGTGGTCCCCTTGTGTAGGCCCCACCTTGATGTATATATTCGATCCAAGCCGTTCATCCTCTTACCCGCAACGTTTTAACCGTCAAGTAAAAGAATGAGGCTGATCTGAATATCTTGTAGGCCATAGCATGAGAAACATTGGCGGCTACCATTGAGACATTTTCTGGTGTTTCTATGCACCCAAAAAAAATTCAAACTTCGGACTCATTTTGACTGTTTCAGGCCAATGAACGCAATGGCCGAGGCGGATTTCATCTTAGCGGGCCCCACATGCGAAAAACCCCGAGAAAACTGATTTTTTCCAAAAATGCTAAGAGGCAGAGCCTCTGCATTTTTTTGACAGCGAGCAGCGCTGCACGCTGCTGCGTGCAGCCGTGGAGACGGGCGGGCGGCGTCTAGCAAGGGACCCACGGCTCCATCCGTGGGCCCCACCTTAATGTTTGTTTGTCATCCGACCTGTTCACGAGGTGGGTCCCCTCCTCAGGTGGGCCCCCTCCAAGTTTCGACTAAATCCAAGACCCGGGTGGCCCACACCACAGGAAACAGTGGAGTTGAATGCCTGCCACTGAAATCTTCTCTGGGGCCCACTGAAGTTTTTGACCAAGCTGAAAATTGTATTTTTCCCTTCATCCAGGTCTGTTTGACCTTATCAATGGGTTGGATGTCAAATATATATTACAAGGTGGGCCCCACATGGGACCCACAATGAAGTATGTGTTAAGTCCACCGTCCAGACGGACGGTGGCACCCACCACGGTGGTACCCACTTCATGCATGCGCTGCCTCCACCGTCCAGCGGACGGTGGGGCCCTTGTGATGTATGTGCGCTATCCGCACTGTCCACTGGACAGTGGGACCCACCATGATACATGTGGTGTATTCAGACCGTCCATCCACTTGGTGAGATCATTGTGGCTTGGGTGATGATTGGGTGGGCCACCTACGTTTGGGAAAGGCCCATTTAGTCTACTTGAAGGCCTATGGGTTAGGCTCATTTGAATTTCAAAAGGCCTATGGGCTAGGCCCATTTGGTTTATGAAATGCTTATGGGCTAGGCCCATTGGATTCATTTTAGGCCTAAGAACTTAGGCCCATTTGATGTGTTGCAAGTCCATGGGACTAGGCCCATTTGATGTACTTTAAGACCCATGTAATTGGACCCTTTTGTTGAAATTTAAATCCCATGGAAGTAGGCCATTTGATATATGTAAGGCCTAGGGGTTTAGGCCTACTTTGATATGCATACAAGGCCTACGGGTTTAGGCCCATTTAATGTACCATAAGGCCTACGGATTTAGGCCCATTTAATGTACCATAAGGCCTAGAGGTTTAGGCCCATTGGACTCATGTTAGGTCTATGGGTTGAGGCCCACTTGATCTACATGTGGGGCCCAATTGGTGTGGCCCATTGGTCGTATATTAGACTCATGAGACTAAGCTCATTTGATGCAATCCAAGGCCCACAGGTTTTGACCCATTGCAATGCACATATGACCCATTGGTGTGGCCCATTTATGTGGCCCATCTGATGAATAAAAGGCCCATAGGATATGGCCCATTTGATATATATGTAAGGTCCAATGGGGACAACCTACGGTCCATTGCAATGTGTAAATCCATTACAGACTAAGTACTGATGTTTACAAAGATCGTGCCTTGGGAGCAATGTTGGTTTGACGTCCACATTGCGAGTGTAATGTTGGTTGGATGTCCACATTACGACTCTCCTTAGGGCCCATTACTGGGCCGTACTTATCGTGTATAGGCCGTCCAGGTCCATCTGCATTGTAAGATAGTTCATTTTATTATAACATGTTTAGTACAGTTTCATGACTCATGATCATACGCATCATATGTATGCTTGACGTGAGAATTGTCTGATCATAACATTTGCCTTCAGGCAGGTTGTTTATGGACTCTCGGTTAGGCGGTGTTGCCCTGCATGAGCGCACGATATGCGCAGGATTTGTTGCATGACTGGATAGCGTGAATCATGCATTTCGTATTTTTGTGACATGGTTATTGTACGCCCTAGCTACATCAGGGTCGTAGCCTTCACAGACGCATTGTGGTTAGCAGGATTGAATACCGAAAATCTTGTTCTACATGGAGTACTATAGATATCCCTGGGTGAAAGTCCTTAAACCCTTATGGTACCAAGAGGTTGCTCCAACGTCTACACCAAGTGGGTAGATGAGCGTCGAGTGCCGAATACCAGACGGTTATGCTCTCCACTGTGTCGTGGTCGGTTGGAAGGGGGTGCGGCCTTACCAGCCCGAGAGTAGGGAGCAATGCTAGGCTGAGTTTGACCAGCTCTAGGAATGGGTCCGCTATCGACAAGTCGCGCCCGATATTGGCAGACGGATTGTGGTCTCTTCCACTTACCTTATTACACGCGATGTGGCGGCAATCTGGTTTAGAGTGTACTAGACCCCGGTGATATTCCATATTTGAGCTGTATTGATGTGTGGACATAGATGAGGATCTGTATGCTTGAGTTGCATTGCACATCGCATGGCCTTGGGATGGCCGATACCATTCATGTCTTACATCGCATAAGCTTTGGTACGGCTCATGATATCATAGATCCATCTGCATATTCCGTTTTACTCTGACATTGCATGTTCATATTACTACCTTGCGCACACACTTTCACCACCCTCTAAGCTTTCTGTAAGCTTATGCACGACCGTTACGTGCAGGTGACGTTGATTCGCAGCAGCGCTGAGACAGGAGCACATTACAGAGTGTTTTGGAGTTTTTGTTCTTTACCATTGTATTTCCCTTTATGCTCATTGTACTTGTAAAGTTTTTGATCATAGTGGAAATGTAATGGAGTTCTTGGTTGTTGTTTGTGGGTTATGCCTTTGGTTATGCTTATTACGAATCAAACTGATATTTAAAATCCTCCTCGTAGCATCCCAGGATCGGAACCTGGCGAATGGGAGCTAGGAGCCGAGAATGGGGTTCTACGGAGGCTGTCGGCGCTGGATTCAGCGATCGAGAATTTTGTGAGCCCGGTTTCTGAGTTTGGGGCGTGATAGAAGGTGTAGACTGGACAGGATCCATCGTACAGTCATCTCAGGGTGTTTGGATGCAGGGCATCCGTTCACGTACCAAGGGACGAGAGGTCCAAGCTCGATATGAAGATCAGGCAGTGCGTGTTCCTATGGTACGGTGATGAAAAGTTCGGTTACAGATTGTGGGATCCGACCGAGAGGAAGCTCGTCAGGAGCAAAAATGTGGTTTTCTTTGAAGATCAGTGTATATAAGACATTGATAAGCTAGAGAAGAACCAGCCTAGTTCAGGTGAGCTAGAGGACATGGATCCGGTTATTCCTCCCGTGGTGCCTGATGACGGGGGAATAAAGCGAGGTGTAGAGGATTTTCAGGGTCAAATATTACATATCAGACCCCATTTATTGTCTAGATTTACGAGTATGGTACCGTTTAATAGCCCGATTTAATCGTGTTTGTGATACAGGGTGTCTTTATGAGCTTGAACTGAAAATGGGTGTTAAAAATATGGTTTTAGAGCTTAAGATGTACCAAGGCAAGTTACGGGACTCCAGGGGGCCAAAATCGACGGAATCACATGCCAGGGATCGAAGAAAACTGAGAAACTGAAGCTCAAATGGTCCGAAAATTGGTCTAGAATGCAAGATCACAGGGTCCCCACCCTCTGATTGACTTAAAACTTCACACACTTGATGGGAGCCATAAATTAACCGTACATGTCAAATTTTAGCCATTGGATCCATGTGGAAATGGCCCAATAGAGAGATCAAAGGGTGTTAGTCATTAAAGCACATCTTGGCAATCCATTAGCGATCAAGGCTCAAAATTAGGCGTTAGAAAGAGCATGAAAAATAACAACTCCTGGTGAAATTTGATCTCATTTGAACGGTGCAATCAAGAGATACAGATGGCAGAAGTTATAACAAATGAGAATGGCAAATTTGTAAATATTTGGCATGCATGGCATCACGTTAAGCAAATTATGCTTTTAACGGTGAATATCATCCACATAGCAGTTAGCAGTGTGGCTCACTCTGAAGTCAGATCTACTTCAAACTTGGGACCATGGGCTATCATGATGTGGTGAAAACGATGAAGGGAGCAGATTTTTCGAGAAATCACCATAGTGGACCCCACCTATTTTTTGTACAAGACATCCAAATAGTGCAAAAACACGTCCAGTGACGAACGTGCTTTGCATTGGGTTTTGACTGTAGGCCACCATCATGGTCCATATGATGAATCTGGACCGTTCATTAGAATCCTACGGCCCATACTACCATTACCTAGGTGATGAAATTTTAAGGTACAGCAGAGATTGATTTTTAACCGCACAAGCATAGAACAGACGGTAGAGCAGAAAATCAGGCAGGCCACATCAATGGACACCCAAAACTATCCCTTCCCGAATGATTTTTCGAGAGGAATCCAACATACGGCTTAGATTGATGAAAACAACATCGAAGTGGGCCCCACCAACATCTCAGCATAAGACAGTTACGCATGCTCTGTTTCGCAGTCCGTGAAAGCCGGATGTTGTGGCCAGCTGTGTGATCAAGAATGGTATCGGATCAGCAATCCAAACCGTTCAAACTCATCAATAGGGGGTCGTTACCATCACCATGAAGGCCGAAAATGGAGATGGACAGCCATCCGTCCCCAAAACAGTCTGTCCTGTATTTTCTGTGTAAATGCCCACCTTCCACACCGACTCCAGCAATTTCGCACTCCAGCAAGCCGACCGACTTCCTGCTGCTATAAGAGACACAGAGAGAGAGAGCCGTGGAGAGGGATCTCTGGGCTTGGGGGCTGAACGTGCACAAGGGGGAGATCTAAGTATTGGAGGCTTGGCTTGGAGGAAGACGTGGAGAGAGAGAGAGACAGGGAGTTGAGTTTGTATTTTTTTTCTATTCCTTTTTGTTTTTGCTTTATGTTTCTAAGAGATTTGAGTCCACCGTGTCTATGAGTGGATAAACCTCTTAGCTAGGGTTAAGAGATGAAGCTTGTAGCGTGATGGGAACTTCTTGCTTGTGTTTTGTTTAGATTGAATTAATATTGATGCTAGTTTAATCAATGGAATGTTCTTAGTCTTTAATGGTCTATTGTGACTGAAATTACAATAGGTCTGCAATGGCTTTGAGTATTTCCTTTTTCTTTTAGTGTTTATGACGTCAGGAAGTCCTGTTGTTCACCATAGTCTCCTGGGCATGGTCGGATGTCGGTACCCTTCCTAACCTTCATACATGTGATTGGTTGGTAATTAGTTTAATTCTGTTGTTTGCCATAGTCTCTTGGGCATGGTTTGGTGATGGAATCCATTCTAATTCATATACCTTTTATCTCTTGAAAACTATATCAATGACAGTTTAGTTAAATTCCATGATTCTTGAAGCAGGCGTAAAATCTCTCTGATCTCTACAAGTGGATCCTCTGAATCCCTAGTTTCCTTACCTCTGATTTCTCTTAAGTTTTAGATAAATATTCCATCATTATTTCTTAAATACTATTTGATTTAGAGTACATCTTAGTCTAGTTCTAGTTCTATTTAGTTTCAGATAGTGTACAAGTTTTAGTCCCTTGGGATTCAACCTCAGTCTTACCGAGTTATTACTACATCACAACCCTGCACTTGGGGAGTGAACAAGTTTTTGGCGCCGTTGCCGGGGACTGACGGCTACATTTTTCTGAGATTAACTAGTTTTAGGATTAGTTTAAGATTAGGATTTCTAGTTTTGGATTTTTCTTTCTTAGAACTAACTTTACTTTTTTGTAGGGTCCTTGATAAATCGTCTAAAGTGGTAACTTTGTCCGAATTTCTCTACTTTTTCTATTCATTAGATTAGGTCGTATCTCTAAGATACTAACTATTTTATTTTATTTTTCAGGTTTTAACTTACGAATCTCTAATCGGGTAACTTCTTTCTAACTTCTCCTCCTCTTACTTTCCACATTGTTGTAGAATTTTTTTTCTTCTATTTTCCTTAGGATTAAATTCAGATTAAGGGTTTTATCATGTATATGCACGAGTGGCAACGTCAGTATGCTGAGAAGAATAACTTATTTTGGGATGATGATGATATAAATCAACCTATGTCTCAAAACTTTTCTGAAACTATCATCGAGAACCGATCAAAATATAAAAATCCACCGGTTAAGAAGTCCTTACGTGATTATATGCAGGAAAATAATTACACCCCACGGATTAACAAAATAGTACGTGAGTGTTGGGGTTATCATAACTATGGTTGTGAGAATTATTATCACTCATCCGATAAAACAATGCGTGATTGTATCATGAGTGATAATAAGTATTACCAACCAGCAGATTCTCTCACCTATGATCTGTATGACTACAATCAGTGAAAACATCAAAATTGAGAAAATGAACCAACAACATGTTATAATGATTATTCTCTTGGATCCCCTACCTTTGAGATCCAACCAAAAACGATCCAAGAGGATTCATATCAGAGTGACATGTCCTGTCTTGAGAAAATTCGAAACGCAGTGGAAACACTCATGTCACGCCTTGAAAAGATAGAGGAAGCTTGCTCATCCCAACCATAACCCAATCCAGAAATATAATGCAAGGAATCACTTTTGAAAGAATCTGGAATTTGGAATAAGGAGTTGGATTCCGTTAATGAGCATATAGTTCAATTTCCCAAGGAGTCGATCTCGATAACTGTTCGAAAGAATGGTGAAGATACGTGGGTGTCTTTTAAATATATTGATGATGACACAGTTTTCTTACATGACACACAAGATTTCAATGATGAGGAAGAGGTTAGTTTATGCGAACCTCAACCCATGTTAGGTGTAAAATGTGAGGAAAGTGATCCCATCCCAAATGTGCACTGCACTGGACTAGACAATGATGCGTATTGGGATGATGATCATGAATGTGCAGCCCAAATTCTCCCTGAATCAATCTCAAATCTGGTCCAGGTCAATGATCAAGACGTACACGAAGTGATCGGTTAGGAAGATCTACTCCATTCATCTGACATGCCTGATTTAAATGTGGAGAATGAA
The DNA here is from genome assembly GCA_037074715.1 of Magnolia kwangsiensis. Taxonomy (NCBI): domain Eukaryota; kingdom Viridiplantae; phylum Streptophyta; class Magnoliopsida; order Magnoliales; family Magnoliaceae; genus Magnolia; species Magnolia kwangsiensis. Next base: position 122,956,800 of record CM073578.1, on the reverse strand, counting down.
CCTCTTACAACCGACTCTTCTAACTCTTGTGAGACATGTTTAGACCACTCCCTTGAATTGAATGATGATATGATTCGGGAGGAGGAGTTGCCCGCTACGACTCTGGAATTTGAAACCACTCAGTTGAGGCCACCATCTGAGCTGCAAACAATTGAGAATTCAGCGCCTCAATTAAGTAATTTCAATGAACAGAGTGATCACATCAATGATTCACTTACTGATTTTCAATCTATCTGTGCAGGACTGGAGCAAGAGAGCGTACCTCCATCCACTTTCAAGGATGATGGATTCTTTGCGCGGATCATCACAAGCCACAATAAGTCACACTCAACTAAATTTTCTAACTCTTGGGATTGCTTGACACACTTTGTAGTTTCAAACGATCCCATGTTAAGAAACAAAGTGGATGCCTTGGGAGACAACATCTCGGTAGTCATCACTGACCGAACGAACCCTTATTCTGAAACCCTCTCTTCTCCTGATCCTAAACGTCTACTAGTAAAGGAAGAGGAGCTGAATCTATAACCAAAGTTTGGAGCTTCGGAATATGTTGAGACTACATCACTTTTTAAGAAGTTTTCTAAACTTTATTTACTTGTAGTCTTTGATTCACCATGCAATACTAACATTGAAACTTCTTCTGTCATAGGTGAATCGTATATATTACGGATACCTCAAGCGATTCAATAGAAGATTTCATATGAGGTACATAAGTCTCTCTGGGAAGTCATGATCCAGGGTGCCCAAGCTTATTGCAAAAAAGGCTTTTGGATGATCCTGTTGAGGAATTTACTGAGAAACTTATCAAGATATTGGCCGGAAGGGGAACCTTGCGGCATGATCGATTCAATGTTTGTGGGTAACATTACTACAAACCCTCACAAGACTACAACTCGTCCACTAGGGGTAACCTAGGGGTTTAAAGGCTTGTTGCATATGCTAAATGTAATCGAGAGCACCTGCGAAAGTGGTATAGATAGGATTTTATTTTTGTCATTTTTGTTTTACTTTTATTACTTTCTCTCTCGTGCTAACTTGCTCTTTCCCATCGATCTCTTGAAAAATTTCTCTCAAATCGTTATCCAGGTACTATCCTCTCATCACTTCTCATTTACTTTCTTGTCCCATGTGTATAGCATGTTCATTTCTTTTACATTCAGGACAATGTAGATTTTAGGTTGGGGGTGGGAGATTAGGAAACCTAATCAGTGTTTTCTTGGTCTTGAACAAAAATTTGTGAAAATTTTTAAATTTTTTTGAAAATTCTTGTAAATTCGAAGTGATTTTTAATGCCTATGTTGAATTTAGAATTACAAGATAAGTGATGTTGGTAATTTATGACTCTTGGATTCAGTATCGGTTAAATTTCACAGTTAAGTTAAATTATTAATTCAGAATTAGAAGTTGTAAACATTGATTGAGTCATTATTTCACATATCACATCTTACTTTCACATTAAGGTTTCAGTTGATATTGAAGGGTTAATTTGGTAATCACTAAGCATATAAGAAATCGCTTGAAATTTTTCCGTCATGATCAATTAAAGAAAAAAAAAGAAGCTCAGATACCTTTGGAAAAAGATGGGCGAATAATTTTCACCATAGGTTTGCTCCCTATAGATGCGGAGTTAATTCCCCATGAATGATATGTGAAAAGGGTCTAGGAGTTCAGTTTTCATCATGGGTTTGCTCCCTATAGGTGAAAATTTGATTCTCTTTCTTAGTGTTACTTTTAAACGGCAAAATCAAAAACTGAAAGAATGAAAAAATGATTTGTGAGGTAAGTTTTGGTTATCATGAATTCTCTTGTTGATTACCGATGATATCCTGAAATAGAGAAGTGAATTTTAATGTTGATGAGCCGAGATTACACTATACACCCATGAAACTCAATGTTTAGAATTATTCTAATTGATAGATTAATACTTTGAACTTAATTATAAAGTTTACTGTGTGCTTGAGTCCATGAGAAAATAATTTTAAACATTCATGAGTCTTAGAATTTTAGTATCAGGATTGTTTTCCAAAAATCACCCGAGTTCATAGAAATCATCCCATTCTCAACTTATTTTTCGCATACTTTGCTCGGGACTACTAAGATGCTAATTGGGGGTTGTGTTGAGGGTCAAATATTACATATCAGACCCCATTTATTGTCTAGATTTACGAGCATGGTACCGTTTAATAGTCCGATTTAATCGTGTTTGTGATACAGGGTATCTTTATGAGCTTGAACTGAAAATGGATATTAAAAATATGGTTTTAGAGCTCAAGATGTACCAAGGCAAGTTATGGGACTCCAGGGGGCCAAAATCGACGGAATCACATACCAGGGATCGAAGAAAACTGAGAAACTAAAGCTCAAATGGCCCGAAAATTGGTCTAGAATGCAAGATCACAGGGTCCCCACCCTCTGATTGACTTGAAACTTCACACACTTGATTGGGGCCATAAAATAACCATACATGTCAAATTTTAGCCATTGGATCCATGTGAAAATGGCCCAATAGAGAGATCAAAGGGTGTTAGCCATTAAAGCACATCTTGACAATCCATTAGCGATCAAGGCTCAAAATTAGGAGTTGGAAAGAGCATGAAAAATAACAACTCCTGGTGAAATTTGATCTCATTTGAACGGTGCAATCAAGAGATACAGATGGCAGAAGTTATAACAAATGAGAATGGCAAATTTATAAATAGATGGCATGCATGGCATCACGTTAAGCAAATTATGTTTTTAACGGTGAATATCATCCGCATAGCAGTTGGCCGTGTGGCCCACTCTGAAGTCAGATCTACTTCAAACTTGGGACCATGGGCTATCATGATGTGGTGAAAACGGTGAAGGGAGCAGATTTTTTGAGAAATCACCATAGTGGACCCCACCTATTTTTTGTACAAGACATCCAAATAGTGCAAAAACACGTCCAGTGACGAACGTGCTTTACATTGGGTTTTGACTGTAGGCCACCATCATGGTCCATATGATGAATTTGGACCGTTCATTAGAATCCCACGGCCCATACTACCATCACCTAGGTGATGAAATTTTAAGGTACAACAGAGATTGATTTTTAACCACACAAGCATACAACGGACGGTAGAGCAAAAAATCAGGCGGGCCACATCAATAGACACCCAAAACTATCCCTTCCCGAATGGTTTTTCGAGAGGAATCCAACATACGGCTTAGATTGATGAAAACAACATCGAAGTGGGCCCCACCAACATCTCAGCGTAAAACAGTTACGCATGCTCTGTTTCGCAGTCCGTGAAAGCCGGACGTTGTGGCCAGCTGTGTGATCAAGAATGGTATCGAATCAGCAATCCAAACCGTTCAAACTCATCAACAGGGGGCCGTTACCATCAACATGAAGGCCGAAAACGGAGATGGACAGCCATCCGTCCCCAAAACAGTCTATCCTGCGTTTTCTGTGTAAATGCCCACCTTCCGCACCGACTCCAGCAATTTCGCACTCCAGCAAGCCGACCGACTTCCTTCTGCTATAAGAGACACAGAGAGAGAGAGCTGTGGAGAGGGATCTCTGGGCTTGGGGGCTGGACGTGCACAAGGGGGAGATCTAAGTACTGGAGGCTTGGCTTGGAGGAAGACGTGGAGAGAGAGAGAGACAGGGAGTTGAGTTTGTATTTTTTTTCTTTTCCTTTTTGTTTCTGCTTTATGTTTCTAAGAGATTTGAGTCCACCGTGTCTATGAGTGGCTAAACCTCTTAGCTAGGGCTAAGAGGTGAAGCTTGTAGCGTGATGGGAACTTTTTGCTTGTATTTTGTTTAGATTGAGTTAATATTGATGCTAGTTTAATCAATGGAATGTTCTTAGTCTTTAATGGTCTATTGTGACTGAAATTACAATAGGTCTGCAATGGCTTTGAGTATTTCCTTTTTCTTTTAGTGTTTATGATTTCAGGAAGTCCTGTTGTTCACCATAGTCTCCTGGGCATAGTCGGATGTCGGTACCCTTCCTAACCTTCATACATGTGATTGGTTGGTAATTAGTTTAATTCTATTGTTTGCCATAGTCTCTTGGGAATGGTTTGGTGATGGAATCCATTCTAATTCATATACCTTTCACTCTTGAAAACTATATCAATGACAGTTTAGTTAAATTCCATGATTCTTGAAGCAGGCGTAAAATCTCCCTGATCTCTACAAGTGGATCCTCTGAATCCCTAGTTTCCTTACCTCTGATTTTTCCTAAGTTTTAGATAAATATTCCATCATTATTTCTTAAATACTATTTGATTTAGAGTACATCTTAGTCTAGTTCTAGTTCTATTTAGTTTCAGATAGCGTACAAGTTTTAGTCCCTTGGGATTCGACCTCGGTCTTACCGAGTTATTACTACATCACAACCATGCACTTGGGGAGTGAACAGATGACGAGGGGGTTCCTACAAAAGATGGACCGGGGGAGGAACCCCCACTTGATCCACCTGTTGAGCCACAGGTGAGGAGGTCATCTAGGGACAGGGAGCCATCCAAGAGGTACTCACCGCATGAGTACATTATGCTGACTGATGGGGGAGAGCCAGAAGACTATTCTGAGGCCCTAGCCGATGAGTATAAGGAGGAGTGGTTGAAAGCTATGCAAGAGGAGATGAAATCCTTACATAAGAACCACACCTATGACATGGTGAAACTGTCTAAGGGCAAGAAAGCTTTGAGCAACAAGTGGGTGTTCAGAAAGAAGGTTGAGCAGAAGAATTCACAGACGAGGTTCAAGGCCAGACTTGTGGTAAAGGGTTCGGTCAGAGAAAAGGCATAGACTTCGAGGAGATATTCTCACCAGTGGTGAAGATGACATCCATACGGGTGTTGCTTAGGTTGGTAGCTAGCATGGATTTGGAGATAGAGCAGTTGGACGTTAAAACTGCTTTTTTCCATGGTGACCTGAAAAAAGAGATCTACATACACCAACCAAAAGGGTTTGAAGTTAAAGGCAAAGAGCATATGGTGTGTAGGCTGAGGAAGAGCTTGTATGGGCTGAAACAAGCTCCACGGCAATGATACAAGAAGTTCAATTCGTTCATATTACAGCATGGGTATGACAGAACGGAGTCGGACCACTGTGTGTTCACGCGCAAGTTCTCAGATGGTGATTTCATAATTCTGCTCTTATACGTTGATGACATACTCATCATGGAAAAAGACATCAAGAAGATCGACAGGTTGAAACAGGAGTTGAGCAAGTCTTTTGCGATGAAAGACTTAGGCTCAGCTAAACAGATCCTAGGAATGGAGATAACCCGTGACAGAAGTAGCAGGAAGCTTTGACTGTCACAAGAATGGTATATTGAGAAAGTCCTATAGCGGTTCAATATGAATGCAGCGAAGCCGGTCAGTATTCCACTGGATGGTCACTTCAGAGTGAGCGACAGGTAGTGTCCCAAGACAAAGGTAGAGGTGGAAGAGATGCAGAAGATACCCTACGCGTCAGCTGTAAGAAGTTTGATGTATGTTATGGTGTGTACACGCCCAGACATAGCATATGCGGTTGGTGTGGTCAGCCGGTATCTTGCCAATCCTAGCGAAGAACATTGAACAGCGATGAAATGGATACTGCGGTATCTAAGAGGCTCATCTAGGTTGAGCCTATGCTATGGTGACGGTAAACCTGTGTTAGAGGGCTACACAGATACAGATATGGCAGGTGAGATAGACTCTAGGAAGTCTACATCGGGGTTCATGTTCACATTTGCAGGGGGAGCGGTTTCTTGGCAGAGCAAGCTACAAAAGGTCATAGCATTGTTGACTATAGAGGCTGAATACATTGCAGTCACTGAGGCATGTAAAGAGATGCTTTGGATGAATAGGTTCCTACAGGAACTTAGCCTGAAGCAGGAGGAGCACGTGGTCTATTGCGATAGTCAGAGTGCTATACACTTGAGCAAGAATCTAAGTCAACATTTTAAGTCGAAGCACATAGAGATTCGGTATCACTAGATCAGAGATACTTTGGAACAGAATGTGTTACAGCTTGAGAAGGTCCAAGCGAACGATAATGGATCAGACATGATGAACAAGGCTTTGCTCAAGGACAAGTTTGAGGTTTGTAAAAACCAGGCTGGCTTGAAGAAGGTAGATCTCTCCCGGGTCAAAAAGGGAGAGATTTGATGGGATTTTTTTCCCCGTGGTCGACCGGTCATGAGCCCTGCTCGACCTGTCGAGGGCTGGTCACGACCAGTCGTGGAGTCGAGTCGTAGCTCGATTCAAAGTCCAGCAACTACAGACTATTTTTTCAGATGGTGCTCGACCGGTCGTAGGTGGTGCTCGACCGGTCGTAGGTGGCGCTCAACCGGTCGTGGACTCGGTATGACCAGTCGAAGTTACGCAGATTCGTTTCGCGATTTTGCGCGAATTTCGTGTCGCAAGTCCTTTCGCAACCGGGGTGCGGAAGAGAGTTTTCAAAAACTATAAATTGGAGTTTTCTAGAGTTTTTCGATGTATGAGAAAAACACAATAGGGTTATCAGGGGTGAGAGAGAGAGAGAGAAAGAGAGAGAGGAAGCTTGTGGAAGGGAGACATCGTCTCAGCGCTTCTACGTCCTCGTGATCGGTGAGATCTCTCTGTTTTCTTTTATTCTCTTACTGTTTATCCACTCCCGCGTGAGTGATGAATGTTTGATCATAGCAAGGTGTGCTTGTGATCAGTTGTAACGTTCTGCTTTCATAGTGGATTGTTAATTTGGACGAGATCCCGTGGTTTTTACCTCTTTGAGGGTTTTTCACGTAAAAATCTCTTGTGTGGTGTGTGATTGTTGCTTTGATTTATTTCATTGTTATTATTATCCCATAATTCTGGTTTGTTCGGAGGGCTAGATCCTAAGGTTTTGTGCAAGGCCCCCAACACAGAGAACCTCGATCCATGGCCGTTCACGAGATGGTCGCCCCAGTTTGCCGTCCACATGATGATTTTGTTCGCCAAATTTGAAAACCAGATTGAGAAAGAATAGGCATTTGTGCCGACCTTGTAGAAACCACATGTGAATGATTTGTCTGGGGAGAATAAGAGGTCTGATTCATCTTCTACTGAGACTGAGGATCCTTTCTTTAAAGAGCTATATTGAGGTGTTGGAGATGCACAAGGAGAGTGGAAGGAGATGAGAAGGTAGATAAGAAGAAGGATTGGAGTGGAATGAGATTTTCTCATGATTGCAAAAAAAATTCTAGTTTGTAATTTCTTTCCTTCTACTGACATTTCTTTATAGAGGTTCTCTCAGCTAACACGCCTTTGGGAAGCAGACCATCTACACGCCATTTAATGTGCAAGTGTGGCACATGGATGCAAGATCCAAGCCATCCATCATGTGGGTCCTGCTGTCTACATATCATGACCAAAATTCAGGCTGGTCCATTCATCAAGAGTACTGACACCTTTTCCTTTGGTGCCCCATTTGAATGTTAGATCTCCCTCTTATTTTCTTTTTTCTTTTTTTTACTTGGGTCATTAACATGAACTGGCACAACTGACGGACGGAGTGGATGTCGCACAGACTTCAAGGTGGGCCCAAGCTTCTTTTAGTCGCTTGGGCTCCCTGGTAGGAAATTAGCATTCCCTCCTTGCCATGGTGTTTGGGTCAGTCGTTGAAAGTCAGCCCGCGGAGAGGACGCATGTAGGCTTGACTTGGCTGGTACCCTGGAACCAGCCATGTGGCCCACCTCAATCAATGTATGCGTTGGTATATCTATGCAGTCCAACCGTTGTGCCAACTCAATTTATAATAGATAAAAATCCTCAAGTGGACCACACCATAGGAAACAGTGGTGAATTGATGTAGAATGGGTCGCAGACACTTGGCAAAGATGGATCAGAGAATGCTTGATTGGGGCGAAAATAATCCAGACCATCGGGATTTTAAATCATATATATTTCACAAATTAGAATGAGTGTTTTAACATATCATATATGAATTTGGAGTAAGAGAACCTACTTACCAGCCCATTATGCCGGGTTGCCCGATATTCCTTTAAATTGATGGTTAAAAGTCACATTTAGTTTTGTTTTTGCTATAAATAGTAAGTTTTAGCTCCAGTATAACTTTCCATTCTTTGAGTTGTATAAGTCATGTTGAACATTAGAAAAAAAAGAAGGAAAAAGCTTAGAAAAGTTAGGAGAATAATATGGTTGACCAATTTGGACACTTACTATTTTTGGCCAATACCATAAAATCTAGTGAGAATAAAGGTCATTTATAAATAATAAGTTCACTGTTTATGGTAAGTAACGCTCTAGGGTGTTTGAGTTGGAGTCTAAGTCTAAAACAGTCTTAGGTTTGAGTTCATTATTTAGGGAGTTATAATTTCATTTTTTAAAAAATCATGAATAAAGTTATTTCAATTTTATTAGGAATTATTTCTATTTTTATGTTTTGTGAATTCAAGTAAGTTATATGAGGAGTCTAGAGAGCTCTATGGATTTGGAGTAGTTACCGTGATGAAGACGGTGATCGACCTCATCATGTCCCTCCCCGCACCATGAATGACTATGAAAAGCTCTTTGCAGGCCACAAAAGTTTTGGATTAAACTAATGTTTGTGTTTTCCCATCTGAATCACCTTATCAACAGGTTGGATGGCAAGTAAACATTATAGTGGGCCCAAGGAAGTTTTTAACGGTGGGCATTCAATGACCATTATTTCCCATGATGTGGTCCATGCACCTGAAATTCATATATGCTTGATTTGTACTTCATTTTTTTGTCTCATGCCCTGAAATGAGTTGGCAAAACGGATGGACAGGTACCTATACATCTAGGTGGGGCCCGTGGTTTGGGTACCACACACATCAGGGTACTAGCCAAGTTGCGCTCAAAGTTGGATTTAATCTTGCCTCAACTCGGTTCGGACAGGGCTCCTTGGAGCCCAAAAGGGAGGCAGATCAGATCCTAGCCTCAACTGGACCATACAACCAGAAGCAGTAGTAACGATGACACCAACCATTGAAACCTTCCTAGAATCCACCATCATATTTATTTGTCGTCCCACCTCATACAGTGGCATAAACTTGATGAAAGAAAAACAAAAATATAAGCTTGATCATAGTTTCTTCAGCTTCTAAGTAGTATTTAATGGTGGGAATTTAATCCCCACTTTGTGGTTCACTTGAATATTAGATTTCCCTCATTTTTTAGGCTCATGACCTAAAATGAATGGACTATATAGATAAAACACATACATCATGGTGGACCCCATAAAGCCCCCAATAGGGCCAGGCATGACCCATTCTCATTGCGGTTGAGAAAGAGGCGGGTTGATCAATGGCACACTGCACATGTTTTGGGTTACGCTAGATATTTTTATTTAAGTTGTGCTGTTAGGAGGGATATCCCAAGTGTCTCCACTTAATAGTATTTTTGATTGGGTCACTTGTCGCTGTCATAAATTCATCACATTGAGTGATGATTCACTAATACGGACCATTCATCTATCACCATGGATATGGTGTTCTCAAAAAATGTCAGTGAGATATCATGACGCTTATCTAATGGAATAACATGGATTAGGTGCGATCTCGAATCCAATAAAATGGTCCGTCCCTGACCATGGGCCTGCCTCGATGTATGTGTTGTATATCTTTACTGTGGATTTTTTTTTTTTTTCAGCTCATTTTAAGGAATAGTTCTGAAAATGAATGAGATAAAATTTTATGGCAAAAACTATTGTCCTCGAACATCATTGAAACTTTCCAAGGTCCACCATAATGTTTATTTGACATCCAACCTGTTTATAAGTTCATCTATACTTGGTTGAAGTGAAAACGAAAATAGAAGCTTGATACAGAACCTTTTATGCCCCCCAAGAAGTTTTTAATGGTGAGAATTCATTCCCTACCATGTGGTCCACTTGAGATTTATATTTGATTCATTTTTGTACCACACCCTGAAATAAGCTTGCAAAACTGATGGACCTTGTGGATATAAAACACATGCATCTAAGAGGGCCATGGCCGGTCGCACCCACCCAGCTGGATCCAGGGTAGCACCTAATGGAACGTTGATAGTGTAGTGAGTAGCTCACCAGGCTACAGTGTGGTGTGGGGAAGGGAAGCGGATTGGCTGGTGTACCACACACCAGCTACATAGCTGGTGTGGATACGTGTCGTGCAAGCTCCGAGTCGGTTCAAAAGAGATCAAAGTTACATGGCCCCACGATAATGTATTTATTATATCCACACTGTTCATCCATTTTTTAAGATCATTTTAGAGTATTAGACAAAAAATTAAATCGTATCCAGAGTTCAAATGGGCCACACCAAAAATAGTGAAGAGGATAATGATTTTCACCGTTAAAAAATTCGTAAGGTCCATCATAATGTTTATTTTCCATCCAATCTGTTAATAAGGTCAAAAATACATGGATGAAGAGGAAAAATAAATTTCATATTGATCTGAAACTTCTGTTATCTCAAAAGGGTTTCAATGGTAGACATTTAATCCCCTACTATATTTTTTCAGTGTGGTCCACTTCATCTCTATATCTTTCTTATTTTTCAGTTCAAGCCTTAAGACTAGCTCACCAAATGGATGGACGGTTTAGATATAACATATACCTTGTAATGAGACCCACAAAACTTGTGAGTAACTCAGTCAGTGCGTACTGAGTAACCTGTGGGGTATACTGTGATTTATATACATTAACCACTCGTTCCATATATTTTATCATGTAATTTTAAGACATAAGCCCATAAGTGAAGCATATCCAAATCTCAAATGGACCACACGAAGGGAAATAGTGTGAATTGAACAGTTACTGTTGAAAAATTCTAAAGGGTTACGGAAGTTTTTGATCAAGCTTTTATTTGTGTATTTTGTTCATCCATATTTTTTATGGCCAATAAACATCACTGTGGAGACTAGCAAGCTTTCAACGGTGGAAATCATTGTTCTCACATTTTCATGTGGCATGGTCTTCATGAGTTCTTGATATGATTCAATTTTGACATCAACCGCTTAAATGACCTGGAAACATGGATGGACAGCGTGGATAAATCACATACATTCACCGTGGGCCCAAAAGAGTTTACTCATTATGATAAGAGCCTACGAGAAACTAAGTATGCAATCCGATTCCCTGCGTGTGGATGCTACGTGGGACCCATGTTGTATGTATTTTATCCACACCATTTGTTATTTTATTTTATTTTATGGCTCGTTTTAGGACACGGATATCCCAAACTCAAGTAAAACACGTAACAGGTAATGATATGATAATAGAGATTAGGTCCTACTATGACGTTTATTTGATAAGTTTACGTAGACTAAATAAAAAGAAAAAACAAACATCTGACCCAGACTTCAAGAGAAAAATGTCATCGTGGAATTTTATAGAAAATGCCTGTTTCTTTCCACGAGAAAGAACGCGGATTGCGACCTACCCCCGCCTCCAAAAAAGAAAAAAAGAAACGAAAAAGAGGCTAACTATTTTTAGTTAAAACGAGGTATCTTCCATTTAGTTAAAATTTCTATAATTATTTGTGAAGGGTGTTTGTCTAAGAGGGAAATCCCTCAGTAATTCCGCCTCCAAACTAACTCCATGAATCATAATATCAAAGAGGGCTTTGGCACTGTCAAAATTCATGGGCCCAAGTAGTGATGTATATATGTGATCTACACCGTCTATCTATTTTTCCATCTCATTATAGGGATAAGCCCAAAAATAAGGTAAATTGGAATCCCAAGTGGACCGCATCACATGAAACAAGGGAGTCAATGATATCCACCATTCAAAATTGAAACTTTTGTAGGGCCCATAAGAATGTATATTTATCATCCTACCCATTCATAAGATCACACTAACATTTACGAAGGGTATACACAAATATCAACTTGATGCAAAACTTTTGTGGCCCCAAAAAAGTTCTCAACATTACGCATTCAATTCCCACCATTTACTATCGCGTAGTTCACCTGAGGTTTAGATCTGCATCAGTTTTTAGCTCATGCTTAAAATGAGTTGTTAGAATAGATGAGCAACATGATACGATACAAACATTGAGGTAGCCACCATGATTTTTTTACGTGGAAATTGTACGAATTCGTTGCTCAGTAATAGGAAGCTTTCAAACAAGCTTGCTGTCAATGTCAACCTCGTTATTAATGCTCATGGGTAAATAATCATTACCTAATTACCTTACTCTTGCTCGGGTGGTAGCCTGCTTATGGAGTTTCAACACCCGGCCAAGGGTTGAGTATCCATAAGCAGTGAAATTTCGCGAGGGCATGTTTGGCTGGGCGCTGGACGTGGTATTAGATGGAATTAGGAGGGTTATCAGCGCCCTACATTCCATCTGTTATTTAGGATGCCTAGATGTGCCTTGCACTTGTAAACAACACCAATATCGGATACGGATTTGTCAATCCCAGGATGAGAGTTTTCACTGCTATGTGAGTCCCGCTGAGATATCAATGAGATATCCACTCCCTTCAACATTTTCATCAGCCTACATTCATCCATGAACTTATTTTCAGGCTGCTATAAAACAATGAATGGGCACAACCTAAGATGTTGTGGAGATGCAAACTCATCCATTTGTGACGGTCCAAACAGGCTGCTGATTATCTCATGGGCTATCCCAAACCCATGGGACCAAGGGACAAACACTGACACCATCATCATTAGAAGGGATTAGGTGGGATGGGATTCACCTGGTCTTGTGCCAGTTCCACTCTACGTTTGGGAAGAATGGAAAAGCTTGGTATTATATTAAATGGAATTGCATTGGGCCTTGTGTCAATTTCAATCAATGGGTGGAAAGTTGTATGGTCCCAACATGAAGTGTGGGCTACATCCACAGCGTCCACCCATTTATCGAGATTATTTTAGAGCATGGCCCAAAAAATCAGGTAAATCTAAAGCTTGAGTAGACCTTACCATAGAAAGCAACAGAGATTGAATACCGTTGAAAACTTCTTTGGGGCTACACAAGTTTTGAATCTACCTCATTTTTAGGCCCATGCCATAAAATAAGGTTACAAAACAAATGAACAGTTTAAATACATAACACATTTGTGTTATTCTTAATAATTTCTAATGATAGTGGGTATATCCATTAAATGTACCACAATATTATCAACAAAGTATGGTATTAATTTTATTCCATGGGAATAGGGGACAATCCTTACCATGGGTAAAAATTATATTTTTTGAATCCCATCCCACTTAATCCCTTCTAATCCCACCGCCCAAACTGACCCTACGCGTGAGTGTATGGGGGTGTGTGTGCGTGCGTATGTAATAAATAAATAAATAAATAAAAACCTCCGCCGCGGAACATATGTGAGGGTAATGTATAAATCAGGTCCGTTCATATCCAGGCCATTATCATGGATGATTTTTGTCTTTAAAAAAAAAATGCTTTTATTAGACAATCTTATGCATCCCATGAATAATCATTTAATCAACGGTGGAAAAACATAAACCATTTATGTCAAGTATGCAGTGGAATAAACCGTACACAAAATAAAGGAGCTCTGCTGAGCACACGTGAGTGTATTATAAAGCTTATATACATGCCACACATGCCAACATGGTACATAGTTATGCATGGTACATAGTTCTGACTTATGAGATCTAATCCGTCCAACAGGTTGGTCAGACCTCCAGCATGTTTTTTTCAAAATTAGATCCGGTCCACTTAACATGTGAACCCCAGTAATGGTAACAGATGGAGGTTAGAAAACTTCCGCGAAGCTTTTAAAATCGTCCGGTTTTTTTAGGCCTACCTGACCAGTGGACCAATCTTCATGGGATATGACATCGATATATTTGGCATCTTTCTGATAGATGGAATGGATCTGGACCTATCGTGACATACTGCCACATGCTTGGCGTGTACATCAGCTTTACTGCACATGTGTGAGCGTATAGCAAAGCTAGAGGATTGTTTCATGGGTTAGACTTTTAAAATTTAAGACATTCGGTACATGGGTGGACTCCATCCAAACATAACCATGCCAAGGTGTCCTTTGTGGCCCACAGGATGTTTTTAATAGTCAATCACCATTGTTTCCAGTGTGGTCCACCTAAGATTTGGATCCGCATCATTTTTTATTTTTTTTAAATTTTTTACATGTCCATGAAATGAACTGCAAAATGGATGTACTCCCTTCTATGGGAAGAGATTACTTATTTATGATCTCACATAGATTTGGAGGTTTTTTAATGGTTGCCCATAAAATAATTTATAGGTCTTATTTTTCGGCCATCCCTCGTCTTAGGAAGTGAACAATGCAAGACAATCCATTAAATGAAAGGCTATATGGGTCCACCTTGATGCTATGTGAAATCTACTCTGTCTATCAAAAGAGAAAATGACCTGTAGACAAAACCTTTTGTCCAGCGGTTTTTACGAAGGAATACAAACTTAAGCTACCAACTTAGGCTAGCACGTGCGGACAGCAACTTTGAGGACGAAACTACCCCTGCTTTTCACTGCGAAGGCGAGCGCTGACGCTCCTCCAACCGAGAGTTGTACGAACGGCTTACAAGAAATCAAAGTTACATGGCCCCATAGCTATGTATTTATTATATCCACAACGTTCATCCATATTTTGAGATCATCTCAGAGCACTATCCAAAAAAAAAATATATTATATCCAAAGTTCAACTGGACCACACCACAAAGAGCAGGTGGGAAATTGATTTTCACCGTTAAAAATTTTGTAGGGCCCACCATAACATTTATTTTCCATTCAATCTATTCATAAGGTCACAAAGGCCCGGATGAAGAGTAAAAACAAATTTTATAATGATCCAAAACTTCTGTAACCCCTAAAAGGTTTTCAATGGTAGACATTCAATTCCCCACCGCCTTTTACAGTGTAGTCCACTTGATAGCTAGATCTGTCTTATTTTTCATCTCAAGCCTTAATATGAACTCGCAAAATAGATGGACGGTTTGGATATAATACAGACCTCATGATGGGACCCATAAAAATAGGTGGAGATTACATTTGGAAAAAAAAAAAAAAAACGAGAAACCAGCGTGTTGAGGTCGATCGGGTCCGGGTCAGAGGTGGGATTTGGCTACGGATTATAACCGTAGTAGAACTATAATGCCATCCACTTTTCTTTCTTTTTATTTTTATTTTTTACACAGAAAACTTTATTCTACCCATATTTTTCTGTAATGCCTATATATATATATATATATATATATATATATATATATATATATATATATATATATATATATATATATATATATATATATATATATATATAAATTCTTTCTTTTTTTTCATTTTTTTTTTTATTCATTTAACAAGAACATCTTCTAAACTAAAATTAGTTACATGACATACTACATATAATTTTGGAGTAGAAGAAGCTACTTTAGCCAACCAACCTAATTATTTTTTAAGATTACATCAGGTCGATTGTTGAAAATACATTTCATTCACTTCGCAGTCAATTACAATCACTTCGCGATTAAACTAGAAATTGAGCAGGGCAAACATGAAATTGAGTGGGCAAATTGAAAATTGAGCGAGGGCAAGGTGGGAATTGAGCAAGGCAAGGTAGGAGTTCAGTAAAGGAATCTATAAATTGAGCGAGGGAAGCTATAAATTGAGCGAGGCAACCTAAAAATTAAGTGAGGCAACCTAGAAATTGAGCGAGGGAACCTACGATTTGAGCTAGGCAACCTAGGAATTGAGCGAGGGAAGTTAGAAATTGAGTGAGGGAAGCTAGAATTTGAGCAAGGGAACCTAGAAATTCAGTGAGGCAACCTAGGATTTGAGCGAGGGAAGCTACAAATTGTGTGAGGGAACCTAGAAATTGAGTGAGGCAACGTAAGATTTGAGCGAGGAAATATAGGAATTGAGCGAGGCAATGTAGAAATTTAACGAGGAAGCCTAGGAATTGAGTGAGGGAAGCTAGAAATTAAGCAAGGGAATCTAGAAATTCAACGAGACATCTGAGGATTTGAGCAAGGGAACCTAAAAATTGAGCGAGGCAAGGTAGAAATTCAGCGAGGCAACCTAGGATTTGAGCAAAGGAAGTTAGAAATTGAGCGAGGGAAGCTAGAATTTGATCGAGGGAACCCAGAAATTCAGCGAGGCAACCTTAGATTTGAGTGAAGGAAGCTACAAATTATGCAAGGGAACCTAGAAATTGAGCGAGGAAACCTAGGATTTGAGCAAGGCAATATAAGAAATGAGCGAGGGAACCTAAGAAATGAGCGAGCCAACATAGAAATTCAGCAAGGAATCCTAAGAATTGAGCGAGGGAAGATAAAAATTACGCGAGGGAACCTAGAAATTTAGCGAGACAACCTAGGATTTAAGCGAGGGAAGCTAGAAATTAAGCGAGGCATGGTAGAAATTCAGTGAGGAAACCTAGGAATTGAGCGAAACAACCTAGGAATTGAGCGAGGGAAGTTAAAAATTGAGCAAGGGAAGCTAGAATTTGAGCGAGGGAACCTAGAAATTCAGCAAGGCAACCTAAGATTTGAGCGAAGGAAGCTACAAATTAATTTTATTTTTTATTTTTTATTTTTACAAGGAGAACTTTTTTCCCCTTACATTTTTCTCTAATATATAATTATGTAAATATGTATATATATATATATATATATATATATATATATATATATATATATATATATATATATATATATAAGTATATAAAAATATTTTTTTATCTTTTAATTCATTTATTTTTCTATTTATTTAACAAGCATATCTCCTAAAGTAAAATTAATTACTTAACGTATAACATATGATTTTGGGGTAAGAGAAGCTAATTTAGTCAACCAACCTAGGAATCGATACCAAGACCTCAAGTGTTGACACGAGGTATCTCCACTCAGTCTACCAATTGAGCTATGGATCTGAGTGTGCCCAACTCAGTTAACTCAGCACTATAAGAGCGTACTGAGCGAACTATAAATCCAATTTGTGTTGCCTCACTGAATTCCTACCTTACCTCTCTCAATTTCTAGGTACCCTCGCTCAATTTCTAGCTTCCCTTGCTCAAATACTTGGTTGCCTCGCTTAATTTCTAGCTTCCCTCGCTCAATTCCTAGGATTCATCGTTCAATTCTTAGGTTCCCTCGCTCAATTCTTATGTTGCCTCGCTCAAATTGTAGGTTTCCTCGCTCAATTTCTATTACCCTCGCTCAATTTCTAGCTTGCCTCGCTCAAAACCTTGGTTACCTTGCTGAATTTCTAAGTTCCCTCGCTTAATTTTTAGCTTCCCTCGCTCAAATCCTAGGTTCCCTCGTTTAATTTTTAGCTTCCCTTGCTCAAATTCTACGTTGCCTCGCTCAATTCCTAGGTTTCCTTGCTCAATTTCTAGTTTCTCTCACTCAATTCTTAGGTTGCCTCGATGAATTCCTACCTTGGCTCGTTCGATTTCTAAATACTCTCATTTAATTTGTAGTTTCTCTCGCTCAAATCCTTAGTTGCCTCACTGAATTTCTAGGTACCCTCGCTCAATTTCTAGCTTCCCTCGCTCAAATCTAGAGGTGGGCATCAAGCCAAGTCGAGTTGAGGTGGGCCAAGCTCGGCTCATCTTGTCCATGATGTACTCGAGTTCGAGCTCGAGCTCAACATTAAAGCTTGGCTTGTTTGCCAAAGCTGTCGAGTCGAGTTCGAGTCGAGCTAGTGATTCGAGTCGAGTCGAGTTTACCTAGAGTCGAGCTTGAGCTTGTTGGGTGAATAATGGATTATGTTCTTGATCTTCCTCCATTGATGAAAAATTCAAAAATCTTAAGAGAATTAAAGCAAAACCAGATGAAAAAATCAAACAAAGCTTCAAATCGGATGAAGAAACCTAGTGGTGGCGGTTCGAGTGGGCATGCGACTGGCAGTGAGCAGAGAAAGAGAAGAAAGGAAAAGGGAAAGGGGGTGCGTGCGGTCGGGTAGAGACTTTAGGGATTATTTGCTTTATTTTTTAAAAAATAAAGCTTAAAACTTATATTAATAATATATATATATATATATATATATATATATATATATATATATATATATTATAATATATATATATATTTAATATATTTATTAATCAAGCTAAGTCGAGCTCGAGTTTGAGCCACCTTAAAATAAAGCTTGTTAGGATTCATGACAATAGAGCCACCTTAAAATAAAGCTTGTTGTTTTTACAGGGAAGACCCATAAGAGTCCTACAAATGGAAATAAATTGTCACGCCCCAAACTCGGAAACCGGGCTCATAAAATTTCTGATCACCGAATCCGGTACCGATAGCCTTCGCAGTATCCCATTCTCGGCTCCGGCACCCATATACCAGATTCCGATCCTGGGAAGCTACAAGGAGGATTTATATAATCACCAGTCTGATTCGTAATGAGCATAACTAAAAGCATAACTCACGAACAATAACCACAAGAACACCACCACAAAATCTACTATGATCAAAAACTTTGAGTACAAGGTGTATAAAGGGAAATACAAGATAGTGTTAATAACAAAACTCCAAAAGCTCGACTGCACGCTCCTGCTGCAACTACGCTACGGCTGCGTCCTGACGTCACCTACACGCATCAATCGTGCATAAGCTTATAGAAAGCTTAGAGGGTGGTATAAGTGTGTACGCAATATGAGCGTGCTCGGAATGTAAATGCGAAAACATGATGATGGGTATTATGAATGCAATCAGCCGTACCAAAGCTATATGGTGCAAGATATGAATGTTATCTGCCATATCGAGACCATGTGATGTGAGATGCAACTCAAGCATGTCAATCCTCATCATATATCAGTACAGTTCTCATTTTGGATAATCACCGGGGTTCAATACACTCCAAATGGCACTTCCGCTCTCCTAGCCACACAGTCCAAGTGAGCGTAAGAAACCTCACTATCTGCCTAGCCAATAGTCTGCTAATACCTATTCGGCATGTCAATAGCGGACCCATTCACGAGCTGGTCAAACTCAGCCTAGTATTGCCCCCTACCCTAAGGCAAGTAAGGCCACACTTCTTTCCAACCGACCACGACACAGTGGGAGACGCGGATTCCTGGTATTCAATCCTCGTGCGCTCATATATCAACTCGGTCTCGACATTGAAGTCATCTTCTGGTACTATCGGGTTTAGAAATTTTCACCCAAGGACATCTATGGCGCCCGTATGCTAGAACCAAACATTTTCGATATCCAATCCAGCCGTTCACGATGTATTTTTGGAGGCCACTGCCCTGATGTCGTTAGGGCATACAGTAACTACAATCACACAATGCAAGTGTATGAGTCACACTACCACTCATGCAATATTCCTGCGCATAACATGCGCTCATGCAGGGCAACTCCGCCCATTAGGGAGCCCATAAACAGTTTGCCCGAAGGCATATGCTATGATCAGTCACTTCTCATATCAATCATACATATGATGCGTATGATCATGAATCATGAATCTTCACTAAACATGTATATAAAGATGGGCTTTGTGTATAACAAGGATGGGCCTAGAGGGCCTATTCACTACAAGTACGACCTATTAGTGGGCCTTAGGGAGAGTGACGATGCGGACATTTAACTGATGTCATCCTTATAATGTGGGCATCTAACCATCATTGTTCCCAAGGCATTACTTACTATAAATATCGTTATATGCCATGCAGGGATGACGCATTGCAATGGACCTAGTTGCACTCATTTGGGCCTTAAGTACATCAATTGGGTCGTATCATATGAGCCTTACATTTCATCAAGCGGATCACCTCAATGAGCCTCACCAATGGGCCTTAACTCCTTTGCAATGGGTCATAACTCATGGGCCTTAGAATTCATTAAAAATGAGCCCAATCATATGAGCTTTATGTGCATCAAATGGGCCTAATCACATAGGCTTTATATATACCAAGGTGGGCCTCAACAATGGGCCACAAATACATCAAATGGGCCTACACACATGGGCCCATAAATAACAAAGTGGGCCTTAGTGGGCGGGCCACAAATACATTAAATGGGCCTCAACAATGGCCTTAAAATGATCTCAAAATGGTTGGACGGTTTGGATGAAACTCATGCATCATGGTAGACTCCCATGTGGGCCCACTATAACATTTATTTTCCATCCAATCTTGGGCCCACTGAAATGCTTATTTGCCACCCAACCTGTTGTTAAGGTCGTGTGGCAAGGGGCCCACCAAAATATTTATTTTACATCCCACCCGTTGATAAGGGCATGTAGCAAGGGGCCCACCAAAATGTTTATTTTCCATTCAAACCTGCTGATAAGGTCATATAGACCCAGGGCCCACCGTAATGTATATTTTCTAACCAACCTGGGCCCACAGTACTATTTATTTGCATCCAAACTGTTAATAGAATCACATGGCCTAGGGCCCACTGTAATGTTTATTGCCATCCAAACCTGTTCATAACCTCACGTGGCCAGGGGCCCACGTGATGGACGGCGTGGATACAATACATACATCTGGGTGGGGGCTACCGCCCATTGCCGTGGACGGACGGCGTGAGTGAAACACTTGGATCACAGTAGGTGTCACCACCCACTGTTGTGGACGGTGTGGTAAGCCACACATACCACAGTGGGTCCCATGTAGGGCCCACCAAAGTGTTTATTTGCAATCCAACCCGTCCATTATGTGTGCCCCACAAAATTAAGGGTCCAAACCAAATTTCAAGTGGGTCCAAGTTTCATGTGGACCCCAGAAATAATTTTCAAGTGGTTTAACATACCTTCGTATAAACGGTGGCGATGTGGGCCATCTGAGAACTATTCATGGCTGATGTTTTTGGAACCAATGCCTCAACAAAGGGGTCCCAACAAATGGACGTAAGTGATTTAGAACACACATTATGGTGGGGTCCACAACTAGGGCCAATGGGACCCACCCCTTTTTTACGTGCATGCCATGACAGCCATGACGGCAAGGTGCTTACCACCTTTTTGTCAAATGTATTTTTTTTTTTGTTATCCTAGGTGGGACCCACATTAAGCAGATCTACCCCGTCCATTGTATGTGTACCACAAAAATAGGGGTCCAAAACAAGTTTCAGGTGGGTCCAAGCTTCTGGTGGACCCCAACAATCATTTTTTCAAGTTTTAAAGGAAAATACTAGCATTCTTAATTCCACGGCCCGCCAGATAATTGGATCGGTCTCATTTTTTGGCTCAATGCGTAAAATGATCCCAAGAATAGAATGGATGGCTTGGATTAAATATATACATTAAGGTGGAGCCATGTTGGAGCGGCCCACCATTTCCCTTCCCTTTTCTTTCCTTTTCTTTTTTTTTTTTAAAATATGGGGCACACAATGAGATGATCCAACCCATCTATTGTGTGTGTCCCACATGGTGGACCGTCCAGTCCAAATTTAGGATACATCCAAATTTCAAGTAGGTCCCACCAAGTGCTTTTATATATTCAGGGATGTCTCCACATGTTTTTAGATGGTATGGCCCACCTGAGAGTCGGATTGGTCCCAAATTTTGGCTCAACGCCTAATATGACCTGAAAAAGTGAATGAACGGAGTGGATTGAACATATACCTCATGGGTGTGGCCTACATAAGGAGCCCACCCCAACTTTAGAATATCACCTTTTTCTTTTTCTTAATAGCTGATAGTACACACCCATGCCCGTACACACACTTCATGCTTAGCCACCCTCACGTCCAGGCTGGCCAGCGTGGACAGACACAGGAATCATGGTGGGTCCCACATGTACGTGGCCCACCATGCAAGCATATATATATATATATATATATATATATATATATATATATATATAATTTAATATAAATATATTTTATTCTAATGGGTGGAATTTTCCTGAAATGTGATGGGCCACACCATCAGATGGATGGAGTAGATTTAACACAATTTGATAGGGCCACTACATTCTAGAGAGAGAGAGAGAGACAAAAGACGGTGATGGTGGGGCCCCGCCACTATGGGCATATATATATATATATATATATATATATATATATATATATATATATATATATATATATATATTATTCTAATGGGTGAAATTTTCCTAAAATGTGATGGGCCACACCATCAGATGGATGGAGTAGATTTAACACAATTTGATAGGGCCACTACATTCTAGAGAGAGAGAGACACAAGAGACGGTGATGGTGGGGCCCCGCCACTATGGGCCCCACATGATACAAATTATACATCAAAAATAGGTCCCACCAACAAGTGGTCCCTAAAAAGAAATTTAACGGTGGATCACCCACCTCTTGGCTTCCTTCTTGCTCCCCTAGCGTCCTTAGCTCCTTGCCTTTGCCTTGGACGGTGGATGATGGACCTTTGATGGTGTAGATGAGAGATGAGAGGGTAGGCCACACTTGGTGATTTGGGAGAGAGTTGGGGAGGCTTAGACGTATGGAAATTTTTGCTTGGAAGATTTTGAGAAATGAGAGGGTATAATAAAAGATATAGTTGGAGTGATGGGTGTAATTAATGAAGTATGGATTGGTTTGAAAATTGGGTAAAAGAGGGATGGTTATGGTTGAAATTTTGTAAAGTGAGATGGTGAGGTGGAAAGAGAGTTGACTTGAGGCAAAAAGGAGGGATGGGGCTTGTACTTGAGGTATGGTTGTACTTTGACATTGATTGATGGGACATCTCGTAGAGATTCCCTCGTAATTTGCAACGCGTGGTGTTTCTTCGGAAGGGACGCAGACCGTCATCTTCCAGCCTGGGTATCGATTCGGTGCGCGAGTCGCGGCGTTAGAACCGCGGCGATGGTGCGGTCGCTCAGGTATAGGTTTCGGGTCGAGTCGTCTCTGATATGCGGGACTCGACTTTGATCCGAGCGTAAACGTTGAATACAGGTCGAGGATTGCCGGAATTCGACCGAAATGATTGCGGAAGCCAATGGAACGGTACGGTCTAGGATACGGGTCTTACATAAATCACAGGCTCGGAACTCCTTTTTAGACTATTTACCCCTATAATAAAAATTTTAAAAAAAATGAAAGGCTACCCCTGCAATGATTTCTCTGCTTGGATAACCAAGAGCTTGGTTTTAGGTGATGATGAAAAATATCGAGGTTCATAATCATTTTATATGGATGATTCCTAGAGAAGAGACCCTTTACCTGTGCCATAAAGTCTTCTAACTGATCAGAAGAATGTAGATCACATCCAGTCTATGTACTAACTCATGTTGCTAAATTAAGCACCCTACACATTTTCTATGGCAATTCATAAATAAAAACAAATCTAGTGGACATATGGCTCCATCTGATGCAATAGCTCATATCCCTGCAAGAAATCCAGGTCAAAAGCTTTTAGAGAAGCACCAAAGAAGAGTAGCAAACTACATTTAATAGGATAGTGAACAAGGAAATCGTATGCGTACTTGTTTGAAATAACGAATAAGGTGAGCATCCATTGCCTCACTAACAGCTTCCAAAAACTCAAACCTCTTCTTGGCCTTGACATTAGAAAGAACTGTGACCTGGAAAGAGAGAATATGACAATTAATGGCACCGGCCACTGGCTATCATTATATATCTGTATCCAGGATCTCATATCAATGCATCTCTGCTAGAAGTATTAGTGTTAAACATGGATAGAATAGTCTGCGTGCATAAAGTTGTAAATACCAGATTGAAGCGAGCCTACTCGAATGAAGACCTTGCAACGTGGAGGTCCTGAAATATGCCTATAACTAAATTAATATTTCTATCTTAAGGAATAAAGCTGACAAATGAAATACCAAAAACAAAATGTCAAATTTTCTGAGTCATGATTCTAAAAAGGCCTCTCAGCTAAAATTAGGACAATACCTCTTCTAAGATATTGTATTGGATGAGAGGCACTAGGTCTGGCTTCTCTAATCCAAGTTGTTGTATTGGATGGAAGTTTGCCCAAATGCGTTCATATGTTGGTATTTTTTGGAAGGGAGAAAATTGTAGAGAGGTTGTCGATAGGGAGATTGGAGATTTGACCTATATCTGAAATTTCCACCAAGTATGCAGCATCTCTGCAACATAACAGTAATTTTGATTAAAAATTTTACTCTAACACCATGTATTAAAAAAAAAAAAAAAAACACCATGCTATACCTTTAAGCCATTGGAAAATTGAGATCTTCGCTTAAGCTCTCCTTTGTTGCCATGAACAGGGAACTACAGATGGCAATGTTCCTTGTAGACATCGCTAAACATTTTCAGAAGTATTTCTACCAATATTATTATTTGAGGTACTATAAAATCCAAAACGAGAGATTGTATATCCTGGATAGGTAGAAATGATGCATAGCTTTGTATGCATATATTGTTCTCCACATTGAATAAAGAGAATCTAAAACATGGACATGCAAAGGCTCACAAATATATCATCTTCACCTCTCTTCTAGTAAGTTGTGGTTGGCTTTAAATGGTAGATTGGCCAATAAGGGTCTACAATCAGCTGCCCTACAAGCATCAACCACATTTTTCTAAGCACTTCGCTTTTGAAAATATATGATATTATTTTCATAGGCAAAACTGGAAACTGAAGTTTTGGCATAAAAATCTTGATTGCAACATACAACTGATTGTAGGTGATCCGTCCTCTTGAAATTTAACTAATGTTTAAGCTATACTAATGCCAATAAAATAGAGTCCAAGTATTAAACAATGTTCTAATAGTGTTTCATCTATTTTAATACAACATATCAAAGTCCTTTACAACTAATCTCAGCTAACCTAAAAAATTGAGCGAGACAATGAGCGAGGGAACCTAGAAATTCAGCGAGGCAACCTTGGAATTGAGCAAGGAAAGCTAAAAATTGAACGAGGGAACCTAGAAATTGAGTGAGGCAACCTATCAATTGAGCAAGGCACCCTAGGAATTGAGCGAGAGAAGCTAGGAATTGAATGACGGAAGCTAGAATTGAGCAAGGCAATGTAGGAATTCAGCGAGGTAACCTAAGAATTGAGTGAGAGAAGCTAGAAATTGAGCGAGGCAACATAAGAATTGAGCGAGGGAACCTAGGAATTGAGCGAGGCAACGTAGAAATTCAAATAGGGAACCTAGAAATTCAACGAGGCAACCTAGGATTTGAGAGAGGGAAGCTACAAATTGAGCGAGGGAACTTAGAAATTGAGCGAGGCAACCTAGGATTTGAGCGAGGGAAGCTAGAAATTGAGCGAGGAAAAATAGGATTTGAGCAAGGCAATGTAAGAATTCAATGAGGGAACCAAAGATTTAAGCGAAATTCAACGAGGAATCCTAGAAATTGAGTGAGGGAACCAAGAAATTCAGCGAGGCAACCTAGGATTTGAGCGAGGGAAGCTAGAAATTGAGCAAGGGAACTTAAAAATTCAGCAAGGAAAGGAAGGAATTGAGCGAGGCAACCTAGGAATTGAGCGAGGGAAGTTAGAAATTGAGCGAGGAAACCTAGGATTTGAGCGAGGCAACGTACAATTCAGCGAGGAATCCTACAAATTGAATGAGGAAACTAAGAAATTCAATGAGGCAATCTATGATTTAAGTAAGGGAAGCTAGAAATTGAGCGAGGGAACCTAAAAATTCAGCGAGGCAAGGAAGGAATTGAGTGAGGCAACCTAGAAATTTAGCGAGGCAAGGAAGGAATTGAGTGAGGCAACCTAAGAATTGAGCGAGGAAAATTAGAAATTGAGCGAGATAACGTAGGAATTGAGTGAGGCAACGTAGGAATTGAGCGAAGGAAGCTAGAAATTCAACTAGGCAACCAAGGAATTAAGCGAGGGTACCTAGAAATTGAGCGAGGCATGGTAGGAATTCAGCGAGGAAACCTAGGAATTGAGCGAGGCAACCTAAGAATTGAGCAAGGAAAAATAGGATTTGAGCGATGCAACGTAAGAATTCGGTGAGGGAACCAAGGATTTAAGCGAGATAACGTAGAATTCGGCGAGGAATCCTAGGAATTGAGTGAGAGAAGCTAGAAATTCAGCGAGGCAACCTAAGATTTGAGCAAGGGAAGCTAGAAATTTAGCAAGGGCAGCTAGAAATTGATCGAGGCAAGGTAGGAATTCAGCGAGGCAACTTAGGAATTGAGCGAGGGAAGCTAGAAATTGAGCGAGAAAACCTAGGATTTGAGCAAGGGAACCAAGAAATTCAGCGAGGCAACCTAGAATTCAGCGAGGAATCATACGAATTGAACGAGGAAACCAAGAAATTCAGCGAGGCAATCTACGATTTGAGCAAGGGAAGTTAAAAATTGAGCAGGGGAACCTAGAAATTCAGCGAGGTAAGGAAGGAATTGAGCGAGGCAACATAGAAATTCAGCGAGGCAACATAGAATTCAACGAGGAATCCTACGAATTGAACGAGGGAACCAAGAAATTCAGCGAGGCAATCTACGATTTGAGCGAGGGAAGCTAGAAATTGAGTGGGGGAACCTAGAAATTCAGCGAGGCAAGGAAGGAATTGAGCGAGGCAGCCTAGGAATTGAGTGAGGGAAGTTAGAAATTGAGCGAGGCAACCTAAGAATTGAGTGAGGGAAGTTAGAAATTGAGCGAGGCAACATAGAAATTGAGCGAGGGAAGCTAGAAATTCAGCTAAGCAACCAAGGAATTAAGCGATGAAAGCTAAAAATTGAGCAAAGGTACCTAGAAATTGAGCGAGGCAAGGTAGGAATTCAACGGGACAACCTAGGAATTTACGACGTAACCTAGGATTTGAGTGAGGGAAACTAGAAATTAAATGAGTAAAAATAGGATTTGAGCGAGGCAACATAAGAATTTGCCAAGGGAACCAAGGATTTAAGCGAGGCAATGTTGAATTCAGCGAGGAATTCTAGGAATTGAGCGAGGGAACCAAGAAATTCAGCAAGGCAACCTAGGATTTGAGCGAGGGAACCTAGAAATTCAGCAAGGCAAGGAAGGAATTGAGCAAGGTAACCTATGAATTGAGCGAGGGAAGCTAGAAATTGAGTGAAAAAACCTAGGATTTGAGCAAGGAAAGCTAGAAATTAAGCGAGGGAACCTAGAAATTCAGCGAGGCAACCAAGGATTTGAGCGAGGGAAGCTAGAAATTAAGAGAGGGAACTTAGAAATTCAGCGAGGCAACCAAAGATTTGAGCAAGAGAAGCTAGAAATTGAGTGAGGGTACATAGAAATTCAGCGAGGCAACCTACAATTTGAGCGAGGCAACATAGGAATTTAGCGAGGAAACCTAGGAATTGAGTTATAAATCGTAGGAATTGAGCGAGAAAAGATAGAAATTAAGCAAGGCAACCAAGTATTTGAGCAAGGGAAGCTAAAAATTGAACAAGGGTACCTAGAAATTGAGCGAGGCAAGGTAGAAATTCAGCGAGGCAACCAAGTATTTGAGCAAGGGAAGCTAAAAATTGAGCGAGGGTACCTAGAAATTGAGCAAGGCAAGGTAGGAATTTAGTGAGGCAACTAAAACCTGTCGCAAATTGGATTTATAGTTTGCTTAGTATACTCTTATAGTGCTAAGTTAACTGAGTTGGGCACACTCAGATCCATAGCTCAATTAGTAGACTGAGTGGAGATACCTCGTGTCAACACTTGGGGCGTGTTTAGACGCGAGGATTAAGTGGGAGTAGAGTGGAGTAGGGTGGATTGCACGGCTTTCAACGTCATTAATACATTTGTTAGTGGATTAGAAGTAATCCCACTAGATTGCTATATCCAGCAGCCCAAGTATTGTCGCGTTTGGACGAGCACACGGGATATAGAGATTTTTCAACCACTATGCGTTTGGCCAGGGGCATAGGATTGAATGGAGATTTCCCAATCCAGCAGATTCACTCCCGAATCCAGAGATCAGCTAGATCCATCGTCAATACAGCATTGCCCAAACAGGACGGCAGGAGGACGGGATGGGTTTTCAAAACCCTATCCAACCTACTCAGCCTACTCCCACGTAATCCCTGCATCCAAACACGCCCTTGAGGTCTTGGTATCGATCCCTAGCAAGGGTGGCTAATATGGAGTGTGTGTACTGACATGGGTGTGTACTAACAAGGTAACCCAAATAAAAAAAATTGAGTTGGGCTCGCCTTGAATGTATGTGGATTATCCATGACATTCATCTGTTTTTCCATCTAAAGTAAGGGTTTCAGCCCAAAAGGGTGGCATATCGAAATACTACGGTTCCATCATAAAAAACTTGTTATGCCCCCACACAATGATGTTTTAGTTGTAATCCATCATGTTTATAGGATGATTTTTGTATGGATTAACCGAAAACCAAGATGCAAGCTTCATTCAGTAGTTCAATGGCCCACAAAAAAATTTACACCGTTTACCTAAATGTAGTACATTATACCCGTGGTGCGTGCTTTTCTTCCATGGAAGGCCCATTTGCATGCTTTCTTCCGTGATGGGCCCATTTTCATGAATAGAGTGGGTGGGATCCAGCTAGAGGGTGGTACGATCCAAGCAACTCCGTAGCGCAGGATTTGATTTGGCGCCTCTTGTTTTTTGAAAATGAGCGGGGGAAGGGAAGGGAAGGAGACGAAACACAACAGCAGTGAAAAGGAGGGTTAGTTTCGTCCTCAAAGTCGCTGTCCGCACGTGCTAGTCTACGTTGGTAACTTAAGTTTGTAGTCCTTCATAAAAACCGCTGGATAAAAGATTTTGTCTACAGTGGTCATTTTCTCCTATCAAAATGACTCGGCTCGTGTTAGGATTAAGAAAATTTTCATAGTTTGTGAGCCACCGGCGTCCAGCAAGACAGATCAGTCGTTGGAAAGCTCTTATCATAAGCTTTCAGCGGAAAAAATAAAAATTTTTAGAAAAATGCGGGTTATTGGGTTTTTTTCGTTTTTTTTTTTCAGCAACTGGATTCTGATCAATCGCAGGGGATTAAACCCCATCTTGTTTAAACGAAGGGTCTGTTGAGGCCCTGTCTTAAGGTTTCTCGAGGGGGCCCTTTGACCCTTTTGTTTATCAGATGATTCCAATGTTGTCCATGGGCCATGAGTGCGGTCTAGCGGTCCAGGGCCTACTATATTTTTTGTATTGGGCTTGTTTAGTTTTTGTTTTGACCAGGCACGGACTATTTCATTGGGGTTCAAGCCAAAGTGCCTGCTTTTCGAGTGGGCGTTACTCTTGGACCCGTTTCACCTCATGTAAAGGGCCTATTAAGGTCTGTTTGCTAGTCTTGTTGGAGAGCCCAAATCCATATTTTTGTCATGCCTAATTTGAGGCTCATTTAAGGTTCAAATATAAACCTCTTTAGGGTTGCTTTTGGTCATTAACTTTGAAATATGGACTGTTTATTTAGCCTCAGTGCAGGTTCAATCTGAATTGTTCATTAGGTGGACGATTAAACATCTGAACCTTTCATCATGTGGACCTTAAGTATCGGAACTAAACCATCCAATTTATAGACCCTAATGTGATTTGATTGTCTATTTAAATGAGGTGAAATGTTCTATATGGGTTGTCCATCTTATTAATGTTAAGAGTGAGGGTTGGAATGCTCATTTATGATGTTTAGATCACATAGAGTCTTGATTTAGCTCAATTGTGGGCCCATTATCCATGCTCCGAAAGCTGACATGAATCATTGATTTAAAAGTAAAGAGGAGAGAAAAATAATATTAAGCAGGACTTTTGACTGTTGATCTAATAGCATCTCGAGCTAAATCGGGGTGGGCAACCCGGCATAGAATGGTTGGTTGGCTTAAGTAGGTCTTACCCCAAAATCATATAATATTCGAAAAACTTATCCCGGTTTGTGAGATACAACTAATTTAAAGTTCCAACGGTCCAGATCATTTCCACCTCCAATTAGGCCGGTCCATCTTTGCCAAGAATGTGTCTGCGACCCACTCTACATCAGTTGCTACTACAGCTGGGTGGTGTGGGATGATGATGAGAAGCCCGACGGTCCAGATCATGGACAACAACAGTTGCCCCATGCGGCAGATCGTCTGAATTTCATGCTATTACTCTCTCATCATCGGATTGCATTTGCTATCAGAGCCCATGGGCTCGCATGCTCTTATCAGTGTCAGTCCCTCCTGCAGTTGGGTTTCAGTTCTGTGTCCTATTAAAGGGCATGTTTGGCCGTCCAGAAAGGGCCACCTGCTCAAATTCCTTCTCTGGGTTACCATCGGTAAGGGCAATGCATGGCCTCATCTCCCAGCTGTTCTGTTTCTGAATCAGAGTCACTCGGTCTGATTCAGAGTGGTATGGGTTGTTAGCGAGGGGGTGTCTGTATGCTGCTACAATTGTCTCGTTGCTCTTCCAAATTGGTTGTTCAACAATACAGTGGTTTTGGCGATCTGCTACAAGCTGATTGCATTATGATGCAGATGGTATCTCATCAAGATAGCAAGGTTCTTGCTACTGTCGGAGGATGCAGGTTATAGAGCTGAGTGCGAATTCTTTTCCGGGCTACATTGTCTCCAGCTGTGTTTTGATGTTCTACAGATAACTATCCTTTCTAGGCTTGTTTTATGATGTTTATATGCATGGAAAGGAATTTGGTTTTTAGGGTTTCATTGACAAGTCTCTGTTTTTTCCTTAGCATAAATCCCGTGCAATGGGCTAGGCCTCACCCTCCCCTTTGATGGTGTTAATTTTTCCCTGGCAATAAAATTACTAGTGGTGTACTTCCTCCTTTTTCCAAAAAAAAAAAAAAAAAACAGAGAGAGAGAGAGAGAGAGAGAGAGAGAGAGAGAGAGAGAGAGAGAGAGAGAGAGAGAGAGAGAGAGAGAGAGAGAGAGCATGATGCTTGATATACAGGCATTCAGAAATTGTGCTAGTGGCATACATTAATTGAAGTAAAACTGACTACCTTCTATAGAATGCTTGAAGAAATGCTGATTACCTTTTGTAGAAGTATGTGTTTACGAAATTTATGAACAGAAGGATTCTCAGAGAAGAGATGTTTGGATTACACAGAAACATAAGAATCAAATTCAATTCTTGCAGAATAGAAATTTTCCTTAGTCTGCAGTAACGAGACATCAGCGCTCCCCTCTTCATCTTCACATGCAAGGAGAGCTTGGACAATCATATCCATGGTGAGCCTTTTGCTTCGCTCTTCCTCCACACACAAAAGGCCCATCTCCACCATCACCGCCGCTTGCTTCCAATCGAACTTCCCATCCAATCTTGAATCCACCAAATCCCCAATCCATGATTCTTCTCCACTCTCCATCTTCTCCTTCGCCGTCCTGGCATAGCTCTTCAGTCCCACCTCTTCTTCTACGTCTGTCATCCAATTCAAAAACCGACTCCCCTTCACAATCTCTAGAAGCACAATCCCATAGCTATAAACATCAACCTTCGCTGTAATGGGAAGATTCAAAGTCCACTCAGGTGCCATGTAGCCCTTTGTTCCTCGGACCTGAGAGAAGTTAGAACCCAGCCTCCCTCTCTCAGACAGCTTCGCCAATCCAAAATCCGCAATCTTGGGCTCGAATTCTCTTCCCAATAGTATGTTTTCAGGCTTCACATCACAGTGGATAACCCACTCAAGACACTGGTGGTGAAGATAGGCCAGACCCTTCGCCGTCCCTACCGCGATCTTGAACCGTTCGTTCCATCCAAGTAATCTAGCAGGCCCCTTGCTACTTCCATCAGAGAACAAGTACTTGTCCAGTGATCCGTTCTCCACATACTCAGAGACCAAGAGCCTGTGTGCATTCTCCGAACAGTATCCCCACATTCTCACCAGATTAATGTGGTTGATTCGTCCGATCGTGCTAACCTCAGCCCAAAACTCCTCTTCGCATTGAAATACATCTCGCAGTTTCTTCACAGCCACTGCCCTCTTATCAGCCAAAACTCCTTTGTAAACAGACCCAGAGCCTCCTCTGCCGAGCTCGTCTTTGAATTGGTGGGTCGCCTGCTTCAATTCCGCATATGTAAATCTCCTGAACTGATTTGAAATCATTCGGTATCCTTCATCCACCAGCATCCGCATCCCATGATCCTTGAAAAGATACCACCTACCTGCTGCAACAAAGAGAATCTCGATCCCACCTACAGACACAGCAAACCAGAGGAAATGGAGATCTTCAGAGGATCCCACGACAACTTCAGCTTCATTCGAACTGCAAACGAGCTCCGATCCTCTGAATAGCGGCGAATTTTCAGTTTCTAGACTTTTTGCTAGTTTTAGATATATGGCGCCGGGTAGACCCGGAGAAGTTTGCCCATTGAAAAGTGCACTTTTGGCCCAGCAGTGTCCCTTGCCATCTAATCTATACTGGAAAGCCTCACAAGAGCAATCCTCTAAGCAAATCTTCATGCAAGATTTGAACGATATCCCTTCACTGGAATTAAAATCGAACCCGTAGAAATCTGTATGTGGAAGCTCTACAAATTTCACCCGTTGAGCATTGCAGATTTTGCTGAATTTGGGCTTGCAACCTTTATTCCAATCTCCCGTTTCACTCATTTCATAGCCAGGTGGGCAAGTGCATTTTGGCTTTGGAAAGTCGACACAAACCCCATATCTACCACACAATCCATGTACTTCACACTGCCGGGGAACAGCCACCCACGAAATCAGCCACAACCCAGTCGACTCATTCAAGCTATAGAGTCTTAGATTACCATCATAATCCAATGTCATTCTCCTTCTGATCCCAACACCAAGATCGGAAGCGCTGATTTTCAGCCCATCGCTTGACGAAAACCGGCCCATTTCATCAAGAACAGCCAATCTACTACTGTTGAAGTTTGATCTACCATTGCCGAACAGGTCGAAATGAAGTGAAGGCCAATATTCTCTACTAATCTCGGGCCCTTCATACACTAATCTCAGTACATTTTCACTGTCGAATAAGAGATTGAAATAACCTGAAGAAATCTCTCCTTGTGCTCTGGCAGAGATGAGTCTCTTGCCTGTGGCAAGTGCTTGTGAAGGCAAAAGAGTGTTGGTAGGAGAATCAAAGCTCTGCCATAAAATCTTCCCATCTGAGTCTTTTAGCACGAGGTTTCCAGTATTCAAAAGATCAGCTCTGTCAGCATTGGTAGAGTTAGTATCGGCATTCCAAACAGTCGAACCGTCGAGATCCGTCAAGACCATGATGCCATCTCTCTGCAATGAGAACCTCGATCCGTGGCCGTTAACCGGGCGGGCCCGGTTGGCCGTCCACACGACGGTTTTGTTCGCCGAATTGGAAAACCAGATTGAGAAAGAGTAAGCATTTGTGCCGACCTTGTAGAATCCACAAGTGAATGATTTGTCTGGGGAGATTAGGAGGTCTGATTCATCTTCTACTGAGAGTGAGGATCCTTTCTTTAAAGAGCTATATTGGGGTGTTTGAGATGCATAAGGAGAGTGGAATGAGATGAGAAGGTAGAGAAGAAGAAGAAAGATTGAAGAGGAATGAGATTTTCTCATTCTTGTAAAGAGATTTCTAGCTTGTTATGGCATTCCTTCCACTCATATTTTTTATAGAGAGATTTGCTAGGCTAACACGCCTGTGGGAAGCAGAACATCTACATGCCATTACATGTGCAAGAGTGGCAAAGATGCAAGATCCAAACCATCCATTATGTGGGTCCCGCTATTTAAATTTCTTGGCCAAAAATTCTTGCACGAGATTCCAAGTAGAAAATTCAAAATCCCGTCGTCGCCGTGCTGTTGATATTGTCAGCAGTTTACCGTTGAAAGACAACCGTTAAGAACAGCCGTCAAGTCGCCAACCACAAACACCCGTCATGGTTTTAACGCAGGATACTTTAATTTTATGTCGTGGCTGGTGGGACTGATGGTTCAGTAATCCAGACCGTTCATCTGTTTCCTATCATCGTGGATAGGGTATGTTCCAAAAATCTCAGTGATATAACAATTATAGCGCTTGGCTACTGGGTGTGCTTATTGTGGGGTCCACGTGCTGTGTGATGGCATCCAGCCCTTTTCCTTCTGCGAGAATATATGCCGTGGAATTTTGTTATAAAAAATCCTGAGAAATTTTTTCCCATGGAATTTGGTCACAGTCATAGCGGTGTACACAGGTCCAACTGTGTTGAGCATGGCACAGCCCGAGTCAACTTGGCCACTAGCTGACCTCAGCTCGAACACAGCTCGAGCCTGACTAGCCAGCTCAACTCGGTTTGGTTAGCAACTCAGGCAATTCAAGCTAAGATCAAGCCTATGCGTCATTTTCTTAAATACGTAGAGTGTACTTTCAATTTCTTATGAATTATAAAATAATTGAAATGGTTTGCAAGTATTTCATCAAACACTAAACACTCATTAGGTAACATAAAAATCAATATATAAGGGTATTTGTTTTATATCCATATCTTCCTCGCCACTGGCCCATACTTCGCTGAGTCATTTCAACAAACAGTTGCTGGGCAACATCAATATCAAAATAACCGAGTCATTGAACTGATTCGATTTGAGTTCGATATGAGTAGGGTTTGAACCGAATCGATTCAAGCACGGTCAAGCTCAAACTCGACTAAAAATTTTTTGATCTTAAAAAATCAGCTTGATTCAGCTCAAACTCAGTTTCCGACTGAGTCAAATTGAACTTTTTCGAGTCATGTCAAGCGAGCTAACCGGCCTACCTCGGTGCCTGTACAGCTCTAGTGGTAGATTTTGTAAATTCCAAGATGATACCATTTAGCTACTAAACATGTGGCAGTGCGACCTGAAAATCAGGTCCACTGTTACGCAGGTCGTTATCTTGGATGGTTTATGTCCGAAAAATTGCTCTCGTTAGATAATCCTATGCATCCGATTGATGATCATTAAAGTAACGGTGTAAAAAGATAGAAGGAAAAACAGCTTATACATACACAGTGGAATATGCTGAATAAACTGCATATAAAATAACTAGTGTCCAATAAAACTCGGGTACATGCCACACTCCCTAACATGGTAGGCAGGTGTGAGATCCAATCCATCTAATAGGCTGGCCTGAGCTCTTACATTTGTTCTCAAAAGTAAATTTAGCCCAATTCCGTTGTTTTTGAATTAGACCCACATGTTTTGTATGTATCATGTGCCAGGCATGCCACAATCAATGATAACTTTAACTGAACACCTTATAATCCTAAACATTCAAATAGTTGAATTAGGACTGGATTTATAAAAATTGGATTGATTTGTCGTTATAAAAGAAGCACACATTCTCATTAGTAAAATGCAAGAGTTTTCCAAAAACTGTTGAATGATGTGGATAAAATATATACATCACCTTGTAATTATAAAGTCATCACACCATTGTAAAGGGTGGTAAGTGCCTCGCTACACAATCCGAGTAATTGTATGTTAGTAAAGGGTTGTTGGGCTCACCATTTCTTTAGATGATTTACTGCACTCATCATTCAACTCTTGTTCCTCCTGCCAGATATGCAAAAGCCTTAAAACTTCCTTTTCTATGACATTTATATTTATAGCCAAATGACCCTTGTAATTTATATTCTCCGACGTCCAGGATGGATATACTCTCTAGTTCATCTGTTCAAGGTTTCCCTATACGATAATGATGTTGGTAGATTTATATTGATATCTTTTAAAGACTTAAATTGAACATTTGAGCATATCTTTGAGAGCATAATCAAAAGTATTCAAGCTAATTCAGAACCTTTCTTGTAACACATTGCAATATTCAATGTTTCTCGGCCCTCATACATATGAGCAAATGCTAATTCCAAGTGACTGAAGAGAGAAGAAGCTGGTAAGTAGGTTGTTTACCAAACATACTTATGTTCTTAATAAGTAGAAAGTAAGGTAAGATAAGTTACTTGTGGCATAAGTAACTAATCTTAAGCAACTTAATTATGATCCAAACGGGCCCTTAATCATGTCATCAGCTTAATAGACTACAAAATGGAATCTATTGCCAATGAAAAATCTTCAAATGTCATCATTGGATGCCTTTGGGGACAGACCCAAAATACCTACAGATGGATGGTGCTCCGTGGGGCCCAACATGATATGTGTTTCATCTACACATTCTATTCATTTTGCAAACTGAATATAGGACACAAGCTCAAAAATGAGGCAAATCTAAATTACATGTAGACCACACCAAAGGAAACAGTAGCATTCGAACAACCAACATTAAAAACTTCTCGGGGGTACAAACGTTTTAGATGAAGGTGATACTTTTGTTTTCCTTTTATATAGGTCCACGTTATCTAATAAATAGACTGGATGGTAAATAAACATTACAATGATCCTTTGGAAGTTTTTAATGGTGTGCGTTCAATCACCATTGTTTTCCTGTGGTTTGGAATTGTCTCGCTTTTGTTTTCATGTCCTAAAATGATTTAGAAAGATAGATGAACAGTGTGGATAAAACACATATAATAGTGGTGCCA
The DNA here is from genome assembly GCA_037074715.1 of Magnolia kwangsiensis. Classification (NCBI taxonomy): domain Eukaryota; kingdom Viridiplantae; phylum Streptophyta; class Magnoliopsida; order Magnoliales; family Magnoliaceae; genus Magnolia; species Magnolia kwangsiensis. Next base: position 122,920,585 of record CM073578.1, on the reverse strand, counting down.
ATGGAACACTCTCCATAGCAACCTTGCTCGAGTGGGCAGGCAATCTCGTCCTTTGGACTAATTTAGTTTTCCAATTTCCCATGAAATGCAAAATTACTGAGCCACCATTTATATTTCTGAGTTTTATCGGATGAAAAATTATCTCATAAATCAAGAATCAAATGCACTTACGAAGAAAGTATGTAAAGTAAATTATAATTATTATATTTTTATATTATAAAATTATTATTTTTACCATGATTTTTCGTTAGAAAAATTATCATTACAGTCAAACATGCATGATGTCACTGTACAATTACAATTTTAAATAATCTTACACATTTACAACCATTTAACACCGTAATTGGAAAAAAAAACCCTAATGATTTTCTTTTCTTTACTTTTTTCCCACCATCTAAAAGGCTTTAATTGTATTTCACAATTTGTCTAATGACATTGTGGATGTTTAGGCCTTAATTGATACTCTGGTAGAGTGTCATGGTTCATATGCCTGCATTACTACATTTCTCTAATATTAATTTAAACTAGACTGCCTAAATTGTGGTACCCAGATAGGATAGAGCCCATTTTAAGACTAGATCATCTAATCAATCATTAATTTTATCTTCAACAATGTACCAGTTAAGAAAACATTACGGTATATTTTTTGGTTGATGGCCCATCTAAAATAAATCACTGCTCATGATATGGACAGTTTAGTTTCATTTAAGTGCACGGAATGGGTACCAGCCCATTCATTAATGTCCCAGATGTGATTCACAGATCCAGCCCATTCATTATGTGTGTCCGACTTAGATGAGGGGTCAGACCAAGTTCCAGCCACATCCAAAACTCATGTGGGCCCCACCAAGTGATTTTATATATTTTAGGATGTCTTCACATAGTTTTAGATGCTATAGCCCACTTGAGTTTCATATAAGGCTGATTTTTAGGATATCCCATTACCTAAAGGGGACACATCAAATGCACATTATTTATGTTCTACAAATCATGATGGGACCCACACAGCTCGAACTCATGGGAAGTTCCCCTGAGGTCGACGTTACTGTACCATTTTCCTATTTAGTTAACTCCCTTGTGGTGTTACCTTAATGTGCAGGGCCCACCTTGATATATTTTCTGTATATCCACATTGTCCATTTGTTTTTCCATCACATTTTAAGATGTCACTGCAAATCATAAGAAGATTGTCCAAAATAAATCTAGATCTAGACAAAGTAATTATGCCCATTCAAAGAGTGTTTTATACGGATCTAATTCGTTGCAAGCCGTATTGGGCTGATTTTTGTACTCTATCCTAATTAGCATGTTCTGAACATATTTGACCGTTCAGATCAATCTCATCATTATAACTTATTCTTGCAATTACACTTCATTACACGTGGGCTATCATTTTTTTCACAAGTGGATCTTTTAGTGAATAAACGACTAGAGGTTCAAGGTAGATAAGAAGAAGGATTGGAGTGGAATGAGATTTTCTCATGATTGCAAAGAGAATTCTAGTTTGTAATTTCTTTCCTTCTACCCACATTTCTTGATAGAGGTTCTCTCAGCTAACACGCCTGTGGGAAGCAGACCATCTACACGCCATTAAATGTGCAAGTGTGGCACATGGATGCAAGATCCAAGCTATCCATCATGTGGGTCCTGCTGTCTACATATCATGACCAAAATTCAGGCTGGTCCATTCATCAGTACTGACACCTTTTCCTTTGGTGTACCCCATTTGAATGTTAGATCTCCCACTTTTTCTTTTCTTTTCTTTTTTTTTACTTGGGTCCTTAACATAAACTGGCACAATCGACGGACGGAGTGGATATCACACAGACTTCAAGGTGGGCGTCCAAGCTTCTTTTAGTCGCTTGGGCTCCCTAGTAGGAAATTAGCATCCCCTCCTTGTCGTGGTGTTTGGGTCAGTCGTTGAAAGTCAGCCCGTGGAGAGGACGCATGTAGGCTTGACTTGGCTGGTACCCTGAAACCTGCCATGTGGCCCACCTCAATCAATGTATGCGTTGGTATATCCATGCAGCCATGTGGCCCACCTTAAGCATGACCGCAGGTAAAGCCTTTACTGACCCGGCTGTGGGCAAATGCATTGCCGGCGGTTTTATTCCTTTAGTAGTGAATTGATGTAGAATGGTCCCGGACACTTTCATGGCAAAGATGGATCAGAGAAGGCTTGATTGGGGTGAAAATAATCCAGACCAACGGGAATTTACATATATATATCTCACAAATTAGAATGAGTGTTTTGACACATCATGTATGATTTTGGAGTAGGAGAACCTACTTAAGCCAACCAGCCCGATATGCCGGGTTGCCCGATATTCCATTAAAGTGACGGTTAAAAGTCACATTTAGTTTCGTTTTTTCTAGAAATAGTAAGTTTTAGCACGAGTATAACTTTTCATTCTTTGAGTTGTATAAGTCATGTTGAACATAAATAAATAAATAAATAAAAAGGCTTAGAAAAGTTAGGAGAATAACATGGTTGGGCCAAATTGGACACTTACTATTTTTGGCCAATACCATCAAATCTAGTAGGAATAAAAGTATTTATAAATAATAAGTTTACTATTTATGGTAAGTCACATTCTAGGGTGTTTGAGTTGGAATCTAAGTCTAAAACTATCCAAAGTTTGAGTTCATTATTTAAGGTGTTATAATTTCATTTTTTTTATCATCAATAAAGTTATTCCAAATTTATTAGGAATTATTTCTGTTTTTATCCTCCGTGAATTCAAGTAAGTTCTATGAGGAATATAGAGAGCTCTATGGATTCGGAGTAGTTATCTGTGACTAAGATGGTGAACGACCTCATCATGTCCCTCTGTATGCCATGAATGACTATTAAAAGCTCTTCATGGGCCACAAAAGTTTTGGATCAAAGTAATGTTTGTGTATTCCCTTAAATGACCTTATCAACAGGTTGGATAGCAAATAAACATTATAGTGGGCCCTAGGAAATTTTTAACGGTGGCGTTCAATGACCATTATTTCCCATGACGTGGTCCATGCACCTGAAATTTGTATATGCTTTTCCTACTTCATTTTTTTTGTCTCATGCCATGAAATGAGTTGGCAAAACGGATGGACAGGTACCCATACATCTAGGTGGGTCCCACGGTTTGGGTACCACCCACATCAGGGTACCGGCCAAGTTGCGCTCACCGTTGGATTTAATCTTGCCTCAACTCGATCCCGACAGGGTTCCTTGGAGCCCAAAAGGGAGGCAGATCCTAGCCCCGACTAGACCATACAACCAGAAACAGTAGTAATGATGACACCAACCATTGAAACTTTCTTAGAATCCACCATCATATTAATTCTTCGTCCCACTTCACAAGGTCGCATAAACTTGATGAAATAAAAACAAAAATATAAGCTTGATCATGACTTCTTCAGCTTCTAAGTAGTTTTTAATCCTCACTTTGTGGTCCACTTGAATATTAGATCTCCCTCATTTTTTAGGCTCATGACTTAAAATGATCTCTAAAAAAATGGTTGACCACATAGATAAAACACATACATTGTGGTGGGCCCCATAAAGCCCCCAATAGGGCCGGGCAAGACCCATTCTCGTTGCTGTTGAGAACGAGGCGGGTTGATCAATAGCACACTGCACACGTTTTGTGCTGTTAGGAGAGATATCCCAAGTGTCTCCACTCACCGGTATTTGATTGAGCCACTTGTCACTATTATAAATTGGTCATGTTGGGTCAGGCTTCACTAATACAGGCCATTAATCTGTCGTCAGGCTTCACTAATACAGGCCATTAATCTGTCGCCCTGGACATGGTGTTCTCAAAAAAATGTCAACAAGATACCAGGACGCTTATGTAATGGAACAACTTTGATTAGGCGTGATCTTGGATCCAATAAAATGGTGCGTCCCAGACCATGGGCCTGCCTTGATGTATGTGTTGTGCATTGCAGATATCGTCTCTGCGCTTATCTTTTTCACATCTCCTCCTTGACGGAAGCGGATTGGCTAGTGTACCTCACACCAGCTATATACCTGCTATATTGATGCCAGTAAGTTATGTGGGTTTGATCATGAGATATGTGTTATATTCAAACCATCAATCTTATGGTTCGAGACAAAAAATAAGACAGTTCTAACTATCAAGTGGACCACACTGCAAAAACTAGTGAGGGATTGAATGTCTACTATTAAAACTTTTTTTGGGGTTATAGAAGTTTTGGATTAATATGAAATTTTTTTTCCCTATTCATTTCCATATTTTTGACCTTATGAGCAGATTGGTTGTAAAATAAACGTTTTGGGGGGCTAAAAATTGTTAAACAGTAAAAGTCATTGTCTCCACTGCTATTTATGCTGTGGTCCAAATGGTCTTTTTATATGATTTATATTTTGAAAAATGCTCTAAAATAATAAAAAAATAGATGAACGATGTACATATAATAAATACATCAGCATGGAGCCTATGCAACTTTCATATCCTTTAAACCGTCCGTACAACTCGGAGTTCAAGGAGCGTCACTCCTCGTCTTCCCACAACACACACCTACAGCAGCTATATAGCTGGTGTGAGGTACACTAGCCAATCCGCTTCCCTCTCGTTTGTTTGGGTCAATCGTTGGAAGTCAGCCCGTGGAGAGGACGCATGTGGGCTTGACTTGGCTGATACCCTGGAACCAGCCATGTGGCCCACCTCAATCAATGTATGCCTTGGTATATCTATTGAGTCCATCCGTCGTGCCAATTCAATTTATAATACATAAAAATCCTCAAGTGAACAACATTGTAGGAAATAGTGGTGAATTGATGTAGAACGGGCTGCGGACACTATGATAACAAAGATGGATCAGAGAAGGCTCAATCTTGGGGCGAAAATAATCTAGACCATTGGGATTTTAAATCAGTCCTATCTCACAAATTAGAACGAGTTTTTTTTACCTATCATATTTGATTTTGGAGTAGGAGACCTACTTAAGCCAACCAACATACTAAGCCGGGTTGCCCGGTATTCCATTAAACCGACTGTTAAAAGTCACATTTAGTTTTGTTTTTACTATAAATAGTAAGTTTTAGTAACATAATAACTTTTCATTATTTGAGTTGTATATATAAGTCAACATAAAAAAATGCTTAGAAAATTTAAGAGAATAACATGGTTGGACCAAATCGGACACTTATTATTTTTGACCAATACCTTAAAATCTAATAGGAATAAAAGTCATTTATATATAATAAGTTTACTATTTATGGTAAGTCACATTTTAGGGTGTTTGAGATGGAGTCAATCTAAAACTCCATCCTAAGTTTGAGTTCATTATTTAAAGAGTTGAAATTTCATTTTTCATCATTAATAAAGTTATTTCAAAATTATTAGGAATTACTTCTATTTTATGCTTTGTATGTTCAAATAAGTTCTACAAGGAGTCTAGAGAGCTCCATGGATTCGGATTAGTTATCCATGACATAGATGATGATCAACCTCATCACATCCCTCCCACCATGAATAACTATTAAAAGCTGTCCATAGGCCACAAAAGTTTTGGATCTAGCTAATGTTTGTGTTTTCCCTTCCAAGTCACCTTATCAATAGGTTGGATGGCATATAAACATTACAAAGAGCCTTAGAAAGTTTTCAATGATAGGCATTCAATGACCACCATTTTTCATCATTTTTGTCTCATGCCATGAAATGAGTTGACAAAATGGATGGACAAGTACCCATTTGGGTACCACCCACATCAGGGTACCAGCCAAGACGCTCTCAACATTGGATTTAATCTTGCCTCGAGCCGGTCCGGACAAGTTCCGTGGAGACCAAGAGGGAGGCAGATCCTAGCCTCGACTGGTTGTAAAGATGACACCAACCATTGGAACCTTCTTAGAATCCACCATCATATTTATTTTGGCAGATCCTAGCCTCAACTAGAGGTAACGATGACACCAACCATTGGAACCTTCCTCGAATCCACCATCATATTTATTTGGGCAGATCCTACCCTCAACGGGCGCAATGATGACACCAACCATTGGAACCTTCCTAGAATCCATCATCATGTTTATTTGGGCAGATCCTAGCCTCAACTGGACATAACGAACACTAACCATTGGAACCTTCTTAGAATCCACCATATAGCCTCAACTTGATGAAAGAAGAACAAAAATATAAGCTTGATCACGGCTTCTTCAGCTTCAAAGTAGTTTTTAATGGTGGGAGTTTAATCCCCACTATGTGGTCCACTTGAATATTAGATCTCCCTTATTTTTTAGGCTCATGACCTAAAATGATATGAAAAAATAGATGGACGGTATATATAAAACACATACATCATGGTGGGCTCAAAAGGCCCCCAATAGGGCTAGTCAAGACCAATTCTCGTCGCTGTTGTCAACGAGGCGAGTTGATCAATAGCACGCTGCATACGGACGCTAGATTTTTTTTATTTAAGTTGTGCGGTTAGGAGGGTAATCCCAAGTGTCATCACCTACTTAGTATTTGATTGCGCTACTTGTCGATGCTACAAATTAGTTATGTTGGGTCATGCTTCACTTATATAGATCATTTATCTAACTTGTTAATAAGGTAAACAATACATGAACGAAGAGGAAAAATAAATTTCATATTGATCCAAAACTTTGGTGGTCCTAAAAAGACTTCAATGGTAGACGTTTAATCTCTTATTTTTTTTAGTGTGGTCCATTTCATCTTTATATTTGTTTTATTTTTCGTTTTAAACTATAAAACTAGCTTGACGGACAGATGGGCAGGTTAGATATAACACATACCTCATAGTGGGACCCACTGACGTAGATGCACAAACTATATGGGTGGCATGTGTTACGCCAGTCAATCCACTTCCGCGGGGAAGAAGAGATTAGTGAGTAACTCAGACAGTGGGTACTGTGTAAACTTTGTGTGGTCCACTATGATTTATATATTTTATCCACTCCTTTCATCAATTTTATTCTATAATTTTAAGACATAAGCTCAAAAGTGAAGCATGTCCAAATCTCAAATGGACCACACCAATGAGAAATAGTGTGAATTGAACATTTCCTGTTGAAAAATTCTTTAGGGCCACAAAAGTTTTTGATCAATCTTATATTTGTGTTTTTTTTCATCTATGTTTTTGTGATCTTACGAACAGGGTGGATGGCCACTAAACATCACTGTGGGGACTAGCAAGATTTCAACAGTGAAAATCATTATTCTCACGGTTTACTGTGGCATGGTCTAAGTGAGCTTTGGATATGATTGATTTTTGATATAAAACACTTAAATAAGCTGAAAACATAGATGGACGGCATGGATAAGTCACATACAGTCACAGCGGGCCCAATAGAGTTTACTCAGTACAATGAGAGCCTACCGAGTAACTAAGTAGGCAATCCAATTGCAGGTGTGGGTGCTCTGTGGTAAAGCTGTGTTGTATGTATTTTATCCATTGTTATTTTATTTTATTTTATGGCTTGTATTAGAATACGGATATCCCAAACTCAAGTAAAACATGCAACAGGTTATAATATTATGATAGAGATAATGACATCCACGGTTGGAACCTTCTTAGGTCCCATCATAATATCTATTTGATAAGTTTACGTAGTCTAAATAAAGAAGAAACAAATATTTGACCTAGAGAATTATGTTATCGCGGAATTTGATGGCAAATGCCATTTCTTTCCATGATAAAAGAACCCACGTTAACGTTGGTAGCAAAAAAGTGAATTGCATACTCACGCTGCCAGAGGAGACAGGGTACTTGGTGGTGCCTTGCGGACCACTATAATATGTGTTTTGTAAATACTGTTTACCTATTTTTTTCATATCATTTTAATCTATAATGGTAAAAATGAGGCAAATCCATATCTTAGGTGGACCAAACACCATAAGGAAAAAGTGATGATTGAACCTCCACCGTTCAAAACTTCTTAGGACCCAAAAAGGCATCGATGAAGCTGACATTTGTGGTTGCCCTTCATCAAGATCTGTGTGACTTCACCGATAGGTTTCGGATGGAAAACAAAATATTAAAATTGGCTTCTTTTATTTTTTTTAAACTTGTTAGTGTACCGTACCATGAGTTCACACTTCACTGTAGGCCACTACCGCAGGGAATCGGCACCAAGACCTCAATGTTGAAACGAGGTATCTTTCACTGTATTTTCTTACTTTTTATTTAATTTTTTTAAACACACGCACACACAGCCCACACACTCACGCTGTGGAATTTCACCACCGATGGGTACTCGAACCCTTGACCGGGAGTTGAAACTCAGGGCTACCAACCGGGCAAGAATAACGACCCAAGGTATCTTTCACTTAAGTTCTAACGTGTTTGGTTTTTCAATTACACATGTATTTGTATAATTATTTGTGAAGGTATTCGTCGAAGAGGGAACTCCGTCGGTAATTCCGCCTCGAAAATAACGCCATGAATCATAACATCAGAAAGGGCTTTGGCACCGTCAAAATTCATGGCCCAAGTAGTGATGTATATATGTGATCTACACCGTCAGTTTATTTTGTCAATCTCATTATAGGGATGAGACCAAAAATGAGGTAGATTGTAATCCCAAGTAGAACCCATCACATGAAATGAGGGAGTCAATGACATCCACCATTCAAAATGGAAACTTTTATAGTGCCCACAGGAATTTATATCTATCATCCAACTCATTCATGAGATCACACTAAGGGCATACACAAATATCAACTTGATCCAAAACTTTTGTACTCCAAAGAAGTTCTCAACATTAGGCGTTCAATTCCCACCATTTCCTATAGTGTGGTCCACTTGAGCTTTAGATCTACTTCAGTTTTTAGCTCATGGACTAAAATGAGTTGTTAGATTAGATGGGTGGCATGGATATGATACAAACATCGAAGTGGCTACCACGATTTTTATACACGAAAATTATACGAATTCAGTGCTTAGAAATAAATAAGAAGCTTTTAAACAAGCTTGTCAACCGCCAAATTGATGCTATAATTACCTGGGTGAATAACCATTGCCTACTTACTATTTAGCATTTACCTTACTCTTGCTCGGGTGGTAGTTTCAACAGCCGGTCAGGGTTCGAGTATCCATTAGGAGTGAAATTCCACTAGCGTGGGGTGTGTGAAAAAAATAAAATTAAAAAAATATTTAAAAAAAACCTCCACCCCACGAACAACCGTAATACGGTAGAACCATTTAGACAAGGAACATGTGGTAGGATGATGTATAAATCAGGTCCATTCATAAGCAGGCCATTATCATGGATGATTTTTATCTTTTAAAAAAAATGCTTTTATTAGATAATCCTATGCATCCTATGAATAATCATTAAATCAACGGTGGAAAAACATAAACCATTTATGTCAAGTTTGCATTGGAATAAACTGTACACAAAATAAAGGAGCTCCGCTAAGCACACGTGAGTGTATTATAAAACTTGTATGCATGCCACACATGCCAACATGGCACATGGTTCTGACTAATGAGATCTAATCCGTCCAACAGGTTGGTCAGACCTCCGGCATGTTTTTTCAAAATTAGATCTGGTCCACTCAACATGTGGGCCCCAATAATGGTAACAGATGGAGGTTAGAAAACTTCCGCCAAGCTTTCAAATATTCCGTTTTTGTTTTAGGCCTACCTGACCAGTGGACCAATCTTCATGGGATATGACATCGATATATTTGGTATCTTTCTGATAGATGGAATGGATCTGGGACCTACTGTGACATACTGCCACATGCTTGGCGTGTACATCAGCTTTACTGCACACGTGTGAGCGCATAGCAAATCTGGAGGATTGTTTCAGAGTAATTTCCAACTGTACGACCCATATATGGCGATCAACCTTTGGAAGCCCACTTGCTTTTTACCTCTCAAGAATAAGACCCAGCTGTACGGCCCCATTTCTCAGGTCGAAAATGCCCCTGCTTCCTTTCCGGAAGCAGATCGCCCGGTGCTCGAAGACGAGCGCTGACGCTCCTCGAAATCTGAGTTTACGAACGGTTCAAAAGATATCAAAGTTACATGGGGCCCACAGTTATGTATTTATTATATCGACAACGTTCATCCATATTTTGAGATAATTTCGGAGCATTATCAAAAAGAAAAAATCACATCCGAAGATCAACTGGACCACACCACAAAGAGCAGTGGGAAAATTAATTTTCACCGTTAAAAATTTTATATGGCTCACCATAACATTTATTTTCTATCCAATCCATTCATAAGATCACAAAGGCCTTGATGAAGAGGAAAAACAACTTTCGTAATGATCCAAAACTTCTTGGCCCCTAAAAGGGTTTCAATGGTAGACGTTCAATCCTCCACTGCCTTTTACAGTGTGGTCCACTTGATAGCTAGATCTATCTTATTTTTCGTCCCAAGCCTTAATATGAGTTCACAAAATAGATTGATGGTTTAGATATAACACATACCTCATAATGAGACCCATAAAAAGTGGTGGAGATTACAACCGGAAAGAGAAAAAAAAGAAAATATATATAGTGAGTTCTCGGTCGACTGGGTCAATAGCTACGGCTTATAACCGTAGCTATAACCGTAATGACTCAGCACTATATACTCTTCCTTCTTCTTTTTTATTTTATTTTATTTATTTATTTACATGGAGAATTTTATTCTACCTGTATTTTTCTCTAGTACATATTTATATAATTATGTATATATAAGCACAAAAAAATTTTCTCACTTTTTTTTTCATTTCTTTCTTTATTCATTTATCAAGAATGTCTTCTAAACCAAATTAGTTATTTGACGTACCATATATGATTTTGGATCATTTTTCTATACTTTATGGTCATTTTCATGCATTTCACGATCAATCTCGGTGATTCCGTTTTGATTTTTAATCATTTTCATGCATTTCACGGTCAATTCCCTTCACTTTTCAATCATTTCCCTACACTTCACGGTCATTTCCATGCATTTCATTGTCAATCCCGGCGATTCTGCTTTGATTCACGGTCATTTCCATGCATTTCACTATCAATTCTCTTCACTTCATGATCATTTCCATGCATTTCATGATCATTTCCGACGATTCTGTGTTGATTCACGGTTCCATGCATTTCACGGTTAATTCCGTTTACTTCACAGTTAATTCGCTTCACTTCACGGTCATTTCCATGCATTTTACGGTCATTCCTGACGATTCCGTGTTGATTCACGGTCATTTCCACGCGTTTCACGATCAATTTCCTTCACTTCACGATCATTTCTACGCATTTCATTGTCAATTCGCTTCACTTCATGGTCATTTCCATGCATTTCACGATCATTCCTAGCGATTTCGTATTGATTCACGGTCATTTCCATACATTTTACAGTCAATTCGCTTCACTTCACGGTCATTTCCATGCATTTCATGGGCATTCTCAGCGATTTCGTGTTGATTCACGGTCATTTCCATGTATTTCACTGTTAATTCCCTTCACTTCAGGGTCAATTCGCTTCACTTCACGGTCATTCCCGACGATTCCGTGTTGATTCACGGTCATTTCCATGCATTTCACGGTCAATTCCCTTCACTTCATGGTCATTTCTATGCATTCCATAGTCAATTCACTTCACTTCACGGTCATTTTCATGCACTTCACGGTCATTCCTAGCAATTCGTTGTTCATTCACGGTCATTTTCATGCACTTCACGGTCAATTCACTTCACTTCATGGTCATTTCCATGCATTTCACGGTCATTCTCAGCGATTCCGTGTTGATTCACGGTCATTTCCACGCATTTCACGGTCATTTTCACACATTTCACAATCAATTTGCTTCACTTCATGGTCATTTTCATGCATTTCACGGTCATTCCCAATGATTCCGTGTCGATTCACGATCATTTCCATGCATTTCACGGTCAATTCCCTTCACTTCACAGTCATTTCCACGCATTTCACGGTCAATTCGCTTCACTTCACAATCATTTCCATACATTTTACGGTCATTCTCGGCGATTCCGTGTTGATTCACGATTATTTCCACGCATTTCACGGTCAATTCCCTTCACTTCACGGTCATTTTCATGCATTTCACGGTCATTTCCATACATTTCACGGTCATTCCCGGCAATTCCATGTTGATTCACGGTCATTTCCGTGAAATGCATGGAAATGAGCGTGGAATGAAGCGAATTGACCGTGAAATGCATGAAAATGACTGTGAATCAACACGGAATTGTCGAAAATGACCGTGAAATGCATGAAAATGACCGTGAAGTGAAGCAAATTGACCGTGAAATGCATGGAAATGACCGTGAAGTGAAGGGAATTGACCATGAAATACGTGGAAATGACGATGAATCAACACGGAATTGCCGTAAATGACAGTGAAATGCTTGAAAATGATCGTGAAGTGAAGTGAATTGACCGTGAAATGTGTGAAAAGGACCGCGAAGTGAAGGGAATAGACCGTGAAATGCGTGGAAATGACCGTGAATCAACACAGAATCACTGAAAATGATCATGAAATGCATGAAAATGACTGTGAAGTGCAACAACTTGACCATGAAATGCGTGAAAATGACCGTGAAGTGAAGGGAATTGACCGTGAAATGCATGGAAATGACCGTGAATCAACATGGAATCACCGGAAATGGCCGTGAAATGCATGAAAATGACCATGAAATGAAGTGAATTGACCGTGAAATGCATGAAAATGACCGTGAAGTGAAAGGAATTGACCGTGAAATGCGTGAAAATGACCACGAATCAACACGGAATCACCGGAAATGACTGTGAAATGCATGGAAATGACCGTGAAGTGAAGAGAATTGACTGTGAAATGCGTGAAAATAACCGTGAAGTGAAGGGAATTGACTGTGAAATGCATGGAAATGACCGTGAATCAACACGAAATCATGGGGAATTACCATAAAATGCATGAAAATGACCGTGAAGTGAAGCGAATTGACCGTGAATGCGTAGAAATTACCATGAAGTGAAGGGAATTGACCGTGAAATGCATGAAAATGACCGTGAATCAACACGGAATCACTAGGAATGACCATGAAATGTATGGAAATGACCGTGAATCAACACGGAATCACTGGGAATGACCATGAAATGTATGAAAATGACCGTGAAGTGAAGCGAATTAACCGTGAGGTGAAGGGAATTGATCGTGAAATGCATGGAATTGACCATGAAGTGAAGCAACTTGACCATGAAATGAATGGAATTGATCGTGAAGTGAAGCTAATTGACCACGAAAGTGAAGGGAATTGACCGTGAAATGCATGGAATTGACCGTGAAATGATTAAAATTCACTGCGAAGTGAATGAAATGAATTTTTGACCATCGACCTAATGGAATCTTGAAAAATGAGTAGGTTGGTTAGCTAAAGTAGCATCTCTTACTCCAAAATCTTATATGGTATGTCAAGTGACTCATTCTAGTTTAAGAGATATGATTATTAAATGAATAAAAAGAGAAAAAAAAATTATATACTTATATATATATATATATATAAGAAAAATGTAGGAGAGAAAAAGTTCTCAGACCAGTGAGTTGGGGTTGACCGGGTTAGTGGGACAGTGACAGGGTTGACCAAGTTCAAACCCGGTCGACCCCAACTCACTATCTACTTTTTTGAAATCGGTGAACGGTAATAGCTACGGTTATAATCCGTAACTGAACGTAGCGCAAGCTTTCTTTAGTCAACTAGCTGAAAAGGCAGGGGCATTTTCAACCCGAGAAATGGGACCGTACAGCTGGGGCTTATTCTTAGGAGTTCAAAATAAGTAGTTTATTTTTGGGAATGGCCATAAATGGGTCGTACAGTAGGAAATTTCTCTTTGTTTCCTGGGTTTTACTCTTAAAATTTAAGACATTCGGTACATGGGTGGACTCCATCCAAACATAACCTGCCAAGGTGTCCATTGTGGCCCACGGGAAGTTTTTAATGGTCAATCATCATTGTTTCCAGTGTAATCCTGCATCATTTTTTTATTGTTTTATTTTCATTGGATGTGCTTCCTTCTATTGGAAGAGATTACTTATTTGTGATCTCACATAGATTTGGAGATTTTTGAATGGTTGTCCGTATAATAATTTATAAGTCTTACTTTTCGGCCATCCCTCATCTTAGGAAGTGAACAATGCAAGACAAACCATTAAATAAAAGACTATGTGGGGTCCACCACGATGCCTACGTGAAATCTACTCTGTCTATCAAATGACTCGGCTCATGTTAGGATTTAGAAAATTTTCAAAGTTTGCGAGCCACCGGTGTCCAGCAATACAGATCAGTCGCTGGAAAGCTCTTATCATAAACTTTCAGCAGAAAAAATAAAAATTGAAAAAAAATGCCGGCTATTGGTTTTTTTTTTTTTTTTTCCAGCAGCTGGATTCTGTTCAATCGCAGGGGATTAAACCCCATCTTGTTTGAACGAAGGGTCCGTTGTGGCCCTGTCTTAAGGTTTCTCGAGTGGGCCCGTTGACCCTTTTGTTTATCAGATGATCCCAATGTTGTCCATGTATAATACTCTGTTATTCAAAACAGTGGGTTCCACCGTTAACCCATTGTTTCATATGATGTGGCCCACCTGAACTGTAGATGGCCCTCATTTTTGGGCTCATGCCCTAACTTTGAAGGGCAAGACTGATGAACGGTGAGGATTTATCATGTTATTCCTGTGGGGCCCATTTCTCAAAAAAAAAAAAAAAAAAGAGCAAAGCAAGTGACGTGCTGACGCACGTCACCCACCAACCACTCCTCTCCTCCACGACTCTCTCTCTCCTTCCCTGTTCTTTGATGTGCAGTTGCGCACATGAACCCATCCACCATGCATGATATCATCATGGTGGGACCCACTCCTCAATCTAAACCGTCCAATGAACTCCCAACCCACTAACTCACATGTCAATATTTTATACCCCATTTTCTCATTCTATCTGGAGAAAACCATAGAGAAAATCACAAAAGAAAAATTGTGAGAAGAAAAAGAGAGATTAGGCGAAGGGAGAGTATCCGTGAGGGTTCAACATCGAGTTCATACCTCACTGACTCAATCCCCAATGACGTGTTGTCGGTTTTTTCATTATCCTTTGCAATTATTCTAGAGAGAGAGATCCTGAGTGGAGGTAGCATATATCGGGTCATTCCACCAAGTTGACTTAATCTAATCAGCATCGCTTCAAATTATTTTCCTCATACAATTTTTTCATAACAGGTAGGTGATCATTCTTTATTTGAAAAATTCATAAACAATTGCCTTATATAATCTAGATATAGAGATTTTTTTTTTTTTTATTTGACTGAACCAAAGAAAATATTTATTTATTTATTTTTCTTCTTCCATTTAATATTATTTAGTGGTGATAATAAATATTCATTAGGTGATCATGTACACTATATCTGTCATATTTCCTTGTATGTTAAATGCATCTTATGTGATTAATTATTTTTTTTGTTTATGGAATGATTCCTACGGGTGCTCTGCCCAGGGTCATTCCCGAAATGATCAGCACGACACGGGTGCTCTTCCCAGGGTCATTCCCAAAAGGATCAGCACGGGTGCTCTGCCCTGGGTGATTCTCTAAAAGGATCAGAATACACGGGTGCACTGCCCTGGGCCTTTGTCCCTAAAAGGTTATACCGGTGCTCTGCCGAGGGTCATACCCTGAAAGGATCAACACCGGTGCTCTGTCATGCGTCATCCCCTAAAAGGATCAGCACACATGAGTGTTTTGCCCATTCCAAATCTTAGTATTTTTAGAAAAGTTATGTTAAATAATGCATTTATTTCATGTTCATGCATGTCAATTTATTAACTATGATTTTACATCTAATGTTCGTTTTAGTCTGATTAAAATGTCGAGATTAAATTTGGTAATATTTGTGAGATTTTCAACTCGGGATTGATGTGATCCTATTGAGTTGTCAACTCATTATGTTTTAACCGTTTTAGGTTACGAATATTTTGAAGATGCAGGACATTACTATTAGTAGTGGAGCATGGAATGTGGTTAGATGCACGTGGCATGTCATTATAGGATAAATTTTATTTTAGAACTCTGAATTGTAGTAACGTCTGATTTAGTTTTCTTACTCCGAGTTAAGTTAAATAAGTATGCATTGATGTAATAATGGATTATGTAATTAGTGATCTAAGTATGTGTTTGAATTTTAAAATTTTGTACTATGGTGGGAAAAAAATGAAATGTGTATGAAATTGTAATACCTTATCTTTTCATTTTATTTTATTTATTTATTTTATAAATCACGAGTCTGGAATTCAGGTCCTGGACACCCTATTTGGGTACCCGAATTTTGGGGCATGACAAAGTTGGTATCAGAGCCAGGTTTGATCTTAAACATTGGACCTAGAATAGAGATTTAGCTCTAAGTCTTCCTATGTGGCCTTAACTAGAAGATGTGAAATTTAGAATACATACGTAGGACATTTTAATCTATTGTGTATAACACTTAGATCTCATTTAGGCTGTATGTTAACATACAAAATCAAATCTGGACGTTAGGACTTTTCTAAAAATATTTTTCTAACTATTTCTTAGGTTGGACAGCAATAATCAATATAAAATATCTGACTTTGAAAAATCATAACTATTTAAGTAAAACTCGGATTGAGATAATTCAAAAACTCAATTAAATTTTGATAAGTATAATTTTATAAAAAAATAGTTAAAAATTAAAAATACTGACCCTTGATATATATAATTGAGGTTAAGAAAAACCTGTCCAAAAATCGTTCAAATCTGGACAGCGTGTACTCTCTGAATTTTAAAAATTTCTATAAGCATCGAAATATTATAAAATTCTATAGTGGTATAGTAGACTTACAGATATATGTTTATAAAAATTTTCAACTTAAAATAATGTCTGAAAATATCAAAAATATTAATTAGAATAGCATCCTTATAACCAGAAATTTCTGCACATAGTTTTAAACTACATCTTAGTTCAACTTCTCTTAGACTTCATGTATGCCTACACTGAACCATCTGATTTCCTATAATCTTAAAATTAATCAGCAAAAATAATAATTTATAATTTTCTTTATTTATTCTAGGCTATGGCGGATCAGAGTATGAACCTCAGGACCACATCAGAGACTCAAGTACCCGATATAACTAAGCAAGGAACAATTATTGACAAGATCCTCCAGGCGATGGAAGGATTTGTCTCATTTATGGGAACACAAGTGCTTATGAATCAATCTCAGGAGTAGACTCAAGCGACACTTGTAGCCCCTGAAGGGACGAGATCCTTGTTAGAAAAGTTTAAGAGGCAAAGACCGCCTACATTTAAAGGTGGGCCTGACCCAAGTGAAGCTGAGGGTTGGAAAAGACAGATGAAGAAAATTTTCTCAGCTATGAGATGTAACGAGCAACAAAAGGCTGAATTAGCAATATATATATTAGAAGGAGAAGCCGATCATTGGTGGGAATCTATGACAGGGAGAACCCGAGAATAGAAAGGTGGACATGGGAACAATTCTGCACAAAGTTTGAGGATAATTACTTTTCAGCTTATGTGCGTGCTCAAAAGGCTATATAATTCATGAAATTAGAACAAGGAGATATGACAGTGCGTCAATATGATGCAAAGTTTACAGAGTTGGCACGATTTGCGACATTTCTCATACCGGATGAGCTTCGTAAAGGGCAGAAGTTTGTTGAGGGACTGAAACCTTCTATCCGTACTCGACTGGCGTCATTTCTTATTAAAATATATACAGAAGCACTGGAACGCGCTAGCGCAATAGAAAAGGACTTTGATGAGCATTGGAAGAACCGCGAGCCCAGGAAGGACATGAGGAGTGGAACCAGGACTACCTCCCATTTATCTCCCACACAACATGAAGCAACTAAGCGACAGAAGATGATGCCAACATCAATACCCAGACATGTCACTACGTAACTTTCAACGCAATTTACTGGGACTTGCCATAACTGCGGAATTGTGGGCCATCTTGCCCGCCATTGTCTTCTACCACCTCGTCACCAATATCCAGGGAATCAAGGATCACCACAATCATTTTTCAGGCCGCCTCTTCATTATGCACCGTCTACATCATATCAACGACCTCCGCCCCCGCCCCCTCAGATGATTCAGCAAGCTGTGAGACCATCACAACCTTATCCTCAGAGGCCTGCACAGCTACATTCACGATCCGAGCAACCTGGACCCCGTTAAGCTTATTCGAGACCACCTCAACAATCGCAAAAATAGGTTAAGCCTCCCCAATATTAGCAACTGAGGCCAGAAAGTCAAGCGCCCCGACCTCAAGCTTAAGGACGTGTTTACGCTCTATCATCATTCACAAATGATCCAGCCCAACTTCAGGAGTATGCACCTCAGGAGTATGAGGATCCAAATCGAAGCTATAATGATCCAACGCCACCTCAAGATGATGTTGCGCAAATGTATGAGACTACTGCTTCTGCTTATGAGGACTCAGCACAGCCCGTAGATATCACTCCTCAACATGGTACTGAAATTTCTAATGATGTGGTGAAAGGTACTATCTTGGCTTACACCTCTCTTGCCAGAGCATTATTCGATTCAGGAGCTACACATTCATTTATATCTTATTTCTTCGTATGCTCACTTGGTATATCACCTGTATGATTAGATAAGAAAATTATCGTAGCAACCCCTCTTGGTAAGTCCATGGATTTAGAACAAATATGTGAAGAATGCCCCATCCTAATTGAAAATGAAATACTACCAGTAAATCTCATAATTATGCCTATGAGGGAATACGATGTCATCTTAGGAATGGATTGGTTGTCCCAGTATCGTGCCAAGATAGATTGTTTCAAGAAGACATTACATTGAACTTAGAAGGACGATCTCCACTGAAATTCTATGGGACACGAAGAAGGAATGCGCCGATTGGTTTATCAGCTATTGTGGGGATCGAGCAATCAGAAGAAGGGATTGAACAAATACCCGTGGTTAGGGAGTTTTCAGAAATTTTTCAGGACATTCCAAAGTTACCTCCAAAGAGAGATGTGGACTTCGATATCGATCTAATGCCCGGAACTGCGCCCATCTCTAGAGCACCTTATCGCATGGCTCCTGTAGAATTAAAAGAATTAATGGATCAGATCCAATAGTTGCTAGATCAAGGTTTCATTAGAGCCAGCACGTCACCATGGGGAGCACCGGTCTTATTTGTAAGGAAGAATGATGGAACTATGAGTTTATGTATCGATTATCGTCAATTGAACAAAGTGACAATCAAGAACAAATATTCTCTTCCTAGGATTGATGATTTATTTGATCAGCTTAAGGGAGCAAGATTCTTTTCTAAAATAGATTTGAGGTCAGGTTACTATCAGTTGAGAATAAAGGATGAAGACGTGCACAAGACGGCTTTTACGACTCGTTATGGGCACTATAAGTTCTTGGTAATGCCATTTGGATTAACAAATGCTCCAGCAGTATTTATGAATCTTATGAATCGGTTATTCAAACCTTATTTGGATCGATTCGTTATTGTATTCATCGATGATATTCTTATATACTCCAGGACTCAGGAGGAGCATGAGGAACATCTCAGGACCACTCTACAAACGTTAAAGGAAAATCAATTGTATGCCAAGTTATCAAAATGTGACTTCTAGAAGCATGAAGTGAAATTCTTGGGGCATGTGGTGTCAAAAAAAGGGATATATGTGGACCCAGCAAAAATTGAAGCTATATTAGAATGGGAGCAGCCCTCAAATGTGTCAGAAGTGCGAAGTTTTCTCGGTCTTGCTGGTTATTATCGAAGATTTATAAAAGGATTCTCTAAAATATCAAGACCCTTAAATAATCTAACTAAGAAGAATATGAACTTTAAGTGGTGTCAAGATTGTGAGCAGACATTTACCGAACTGAAGAAGCGGTTAACATCTACCCCAGTTCTGGCATTACCGACCGAAGGAGAAAGATTCGTCGTTTATACCGATGCGTCATACCAGGGATTAGGATGTGTTATTATGCAAGGAGGCAAAGTTATCGCATTCGCATCACGGCAGTTAAAGACTCATGAGAAAAATTACCCGACGCATGATCGGGAGTTAGCAGCAGTGGTTTTTGCTTTGAAAATAATGAGGCATTACCTATATGGGGAGCAGTTCGACTTATATTAAGATCATAAAAGCTTAAAGTATCTCTTTAATCAGAATGAATTGAATATGCGTCAGAGAAGATGGATGGAATTTTTGAAGGACTACCATTTCGATATTTCATATCACCCAGGAATAGTAAATGTTATGGCTGATGCCTTAAGCAGAAAGACACGAAGACTTGTGGCCAGCCTAATAATCAAAGAGTGGGAGATGTTAAATTTCATCAAGGATTTCGATCTGCAACTTCAGCTTGAAGAACCTCAGGCGCATTTATGTAACCTAGTAGCACAGCCTGCCCTGGTGTGTAATTTTTATTTTTTATTTTCTTAAGTTTGATAGCTAAGTTTAACTTATTAATCTTTAGAATTGAGATTAGATCATGATAAACTTTTCTCTTAGATTCGGCATATTCTAGGAGCTCAAAAGGAAGACATTTGGCTACAAGAAAAAGGAGCAAAAGGAATAGGGAAGAAGAATACAGAATGGCGAATTGGCGCTGATGAAGGAATTAAGTTTCGTGGAAGGCTATGTGTTCCAAACAAACCTGATTTGAAGCAAGAGATTTTGGACGAGACTCATAGATCAAGATTCAGTATCCATCCAGGAGAGACTAAAATGTACCACGATGTTAAGCGCCAATACTGGTGGAACAACATGAAGCTGGAAATCGCCGAGTACGTATCTAAATGTGCTACATGTCAACAAGTGAAAGCAGACCATCGAAGACCACCAGGACTCTTACAGCCATTACCGGTCCCCAAGTGGAAATGGGAGCATATATCCATGGATTTTATAGTTGGATTTCCGAAAACTGGTCGACACCATGACACTGTATGGGTGATCGTGGACAGGTTAACAAAATCCGCACACTTCATCCCGATAAAGATTTCTGCATCAGCAGTGGAGTTGAGTAAAATTTATATTAAAGAAATCATCCGACTTCATGGTACTCCAATATTCATCGTCTCCGACCGAGATCATAGGTTCAAATCACAGTTTTGGACAGGTCTACAAGAAGCTTTGGGAACTACTCTTGATTACAGCACAGCATTTCACCTGCAGACTGATGGGCAAACGGAAAGGACGAACCAGATTTTAGAAGATATGTTACGCAGCTGCATTCTCGACTTCAAGGGAAATTGGGATGATCATCTGCCGCCGGTGGAATTTGCATATAATAATAGCTGCCAAGCTAGTATTGGTATGACATCATTTGAAGCTTTATACGGAAGACCCTGCAGATCACCAAGCTGCTGGACCGAAGTAGGAGAAAGGACATTGTTGGGACCAGAACTTATTCAAGAGACCTCTAAGAAGATTAACATCATTCGGAAACGTATGCGCGCCGCCCAGAGTTGCCAGAAGAGTTATGCAGATAATCGACGCAGAGACTTGGAGTTTTGTGTGGGAGATCATGTGTTCTTAAAAGTTTCCCCAATGAAAGGAGTTATGCTTTTTGGAAAGAAAGGAAAGCTCGCGCCACGTTTTATCGGGCCCTTCTAGATCTTACAAAGAGTTGGAGCTGTAGCATACAAGCTTGCCTTACCGCCTCAGTTATCCAATATGCACAATGTATTTCATGTCTCCATGCTTTGAAAGTACAAGCCAGACGATTCTCATGTCATCGAATGGGAGCCGCTAGAGATTCAAGAAAATGTCACATATGAAGAGCAACTTGTGCGCATTCTCGATCGTAAGGAACAAGTACTTCGGACGAAGGTTATACCACTTGTGAAGGTACAATGGAGCCATCACAGCGAGGAAGAAGCATCATGGGAGCGAGAACAAGAAATTCAAGAAAAGTATCCTAACCTCTTTTAGGTATATGAATTTCGAGGACGAAATTTTGTTAAGGTGGGTAGAATATAATACTCTGTTATTGAAAACAGTGAGTTCCACCGTTAACCCATTGTTTCATATGATGTGGCCCACCTGAGCTATGGATGGCCCTCATTTTTAGGTTCATACCCTAACTTTGAAGGCCAAGACTGATGAACAGTGAGGATTTATCATGTTATTCCTGTGGGGCCCATTTCTCAAAAATAAAAAAAAAATAAAAAAAAAAGAGCAAAGCAAGTGACGTACAGACGCACGTCACCCACCAACCACTCCTCTCCTCCACGACTCTCTCTCTCCTTCCTTGTTCTTTGCTGTGCAGTTGCGCACATGAACCCATCCACATGCATGATATCATCATGGTGGGACCCACTCCTCAATCTAAACCGTCCAATGAACTCCCAACCCACTAACTCACATGTCAATATTTTATACCCCATTTTCTCATTCTATCTGGAGAAAACCATAGAGAAAATCACAAAAGAAAGATTGTGAGAAGAAAAAGAGAGATTAGGTGAAGGGAGAGTATCCGTGAGGGTTCAACATCGAGTTCATACCTCACTGACTCAATCCCCAATGATGCGTTGTCGGTTTTTCCAGTATCCTTTACAATTATTCTAGAGAGAGAGATCCTGAGTGGAGGTAGCATATATCGAGTCATTCCACCAAGTTAACTTAATCTAATCAGCATCGCTTCAGATTATTTTCCTCATACAATTTTTCCATAACAGGTAGATGATCATTCCTTATTTGAAAAATTCATAAGCAATTGCCTTATATAATCTAGATATAGAGATATTTTTTTTTTTATTTGACTGAACCAAAGAAAATATTTATTTATTTATTTTTCTTCTTCCATTTAATATTATTTAGTGGTGATAATAAATATTCATTAGGTGATCATGTACACTATATCTGTCATATTTTCTTGTATGTTAAATGCATCTTATATGATTAATTATTTTTTTATTTATGCAATGATTCTTACGGGTGCTCTGCCCAGGGTCATTCTCGAAATGATCAGCACAACACGGGTGCTCTGCCCAGGGTCATTCCCAAAAGGATCAGCACGGGTGCTCTGCCCTGGGTGATTCCCTAAAAGGATCAGAATACACGGGTGCATTGCCCTGGGCCTTTGTCCCTAAAAGGTTATACCGGTGCTCTACCGAGGGTCATACCCTGAAAGGATCAACACCGGTGCTCTACCGAGGGTCATACCCTGAAAGGATCAACACCGGTGCTCTGCCGTGGGTCATCCCCTAAAAGGATCAGCGCACATGAGTGTTTTGCCCATTCCAAATCTTAGTATTTTTAGAAAAGCTATGTTAAATAATACATTTATTTCATGTTCATGCATGTCAATTTATTAACTATGATTTTACATCTAATGTTCGCTTTAGTCTGATTAATATGTCGAGATTAAATTTGGTAATATTTGTGAGATTTTCAACTCGGGATTGATGTGATCCTATTGAGTTGTCAACTCATTATGTTTTAACCATTTCAGATTACGAATATTTTGAAGATGCAGGACATTACTATTAGTAGTGGAGCATGGAATGTGGTTAGATGCACGCGGCATGTCATTATAGGATAAATTTTATTTTAGAACTCTGAATTGTAGTAACGTCTGATTTAGTTTTCTTACTCCAAGTTAAGTTAAATAAGTATGCATTGATGTAATAATGGATTATGTAATTAGTGATCTAAGTATGTGTTTGAATTTTAAAATTTTAGACTACGGTGGGAAAAAAATGAAATGTGTATGAAATTGTAATACCTTATCTTTTCATTTTATTTTATTTATTTATTTTATAGATCACGGGTCTGGAATTCGGGTCCTGGACACCCTATTCGGGTACCCGAATTTTGGGGCGTGACACCATGGGCCATTAGTGCGGTCCAGGCCCTACTATATTTTTTGTATTGGGCATGTTTATTTTTTGTTCTGACCAGGCATGGACTATTTCATTGGGGTTCAAGCCAAAGTGCTTGCTTGTCGAGTGGGCCTTACTCTTGGACCCGTTTCAGCTCATGTAAAGGGCCTATAAAGGTCTGTTTGCTGGTCTTGTTCGAGAGCCCAAATCCATATTTTTGTCATGCCTAATTTGAGGCTCATTTAATGTTCAAATATAAACCTCCTCTTTAGGGTTGCTTTTGGTCATTAACTTTGAAATATGGACTGTTTATATAGCCTCAGTGCAGGTTTAATCTGAATTGTTCATTAGGTGGACGATTAAACATCTGAACCTTTCATCATGTGGACCTTAAGTATCGGAACTAAACCATCCAATTTATAGACCCTAATGTGATTTGACTGTCCATTTAAATCAGGTTAAATGTTCTATATGGGCTGTCCATCTTATTAATGTTAAGAGTGAGGGCTGGAATGCTCATTTATGATGTTTAGATCATATAGAGTCTTGATTTAGCTCACTTGTGGGCCCATTATCCATGCTCCAAAAGCTGACATGAATCATTGATTTAAAAGTAAAGAGGAGAGAAAAATAATATAAACAGGACTTTGGACTGTTGATCTAATAGCATATCGTAAATCTGGCGTGGGCAACCCGGCATAGAATGGTTGGTTGGCTTAAGTAGGTCTTACCCCAAAATAATATAATATGTCCAAAAACCTACCCCGGTTTGTGAAATACAACTAATTGAAAGTTCCGACAGTCCATATCATTTCCGCCTCTAATTAGGCCTTCTCTGGTCCATCTTTGCCAAGAATGTGTCTGCGACCCACTCTATATCAGTTGCTACTACAGCTGGGTGGTGAGGGATGATGATGAAAAGCCCAAGGTGCAGCTTCCGTCATGGACAACCACAGTTGCCCCGTGCGGCAGATCATCTGAATTTCATACTATTACTCTCTCATCATCGGATTGCATTTTCTATCAGAGCCCATGGGTTGGGGCTCGCATGCTCTTATCAGTGTCAGTCCCTCCTGCAGTTGGGTTTCAGTTCTGGGTCCTATTGAAGGGCATGTTTGGGCATCCGGAAAGGGACACCTGCTCAAATTCCTTCTCTAGGTTACCATCGGTAAGGGCAATGCATGACCTCATCTCCCAGCTGTTCTGTTTCTGAATCAGAGTCACTCGGTCTGATTCAGAGTGGTATGGGTTGTTAGCGAAGGGGGTGTCTGTATGCTGCTACAATTGTCTCCTTGCTCTTCCAAATTGGTTGTTCAACAATACAGCGATTTTGGCGATCTGCTACAAGCTGATTGCATTATGATGCAGATGGTATCTCATCAAGATAGAAAGATTCTTGCTACTGTCGGAGGATGCAGGTTAAAGAGCTGAGTGCGAATTCTTTTCCAGGCTACATTGTCTCCAGCTGTGTTTTGATGTTCTACAGATAACTATCCTTTCTAGGCTTGTGTTATGATGTTTATATGCATGGAAAGGAATTTGGTTTTTAGGGCTTCATTGACAAGTCTCTGTGTTTTTTTCTTAGCATAAATCCCATGCAATGGGCTAGGCCTCACCCTCCCCTTTGATGGTGTTAATTTTTCCCTGGCAATAAAATTACAAGTGGTGTACTTCCACCTTTTTCAAAAAAAAAAAAAAAAAAAAAAACAGAGAGAGACAGAGAGAGACAGAGAGAGAGAGAGAGAGAGAGAGAGAGAGAGAGCATGATGCTTGATATACAGGCATTCAGAAATTGTGCTAGTGGCATACATTAATTCAAGTAAAACTGACTGCCTTCTATAGAATGCTTGAAGAAATGCTGATTACCTTTTATAGAAGTATTTGTTTACGAAATTTATGAACAGAAGGATTCTCAGAGAAGAGATGTTTGGATTACACAGAAACATAAGAATCAAATTCAATTCTTGCAGAGTAGAAATTTTCCTTAGTCTGCAGTAACGAGACATCAGCGCTCCCCTCTTCAGCTTCACATGCAAGGAGAGCATGGACAATCATATCCATGGTTGGCCTTTTGCTTCGCTCTTCCTCCACGCACAAAAGGCCCATCTCCACCATCACCGCCACTTGCTTCCAGTCGAACTTCCCATCCAATCTTGAATCCACCAAATCCCCAACCCATGATTCTTCTCCACTCTCCATCTTCTCCTTCACTGTCCTGGCATAGCTCTTCAGTCCCACCTCTTCTTCTACGTCTGTCATCCAATTCAAAACCGACTCCCCTTCACAATCTCTAGAAGCACAATCCCATAGCTATAAACATCAACCTTCGCTGTAATGGGAAGATTCAAAGTCCACTCAGGCGCCATGTAGCCCTTTGTTCCTCTGACCTGAGAGAAGTTAGAACCCAGTCTCCCTCTCTCAGACAGCTTCGTCAATCCAAAATCCGCAATCTTGGGCTCGAAATCTCTTCCCAATAGTATGTTTTCTGTTGTTTCTTTATACAGATTGAATGAATTTCTGTATAATGTGGAAATCGAAAATTGCAAAATAATCTGAAATCTGGACAGGCTGAAGCATGTCTGAAAATGCTGTCCTTAAAGCGTTATTTGCCCCTACTCAAGTAAATTGAGTATACTGATAGGTTACAGGCAAATTGCTTCTAGGATACGACAAGCCTGGTGTGGGTCTGCGTTCAGCAAACACGAAAATCCACCAAATGGAACTCAATTTCACTCTTTCTGACAGTATTACAATATAAAGGAAAATTTTCAAAAGAAGAAAAGAAGAAAAAGTGATAAGTGGTTTAGACTTCTGCTCAATTAAATTCTAATCTTCAGCTGTTGGTTTGATTTAACCGTCCTAGACCACACCGCAGGTCTGTTCTTAAAGCTAAGGTTGACACTTTGCTATGTTGCTGGATTACACTAGAATATATGAGTGGAGAGAGGCTATTTTTCTAGAATTCGTATGTACTTGCTGGAGAGAGTTGAGATAGATTGGAAACTCATCCAAGCTCTCTTTTTATAGGCTAAGGTGGCTAGGGGGTTATGGTCCAGAGACTTAATTTCCATTAAGTCATTTCTGGCTATTGAAAAACTAGCCGTTTTATGGCCATTTTTTACTGTTGTGCATGGGCCAAAAATCTGCTGCATGCTGACTGTTGTGAGACAGCAGCTAGCCATTTTCTAGCTGTTGGACTAGCCATACAGCAGTTACAGCTAGACCCTGCACTTAATGGCTCAGTTGTTACAGTTTCTGCTGCAACAGCTCTATTCTGTCCATTTATATATACTGAGAGATCTGTCTCTTAGTCCTCTAGTCTCTCTGTCAACCAGTCACCCACCATAGCCACTTAGTCGCACCGCGACTCGCACACGTCTCGCTCCGGTTCGCGAAGGGAGCGACCCTCTGCGACACGATGCGCACATGCGAAGTGCAAAGTGTGCCACTAGCGCCTCTATAGCCACACTGCCTCACATGCCCACACCCTCGCACCGAGCCCGTGACCGAGACCGTGTCCGTGCCCGAGCCCGAGCGCGAGCGCGACTGGAACACGCAAGTCCCATAGTCCACGGACTAGGTAAGCAAATATTATAGTACTCCATCATTATCATTTAAACCACTTTTCTTTCTCTTCTCTTTCCCATGTGGGACTATTCCCAAAGCCCCAAAAAGTTTTTTCAAAAAATAACTTTTCATATATATTATATATTATCTTATTACTAAAATATTTTTTATTAAAATTAATATTTTACAACAATCCCCTACTTGATTTTTTATAAAAATATTTTCTCGGTTAAACATACTGCCAGAATAATTAGCTTATATGCATAAAGAAAGATATCTTTCGATTTTAATCTTCCCTTAGTGTAAGTATCTCAAAACTCTATCGAAATGACTGGTAGCCGCAGCTTTGAACCAGTTATTCCTAGATAACAGAGTCGGAGAAACCGCACACATATTCGCTATGTGTTGTTAAAGTTCTCACAATCTTGCTCAGCACAATTAATGGTCATGTGCTTATCCTAATTCGTGAACGATCCCGAGAGAAAACTCCTAACTCTCATGAGAGACGGCACCATCTCTACGTTCATATAAGTGAAATCCTTCCAGTGTCTCCGTTACTATAAGACACTTGTCCTAAAGACTGGATTTCATTAAGAGTTCTAAGACTCAACCCTCTTTCGTAACGCTCAGCACTTATCTATTATGGATGAGGTTATATAATTTAGTGCTGAAAACTTTCCACATATCAATGATTTGTTCTTACCCATTAAACCCAAGATTAGGGATTTTCTGACTTTAGGTTGGGTTACCATCACTGATGAAATTTTGGTTAAACAGTTTCAACCTCATCCCTCTAAATGTAGCCTTTACTACCTCTCTCGGTAGAGGTTTAGTGAAAGGATCTGCCAGGTTGTTGCTTGATTTCACATAGGAAATAGCAATGATTTCATCTTAAATCAATTGTCTGACATAATCATATCGAAGACTAATATGTTTAGACTTACCATTATAAGTGTCGTTATAGGCTCTAGCTAATGTGGCTTCACTATCATAATGTAGTGATACAGCCGATATAGGCTTTACACAAAAAGAAATTTCTAATAAAAGATCCCTTAGCCACTCAGCCTCTTTGCCTGTTGCAGCTAGGGCTATAAATTCAGACTCCATAGTCGAGTGCGTTATGCAAGTCTGTTTCTTGGATCCCAAAGATACAGCAGCACCTCCTAGGGTGAATACCCACCCTGTAGTAGACTTGTTGTCCCCTGTACTCGATATCCAGCTCGCATCGGTATATCCTTCCAATACGGCAGGAAACTCTGAATAAAATAGTCATAAATCTTTGGTTACTTTTAAGTAACCAAGGACTCTACTGATTGCATTCCAGTGTTCATTACTGGGGTTATTAGTAAACGTACTAAGTTTACTCACAACATATGCGATATCAGGTCTAGTGCATTGCATAGCATACATAAGACTTCCTATAGCACTCGCATATTCTAATTGTGCAACTGTTCTTCTAGTGTTTTCTTTTAGTTTGATACTTGGATCAAATGGGATTTTTGCTTCCTTTATATTTACATGGTTAAACTTGTTTAGTATCTTCTCAATATAATGAGATTGACACAAAGCATAACCCGCACAATGTTTTTTAACTTTGATACCTAAGATGGTATCAACTTGTCCAAGATCTTTCATTTTAAATACGGAAGAAAGAAACTTCTTTGTTTCAGTCACACCTTCCATTTTATTACTTATTATTAACATATCAGCAACATATAGACAGATAATAACGATATAACTACCATCTACTTTAGAATATATGCATTTGTCAGCTACATTATGCATGAAACCATGAGATAGTATTTTGGAATCAAACTTCTCATGCCATTATTTAGGTGCTTGTTTTAATCCATACAATGATTTGACTAATCTACATACTTTGTTTTCATTTCATGGTAGAACGAAACCTTCAGGTTGTTCCATGTATACCTCCTCATTGAGGTCACCGTTCAGGAAAGCAGTCTTTACATCCATTTGGTGGATGTGAAGATGATGTATGGAAGCTAGCGCAAATAATATCCTAATGAATGTTATCCTAACTACAGGTGAGTATGTGTCAAAGTAGTCTATCCCTTTTTTTGTCTAAAACCCTTAGTTACTAGTCGAGCTTTAAAGGTTTGGATAATCTCATCAGTGTGATATTTCTTCCTAAATACCCATTTGCAACCTATGGGTCTAGAACCTAGAGGTAAGTTTACTAGTTCGCATGTTTGATTTGATAGTATGGATTCCATTTCATCATTTATAGCTTCTTTTCAAAAAACTGAGTCTCTAGAGGATACAGCTTCCTTATATGTTTTAGGATCATCTTCTATAGTCATTACTATAGGTATTTGTCTTATAACATTTTCTCTATCTTCTTCTACCAGATGAAAAATGATGCGTTGTGAGTTTATGTAGTTATCTCCAAGACTCTTCTCTATTCTTGTTCTTTGACTCTTACGGGGTTCAATAAGAGCTTCCACAATATATGGAGTTGTGCTTTCTGGTTCTCTATTAGGGGTTTGGATTTCATTATCCTTTGACTCCAAGGATAGTAAGTTCTCAAAGAATTCAACGTCTCTTGATTCTATAATTATATTAGACTCCATGTCTAGAAATATATAAGCTTTACTATTTTGTGCATATCCTGCGAAGGTGCACTTAATAGCTCTTAGTCCTAACTTGGTTCTTTTTGGATCAGGAGTTCTGCAGTATGTAAGACACCCCCACACTTTAAAATATCCTAGGTTAGGTTTTCTACCTCTCTATATTTCATATGGAGATACTTTATATTTTTTAGATGGAATTCTGTTTATTATATGGCATGCTGCAAGCAGTGCCTCACCCGACAGACTTAGTGGCAACTTTGCTCTTATTAGCATTGAGTTGACCATTTCTACTAATGTTCTATTCTTCCTTTCAGCTATTCCATTTTGTTGAGGTGTGTATGGAGCTGTACATTAATATACCAGTCCATGTTCTTCACAGAAGTTATCGAATTCATTCGAGAAGTATTCTCCTCCTCTATCGCTACGGAGAATTTTTATCTTCTTAGTTAGTTGATTCTCTACTTCTGCTTTATATATCTTAAACATGTTCAATGCTTTATCTTTGCTCTTTAATAAATAAACATATACATATCTAGAGCAATCATCTATAAAGGTTATGAAGTACCGTTTACCTCCACGAGTAAGAATGCCGTTTAACTCACAGATATTACTGTGCACAAGATCCAGTATTTGAGACGATCTTTCAACACTAGGAAAAGATTTTTTCGTCATTTTAGATCGTATGCACACTTTACATTTATCAGTTTCATTATCTGTATATGAGATTAAACCATTCTTAGTCATGAACTTCAACGTACTATACCCTATATGGGCTAGTCTATCATGCCACAGTCCAACAGATTCAACCATATACGCAGAAGTGCTACTTTCATTCAGAGAAAACTTAACCATCCCGTTACAAGCATATCTCTTTCCAACAAAATTTTCATTCTTGGATAGAATCAGTTTTCTTGACTCGTACACTACCCTTATTCCTGATTTTTCTAGAAGATCCCCAGAAACTAAGTTTTGCCTCATGTATGGGACGTGCAGTACATTAGTCAGAATCACTTTCTTCCCAGAAGTGAATATCAGTTCGACAGTTCCTTTGCCGACGACCTTCGATCGGACTTCATTACCCATTTGGACTTCTTGACCATCGGTCAATTCCTCATAGGTTTTGAAGGCTGATTTGTAGTAGCACACATGTATTGTTGCGGCAGTATCATACCACCAGCCTAGAACTTTACCTTGGATGGTATTCACCTCAGTGATCATAGCCACGATATCGCCCTCTTCTACTGCATTTGCCTCTTTTTTAGATTTGCGATATCGGCATACTCGAGCATAGTGCCCGATTTTTTCACAGACATGGCATGAGCCTTTGAACTTTCCGTTCTTCGTTTGGGCGGTTTTCTTAAATTTTCCTTTATTGGGTTTAAGGGAATCATCCTTCTCGGGATTCTTGTTATTGGCGTTTTCTACTACATGTATCTTGGACGAGGCATTCCCGTTATCATTCTTTTTGTCACGGTTACGGGATTCTTCCTCAATCCTTAGGTGTTTCTGGATTTGTTCTAATGTGTAGTCCTCGATTTTATGCAGCAACTTCTTTCTATAGTCTTTCCACATCAGTGGCAATTTAACGATTATAGCCCCGACTTGGAATGATTCAGGAAGATCGATTTTGATCGCTTTGATTTTGTTTACTATTAGCTGCAGTTCTTGGATTTGAGGCAGTAACGGTTTATTATCTACCATACTGAAGTCAAAATACCTGGCGATGAGAAATTTGTTGGTCCCTTCTTTTTCAGCCTTGTACTTGAACTCCAGTGCGACCCAGATCTCTTTTGCTGATGATGTCTGTTGGTACAGATCGTACAGGCGGTCGGAGAGAGCATTCAGAATGTGTCCACAACACAAGAGTTCATCTTCGACTCGTTTAGCACGTGCAGACACCTGTTCAGGTGTGTCGTTGTCGGTTGCTTTAGGTAGCGCTTGCAGATTTGGATCTAGTATGTAGTAGATCTTCAGGTCATTAGGAGAAATTTCAGCTTGTCTTGCCATCTCGTAAAATTGGTTCCATCGAACCGATCAAGATGTATCAAGTCCTGATTCATCAACTTAATAGATGAAACGCTGTCGGCTTCCATCTTGTAAATAACGCTTTAAGATTGTTGTTTCTTTATACAGATTGAATGAATTTCTGTATAATGTGGAAACCGAAATTTGCAAAATAATCTGAAATCTGGACAGGCTGAAGCACGTCTGAAAACGCTGTCCTTAAAGCGTTATTTGTCCCTACTCAAGTAAATTGACTTTGTTGATAGGTTACAGACAAATTGCTTCTACGATACGACGAGCCTGGTGTGGGTCTGCGTTCAGCAAACACGAAAATCCACCAAATGGAACTCAATTTCACTCTTTCTGACAGTATTACAATATAAAGGAAAATTTTCAAAAGAAGAAAAGAAGAAAAAGTGATAAGTGGTTTAGACTTCTGCTCAATTAAATTCTAATCTTCAGCTGTTGGTTTGATTTAACCGTCCTAGACCACACCGCAGGTCTGTTCTTAAAGCTAAGGTTGACACTTTGCTATGTTGCTGGATTACACTAGAATATATGAGTGGAGAGAGGCTGTTTTTCTAGAATTCGTATGTAGTTGCTGGAGAGAGTTGAGATAGATTGGAAACTCATCCAAGCTCTCTTTTTATAGGCTAAGGTGGCTAGGGGGTTATGGTCCAGAGACTTAATTTCCATTAAGTCATTTCTGGCTATTGAAAAACTAGCCGTTTTATGGCCATTTTTTACTGTTGTGCATGGGCCAAAAATCTGCTGCATGCTGACTGTTGTGAGACAGCAGCTAGCCATTTTCTAGCTGTTGGACTAGCCATACAGCAGTTACAGCTAGACCCTGCACTTAATGGCTCAGTTGTTACAGTTTCTGCTGCAACAGCTCTATTCTGTCCATTTATATATACTGAGAGATCTGTCTCTTAGTCCTCTAGTCTCTCTGCCAACCAATCACCCACCATAGCCACTTAGTCGCACCGCGACTCGCACACGTCTCGCTCCGGTTCGCGAAGGGAGCGACCCTCTGCGATACGATGCGCACGTGCGAAGTGCACCACTAGCGCCTCTACAACCACACAGCCTCACATGCCCACGCCCTCGCACCGAGCCCGTGACCGAGACCGAGACCGTGCCCGAGCCCGAGCGCGACAGTGTTCCAGTGAACACGCAAGTCCCATAGTCCACGGACTAGGTAAGCAAATATTATAGTATTCCACCATTATCATTTAAACCACTTTTCTTTCTCTTTTCTTTCGCATGTGGGACTATTCCCAAAGCCCCAAAAAGTTTTTTCAAAAAATAATTTTTCATATATATTATATATTATTTTATTATTAAAATATTTTTTATTAAAATCAATATTTTACAACATTTTCAGGCTTCACATCACAGTGGATAACCCACTCAAGACACTGGTGGTGAAGATAGGCCAGACCCTTCACCGTCCCTACCGCGATCTTGAACCGTTCGTTCCATCCAAGTAATCTAGCAGGCCCCTTGCTACTTCCATCAGAGAACAAGTACTTGTCCAGTGATCCGTTCTCCACATACTCAGAGACCAAGAGCCTGTGTGCATTCTCCGAACAGTATCCCCACATTCTCACAAGATTCATGTGGTTGATTCGTCCGATCGTGCTAACCTCAGCCCAAAACTCCTCTTCGCATTGAAATACATCTCGCAGTTTCTTCACCGCCACTGCACTCTTATCAGCCAAAACTCCTTTGTAAACAGAGCCAGAGCCTCCTCTGCCGAGCTCGTCTTTGAACTGGTGGGTCGCCTGCTTCAATTCCGCATATGTAAATCTCCTGAACTGATTTGAAATCATTCGGTATCCTTCATCCACCAGCATCCGCATCCCATGATCCTTGAAAAGATACCACCAACCTGCTGCAACAAAGAGAATCTCAATCCCTCCTACAGACAGAGCAAACCAGATGAAATGACGATACTCCGTGCCTCTGCTCTCCTTATAAAAACTAGAGGATCCGAGTACAATTTCAGCTTCATTAGAACCACAAACAAGCTCCAATCCTTTGAATTGTAAGGAATTTTCAGTTTCTACACCTTTTGGTAGTTTTAGATATATGGTGCCTATGAGATTCGGAGAAGTACGTCCGTTGAAGAGTACGCTTTTGGCCCAACAGATTCCATTGCCATCTAATCTATACTGGAAAGCCTCACAAGAGCAATCGTCTAAGCAAACCTTCATGCAAGATTCTAGCGATATTCTTTGAGTGTAATTAAGATCGAACCCAAAGAAGTCTGTTTGTGGAAGCTCTACAAATTTCACCATTTGGGTATTGCAGATTTTGCTGAATTTTGGCTTGCAACCTTTGCTCCAATCTCCCAGATCGCTTATTTCATATCCCGGCAGGCACGTGCATTTCGGCATCGGTGTATAAAAACAAACGCCATATCTGCCACATAGACCATGAATATCACACTGCTGTGGAAGAGCCACCCACGAAATCAGCCACAACCCGGTAGACGCATTCAAGCTATAGAGTCTGAGATTACCATCATAATCCAATGTCAATCTCCTTCTAATCCCAACACCCAGATCAGAAGCATCAAGTTTCAGCTGATCGCTTGATGAAAACTGGCCAATTTCGTCAAGAACCGCCAATCTACTACTGTTGAAGGTTGATCTACGATTGCCCCATGCATCACGACCAGGATCAGGCCAATAGACTCTAGAAATGTCAGGCCCATCGTACATCAATCTCAGAACATTATCGCTGTCGAAAAAGAGATTGAAATAACCCGTAGAAAGGTCTCCTTTCCCTCTTTCAGAGATGAGTCTCTTGCCTTTGGTAAGCATTTGTGAAGGCAGAAGAGTGTCAGTGGGAGAGTCGAAGCTCTGCCATAAAATCCTCCCATTTGGATCTTTCAGCACGAGATTTCCGTTATTCAAAAGCTCAGCTCTATCAACGTCGTTGGAGACGGTATTAGCATTCCAAACGGTAGAATCGTCAATGTCGGTCAGGACCATGTTTCCATCCAAATGCACCGAGAATCTCGATCCACGGCCGTTAACAGGTCGACCCCGGTTTGCTGTCCAAACGATGGTTTTGTTCGCGGAATTGGAAAACCAGATTGAGAAAGAGTAGGCATTTGTGCGGACCTTGTAGAAACCACATGTGAATGAATTGTCTGGGGAGATTAAGAGGTCTGATTCATCTTCTACTGAGAGAGAGGATCCTTTCTTTAAAGAGTTATATTGGGGTGTTTGAGATGCATTAGGAGAGTGGAATGAGATGAGAAGGTAGAGAAGAAGATGGATTGGAGTGGAATGAGATTTTTTCATACTCGGAAAGAGAATTCTAGTTTGCAATGGCTTTCTTGCCACTTACATTTGTAGGAAAGTACGGAAGGTGAGCCCTCAAGATCTGACGGTCTACATGAGTTTTGGAATCCTCATAAAGCAGAAGATTAACGCTCCAACGGTCCGTTTATATATTATTAGAGTAGATGGAACTATTCACATATCTGAACCTACGGTATAAGTGGCCCCAGATCACAATATACGGATTAGATCGTCCCAAGGACAAGCCAAAATGGACAGACTCTGGTGCACACTATCTCTGTCCGTATACCCTCGGTATTTCTGATTATCCAATGCGAGAGAGAACCCATCCCTTTTATAGGAGAGAAGAGAGATCGGATGAGATAGGATTAAACCCTATCATCCAGTCAAATCCATATCTCCTATCTTATTTTAAATTCAAAATGAATTTGAAATCTCAACTGAATTGAAAAATGCCAGAAGAAGCCTAAACATGTGGGACCCACCCACTAGTGATTGCTCACCCGTGGGCCCCTCTAGCATACGTCCAACAACATCTCTATCATAGAAGTTATCTCAGCTAACCTGCTTGTAGGAAGCTGACCATCTACATGGGATCACATAAGAAGCAGATTGCGTAGTGAGTAACTCACTATGCCTAGCGTACCGAGTAAACTCTGTGAGGTCCACTGTGATTTATTCATGTAATCTGCTCCGTTCATCCATTTTATCAGATAATTTTAGGGCGTGAGCCCAAAAATGAAGTATATGGAATGTTCAAATGGACCACACTAGATGAAACAGTTGAATTGAATTGAAAAATATTGGGAGACACAGAAGTTTTGGATCAAGCTTATATTTGATTTTTCCCTTCATCCATGTATTTATAATCTTATGAAAACGTTGTTGGATGACAAATAAACATCACCATGGAGCCTGGAAAGGTTTCAATGTTGGAAATCATTATCCCACTGTTCACCGTGGTATGATGAAATATTAGTTTGATTCACTTGATCTTTGGATATACTCCAATTTTGATCTCAACCCGAGATAGAAAAATGGATAGACTACATAAATAAACCATGTAGATTCAAGGTGGGCCCAACTGGGTTTATTCAGTATAATAAGAGCATAGTGGGTCAATCCGATTTCCATTACATGTGCAAGTGTGGCACATGGATGCAAGATCCAAGCCATCCATCATATGAGCCCCTCTTTCTAAATATCATGAGCAAAAATCAGAGTGCGGCCCATTTGAATGTTAGATCTTACTGATTTTTTACTCAGGTCATTACGTGAACAGGCACAACTCATAGATGGAGTAGTCGTCACACGGACGTCAACGTGGCCTCACATAGCTTTTCTTATTTGCTTGTGGTCAAGGAAATTCGCGACGGCTGGATTCCCGCATTCACCATTATCTACCTTATTTTGGCCGGCGTGTATAAAACACTTACATTATAGTGGGTCCACGTATCACCGACACTGCCACGTAGCTGGTGACAGCGTCACTAGCCAAACCGCGCGCGTTTGACCCATGGGTTTAAATGAGATTGGGTGGGAGTGGGTTTTACGATCCCATGGATAATTGGAATGTCCTGTCTGATCTGAGTTGTGCAGCCCCTTTTCTGAACAGATGTCCTGTTTGACCCGAGTTGTGCAGCTCCTTTCTTGAATAAGCACAGTGCTAGGGTTTCTACTATACTACTTTGGATTTGGTGTTGCTAGTGGTCAGTAATATATAGACCCCACCATAATATATATGTTTTGTCCATGCTGTTCATCCATTTTAAAATATAATTTTAGCACTTGATCTTAAAAATGAGGTAGATAATAGTTTCAAGTGGACCACACCATGAGAAAACAGTAGTGATTGAATTATACTATTAAAAACCTCCCAACGCCAATTGTGCAGTCCACTTGAGATTTGAATCAAACTCATTTTTAAGCTCATATCATGAAATGACATGGAAGAATGGGGTGAACAGGCATAGATGAAACACATACATAATGGTGGGGCCTACGGATCCTTACTCTTACTCCGGTGGTAGATTCCTAGGAGTTTCAACACCAAGGGTTCAAGTATCCATATTACGTGAAATCCCACTATGGCGTAAGTGCGTGGGGTGTGTGTGCGCGTGTGTAAAAAAAAAATGGTGGGGCCTATGGAGCACCGTGGCAGGATGATTACCCAATCCAGCATGAAGTAGGATGCCTCCTAGCAAAGGGATTAGACTACAGTCCCTGCCAAAAATCATTACATAATTGATAATTCCGTCCCACTTAAACCAAACACCCCCTTATTTCCATGCCTACCGTACATTTGAGAGCATGATTCCTAAAATGAAGCATATATAGGAAATAATGGTTATTAAATGCCCATTATTAAAAACTTATTGAGCACCATTCGAATGTTTATTTACAATCCAACCCCTTGATAAGGTGAAAAATATCTGGATAAAGGGACCAGATAAATAACAGATTTATCAAAATCCAATGTTGCTCACAAGAACTTTTTAATGGTTACTTACCACTGTTTCATGTGGTGTGGTCGACCCGAGACTTAGATCTTCTTATTATTTTGAATTCATGGCTTAAAAGAAATCTAAAAACGGATTGGCGGCCTAGATGTAAGGCGCATACATCACGGTGGACTCCATAGTCAGGGTTCCAACCACCTCTGTGCATTTGGGGATTTACCGAAGCCGCACCCGAAATTAGCATCCTGCACTCGTCATGTGTTCGTAGGCCAGCACTCGATCGTTGAAAGTCAGCCCCGTTGAGAGAACGTCGGTGGGCGCGGCTTGGCTGGCAGTGACAGGCAGGGAATAAGAAAGACGGCGAAGCGCTGACAAGGTTACGCGCCCTGTTTGTGGTCGAAGGGTAAGTTTAGTTACAGAAATACAGAGTTTGTTACAAAGAAAAGAGAGTCGGAAAGGAAAAACGTAACAAAAGAGAAAGATATGTACAACTGAAAAATGTAAAGAGTGGCTCCTCGACTATTATCACTGTCGTAGTAACGAAGGAAACATCTAGCATAGTTAAGGAAATAATTTTTTAAAAAAATGCCACAACCTAATTAAATATCAAACAAATGGGATAGCCATAATTTATTAGTGGTAAGTCTTGGCTATCATTACTAGTTGTAAAGTAAATTTAGGCTCATAAGTTATAAGTTGGATTTGTCTTTTATTAAATATCAGGTACTTCTTTCAATAAACGCATTCTTATAGTCACTCATGATGATAAATGAGTTTTTACTTTTGTTTAATTGTACCGATGTTCTAAAATGTCATTTCTTGTAAAAGAAAATAACGCAATCCACTTTTGGAGGAAGAATACCACCATCTAATTATCGTCTAATCATTATAAAATTATGCAAGTGGCTAAGTAAGCATTTGATTTTCTCATAATCTGGTTATATACATTCGCATCAGACATATTTACTTATTTCGGCGCTTTGGGTCGAAAGTTAACCAGTTTGGATCTAGCCATTTTATCAATTTTGGCACATCAGCACACACCACACGCACTGCACTTAACAAAAAACAAATTGAGTGCCAATAATTTTCAACACGCCGGGTGGAACAGGTAACATGAGCCAATATAAAAGGCACGAAAAGTTGACATGGCCAACAAATTTTTTTGAGATAATGATAGTTGGGCTACGTAATATGCAAATGACGAATCGATATGTGGTAGAGCAATTACAAGCTCAAAGGCTGAACAATCAAGAATTGAGGCCGAAACATTTAACGAATGGATGGCCAGCCAGGTCGGAAGCCTGTGCCACGGCAAAATGTGCCTCAGCCAATTGTTAATATTAGTTTTATCGGAAGTCTGGTGTCAGTACCACTAGCACCTCAATTACCTCTTCCACAACAAAATATTCATCAGCTTCAATCTAAGAGATATGGAACACTAATGCATGTTGAGTTTCAACAACCTGAACATGAAGTCAGGAATGTTATTCCTAAAGAAAGAAACCAGAGTATACCTGAAAGGCAACCCTTCATTAGCAATCCACCGTATCATGGAAGACAAAACCAAGTAGGCCTTGAACCACCCCCAATGGTCAAATCTCGTCATTTGAATCGTGATTATTCAAATGGTTAATAGCAGGCTAAGTTCTCGGTCGTATTATTACCTCGGTCAACCATGAGCCCTATTTAAAATGAATTAAACAACAGTTTCCATTGTCGCGGCCAACTTTGCTATTTTTCGATCGGGATAGCCAAGTTCGACCAAGATAACC
Source organism: Magnolia kwangsiensis (assembly GCA_037074715.1). Classification (NCBI taxonomy): domain Eukaryota; kingdom Viridiplantae; phylum Streptophyta; class Magnoliopsida; order Magnoliales; family Magnoliaceae; genus Magnolia; species Magnolia kwangsiensis. The sequence goes on along the minus strand of CM073578.1, from coordinate 122,881,077 downwards.
GAATTTGTTCTGTTGATTAAGATGGTCGAATTCAACCAAAATGGCCGAATTTGTTGTCTCTCGATCAAGATGGTCGAGTCCAAGCAAGACGATCAAATTTGTTGTTTCTCAATCAAGATAACCAAGTTTGACCAAGACAGACAAGTTTTCCATCTCTCAATCAAGATGGCCGAGTTCGATGACCAAGACCATCGAATTTATTGTCTCTCCATCAAGATGAACAAGTTTAACCAAGACTACTGAATTTGTTATTTTTCAATCAAGATAGTTGAGTTAAACCAAAATGGTTGAATTCAACATTTTTCGATTTAGATAATTAAATTTGATATTTTTCAATCAAAATGGTCCAGTTCAACCAAGACGGCCGAATTCGATTAAGATGGTCAAAATTGATGTTTTTGCTATGTCGAGCAACCGCATCTATTGCTATGTCAAAATTAACGTCATTCTCACATTTTTCAACCAAATACGAGGTGACGTGAGGATTAATGTTGTAGGCTAATTTTGGCTGAGCCGATTAAAAAAGACGCATGTTACTGCAAGGATATAGGTCACATGCTAGGAACAAGGAATGCAGCCGAGATATCTGAAAGTGCAATCGAGTGGAGCACGGGCGAGTGACCAACAAAGGTGATGTAACCAATGTGTGGTAGAAGTGTGAGTGACAACCGAGAGAAATATAGTTTGGTCGATATAAGAGAAAGAGTCAGAAAGAGGAAACGTAACAAAAGAGAAGGATCTAGAGAGTGGCTCCCAGATTACCATAACCGTTGGTGTAATGAAAGAAACATTTAGAAAAATACGCTACACGCAAAAATCTATAAATAATCAAAGAAATATCATAATAAAATAACACAATCCAATCTAATACCAAATAAATCTATCAATTTACTTTATCTCAAGCTATCCAAGAAGTAGCGATAATGCATTAGTGGTAAGTCTTAACTATAGTTCTTAGTTGTAATCCAAATATACGCTTATACGATGGATTTGTCCTTTATCCAATATTACATAATTCTTTCAAGAGATGCGTTCCTGCAGTCTCTTCTAGTGACCAAGTGTGAGTTTTTCCTTTTGTTTCATTGTTTTGGTATTCTGAAAAGTTCTTGTAGAAGATAATAAGCTCAGCTCTATTCATATACATTCACATTAGACGTATCTGCTTTTGATCAGTTTGGATCAAACTACTTTATTGATTCTGGCATGTCTATGTTGGTTGTTGTTTTCAACACTGGGTGTGCAGGCATGACAGAATTAAAATTGCGGCTTTAATTCAAACTGAACAATAATGATCCCAAGTGTCGAGATAGGCAAATGTTTAGTATATAACCGAGATCTGAGGAGATCAATCGCCTATTCAGCCACTCGCTCAATGTGTAAAATTAAATCAGGCAATATTCAGAATGTGGGGTTCGTCCTCTGATAATAGGTTACACCTTTACCTTTCGTATGAAATTACTTTTTGATATAGAAAATGGAATGGAAAAGAAATTCTTATAGTCGGTCGCGAGGAGCAGCTGCAAAACACATTTTTGATTAATGAATTGAATCCAACATGCGAGCTTAGACTTGAATTACAGCTAAAGATTACTATCTACTTGGTTAATGCTACGGATTGCAATATGGAATGTAAACAGTGAGCTAAAGGTAAAAGATTACACTAAGAAATGTAAATTGCTTGACAGGGAAACTAAAGGATTACTCTATGGAATGTAATTTGACCAGTAAACTGACAGGATTGATGGGGTTTTTCCTCCTCAGTTCAGAGGAGAGATGGTGCGGTGGTTGAAATTTCGGAGGGTTTCATCGCGCTACTCGACCGGTCGTAGGTGGTCTTCGACCGGTCGTGGGAGGCGCTCGACCGGTCGTGGGTTTGAGTCCTGGCACGACTCAAAGTCCAGCGAGTTGTTGCTAATTTTCTCCACGGTCTACGACCAGTCGTGGGTGAGCTATGACCAGTCGTAGGTGAGCTACGACCAGTCCTGAAATTTTCAAGACCAGTCTTAGGTTACGCAGTTTTTACGGAAAACTGTGGATTTGAGTCCTTTCGCAACAGGGATGCGGAAAGGAGTTTCCTAAAACTATAAAAAGGGTCTCTAGGATTTTTTTAGGGTATGAGAAAAACACAAGAGGGTTTCCTAAAGGCTTTGCAAGGGTTTTGTTAAAGGGTTTAAGGTGAGAGAGTGAGAGAAAAGAGAGAGGAAGCTTGTGGAAGGGAGTCGTCGTCTCAGCGCTTCTACGTCCTCGTGATCGGTGAGATCTCTCAGTTTTCTTTTTATTCTCTTATTGTTTATCCGCTCCTGTGTGAGTGACGAAGGTTGTAACGTTCTGCTTTCATAGTGGATTGTTGATCTGGACGAGGTCCCATGGTTTTTACCTCTTTGAGGGTTTTTCACGTAAAAATCTCTTGTGTGGTGTGTGATTGTGCTTTGATTGATTTTCATTGCATTGTTATCCCATAATTCTGATTTGTTCGGGAAGCTAGATCCTAAGGTTTTGGTGCAAGGCCCCCAACAAAGTGGTATCAGAGCGCTAGGTTCATTGAACATGCAGGATCGGTTTGGAATTATGGAAGGTGGTTCATCAAGGATGATCAACCTCAATGGTTCTAACTGGACCATATGGAAGGCTAAGATGGAGGACTTGCTTTATTGTAAGGATCTATATTCTCCAATCTTAGGCATATCAGCAAAATCCAAGGATATGTCTGATGATGATTGGAAGAAGTTGGACCGAAAGGTGGTGGGGTTTATTAGACAATGACTGGATGATTCTGTATTCCACCATGTGTCTACGGAAACCTCAGCCGCTAGCCTATGACTGAAACTACAAGAGCTGTATAAGAGGAAGACAGCCGGTAATAAAAATTTTCTGATAAGGCGACTTGTGAATCTTAAGTTCAAGTATGGTGGTTCTGTGGCCGAGCACATGAATGAGGTCAGCAATATAGTGAATCAACTCTCCTTTATGAAGATGGTCCTGGATGATGAATTGCAGGCTTTACTATTGCTTAGTTTGTTGCCTAACAGTTAGGAGACATTGGTGGTGTCTCTAAGTAACTCTGTGCCAGACGGAAAGATATTCATGGAACCGGTTACTAGTTGTCTCTTCAATGAAAAGACAAGGAAAAAGTCTCAGGGGTCTACTCAGCAAGAGGCACTTGTGACATAGGAACGGGAGAGAGGAAAGGACAGGAAGGGCGGGAAGGCCTGAAATAAATCAAGAGGCAAGTCGAGTAACAGAAAAGATGTTGAATGCTGGAATTGTGGCAAGAAGGGTCACTATAAGCTGAATGTCGTAAGGCTAAAAATGACAAGAAAGGAAAAAGAAAGGAGAAGAAAGATGAATCTGATTCCACTGCGGTCGCTTCAGATGGCAATGTTGTTATTATTCTTTCCACAGATCACGATGTATGTCTCATGGCTACGGGTCAGGACACCGACTGGGTGATTGACTCAGGAGCTTCTTTTCATGCGACTCCAAGCAGGAATTTCTTCACAAGCTACAAGTCAGGTGACTATGGGACCGTGAAGATGGAAAATTCTGGCGTATCGAAGATCGTGAGAGTCGGTGATATTTGTGTGAAGACCGATGTGGGCTGCACATTGGTTCTCAGGGATGTGAGGCATATCCCAGACCTTCGCCTCAACTTGATGTCGACGGGAAGGTTGGATGATGATGGCTATGAAAGTCGATTTGCTGGTGGGCGCTGGAAGCTCATCAAAGGTCCGTTGATCGCAGTCAAAGGAAAGAAGTGTTGTACCCTGTACAAGGCAAGTGTCAGTGTATGTAAGGGTAGGTTGAACGCAGCGGAAGATTCGGCTATAGACATGTGGCACAGGCGTCTAAGCCACATGAGTGAAAAAGGACTTCGGCTACTAGCGAGGAAGTGGCTCCTTCCATACGTGACAGGTATACCTCTCAAAATCTGTCTTGATTATTTATCAGAGAAACAGCATAGAGTTTCATTTGTTAAAATTGTTTCTCACGTTAATAAAGTACATGCATTAGATTTGGTTTATTTTGATGTGTGTGGTCCTATGAGGACAAAAACCTTGGGTGGGGCATTGTATTTTGTTACTTTTATAGATGATGCATCTAAGAGGGTTTGGGCTTATGCTTTGAAATCCAAAGACGAGGTCTTTGGTGTGTTTAAATTGTTTCATGTTATGGTCGAAAGAGAGACAGGTAGATCATTGAAGTGCATTCACACTGATAATGGTGGTGAATACATCGGCGACTTTCATGAGTACTGCAAGTCCTTGAGTATACAGCATGAACAGACGGTTCTCAAGACCCCCCAGCATAATGGTGTAGCTGAGCGAATGAATCGCACCATTGTTGAGAGAATCAGATCATGTTATCCCATGCGAAGTTGCCCAAGACGTTCCGGGGAGAAGCAATACACACGGCGGTGTATCTGATAAACAGGTCTCCATCAGCCCCATTGAATGGAGAAGTACCTAAGAAAGTGTGGACTGGACAGGATCCATCGTACAGTCATCTCAGGGTGTATGGATGCAGGGCATTCGTTCACGTACCAAAGGACAAGAGGTCCAAGCTCGATATGAAGATCAGGCAGTGTGTATTCCTAGGGTACAGTGATGAAAAGTTCAGTTACAGATTGTAGGATCCGACCGAGAAGAAGCTCGTCAGGAGCAAAGATATAGTTTTCTTTGAAGATCAGTGTATTGAAGACATTGGTAAGCCAAGCCTAGTTCAGGTGAGCTAGAGGACATGGATCCGGTTATTCCTCCCGTGGTGCCTGATGATGGGGGAGTACAGCGAGGTTCAGATGACGAGGGGGTTCCTACAGAAGATGGACCGGGGGAGCAGCCCCCACTTGATCCACCTGTTGAGCCACAGGTGAAGAGGTCATCTAGGGACAGGTAGCTGTCCAAGAGGTACTCACCGTATGAGTACATTATGCTGACTGATGGGGGAGAGCCAGAAGATTATTCTGAGGCCATTACCGATAAGCATAAGGAGGAGTGGTTGAAAGCTATGCAAGAGGAGATGGAATCCTTGTATAAGAACCACACATATGACATGGTGAAACTGCCTAAGGGCAAGAAAGCTCTGAGCAACAAATGGGTGTTCAAAAAGAAGGTTGAGTAGAAGAATTCACAGACGAGGTTCAAGGCCAGACTTGTGGTAAAAGGGTTCGGTCAGAGGAAAGGCATAGACATCGAGGAGATATTATCACCAGTGGTGAAGATGACATCCATACGGGTGTTACTTGGGTTGGCAGCTAGCATGGATCTGGAGATAGATCAGTTGGACGTTAAAACTGCTTTTCTCCATGGTGACCTGGAAGAAGAGATCTACATGCACCAACCAGAGGGGTTCGAAGTCAAGGAGAAGGAACATATGGTGTGTAGGCTAAGGAAAAGCTTGTATGGGCTGAAACAAGCTCCACGGCAATGGTACAAGAAGTTCGATTTGTTCATGTTACAGCATGGGTATGACAGAACGGAGTCGGACCATTATGTGTTCACACGTAAGTTCTCAGATGGTGATTTCTTAGTTCTGCTCTTATACGTTGATGACATGCTCATCATGGGAAAAGACATCAAGAAGATCAACAGGATGAAACAGGAGTTGGGCAAGTCTTTTGTGATGAAAGACTTGGGCCTGACTAAATAAATCCTAGGAATGGAGATAACCCGTGACAGAAGTAGCAGGAAGCTTTGACTGTCACAAGAGCGGTATATTGAGAAAGTCCTATAGTGGTTCAATATGAATGCAGCGAAGCCGGTCAGTACTCCACTGGATGGTCACTTTAGATTGAGCGACAGGCAGTGTCCCAAGACGAAGGCAGAGGTGGAAGAGATGCAGAAAATACCCTACGCGTCAGCTATAGGAAGTTTGATGTATGTTATGGTGTGTACACGCCCAGACATAGCATATGCGGTTGGTGTTGTCAGCCTGTATCTTGTCAATCCCGGCAAAGAGCATTGGGCAACGGTGAAATGGATACTGCGATATCTAAGAGGCTCATCCAGGTTGAGCCTATGTTATGGTAACGGGAAACCTGTGTTAGAGGGCTACACAGATGCAGATATGGCAGGTGACATAGACTCCAGGAAGTCTACATCGGGGTTCATGTTTACGCTTACAGGGAGAGCGATTTCTTGGCAGAGTAAGCTACAGAAGGTCGTAGCATTGTCGACGACAGAGGCCGAGTACATTGCGGTCACAGAGGCATGTAAAGAGATGTTTTGGATGAAGAGGTTCCTATGGAAACTTAGCCTGAAGCAGGAGGAGCACGTGGTCTATCGCGATAGTCAGAGTGTTATACACTTGAGCAAGAATCCAAGTCAGCATTCCAAGGCGAAGCACATAGAGATTCGGTATCACTGGATCAGGGATACTTTGGAACAGAAGGTGTTACAGCTTGAGAAAGTCCACACGGACGATAATGGGTCAAACATGATGACCAAGGCTTTGCTCAAGGGCAAGTTTAAGGTTTGTAGAAACCTGGTTGGTTTGAAGAAAGTGAATTCCTCCTGAGTCGGAAAGGGAGAGATTTGATAGGGTTTTTCCTCCTCAGTTTAGAGGAGAGACGGTGTAGTGGTTGAAATTTTGGAGGGTTTCATCGCGCTGCTCGACCGGTCGTAGGTGGTCTTCGACCGGTCTTGGGAGGCGCTCGACCGATCGTGGGTTTGAGCCCTGGCACGACTCAAAGTCCAGCGAGTTGCTGCTAATTTTCTCCGCGGTCTACGACCAGTCGTGGGTGAGCTACAACCAGTCGTGGGTGGCTAGGACCAGTCCTGAAATTTTCAGGGTCAATCCTAGGTTAGGCAGTTTTTGCGAAAAACTATGGATTTGAGTCCTTTCGCAACAGGGATGCGGAAAGGAGTTTCCTAAAACTATAAAAAGGGTCTCTGGGATTTTTCTAGGGTATAAGAAAAACACAAGAGGATTTCCTAAAGGCTTTGCAAGGGTTTTGCTAAAGGTTTTAGGGTGAGAGAGTGAGAGAAAAGAGAGAGCGGAAGCTTGTGGAAGGGAGCCGTCGTCTCAGCGCTTCTACGTCCTCGTAATCGGTGAGATCTCTCAGTTTTCTTTTTATTCTCTTATTTTTTATCCGCTCCTGCGTGAGTGACGAAGGTTGTGACGTTCTGCTTTCATAGTGGATTGTTGATCTGAACGAGGTCCCGTGGTTTTTACCTCTTTGAGGATTTTCCACGTAAAAATTTCTTGTATGGTGTGTGATTGTGCTTTGATTGATTTTCATTGCATTGTTATCACATAATTCTAGTTTGTTCGGGAGGCTAGATCGTAAGGTTTTGGTGCAAGGCCCCCAACAAGGATAATTGAAAGATAGATTTAGTTTGTTTAGGTTAGTATGAGACGATTTTTCTTCTTGCATTCTTTCTATATTTATAGTCTTAATCTGTTCATCTAGATTCTTCTCACATTCCGACGGTTATCATAACCGTTCAACACAACTTGAACTCTTTTGCTTCTCCTCTTGCCACATATTATATAACCATTCAAGCACGACTGCTTCCTCATCAACTGCTTAAGCAATACATGACATCATCAGATACACTCTAGCTATACTTATCGAGAAATCTTCCCATATATATTTGCAAATCTTCAAATACACTTTGCATATCCGTATAGATCATACGTAACTCCTCCTAATTGCTTATCACGGAGGATGTCAATAATAGGGATGAACAGCCTGCACACATGGCACGTGACCGAAGGCAAAAAAAAAAAACGAGTGCCAATAGGTGATACCCAGACAGTAGTGCCCACCTCAATGATGCGTCATATATCTATGCGGTTCATCTGTTTTGCAAACTAAATATTTTGTCAATTGTGAGCCTTCCAAAGTTTTTAATGGTGGGCGTTCAATGACTACCATTTCTAAAGGCGTGCTCCACCTCATATTTATATCTACTTCATTTTTTGTATCGTGTCATGAAATGAGTTGGCAAAACAGATGAGCAGTTACGCATACGTCTATGTGGGCCCCATGGTGAGGGCCGCACCCGCCCGGCTGGATCTAGGGTCCCACCTAATCGAATGCGGATTGTGTAGTGCAGAGCTCACTAGGCTACAACACGGTGTGGACACCCTATTGCACCCATCATGATGTATGTGTTATTCACTCCGTCCGTCCATTTGTCCAGCTCATTTTAGGGCACAAGCCCAAAATTGAAACATATCCCAAACTAAAGTGGAACACACCACAGGAAACAATGGGAGATTGTATGTGGCGATCGTGCTGGAGTCTTATTCGAATCATTGCTTCCCAAGCATTGCTGAGTTTGGAGCAGACCTATAAAGATTAGTCCGACTACTCAGCTACTTATTGATAAAAAGATAAGGTAATTTTTGGAGGGAATTAATCCTTCAGATGAATTCTTTTTTACTTTCAAGACAAGGGCTTTTATCACACGGTCACAGCTTAGTCATATTTGTAGACAAGAATAATACAAAGAAAATAAAATATGTAGTTAAAGTTTGAACGTCAATGTTATTAATCTAAAGTAAATGCAGTATAATCAGCGTACAAAAGTAAAAGGAAGTAGAATAGATTACCGACCGAATGAAAAACATTTTTAGAAGATCAAACAAAGATACTTTCAAGCAAGATTAGAATTTCTGTAAGTACTAACCACCTAGTGTGAGTACATGTCAGCCTTTCATTAGTCCATGTCTAATGCCAGAAAGAAAAAAAAATGGTAAACAGGTGTCCTTTGATAGTGAAGCTACTGCATTCAAGTCACCGTAGAATGAGGTCCTATTGTCCCCTATAGCCAGTTTTGATCAGTTGTTTCAGGCCAATTCAGCCTTATCCTTGATGGAAATCGGCAAGTGGCTGTTTCAGGCCACACTCTAAACCTAACCATGCTAGACCGGCTGGATGCCATTTAGGTAAAAACGGCCCATACACAGAGAAAATTAAATTCACCATATGAGGTTATTTTTATGATTTGGTACAAATGCATATACGGTCTCTGAAGAAGGGAGGTATGTGTGATAATCCAAAACTAGGGAGGTAAGTAAAATTTTCATTTACTAAGGAGGCGTTTGGCGCATGCTATTAGATGGAATTGGAAGGGATATAATTGCATTGGGTCACATGCAATTCCATCCAGCATTAGGAGAGCATGGAATTAGGTGGGATGAAATTGCATTTAGTCCTGTGCGATTGCATTTGGTTATATGCAGGATTTCTATAGATTTTGAAATCCACTACACATGTGAGCCCTACATTGATGCATGTATTTATCCATGTCGTCCATCCATATACACCATTTATATGTGGCATTATAGTTATATATGTGTACTAGTGAATTTGGTCCTTTGATTACAATTTCATGATCCATCATATATGATTTTGCTTAATCCAATGTTTTCCCATGACAAAAATTTTATCCCAAACAGAAGATCGGATGGCTACAACACCCAGATATGTACCAACATGCAGTCGTTGAGTAAGAATGATGTTAATCCCATTTAATACCATTCAATACCGTTCAATTCCACGGACCTAACACGCCATACTGGGAGGTATCTGCGGTTTACCAATATTTTATAGCGGGTATTGCACACAATTGCCGTACCCGCCAGTATGGTATATGTGGCATGCATCCGCAACATCCGGACCATTGATCTTGCCAGTCCTGTTATAAATTGGAATTGGATGACTGGGAACCGTTGAGAAAAAAGGAAAAAGCCCCTAATGGTCCACATCCAACGGACAAAAGTCATCCATTGGAGCAATTAGGATAATCTGACTGGTATCATTTTCAGGCCATGGCCCATAGACAGTGAAGTGATCTTGATAATCACCCTGGAAATATGGACGTCCTGTTTTATTATATTTAAGTACAAACACACTGCAGATCACGTCATAGCATTGATATGAGATCAGAAAAATGCAACCATCTCGTATTTAAATGATGGTGGAAATGGGTCCTTGCTCTTACCCGGGTGGTAGACTCCTTGGAGTTTCAACACCGGGTCAGGGCTCGATTACCCATGGTGGTGAAATCCCACGGTGTGTGCGCGTGTGGCTTGAGTGTGTGGGAGTGTGTGTGCGTGTGTTTAAAAAAAAAAAAAAATGAGGCTGGAAATCAGCCAAGCACAGGCACCGAAAATGGGATAATGAGATTACTATGATGTGCATGTTTTATCCATGCCGTCTATCCATTTTGCAGCTTATTTTAGGGCACTAGGTCGAAAAATGAGGCAGATCCAAATCTCAAATGGACCACACAACAGGAAACAGTGGTGATTGAACGCCCACTATTAAAAAATTCTTGGGGGGCACAAAAGTTTTGGATTAAGTTTAAATTTGTGTTTTTCTCTTCATCCAGGTCTTTTTGACCTAATCAACAGGTTGGATGGAAAATAAACATTACAGTGGACTCGCTAGGAAGTTTTTAATGGTGGGCGTTCAATCACCATTGTTTGCTGTGGTGTGGTCCAGTTGAGATTTAGATCTTCCTCGATTTTGGGCTCATGCCCTAAAATTAGCTGGAAAAATAGATGGACGGCATGGATAAAACACATACATCATGGTGGGGGCCACAGCACCAACCAGTAACGAGACCTTGGTAGTCAGGAGGTCACTACCGAATCTGAACCCCCGCAATACTCATGGAAGCACCCCCAGAAATTGTACACCACAGCATACATAATACACGTGACTCAAATTAGACCTTTGGAGTCGTAGGCCCACTTTTGATGGGTCTCAAACCCCTGAAAACGTAAAGTCTGCAGGCGGCTCAACAGGAACCGACAAGGAAAAAACCAAAATTCAATGCATTTAATGTTTTGAACGCACCCAAATAACAACGGCCATTTTTAGATAAGACTCCACTTATTAAATAAGACTAATTGTGGTTGATCCACAGTGGGGCCCACTAGATGGACAGATCTTCTTGACTGTACAACTGCCACGTGGCCTTGAGAGGATGGTTCAGATCCAACGGTGATCTTGCTGACTTCACACGGTGCCACATTGGCTGGACACATTGACCGTTGCCACATTGGCTGGACACATTGACCGTTGCCACATTGGCCGTATACATCTGTTTCCGTTCTCTTTCTTATTTTCTTTGGCTAATGAGAATTTCTCGACTGTAATGATAGAATCCTCTTTCTTATTTTCTTTTGCATATTTCCTAATGAGAATTTCTCTGCTGTAATGATAGAACCATTCTCTTTCTTATTTTCTAATGAGAATTTCTCGGCTGTAATGATAGAACCGTTGGTGGAACTTTGTGAATTCTAACATTCAGAATCAACCAAAGCTGATGAACTACAACTGATCCTAGAAAGTGAACTGGCGATCAGAGCCATTGATCTACTGATCCATCACGTGGATGAGTCGTTGCCCAAAATCACAGGGATATGGACATCCATTGGATGGTTACAAAATGTGCTGAAAAAGAATGAATGCTCCAATTTCAGTGGGTAATTGCACCAATCAACTAGGATCATCCAATCAAATTGCACTAATCAGTGCAATTCTCATCCATTGAATGTGGACCATTGCTCATTCCTTGCTTGACTTTTCCTCACCTTCCATTTGCAGGCCACTAATGCGGTAGCTGACGTAGATAGTTGGGACTCCCGGGCCATAATCAAGTGATGGCCAACCAGATCAACAGTGACCCGCAAGCCTCTAGTAATCAGCTGCTTGAACACAAGCTCAAAACTATATCAGACAAGCACACTTGCAAATAAAACAATGAAAATAAGACCATGTAGAGCCTCCGAACCATCAAAGCAAGTGGGGCAGCGACAGATTAATCAGCCAACGGTTGCAACGTTCTCACTATAAATTATTAAATCATCACCTATCTTCCCATTAACCCAACAGAACATCCACAAGGCAGCACACCGAAACTGCACAAGTTCATTTTGGAAGTTACCCTGAATTACAGAGTGAAAACCCTAAACCATTCCAAATGCAAGCAATTCAATCATCAGGACCCAAAGAATCACTGTACAAAATAAATGGATTTACATATTGAACATGGCCTGCCGGTGTTGGACAAAGCCGGTTCAAGGGCTCTGTTGATCCTCACACTTGAGAAGGGCTAGCCTCTGAGATGCTGAGTGGCTTTGCCTGTTGTTCAGGAAATCAATGTACGAGCGGAGCCTATACCTATCGGAATTTGTGAGGGAGAAAGGAGGATTGAGGATGAGGGACGGTGCTTCTACCAGGAGGAAGAACAGCAAACGCACCGCCTTAGAGTACAGGGTTACCGCATTGTCCATATCACCCATCAGCTCATCAACCTGTGCATTAATTAGAGATGGGTTCTCATTAGGAACACTCGACTTGTTCCACATCTGATTGGGGCTTCTGTTTGGAACTGTTCACAGAATATATCACACAAATCTGACCATGGGCCATACCTAATCACATCAGCATGTGGCTGTCATTTTGCAACATCGTGCAAATGAGAACTGCATGCTGATGCAGCAAGTGCATAGGGCCCACCATCAAGGTTTGACCCCATGTTAGAAATGCGAGCAGCTTGGGAAATTTCAAATTTGTATAGGTAGTGGCGTTAAAAGAAGAAAAACTAGTGGAATAAAAAATACTTACAGCAGCATGTCTACCAAACGCTAAAGCGGATTGATATATAGACTCTATGGCATCAGGCATCTCTACATTTCCTGAGATAGACACAGCTTGATTGTGTTAATACATCATGGAAAACCAAAGTGCTAGAGGAGATGTACAATGTTTGATTTAGCAATTTATTCAAAGAAACAAACTGTACATGTACGGCCCATCTTTTCTTGATCCAAACCATTCAAATGGTGCATCACGTGATACCCCGAAACTGCACCCACCAGACGACTCGAACATTCCTATAGCTGCCTTCTTGGAAGGCAACTAATTGGATGGCTTGGGTCGTCTGATTGGGAAAGTATAAGCATGGTAGACCATGATGGAGCCCACCAAATGAATGAGTTGGATTAGAGAAAGTTGGGACTCAGGTATATCATTGCTGGGTCAGACAGAAGATTGTTTCTTTTGATCAAGCATCATATAACACCTCGATCCATTAACATTGTTAGGATAACAGAACCCTTTTCGTCTGTTTTCTATTGAATTAGGAAACCATACCGTCGGTCAGCCCCAAGTCCCTAGCAAGTTCCTCAGCATGCGCAACTTCAACAAGAAACTCCCTTTCGATCTGAGAGCAAATAGCAGCTGTCCCTTCAGAGCCACTGCTATTATGAAATTCTTGGGCATCCGGGTTATGCTTCTTGTTGGTGCTTCCTCGGACAGCAATCTCTTGAGAGGGACTTCCTTCCATAGCTGAGGCAGCCTGTGTATGGCAAATATGGAGTGCTTGCTTCCAGATTGCTAGGATTACTAGCTGAATTGAGAAAGCTTCCAATCGCTTTTCTGATTCAATCTTTTGCATAAAAAATTCAAGACAATGTAATTATGTAAGTACCATGAATGAAATCATCTCAATGTGCATTTATGGTATTTACTACAAAAAATCTCAAAAACAGTAGAACTGGTCATATGAATCCAACAATAAATGCCAAGGAAATACTGACAAAAAAAAAAGGATGAAAGAAATCCCCATGAGAACTAAAAATTCTGATCGAGTTTAGACGTGATTGGCCGGTAGCCACATTTATATTCTTCAACTAATGACTATATGTACTTTGAGGGGGGGGAATGCAAAATATGAAATACATGGATTATCTTTTTCAATAAAAATGCAATTTGCAAATAGAAACAAGTAGATGTATCATGGCAACGGGCCAGTACAACGAGCCAGTCTCAGCACACCTTGAACTATAGAATCAAGACTACACGTGGCAGGAAACTACTAAAAAATACTGCTCTCAACTGCCAAGAAAAAGAAACCTTCACCAACTGTTAAGCAAAAAGGGAAATTTGGGATTACTAGGCGGTAAGAAAGCTATGAAGAAAAGGAAATGAAATTAGCATAACATCAAAAATGCACAAATCAAGGGACAAACAGTTTAAAAACTCATTGATGTAACTCGGGCTCAGGCATCAGCCAATCCACTCTGGATTGGCCAGATTCCCAGTTGGATTGCCCCATAGCTCACTTAAATTAGATTTTTTATTTTTATTTTTTTAACACAATGACTCAACTGAGTGACACATAAAAGTCAACCAACTACCGATGAAGAATGAACGATCTGAACTGCTCTTATGGTCTCCACAGATTCTCTCCATGGTATTGTATTTTAATAAAAAATGGGGGCTGATAAAGGATTCTATCAGCAGGAAGAACCCGGATATTATTGCTCTTCAGGAAACTAAGGTTCCCCTGTTCTCTGTCAGACTGTTGGCGTCGATTTGGAGAGCTAAAGATATTAGTTTTGCTACCCTCGATGCTGTGGGTTTGTCGGGAGGAATCATTATTGCTTGGAAATCTTCCAAGTGGGTCTTGCAGTCCTCTTCATCAGGGGCCTTCTCTGTTTCAGTTATTCTCAAAGATAAGTCTTCTAGCTTTTGCTGTAATTTTATTGCTGTTCATGGTCCTAATGAAGATTCTCTCAGGCCTTCCTTTTGGAATGAATTGTCTTCGTTTCGTCAGATATTTCCAGGTCCCTGCAGTATCATGGGTGACTTCAATGTTACTCGCTTCCCCGAGGATCATTCTCGCCCAAGGAGAAAATCTGCTGCCATGGATGCTTTTTCTGACTGGATTCAAGCGCAGGAGCTGATAGACCTCCCTCTCTCTGGTGCCTCCTTCACTTGGTCCAATTGTCGTAGAGTGCCAATTCAATCTAGACTGGATAGATTTCTTCCATCTTCTGACTGGCTGGAGGTGTTTCCTTCAGTTTATCAGACTGCCCCTCCCTAGGACAACATCAGATCACTGCCCAATATTCTTATCTATGGAGGAGGTAAACTGGGGTCCCAAACCGTTTAAATTTAATCCCACTTGGCTCAAGATCGAAGGTTTTCAGGATTTAGTAGTTCAATGGTGGGAAGCATTCCAGGTGGATGGCTTTGCTGGGCATAAACTGATGTGCAAGCTTCGTCTTCTCAAAGACAAAATAAAAGATTGGAAGGAAAAAGAGAGAAGGAAAAGAGAGAAGGAAACAGAGGCTCTTATGGCAGAATTACACCAGATTGATGTCTCAATCGCCCATGAGGAGATTCCCATTGAAATTCTGTCCAAAAGGATTCAGATCATCCAGTCTTTATCGTCTAGAGCTCTGGAAGATGAAGTTTCCTGGAAGGCTAAATCGAGAGTGAAGTGGCTGGCAGAGGGTGACAGGAATACCAAATATTTCCACAATATAGCTAATATGAGAACTCGTCTCAAAACCATCCGAAACTTCTCTGTGGATGGTAGACAGATTGTAGAGAAGGATGAGATTGCTGCTTATGCAATCGATCACTTTAGGTCAACTCTTTCCTCTGATGGGTGTGACAGACCTCGCCTCGACGGTATTGATTTCTCTGCCATTCAGGCTTCGGAGGCTGACTCGCTTGAGGTTCCTTTCTCTGAAGAAACTAAAGCTGCAATATATGCTTTGTCAGGAGATAAATCCCCAGGCCCTGATGGATTTATAATGTTGTTCTTCCAGGTGTTTTGGGAACTGGTCAGACCTGATATAATGGAGTTTCTCCATGAGTTTCATGAGAGGGGGAAGCTGTCCAAAAGCCTAGGAGCGTCTTTCATTACTTTGATTCCCAAAGTTGCTAGCGCATCTTCGCTGACCGACTTCAGGCCAATTAGCTTGATTGGAGCCCCTTACGAAATTCTGGCTAAAGTTCTGTCTTCTAGGCTCTCTACAGTCATGGGAAGGATTATATCTTATAATCAAAATGCTTTTGTTAAAGGGAGACAGATCATTGATGGTGCGCTGATTGCCAATGAATGCCTTCACTCCTGTCATAGAACTGGAAGGAATTTCATATTTTGTAAATTGGATATCAAGAAGGCCTACAACCACGTTGATTGGCAGTTTCTGCATTATATGCTTCGTCGTATGGGTTTCGGAGTTAGATGGAGGAGATGGATCAGATCGTGTGTTGAGTCCGCTCATTATTCTATCCTTCTAAACAATGCCCCTAAAGGCTTCTTTCGTGGATCGAGAGGATTACACCAAGGTGACCCCCTATCCCCTCTCCTTTTCCTCGTCATTGGCGAGGCTTTGTCTCCAAGGATTGGTAGAGGGCAGAATGCAGGCATATTTCGATACCTAGAGGTATTTCGATACCTGGCGTCACCCTCCCTATCTCTCATATCCAATTCGCTGATGACACTCTCATTATAATTGAAGCCGATGCGGATTCTGTCGACAACTTGCACACTACTTTAAGGTGTTTTGAGGCTGTGTCAGGCTTGAAAATAAATATGGCCAAGTCCAAAGTGTATGGTGTAAATGCTTCTAATCAGGACCTCGCCGGCTTCGCTGCTATTCTTGGCTATTCGGTCGCATCGTTTCCCACTTTCTTCGTTGGTCTCCCTCTTGGTGTTGGGCCTCCCCCGATTGCGATGTGGGATAAAATCATCGATAGATTTCAAAGGAAGCTTGCTACATGGCAATGCCGCTTCCTATCGCTTGGAGGTAGGATCACTCTCGTTAAAGCTGCGTTGTCCAACCTTCCAGTTTATTTCATGTCCCTCTACAGATGCCCAACTTCAGTTTTGGATCGCATTGATCGTCTCGGACGTAATTTCCTCTGGAATGGCAAGGAAAACCAAAGCAAGCTTCATCTTATGGACTGGAAGGAAGTGTGCAGCCATTTTCGGAATGGGGGCTCTAATATTAAGAATTTAAGGATTATGAATTCGGCCCTTTTGGGGAAGTGGACCTGGAGGTTGGGAAAGGAACCAGAGGCGCTATGGAGCACCATCGTTAAAGGCAAATATGGGTCGTCTCCTGGTGGATGGTGGACTAAGGACAACACTTTGTATAGGGCTTCCCATATTTGAAGAGGCATTCTCCGTCTTAAATCGTCAATGATTAGCAATATCGATTTTGCTGTGGGAAATGGATCGAGATTTAGATTCTGGGAAGATAGATGGATGGGAGATTGCACCCTGCGAGAAAGATTTCCTGTTATTTATCGTATTGCAGTGAAAAAAGAGAGCATGATCGCTACCTTTTTCTCCCATACTTCTACTGGAGGGGTTTGGGAAGTTGCTTCAGAAATTTGCACGATCGGGAGGTGGACCAATACATGAAGCTGCTTCATTGCCTATCTCATGTGAACCTGGACCAGTCTACCTCCGATTCTATAATCTGGAATCGAGATAAGTCTGGCATTTTTTCGGTTAGATCATTCTACTCGGTTCTAGCCTCTAATCATACCTCTTCGGCAATGATCTGCCCTTTCATTTGGAAATATGACGCTCCCCATAAAATCATATGCTTTGGTTGGCCGACAGCCATGAACCGGATCCTTACGATTGATAATCTCAGGAAGAGAGGGATGCAATTAGTCAACATCTGCCTCTGTTGTATGCGAAGCGAGGAGTTTATAGACCACCTATTAGTCCACTGTCCCTTTATCACCCAGATTTGGTGGGATCTCCTCTTCCTTTAACGTCAGCGGCTGTCTCCCTTATTCTGCTCCGGCTTTGTTAGCAGCGTGGCAAGGTACCAAGTTGGGTAAAGTTAAAACTCGAATCTGGAGAATGGCGATCTTTGTTACTTGGTGGGCGGTTTGGAAAGAAAGGAACGAAATATGCTTTAACAACTCTCAATCCTCGGTTAAATCAGTGGGATCTTTTGCTAAAAAGCTTATCATCGAATGGGTGGTTAATGTTTTGGGCATTAAAGATTATAATCTTGCTTTCTTAGGTTCCTAGGTTGCTCGGTTCTGCTATCTCAACAGACCTGTTCTGTTTGTTTCTTCTTCTCCTTTTTTCTCTTTAATATAATCGTTATCTTTTTTAAAAAATATATATTTTTAAAAAAAAAAAAAAAAAACAACCATCTCCATAAGAATCCCTTGCTGGTAGTGATCTAGGAGCCAGAGGAAGCCACAGAAGCAGCCAATTTGGGCCGGTGTCTGCTATCCATCTCTGAGTGCCCATAAGCAGCAGATGCTCGTGTTTGTTGTCCCTTGCATGTGTCGAGGCCCACATGAGTACTCCAGCCTGTTCTGTTCTACTGGGAAGCCTATTTTGTTCCTGTTTGTATTTCTTTGTCCAGGTTGCCTGGCGGTGACTGTACAATTTCTGTTTCGCACAATTCTCTCACTCGGCGTGGCCCAACTCTTTTGCCGGGTCTTCCTCATGAGTGTAAATAAGAGTTTAGGCTGCTTTATTCAATAAGTGGGCCCATTTCTTTTTGTGGCACCCACCTGAAGATTTGTAAAGCCTTTATTCAAGGGGATCCATTGTTGCCTTCCCTTTTCCTTATAGTTGGGGAAGCTTTATCCAGAATGCTAATCAAAGGCCAAGAAGAAGGTATTTTAAGCGGTATCAGAATAGAGGGCATGGACACTCCGATATCACATACTCAATTTGCAGATGACACGCTGCTATTCAGTGAAGCAAATCAGGAGAATGCGTGCAATTTGCGTACAACGATCTGATGATTTGAGGCAGTCTCCAGTCTGAGAGTTGATATGGCTAACACGAAGATGTATGGGGTGAACATGGAACAGAAAGACATTACGAATTTCGTTGATTTTTTTAACTATTCTATAGGCAGCTTCCCAACCTCTTTCGTTGGTCTCCCGTTGTGCATTGGAAAGCCTCCAAAATCTCTTTGGTACAAGGTCATAGTTAGGTTCTAGAAATACCTTGCTAGACGGAAATGCAAATACTTATCGCTCAGGGGGCGTATCACTCTAATCAAGTTGACTTTATCGAATCTTCCGTTATACTTTGTCCTTATTCAGATGTCCGGCTTCAATTCTGGCTATCCTAGAAAAATCTAGATGCGATTTTCTATGGCGCGGGAAAGAGGAGAAAAAGAAATTCCACTTGGTAGAATGGAAGGAGGTGCGCAAGCATATTTAAGGAGGTGTTAGGATTAAAGATCTCAAGACAATGAACTGAGCCCCTTTAGGAAAGTGGATGTGGAGATTAGGGACTGAAAGTGGAAGTCTCTGGAACAAGTTAATCAAAAGCAAGTATGGAAGGTTGGTGGACCAAAGACTCTTCATCTTATAGGGCCTCGGCCCTCTGGAACGGTGTTCTATCCATGAAAAAGGAGGTCCTCAAAGGTATCGGCTTCGATATTGGTAATGGAGAAAATGTTCGATTCTCGGAAGATACATGGGTGGGAGAAGCAACTTTGAAAGAGGACTTTCCAAACATTTTCCGCATCGCCCCAAACCAAGCCATATCAGTAGCTAATTGCTATTCATTACTTGGTGGGAATTTGGTATGGAACTTGGAATGCAGCAGAAATTTACAGGATTGGGAGATCGCAGAGTATGTGGCCCTCCTTGATCGAATCTCCAAAAGTAAGCCGGATCATTTGAGAGAAGACAGGATAGTATGGAGGGCTGACAAATCCAGTATGTTCTCGGTTGAGTCACTATACAAAAGTCTTGACAGTAATCCCTCCCCCAAAGAAGAACCTATGACAAACCAGATTTGGAGCTACTCAGTCCCTCTTAAGATAGTGTTTTTTGGATGGCTAGTCGGAAAGTCAACAACTTGAGGAAAAGGGGGATGACTCTAGCTAATGTGTGTCTATGTTGCATGGCGGACGAAGAGACGATCATTTATTTGTCCATTGCTCCTATATAAACCAGATCTGGCCAGAAATCTTAAGTCCTTTCGGAATCAAATGGTCTATTCCTGACACAACAGGTCGGTTGTTAAAGGCGTGGCACGGTGTCAGCCTAGGCAAGCAAAGGACACCGATTCGGAGAATAGCTCTCCTGGCTGTTTGGTGGTCTATATGGGAAGAAAGAAATAGAAGATGTTTCAGAAATGACTCTTACTCGGTGGAGCTCTTAGTGTGTACAGCAAAACAGTTGATAATTGAGTGGGCCGCTAATGCAGAAAATCTAATGGGTTGTAACCTTTTTTTCGCTTCCTCAGCGGCCCCGCTCTTCCTTTTTTCCTTCAATATATATTTTATGAACCTTCAAAAAAAAAAAAAAAAAAAAAAAACCATCTCCACAAACTCATAAATGATTGAAGAGAATTTGAAGACAAATGAAGCCTGATGTACTTTCCTAATCAGTATCTTGATTAATAATCAAACAAGCAATCATGTTTCCAGTCACTTCAGTGAGCTTCATGACTTGGAAGTCTTATGAAGAAAATTAACCATGATGATTTAGGGTGTGTTTGAATGTTTGCTGCAATTCATTCATTCATTAGCCTTTTAACTCATGATAACAACCAAATCCCTAATAGCAATTCCATGCATTTCTAGTCGGACATGAAATAGTAGCTGCAATTTGGGAGCAAGTCCCTCACTATGAATGGAGCAGAGCTGGCACTTTGATCATTTACTGTTTATGGAATTGAATAATTCCAATTCGATTCAATTAAACATCCACATGCAGCCTTAATGTTCTTCAAGATTTTATTTTTTTTGAACGATTCATCAAGTTCCACACATGCACACATATGAAGACCATCCTGCATTTGTGTTTTTTACATCAATATTAAAGTTTTTAAATGTGAGAACAATGCAATAAAGACATCGGTTCAACTGCAAAGGTTTGAGTCAGCATATTACCTTCTCATTCACTAACTCGGTAATGGCAGACGCACACTGCTGCAATGATCTTATCCTTGTCATGCCATCAGTTGATGGCTGCTCAAAAGCATCTCCCATATCTGTTGACCCTTGCGAAGTCCCAGATGGTGCAGAGCTATGACTTCCCAAACTTCCAAAGCCAGAGGTGTTCTTTGCAGCTGCACCAGCTATCAGCATTGGTCTACTTAACATATTGTTATTTATGGATGTCATTGGCGAACCTTCCGATTTGCAAGGTGAGTGGCGCAGACGGGATGCACTTGCTGATAAAGAGGATGCCTCCACAGAAGGCCCAGAGACAATGACATAATCCTGATCAATTAACTCCAATGAATCCACAACTGTAGAATTCATAAAATAAGGAAAAATTAACAACAGATGCATAGAATTTGTAAAAGCATAAAACAGATATAGAGAATAGACCAGGACAAGCTCGATACCTTTGGAAGAAACCTTCATTGGTGCCTTTGCAACCTCCTTTAGATATCCATCTGAAGGTCGTTGGAAACCATGCCTGGAGACGGTCTTGTCCAGTTTATGTGTAAAGCTATTTCTGGAAGCAATATCCATGTTATTGGATGTGTTAGAAGTTCCCTTTCTATAAGCATCTTTATCGACAGAAAATCCACAAGTGGGCTTCATAGGGTTCCTCTTCGAAGGCATGGATGGGCTTCCATCAGGCCCACTGGAATCATCATCTAAAAGGAAAGGCAGGCAATCCTCTTGAGAACTCTCTTCTGTCTGCCTTGCAAGATTGCACTCACCCAGAGGAAAGCAGTCTCTTGCCCTGGATGTTGTCCTGCTGCTGCAGCACATAAAAAGGATTTTCAACATGCTAGTAATAAACTATAGTGAGAAAAGAGATTGTAAGAGGGAAAAAGGGGCTGGATTTGAGATTTTCACCTCAACGATTGGTCTACAGGGTCTTGAGAAAGAAATCGGTGGTTGAAAAACTCTTCAAATGTCAACCGTTCCACTGGAAAAAAAAAATTGAAATTGTTAGGAAGAATAATTCCATGAGTTGAAAATTGTCAATAGGCATACCAGGAAGCAAGGTATTCCGTATCAGTAACGGTGGCCGTAACGGTCACCACCATTACCAATACGGGTATCAGCCGATACAGGAGTGTAATGGCCGTTACGACCCCCATAACGGTTGGAAATTTTCTTTTGCCCGAAAAAATTCTAAAATAATATCTAGAAAATCCAGAATAATATAAATGTTCAAAATATGTATTCATTTTTTGTTTTAAACATGTTTATGTTTGTTTATGGTAGTGTAACGGTAAACTTTTTGGTGAGAGTGTTGTATTGGGTTGTCTAGTGATTTGTGAACATGATTATATGTCTCTAATATTAACACATCACAATCAAACACTAGAACTAGAAATCATAAAAAAGGCATAAATACTACTTTTTCAATATTTTGAAAAAAATGGCTCTAAGAGTTTTTATTCGCTCAAATCACTTCAATCTAGGTTTTAATCTTAAAAACTACAGTAAGAATGGTTGAAATCTGTTGTAAAATGATCTAGAAGAGTTTTTGGAATGAGAAACACGTAAAGGTCATGGCCGTTACCTATACGTATCAGCCTTTACAAGCAAACCGTAACAGATACAGAACACCTTGCCATGAATGCTTAACAAGGATTATTCGTGTGATCATGAAAATCACATATGAAGACGAACCAAACACCAAACCAAAAACTAAATTATAAATAAAAAAAAACTATTTTAAAAAAAACTGAACAGTGTATAAGTAGGTTCTGTCAACGGGCCGGACTTAGGCCATGCAGAATCAAAATTTTGAGTAGGCTCGACCTGAATGGTTCAAAACCCAGGCTACAGCTGACCCTGGGCCTGGCCAGTTGACAGCCCTATGCGGAAGGAGATATAATCTAGATTTTCCAAGTAAAAAAGTTCAATCAGTGATTTTAACTACTCTTTTGAATTTTGACGAAAAGTGAAAGAAATTTCCTCTAGTCGACGATTGAAAAAAAAAAAAAAAGCATAATACCAGCTCTTTGTGCAGGCTGTAAGCTTTTGCGCCATCTCGGCGTTTTCTCAATAAATTCCAGTTATCTTTCGAAAAAAAAAAAAAAGTAACACCGGCCACACTCTCTATTCTCTTTTCAAAACAGAAAATCATCAAATCGCCATATATTTGTTAATGCACCCACAGTCAGAAGCAGCACTAATAAAATGACATACCTGGATTACGGCGCAACAACTTCTGACATAAATCAAGGCAGTCGGAACTCAAGTTGCTTTTATCTGAAGGAAATCGCAACTCATTTGATTTCACTATGTTTTGCAGCAACTGAAGCAACACGAGGTTCAAAAGTTACTAGGTTATTGGCAATGAAATGAAGTTTACAAAATGACTGCTGTTGCTAAAGTGAAATTCCATGCAGAGAAAGTGAGTAAAGGCTAAGAATATTGAAAGAAGCACCCAAACCTGGATTTGGTTATTTCCAGAAAATGGGGTTTTCCCTGTTACGAGCTGAAATAGGATGGCGCCAACACTCCAAAGATCTGCCTGAATATTTAAATCAAGGCAAATGAATGACCAGATTGCGAAAGAATGTGGATGGAAACATAGAGACAGAAAGAGATGAATGTCACCTTGGCATCATACTTTTGGAGTTGCATTATTTCTGGAGCCATGTATAGTGGTGAACCACACAATGTCTCTGCCAGGCCTCGAGGTTGTAAAGACCTGCCAGATGAAAGAATATTACTATTTGAACTTCAAATGATAGAATTTTTTTGGAGAAACTTGAACAAGATAAAGATGACTTGGAATAAACAGAACTGATCTTTGAGATTGGAATATATGCCTGCAGAAGGTACCAACATTGAAACACCCAAAGCAACCATATGTGGGAGATATTAGTTGCATCTTGCAAGGCTGAAGGCTTTTGAATGATGGAGGGAAACTAGTTTGGAGAAAATTAGTACAATTTGGACTAGCTTCACTGCAATGTTATAAACTAAGATCCTGAAAAATCACCAGCATTCTTTCTTGGGTTTATTTACGCAAACATCAAGATGGCATACTCTAGCCAAATGTAAGTGGACACCAGAGGCACATGCTGCATGCAGGTTTCACAGATTTTCAATTCAAGAGAATCTGCTTTATTTATCCCAGCAATCGAGATTATATATATGTAAATATATATAAGGAAATAGATCCATCCACTCATCAGGCCATACCTATGAGCACATAAAAATAAACACACTCCCATAGAAATGGACAAATTAATCAAGTAAAGAACTCTGCAGAAAAGTAGTTAGAGAAGCACATTATTCATACAAGAGTTCTAAAAAGGCATCCCAGTGGACCTCTAAAAGAGAACATCAGTGGACTGAAATGGTTGCAATATTTTCCCAGCATCAACAGGCTTACACCATTCTAAGTTGACTAACAAATAGTTAATTTCAGACATCATACTGTAACTGACCTGGCAAAGCCGAAGTCTGCAATCTTCAATAAAGAATGGTCATCATTTGTGGCGAGGAGGAGATTCTGCTCCAGAAATAATGAACTTTAGAACACATTCGATAACAGAAAGACTGCATCCACATAAAATTTCGGTTTGAAACATTGGACCTTTTACATTACTAATGCCCATGACAAACTCCAATCAAGTACATCCAACTGAAATAAAAGCTCCAAAATGCACTCCTAAAAGAGGAAAACACTACGAAACCATGAGAGAGTCGCATGGCTAGAAAGTATATGCAGTTAAACACATAACGGAAGCATTACAAGTTTTGGTGGTAAAAACAGTTTTATGAGAAACATGACAGCCCGCAATGAGCATAGCATGAGATCTGAATGACAGTGCAAGAGATTTAAAGCTTGATGTGAAAGGAAAAGTATGCAAGAAAGTCTAAATTGCCTAGTCCCAGTTAAAGAAAAAGAAAACAAAAGAAAACAAAAACAAAAACAAAAACAAAAAAAAAAAAAAAAACAAAAAAAAACAAAAAAACAAAAAAAAAAACAAAATCCAAAAGCATTATCATGAACCAAACTTGATATGAAGGCTATGGTACCCAGATACTTAAAAATAGGTATTGTATTTGCATCATGTCTTGTCTTGTCCAATGCTTTGAATTCTATGTGAATATAGTATCCACGCCACATCCATGGTGTATCCATGACATATCTGGATACCAAGAAATTTTCTCCTAGGAACCAGTTCTCATGAGAACCAGTGAGAACCGTTCGAGAACTCATCCCATGTGATGTGCAGGACATCCAATCCATTGGCTAGACACATCACCTCATGAAACCCCTAGGGCTGTAAATCAGCCCGATCCAAAATTTAAGTGGGCCACAGCAAAGTGGGAGGGGAGGCCCACCCTTGATTTTCACCAGGGCCCACCAAGTGGCAAAACAGTGTATTTTTTACTTAAACCTTCATCCAAGCCAGATCAAGGGAGTATTACGATATGGGATGTAACAGCTGTTACGGGGGCCATAACGACCGTTATGGTCTCTTTTTTATTGAAAAAAATCCAAAAAACCTATATCGGCCTTGTAATGAACCGTTACGGAGCCCTTTACGGGGGACATAATGGGATGTTACAGGGGCTGTAATGGCCTTTATGGGTCATTTTTTCCGTAACGGCTGTTACAGTCTCTACGACTCCATAACGTGTAATAGTTGCCACCATTACTTTTACATAATGGCCTTTACAGCACACCATTAGGTCTATATGGCCTAGACTGCACATACACATCACCTGAGATGAGTTCTCAAAGGGACCTCACATGATCTCAAGAGAATCGGTTCCTAGGAGAAAATCTCTCTGGGTACAATAGCTTAAAAGCATCTTCCAAAGAGCAGAACCGGAAGATGCATCTACATCGAGTTCCCCCATGGACAATCTCGCGAAAGGTTTTGGGAGGCAATCCCAATTTTATATTAAAAAAGCAATGGAATTAAAATTTAAAAAAATAAAAAAAAAAAATCATGAAACAGCAGCCTCATGGCTTCAATGAAGAGAAGTCATCAATCCCATTACAAATAAATCCCTTCCTCCCCGATGTCTCTTATCTACACCTAGTAAAAGAATACTTCTTGTACGTCAAATGAATATTAGCCAACCTTAACTCAAAACAACAACAAATAAAGGAACATGGAAAGTAGACTTTTTTAAATAGAAGTGTTCAACTGGACATCCACTTCCGCCCATCATACGATAAATCCCCAGCGAACATGATAAGGTAGCCCAAGAAAAATAACGGCTAAAGTTTGAGAGGTTATTGAGTCCAAGAATGCAGTTGGCATGAGCAGGATGCATGCTTATCTCTACTTGAAGTACCGACCTCAACAATCCGGCTACTAATTACCATGCATTGGTATGAAGTGTTGGATTCCCTTCTCCATTTATGGCAGCAACATAATAAAAGAGATTTTAATTCAGTGAAAATAAAACACCTAAATGCAATTAAACATTATGATATCATAAAATGCTTACAGTAATGGGTTTAGTTACATAATTTAAGCTTTTAACCGAACACATGGGAAGCACAACAAATCATCCAAAATTAGAATATATGTGATTATAATCACAAATATAACAAATGCAATATATATATATATATATATATATATATATATATATATATATATATATATATATATATATATATATATTATTGAAAGATAACATGGCACTCAAACCCATGACATCAATGTTCAAACGCACTCTATCTATACTGAGCCATGGTTGTGTATATACATGCGTGTGTGTGTGTACTATGAGGTCGACCTCATGGGAGCTTCCCACGAGGTCGATCTGTGTGGGCCCCACCACGATCTATGTAGGTCATCCACCCCATCAATCAAATGCACCCTTCCATGGTGGCCCACAGGCCTAAAAATCAGGCCAATCCATGACTTAGGTGGGCCACAACACAGACAATGGTTGAGTGGATACCCACCCATTGAAACCTTCATGATCGTTTATAGGGCCCACTGAGATGTTGTTTAGACTTCCAGCCCATTCATTGTGTCCTGCTTAGATGAGGGGTCACACCAAGTTTCAGCCGTATCCAAAACTCGGGTAGGCCCCACTTAAGTGCTTTAGATGTTTTAGGCATGATTTTACACAGTTTCAGATGGTGTGACCCACTTGACTACCGGATATGGCTGATTTTTTGCGATATCCCATAACCTAGGGGGCCTAACAAACGCACAATGTGGATGTCCAACATATATCACAGTGGAGCCCACAGAGCTCGACTTCATGGGAAGCTCCCATGAGGTCAACCTCATAATACCATTTCCCTATATATAGTAAACAATTGCATGTGTTTTATCCCAAACTTAATCCAAGACCACGAGTGTGGGAGGTGGGGAGAGAAGCATATGATACATGCTATTTTACCGTGTTAAAATCACAGTTATCCCTTTCTTTTTAAAGATGATATTTTATTACAGTTATACATTTAACATGCATAATTCTAATTGGTTGGATATCTGTCCAAATGGTTAAAATCGAGGAAAAAAAATGGAAAATCAATCAAATAGGCCCTAATCAAACATAAAACAAGCATGACTTTTAAGGATTAGGGCGGAAATACAACAAAAAGAAGAAAAAGTGGAAACAAGTGATGGTTTGTCCCTTCTTTTTTACTTTCTCCAAAATGGTCAAGTCTACTTCGATTCATCAAGTCCCACTCAGATCTTGTGTTTAAGTCCCAAAAAATTGAAAATGTGTTTACAGGGTTTCGGAAAGTTTCCGAGTATAAACAGGTAAGACAAGCAAGGCCAGCACGAGTCAGAAGCACGATTTGAAAATGGAATTGCACCTGGTTAGAAGGATCATGCAAGTATGATACCCATTCAACATCACTGTTGTTAAAGAATTGATATTCATATCCTTCACTGACTAATTAAAATGGAAATTTAACAGGGTAAGCAACACTCTAAATGGTAATGGAAGCATTAGTCATCATAGAGGCTCTGGATTCATCAATTTATAACACAAAATTTGTCCATTTGTGCATAAAAATATCAAACAGGACATTGCTATTTGTGGGAATTTTGGGGGCATGGCCATGCACATTGAGGCCTATATTATCAACTGATTGGATCATTGCACAGTGGGCCCCACTTGTACAAACTTAAAACCTGAATCACACTGCTCAACCTTTTGGCCAAGCATTATATAATACGTCTTCAACATTACTGTTGTTAAGGAATATAAGACTTAACATTCGTGCCCTTCACTGATTAATTAAATGCAAAAAAGGATCACTATAGATGGTAATAGAGCAACTAAATCATCATAGAAATTCCAGATTTACCAATATATTTTGAGTAAATATGTCCATTTTGAGTATACAAATATCAAAACAGACATGATTATCTTACAGCCCACAAGGAAGTTTTACTGAGGTAGATGGAATTTGCACTACCAAATAACAACTGGGATGAGAACTAGTCTCATTTGAGATTTGGAATTGAAAGAGTGGGAAAATAGGAGATCACATGTTTCCCATATCTAGAGCTAACCCAACGCAAGGTAAATTAGTTCCACATGAAAAGAAAAAACCAATCTGATTTCAGGGGTACCTTTGTAAATGATTAGCCATCCATCCCTCATGCCTAGCTTGTGTGCTATAGAGAGTAGAATGGTTGCACTTTTTCAGGTATAGTTAACTTTCAGCTAGTTACTGAGACATGAGCATGGATACCGTGCCTGAAAAGGGCAAAAGGGACTGAAATAGTGAGTCGCTAGTATTGTCAATTGCTTGGGACCTTTTGTAATCATACCTGGACCTGCAGCGCCTAAGGGGATTGGGTTCTGGTCCTGTCGGGGTCAGGTCAAGATACCACATTTGAAGTAACAGACCCAATCGGTTCTGGGTACCCGTCAGGTACCCACCATGTATAAAGGTCCTACCTTTGTGTTGTGCTTGGGGCGGAAAAAAAATGTGGCAGGTCAACTTACCAAACTAGGACTGCACATGATCATTCTCCTCAACAAAAATACCCTTCTAAAACACTAAATTACTATCCAAGGGCAGTGAAGCAATTTTGCCTAACCATAAACCATCCTTGGAGACTAATTAAAAGGGATTTCTTATAATTAGTGTGATGTTAATACAGAAGAATTCAGAAATTGTGTACATAGATCCAGGTACCCAATGAAAGGCCACAAATCCGGGGTGTGAGTGGTTTGTACTGGTGAGCATATGTGTTTGTATATGTACAGTAATATGCTAACCAGACACTTCATAGCCTACTTGAGTCTAGCATTTCCATGTTGAATGTAAATGTCTCCCCAGGTAACCTGCACAGGTATGCAAACTTCTTTTTTTTTTTTTTGTACGTGAATATATCATCAGTAAGACATACACCACATAGTAAATTTACGATCTGAGCTTGGCAACAGACAGGAAATTGTGTGACCATACCTGACACGAAAATGTAAATTTTCCATAAAGCCCATCAAGAAGCATGGATGTGGATTCACGAGATGCATAAAAGAGATGATGCTTCAAGCCTTCAACGAAATGTCTACTTTCAAACAAAAACTACTCTTATGTCATTACATTTTCATCACCACAGGTAATTAACAGTTTAATCCTCAAAATGGCATAGGTTTTCACCCTGTATTATGTGTGTCATCCACCCTAAGGGTTAGAACACATATGATCACAAACTAGAATGCAAAACTAGAGCATACAGAGAAACGCAAATAAGAAAAACAAACAGAAAGCACAAATTTCTGTGCAAAAAAAAAAAAAAAAAATGCTTCTTAGCTACAAAGGGACAGGGTAAAACATGGAAGCCTGCCAGTTGTAAGAGTTAAGAATTCCAATAGCAAGAATACAGAGCAGAAAATATTTGAACAAACCTGTGGCTTTAGATCGCGGTGTATAAGATTGTTTTCACGGAGGACTTGTAAACCAGCAGCTGTAGAAGAAACAAGCCTTACAACATATTACAAATATGACTTCACTTGGTGAAACAGGCAATCTAGAAATGTGTGTGATGTGTCGGTGAAAATGATTTAGTGCAAATGTTTTCACCACAATTGTGGTGAAAACAAATGTTGTGGGTACGACCATGATGTTTTGATGACATCCACACCAACCATCATGCAGCCTCCCATGTTTAGGCATGGACTAAAAAATCAGGTCAATCCATGACTTAAGTGGCCATAATGCAGGGAACACTTGAGAGGGGATGCCCAGCCTTGATTCTCGTAAAGGGCCCACTGTTGTGTATATGCCATCCAATCCACTGATATGCATCATCTGCATGAGATGATAGCACACTCAAAAATCGGGCCACTTTGAAGCTGAGTGGAGTGCACCACAAATTAATGGTGGGCATCCCCGTCCCAACTGTCCCTGCTGATGTGGCCCACCTAAGTCATGGACTAGCTGATTTTTATGCCCACAGGCAAACATAAGGGGGGTGCACAATGGTCAGAGTGGATGTCACCAACACATCACAGTCGGTCCTACAGCACTTATTTGCGCCACGATTGTGGTGAAGATGTTCGCACTTGATCATTTCCCGTATGTGTGTGTGCATACATATATCAAGAATATCTTTTAAAATCCAGTTAATTGTACATCTGTACCTAGCTGTTGCATGAAGTACTTGGCAGATACTTCTGGAACGCTTCCACGACGTTGTATATACATAGAAAGATCACCACCTCTGCAGTACTCCAGTACCAGATGGATCTTTCCAGAATTCTAAAAAAATAGTAATAAATAATAAATAAAGAACTCGAGGAGAATACTTCCATGAAAACAATATCTTTTTCCATGCAAACCAATGTTTTAGATAGCGAATAGCACGTAGTGTAGCATTCACCCCTCCAAAGCATGAGGTGTACGCTACATAGCATGTAGCATAAGCTACGCCCTATTTCTAGACTTTTAATCAAGGTTGCGCTTGGTTGCACCAAATTAGATTGATTAATAATAAGATTTAACAAAATTTCATGATATTTGATACAACCAAATGCAACCTAAAGTGATAGGCAAGGGCAATGATTAAGTATAAATGTAAAAAACGACTAACGAAACATTAGAAAAATTAGAAAAATGTTGTAAATCATTGAAAACATTAATTAATTTTAATGTTTTAGTGAAAATTAAACACCATCTTAAAATATATATATATATATATATATATATATATATATATATATATATATATATATATATATATATATTACTTGTAATGTGAGCTACTTACTGTGTAGTGTAATCTAAGTAGCTTATAGCATATGCAAATTATCACATACTGTAGGCTACACATGACTTAAGCTATTTTCATGAGCTCCGGTGTTTAGGCCAAGCTATGCTATGTAGCATTAGCTACATGCTACATAGCGTAAGCTATTTAAAACACTGATGCAAACTATATCTAAGCGTACTTCATTAGTGGGATGACAAAGAAAATAGTGATAAGCAAAATAAGCAAGAGGCATTAGCATCCATGCATTACGTCCAATCTTTTGAAAGAGACTCATTGAACATGAGACAGCCCTCAATTGTCACTAGCTATCCTCCATTTAGCCAAATGGCCCATGAGCACATTCTCCTAGGTCGAATGAAATCTAGGAATATCGTCCTTTTTTTCGAAAAATAAGAATATTTTTTGAAAGGCAACAATGTTAACTCTCCTACAAATATATATTCATATATGTATATGTATATATTGCAGGATTTTCAAAATCTACAGTAGATATGAAATGTTGAAAGGAATATAGGGGAATTCTGCGAAGTTTCGCTTGATGGGTTTCATGTATTTTAAGCTTCAGCTAACAAAAGTCTCCAGCAATGTATGGAGATTGTTCCTTTTATAATAGTTTCCTTTTTGTTTAGTTATGTTTTGATCTAACTAGATTCATTAAATCTGATTATGAATTTTAAGTTGATTAGAGTAACTAAGCACATTAACATTAGAAGAGATATAGCCTTCAAATATACTCATGAACCATAATTCACCAAGAAAGCAACCAATGGTTCGCATAGATTCACCACATGCCCTAACATGTTTACACTTTCAGGTTTTAGAAAAGCAAACTTCTGCTAATTCACCAAGAAGGAAACCAACGGGTTTGCATAGAAGTCACCCTATGCTCTAACAAAACCCACATGAGCTAATCACTCAATGTTAAGATCTTTCTGCTTGGAATTATGCATGTTCATACTCTCACGTGTTAGAACAGCTAACTTCTTCCAGATTGAGGAAAAAACAGAAGATAATCTTTATTTAACTTCTTCGAGGACGTATGACGACCAGAATATAGTTATTAGAAGAATCAGAACCGAAAGGACCCAAAAGCATACATGCGATTCCTGTCATCCGATCAGTGTAATATACTAATATTAGTACCACGTGTACTAATATTACTCAGATGGACTGATCGCATTTACGCCACGTGTACAGCCATCATATGCAGCCAGAGCACCACATAAGTCCTCTCAAATTCGGCTCCGTCTTTCGTAGATTTTGCAATGTTATTTCAGTTTGGGTAAACTTTCCAGAATCTTCAGCAGCAAAGGTCGCGTTGCCAACGATCAAAGGCAACAGCACTTTCATGATTTCAAGTAAAAAATTGACATTTCTAATTCCCTTCGTTCTCTCTAGTTACATGAAAATTTAAAATTTTCAACAATTCGTGGAAACTTCCATTATTTAAAAACAGGAAAAAAAAAAAAAAAAAAAGCAGATTTTTTTTGGGGGGAAATTAGACCAAAAACAAAAAAGTAAAAGAAACGATGTTTACGATTCTGCAATCTTCCAGCTCAGGCGAATTCCCCAGAATATAGGCAATGGCATTTTCGTAATTTCACGAATTAGCTACCCTTTTTGCACTTCATTAATTCTAAATAACTACCAAAAAAGATCGACCCAACAACTCGACTCCGCAAATCAAACGTAGAAAAATCATCAGATACATAGAAAAATTAAAAAGAGGATATTTCGACAATTTCTAACAACCTCGATGATATCATGCAACCGGATGATGTTCGGATGATCGATGTTCTTCAATATCCTAATCTCCGACAGGAGGCTGTCTCGCAGCTTCGCGTTCAGCCTCTCCATCACGATCTCCTTAATGGCCA
Source organism: Magnolia kwangsiensis (assembly GCA_037074715.1). NCBI lineage: Eukaryota > Viridiplantae > Streptophyta > Magnoliopsida > Magnoliales > Magnoliaceae > Magnolia > Magnolia kwangsiensis. Next base: position 122,848,274 of record CM073578.1, on the reverse strand, counting down.
CCTCCGTACCATCGATCCGATGCCGTCCGTGCCAGACAATCGAGAACGATCCGGACCCGATCTGTCGTCCGACGATGTAGTCCCCCAAAACCCTAGATCCGCCCGTCATCGTCGGATACATCATCGAAACCCTAGAAGCCAGTAGAAGAGCCTTCAATGACGAAAATACCCCCCGGAGAGAAGCTCGGGAGGCGATGAGGACGGGAGTCTGACGGAAGATCTGATGGGAACGGAACGGAGTCTTTTATGATAGATTGAAAGGGAAGGAGGATTTATTATTAGAGAGATAATGTGAATTTTTTTAGTACGGATTTCTAATTGGTTATTTTTTATTAGAGAGAAATGAGAGCGCGGAAGAGACAAAAGGAGTCGCGAAACAAGGGAGAAGCAGATAACCCGCTGGAGAAGAGTTCGGTTTGCTTCTGTCGCGATGCAGGTGACAGCATGTGTCGCTTTTCAATGGGGCCCACATGTGAGATGGTCTGATTATTTGAACCGTCCATTTTCAATTTAATACAATAAATAATATATTATGTCATGGTTACTCTTTTTATTGGATAAATTTTTTATTTTTATAGTTGAATGTGAACCATTGAAAATTTTATTCCTATTGTTCTAAATTCATCTAAAGATAGTGATGGTGGAAATCTTCCATTTAGCAAAATTTTCTTATGGTAGTCTTTATGACATATTTTTCATAATATGGACGGTTCCGATCATTGGACCGTGATCCTGTGGACCCCAGTAGGCGGTGATACACTCCAGACGTCAGTCGCGACAGAGGCAAAACGAAATCACGGGGGAACTTGGAGCTGGAGCTGAAGCTGGATATGCCTCCTGTCTGGCGAGTAGCTATCCAAATTCTACTCTCAATAAAAATTCTAATGTGGAATATCTGAGAGTGATCTGCTCCGTTCATTGGATCGGCCCATATGGTTTCCATGCTCTAAATGAATGTTTTGGACGGTCCACTCACCAAATAAGTAATACGTATGTGAGAAATTGCGAGAAATTCAACCATCGATCTGTATTCAACATAAACCTATGGCCCATATGAATATTGGATCTATATGCATAGAATATATTTTATTTACGATCCATCTAAATGATACCCATGGTTTAAAATGTTTTTATTTTTACGAAATTGTTACATAATTCGTGATATCACCTCAAATCACGCGCGGCCGAATATCCTTTCCGATCCTTCAGAAGAGATCTGATTAACAAAAACAGAGTTTCTGATCATGGCGGCTCATGCACGGCCAAGCAGCGGATGAAGCTCCAAGATTTGATGTTGTATCATCCACACCGTTTATTTTACAGTACTTGATCAGGATTTACTTCTAAGTAACTTGCATGGAAAAAGGGTCGAAAAATAAGAAGGATCTATTTGAAAGGAAATAGTATACTCAAAGGATAAGATTCTTTTAATGTATTGGTTTTTAATCTTACATATATAAGCTCAGATCATTTAATCAATGCATCCAAGTGAAACTAGATTTATTAATGAAATTGAAGTGAAACTGGTGAAGGTGTAAGTAAAAAGATTAAAAACACGTTTTCACGTGGAGAGTATTTTATGGTTAGAGATAAGAGGCGATCATCTAGCAGCACGCGGGGTTGCGGATTGAGGTTGGTAGGCAGAACCGTCTATTGTGCGCCTATTGCGCACGCCAAGTGATTCGGAAAAAAGTGACACTTAGACGACACTTGGACAACACTTGGGTGATCCGACTCAGTCAACTTTGGAATGGCACATGGCAGTTGACGGTTTAAAAGAGAGGAATACTTAAGAGAGGGATAGAGATTAATTGCACTTGAGTTTCAATTTATGCAGGTGGGCCCATGGTGAAGTGATCCAGAGCGTTGATTAGATTCCATCCCCCTACAAACTGGGGTGCAGATTGGGTACTACAGCTTTCAGGATTTAGCGAGAGAGGGATGGTCTTTGTTGATGCAAAAATCTTGTTCACCCTTGCCAAGCCGTTGGACCTTTGCACACCTGTTCGGGTAGGAGACGAAAGACACCTTGGCTCAAGCAGGGACCCTCTAATGCTAGGATAAGAATCGTTGTCTGAGTAGCGGTGATCGGTTTTGAGTGAGAGATTTTGCATATTTTTTCATGTCGATGGCCTCCCTTATAGTGTTTGTGGGACATGATGGCACGTCATCCCAGGCATAATCTTAGCCGTTCAAGCGAGATGTGCGCGAGTAATGGATGTCGACAATTACCCTGTAATCACACAGCAGACGATTACGTGTGAGTGATGGACGTTGATGGTTACTCTGAATTTGCGCTCATTTGAAGAAAATCATTCACTAAATTGAGGAGGGAGGCTGTCGTGCAACCCAGTATGTGACGAGGAGTTTCTTTACGCTCCCAAATGTCACATGGCATGCCATCGCTGCTCTTCCTAACTTGAACATTGAGAGCCCTTAGTATTGAGCCGAACTGAATCCTCAATCATCTACATTGAGATCGGGCTAAACTAGTTGATTGGCTGGCTAATTGTTGTTGTGAAGAGCTCAGAATTTCTGCATTCATCGGCAACCGCCGAACCCTCATTCGTCTGAGTTGTTGATCTTTCCAAGCGGAATATATTTATCACCCCGATGGTTTTCTATTCTCAATGAGCCCATCACCTCGCTCAGTTGATCCATCTTAACTGAAGGTATGAAGTCCAACCTTTGATAGGATGTAGGAATGCGTGCTTGTCAGCCCAAGCCAACCCTGAAGGTGGTCGGCCTTCATTTTCCCATAACAGTCCTGTAAGATAATGTGTAGGATATATCATATTATTTATTCATATTGTTCATCCATTTTGACCTATCCTTTTAGGGTATGAGCTAAAAAATAAAATATATTCCAAGTTTAAGTGAACCACATCATAGTCAGTAACAGGAATTGAATTTCTATCATTCAAAACTTATTGGGTCCACATTGATGTTTATTTGCCATCCAACCTATGCTGGTCACATGAACCTGTACAAATAGAAAACATTCTCAAAGAAGTTTTCAATCACCACTGCTTCCTATGGTGTGGTCCACTTGTAACTTTAGGTTCCGCAGCTTTTTTGAGCTCATGCTCTAAAATGATCTTCCAAAATAGAAGAACAGTGTAGATAAGACATACACATCATGGTAGGCCTCACATGGCTGCTGGAAAGACCTTCCGTATTTAGCTAAGTCCCGGTGGGGTAGTACCCAATCTGCACTGTACAAACTGAATATCTAGCATAGGATATCCGCTTGTAATGGAAGGGCCGGATGCAATGTAATCCCATTCGGGTCCGGATCCTGGCCCTATTACAATCGGTTCTGGCTGGGATCGAACCGTTCAAAAATTAATTTTCACAGTTGAATGTGGGCCATTCTCTATCTCGTAATATACATGTAATTACATGTCGGACCTTGCCTGCTTTGCCCCATGTGTCGCCTCTATGGTAAGTCTACTTCCCACATTATCCAGTGCCACGTGTCATTTTTTACCCGACTATGATCTTGAGCAATTGTAAGGAGGTTGGGCGTATCTTGTAGATTGGCATACAGCTCCAGATTGCTATACAAGTATCCTGTATTGGAAGGTGGCTGTCTCCCGCCAACCAGACCGTTCCAGCAAGTGGAGGATCCGCTTAGGTGGGCCCACTCTGGCATCAATTGCATGATGAAATTTTAGTTGAATGTCACAAAAAAATATATATAGGAAGATTCGTCATTCAGGTGGGCCACATCAAGGGAAACGGTTGGAGGGATGCCCACGGTTATTTTTTACAGGTTCGCTGTGATGTGTATTCACAATCCACTCTTGCTAACTAGTTGTGTCATCGATGGTTGGGTCAAGGCTCAAAATTCGGGCTGACCTGTGATCTAGGTGGACCATATCAAGAGAAAAGTTTAATAGGGAATGTCTAAAAGTGTACACAAGTTGATTCGAGTCGAGCTTTGCCCAGCTCGGCTCAACTCAACCAGTAAGATATCCTAGTTCGAACTCCCCTCTGCTCGGTCAGCAAGATACCCCAGTTCGAACTCGCCTCAGCTCGGTCCTCAAGCTTGATTGGTAGCTCGGCTCGGTTTGATTAATAGCTCAGGTCAGTTCAAGTCAAGATTGGGCCGAGTTCACCTGTGTAGCATTTTTACAAATTAACACATGTAATGCGTATTCAAAATCTCACTGTATGTAAAATAACAGCAATGGTTTTACAAGTATTTTATTAAACACTTTGTAAATAATATAAAAATCAAGAAAAAAAATGATATTTGCTTCATATACATACCTTCCTTACCACCCGCCACACTTCATTGTATCATTTCATCAAACACTCGGTGAGCAACATTAATATCAAGGTAACCGAGTTACCAAACTAGTTCGATCCGAGTTTAATTCAAGTCGGGTTCGACCCAAGTCTAGTTGAGCTCGAGCAAGCTCGAACTTGGTTCGAAATTTTTTCAATTAAAAAAATTAGCTCAACTCGACTCCAACTCAGGTTCAACCCAAGTCAAATCAAGCTTTTTCTAGTTGAGTCGAGCGAGCTAACTGAGCTAACTCGGTTCATGTACAACCCTATGAATGTCCACCCTTGAATTTTTATAGCCTACCATGGTGATCATTACCTGAAGTCCTTTAATTATCAGTTGTCTCGCTAAAATTTATGCCTAGAGCTCTTGCTTGGTGGGTGGGAGTCTCTCAACACGCATTTTTCACTCATGTGGTCCACCAAAAATCATGGATGTAGCTATTTTTTGGGCCTTCGACCTTTAGGTAATCCATATAATTGTTGAAATGGATTTTAGAAACACATCAGGGAGAGGCGTCAAAGTGCAACTTTCTATAGCATAAGATGGAATTAAAGATGATCTCTAATCCTGAATGTCCATCTTGTCTATGGTAATACCCAATTAGGGAAGCAAAATATTAGTGGTGTGTTGACCTGTCAAGGTTTTGTGAGACTCATCATTATATATTTGTTATATCCACATTGTTCATCTATTTTGCAATATCATTTTAGGGCTGAGTCCAATAATGGGCCCAATCCAAATTTCAAGGGGACTACATGGTAAAAGGCATCATTGAACCTTCCTAGTGCCCACCATGATGCTTATTTTCCATGCAAGCCCTTCTTAAGGTCACACGGACATGAAGGTAAAACACAAAGATGGGGGCCACTATGATGTTTGTGTATTATATCCATACAGTCTATCTATTTTTAAAATTCATTTTAATCTATGATCTAAAAAATGAAACAAATCCAAATCTTAGGTGATATAGTAAACCATGGTAATAGACCATTAAAAACTTCTTGTGGGCCACAAAAGTTTTGGTTCAAGTTAATATTTGTATGGTCTCTTCATCCAACTCTTTGTGACCTTATTAACAAGTTAAATGACCAATAAGCATTCTAGTGTCCTTATGAAGTTGTCAATGGTGTGGATTCAATCATTATTGTTTCTTGTGGTATGGTCCAGCTAAGATTTGGATCTCATTTTTTAGATCATGCCTTAAAATAAACTTTCAAAACCTTTTTAACATTAGGCGTTCACTTTCCATTTCATTTCTCATAGCCCGCCAACGTTTTGGATCGAAGTAAATATTGGGCCCATATGGTTTCATGAGGTGTTGCTTCACATGGACTGTTCAAATTTTAGAGTCACACCACGTATGATGAGTTTATAAGAGTTTAATGCAAACTGGTGAGCAGCAGAGCATTCGGGATATATATATATATATATATATATATATATATATATATAAAGTGGACCTATAATTTTTACATGTGGTAATTGTAGGAATGTATTCTATCTAAATTCCCTGTCAACTTTAGCCAATGAACTTCCATTCCAATTACTTATGTAAATAATTATTACTCGTGTACTATTTGGAACCGGAAGAACTGTGGAGCCGAACTCGAGCCGACTAAATGTTCCCATTTGGTCCGATTCTAGAATGCACCAGTTCTGATTTTGGTTCCAAAAATCAAAGAACCGTTTAGTTCAGTTCGACTCTGGTTTAGGGGTATGTAGAACTAAACCGAACCGTGGAACTGAACCTATAATCGAATCATGAACTGAACCTGAAACTATTTTATGAGTTTATAATATATTTCAGTGTATATTTGACTCATTATTTATGGTTTACAATCCGCCATTTGATTATTTTCATAAATATATTTTTTCACACCATACATAATACATAAACCATTCATCAAATGGATCACAACACAAATAAACATGGGCTAAATTATAAAATAAAACATGCAATTGGGCTGAATTTTAAAAAGCCTAGAATCATGGAATCGATCCGGAACCAAACTGATTTTCATGGTCCGGATCCAATTCGATTATAGGGTGCTAACGATCCGGTTCTAGTTCCGAAAATCTTAGAATCATATGGAATGGTTCGGTTCCAATTTCAACCCGGAATTGGACTGAATAAACCCGTGTGCTACCCCTAATTACAACTGCAAAATGAAAAATTAAAATTCCAGACAGACATGTCCTTACGTAACTGCCTATCATCACATCCCAGAAGTCATGATTGATCATATAAATCTTCTATAAAAATGGCAGTGAAAGAACAATTTCAACATTAGATCTATTGCTAAAAGTGAACGGTCAAAAAGGCAAAAGTTGCAAAATGATTCACATTCCTTGACCATCTAACTACTTTTCGCAAAAGATGACGCTTCTTACTGTATTGTACATTATCCAATGGCTAGAATAATCCCAAGAGCTATTTTTGGTCTATCTACCCGTTGCCCACGAGCACCACAATTTGGACGGTCCCAATCATAATAGTTGAGTGCGTTACCATGTACGTCATAGGTGCATGAGCAACAAACCTTGGTACTCCGCATGGTCATGTTATCAGTTCTTTCAAGCATGAGAGAAGTGGGCGGGACGGCACATGTATTAGAGATCCGGGCCATTCATCATGTACGGGACACTGTGAACACGCGGTGTACCAAAAATTAGGGCACCACTCTTGTTAGCTCTATGTTTGTTTCATATCACACGTGCCATGTGCAGGCGTGCCAAAATTGATATAGTAGATGGATCCAAACTGATTAACTTCAATCCCAAGCACCGAAATAAGAGATTCGTCCATATATCATTAGAATATGAAAAAATCCGCTGCTTACTCAGTCACTTGTAGATTTCTATAACTACTAGGTGATAATCAGATAGTAAAGCTTTTCGATGGGTTTAGCTTTGAAATCCACAAGAAAAGATTTTAGGTAGACCACTGTAAATTAAATAAAAAGAAAAACTCAGAATCCAATATCAGGCATAACCTTAGGAACATTTAAAAAAAGAATTGCATGATGCCGGATGAAGTATAAATTTAACGTCTGAGCATATATTTGAATTATGACTAAATATTATAATTAAGAATAATTGTCACTTTTTTTAAAATTTTATTATTATTATTATTTTTTTTGGATTAGCTTGTTAGTGTATACCCATGTCAGTACACACACTCTATGTTAGCCACTCCCACTAGGGATCGATACCAAGACCTATGGATTTAGGTGTAGAATTACTGTTACTTTATTATCATTATTCATAGGATAACTATAGTAAAAAATAGATAATTTTGATTTGATTGTTGAGTTGTATTGGGTTTGTGTATGTTATTAGATTAAATGTCTTTCATCTATCATTTATAGATTTTTATTATAACTTGTTTCTTCATATGTTTCTTATATTATTATAGTGGTTATAATAGTTGAAAAGTCCTTTTCTATAATTTTATTTTCTGTTTAGTTCTGCACTCTTTTGTTGAGCTTTGTTCTATTTATCAGCCAGTTGTTTTATTCTCATGCACATTTATGCTTTTCGTTCCGTTTTAACACATCTTGGCTGCCCTTTCCGCTTCAGTTTGTCTCTCAGTCGCTTGTTTCACTTTTATAATCTTTAGGCTGCTCATTTCATTCTCAGACGCATCTCAGCAACTTGGTTTACCTTTACATACTTTTCCATAACTCAATTAGCTTTTGAAAATCCACCAATGGCCTAATGGATGCTTCTGGACCACTTGGTATACTTATAAATACATCCCGCTACTGTATGTCTTATCATCTTGTAATTGTCATTAGGTAAAAAGCAATCCAAGTATTCTTAAAAATATTTAACGTGCAATACATTTACCTTGGTATAATATATGTCATTTCTAATTAAGTTTTGAAAAAACACTTAAGAATAGAATATAACACTTATCAAGTAATCAACCTAAACTATTGGCCGACTCATTTTTAACATATCAATTTAAACTAACTGATCGACCGATTGACATCATTTCGGTACATGGCAGCGTAACAGTTTGCCAATGGCCCGGATTTTTGACACATACGTCATCCGCGCAGATCTCCGACGCGCCTTTCGCACCATCGCATGGAAGCTGTCGTGAATCACCACCATCTACTTAAATGCGTTTGTCTTTATGATAATCATCATTTTCCTTGTAATTATCTTCAATCAAATCACTTTAATAAAGCAGGGCAGTTTAGTCGGGCGCGACTGAACTAGGACCCGTAACCAGCGATGTGGGTGGTATCCTGGCTGTGGGGCCCACGTCGATCTATGCAATGTATATCTAAGCCGTCCATCGGTTTTTCTAACCCATTTTATCGCACGAACCCAAAAACGAAGCAGATACAATCACAGTCGAACCACAGCACAGGAAACGGTGGTTTTTGAACGTTCACCAGTCAAAACATCCTGCAGATCACTGTAATATTTGTTTGTCATCCAACCTGATGCACCGAGGTGGGTGAGAACCTGATTGTGGGGATTACGGTGATGTATGTGCCTTAAATCTACACCGTCCAACCCTTTTGAAAGCTCATTTTAGGGGGATTCTGGTGATGTATGTGCCTTGAATCTACACCGTCCAACCCTTTTTAAAGCTCATTTTAGGGGGATTATGGTGATGTATGTGCCTTAAATCTACACCGTCCGACCCTTTTGAAAGCTCATTTTTGGGCATGATCACAAAAATGAAATAGATCCAAATTTTATGTGGACTATACCACAGGAAATAGTATTGATTGAATCCCCACCATTAAAATTTTCATGGGGCCACCACAGTGTCTATTTGCCATCCAACCTGTTGATAAAGTCACAAAGATCTAGATGAAGAGACCACACAAATATCAACTTCATCCAAAACTTTTGTGGCCCACTAGAAGCTTTAAATGGTCTATTACTACTGTTTCTTGATTATGGTCCACCTGAGATTTAGATCTATTCATTTTTTAAACCATTTATAAAATGCGCTTTCAATAAGGATGGACGGTGTGGATGTAGTCACATTCATCACAGTGGACCCCACATTCAGGGTTCCCACCCACCTCGGTATATCCGAGGTCTCACCTATACCTGTTGATCAGGTCAAGGCAACACAAATATCAAATTGATTCAGTGTGGTCCATATGAGATTTCTGCCTGATGAACGGCCTAGATGTACAAGGTGTGCATTGAGGTGGGCCCACGGCAAAGTTACCACCCACATCGCTGGTTTCCGGGTCCGGTCAAGTGCCCCATTTTCTACTTTGCTTGGGTGGATATTTGACTGTGCCTTAATGTATTTTCCTTATATCCACAATGTCCATCCGTTTTAACAGCTCATTTTACAGTTTTATCCCAAAAATTAATCAGATCCAGATGGCAGGTGGCCACACCGCAAAAAACAGTGGTGATTCAATACCCGCCATTCAAAACTTCCTGGAGTCCATCGGAATGTTTATTTTTCATCCAACCCGTCGATAAGCTCAAAAAGATATGGAGGAAGGCCCACACAAATATCAGTTTCATCTCAAACTTTCGTGGTCCACATTAAGTTTTTAATAGTCAGTAACCATTGTTTCCCATGTGATCCACCTGATACTTTTATCTACTTCATTTTTAGTATCAAGCTCCGAAATGAGCTGTAAAAACGGATGGACGGCTCGGATGTTAGGTAAATATTTTAATGTGGCCCCACAGTACGGGATCCACCCACCTTGGTAGATCCGTAATCCACCGAAAGCTACGCCCCCCATTTTCGATGACATATCTTTAAAGCTTAAACAATCACACGTGTCGCCGTGTGGCGTCTGCTTTTAAAAGCGTTAAAAAAGACTCCACTAAAAACATACACCCGCCGTTTCGTGTCGTTGATGGGCACGGCACGCTAAGTCGTGACGCTACCAAACGCACCTTTACAAGATTCGCACGTGCCAAAATGGCATTTGTGCTAGACATCGGATCCGTCCATAATCTCGGCCTCACCATAATCCGTCGGGCCATAAGCGTACGTTGAATGAACACTGCTGGAAAGCTTACCAGCCGTCTATTATTTTATACGGGGTTTGCCCGCTTGATGAGTGGAAAGATTGATGTATGTTCTACGTGATTCATATGATGAGACCCACGTAATGCAAGGCTCAGGTTTCTCACATGCGAGATAGGTTGCACGTGTGCCACATATTATTGGGCCATTGGTATTATTGTCAAATGGCATACGTGCTCGGATGGGAATCCGAAGGAGAGTCCGCACATGCGAACTTTCATTCAGATGCCTGCCCGGCTCCGGGTTGGACCCGGCTTCGTGGGGGAAGCCAATTGTAGCGGTGTTTTCGAGTCAAGTTCCCTGGCCCCACCATGATGTATATGTCATATCAACACTGTCTATCTATTCTTCGAGATTATTCTAAGACACGGGTCAAAAAATAAAGTAGGTCCAAAAGTTGAGTGGTCCACGCCACAAAAATAGTAGAAATGGAAAACTTAACATTAAAAACATTAAGGGCCTGGGAAGTATTAAATCAATTGATATTTATGTTTTCCCTCCATCTTAGTTTGTGTGACTTTATAATAGGTTGGATGACAAATAAACATCACAGCGGGCATTAGAAATATTTCAGTGTTGGAAGTCACGAGAAATTGACTGACTTTTCCATGCGCTCTCAAACTTTACTTTTCAAAGCCAAAACATCTGTGTAGTTGTATAGATGCGCAATTTTCGAATGAAAGGTACAATTTTTTAAATGAAAATACCTTTCATTTGGCTTTGTTGTGTAGTCCTAGCCATATATCTATGGCTATGGATTATAACTGTAGCAATACGTAGAGTAGCCATGACATCTATCAATGCCACCACCAATTCGGCGCGACCTTGCTGAGGCCTGAGTTCTATGGGACCCTCTACACACATGTAGGGGCTCCTTTTAGCCCTTTTTAAAGCTCCCAAACAACTCCATTTTAAAATTTTCCTAATCCTTCTCCTTCAAAACCCAAAATCCACCTTCTAAGCGCATTCCTTACATCCAATCCTCCCCACCAAATCCCATATCCCTAAATACTCTTCATCTTTAGGCTCTCTATTTACTAAAATTCTTCCTCTCAAACCCAATTCCCTCAAAACCCCTCATTCCTTAAACCCATCTTCCTCAAGGGGTCATTTGACGCAGGGTATTAGATGGATTTAAGCGGGACAGAATTGTATTTCGTATCGTGCAATTCCATCCATCATTTGGAGAGGATGGGAAAGGTTGGGATTAGTTAGGATGGAATTACATTTAGTCTTATGGAATTGCATTTGGTCCATGTAGGATTTTTGTGGATTTTGAATTCCATTACACATGTGAGCTCCACATTGATGCATGCATTTATCTATGTCGTTCATCCATATACAATGTTTACATGTGATATTTTAGTTATATATGTGTACAAGTGAACAACATCCGTTGTAAATTTGGTCCATTGATTACAATTTCATGGCCCACCAAACATGACTTTACTTAATCTGATGTTTTCCGACAGCAAAATTTTTATCCCAAACATAGGTTTAGATAGCTACCATAATATTTCTAAACAAGTAATCATTGCGTAATAATGGTGTTAATCTCATCTAATACAATTCAATACCATTCAAATCCATAGACCAAACACGCCCCAAGGGGTAACTACTCCGAATCCACGAAGCTAGAAAATTAACAGAGGCAAACTGAAAATCAAGCGAGGCTAACTTGAAATTGAGTGAGGAAATTGGAAATTGAGCGAGGCAAAGAGGAATTTAAGCGAGTTTGCCCCGCTCAATTTCGAGTTTGCCCTGCTCAATTTTCAGTTTGATCCACTCAATTTTTAGTTTGCCCCACTCACTTTTTAATTTTTTTTGCTCAATTTTTAGTTTGCCCCGCTTAATTTTTAGTTTGCCCTGCTCAATATTTAGTTTGTCTCGTTCAATTTTCAGTTTGCTACGCTTAATTTCTAGTTTGTCCCGCTTAATTTCTAATTTGCCCTGTTCAATTTTCAGTTTGCTCTACTCAATTTTTAATTTGCCCCACTCAATTTTCAATTTGCCTCACTTAATTTTCAGTTTACTTCACTCAATTTCCAATTTGTCGCTCAATTTGCAGTTTGCCCTGCTCAATTTGCAGTTTGCCTTGCTCAATTTTAAGTTTGCCCCGCAATTTTCAGTTTGCCTTGTTGAATTTTCAGTTTACCCTCCTGAATTTTCAGTTTGCTCCGCTCAATTTCTAGTTTACCTCATTCAATTTTTAATTTGCTGCGCTCAATTTCTAGTTTGCCCCGCTCAATTTTCAATTTAGCTCGATCAATTTCCAGTTAGTCTTGCTCAATTTTCAGTTTACCGCACTTAATTTCTAGTTTGCCTCGCTCAAATTTCAACTTGTCTCGCTTAATTTTCAGTTTGCCTACTCAATTTATAACCGTAGCCATTGCTTCAATAGGCTTGCAGTCATATATACCCAAAAATACCCTTGCATACACCGTGACACTATGGAACTTTGTCTTGTCCATGGTTGCACTGTCCAATATCTAAAAAAAGAATCTATGACTATGGAATATAACCACCTTATGTAGCGTAGTCATTGCTTTAATAGATTCATACAGCTTGGAAAAGCAGGAGTATTTTCATCTTTAAGTTTTTGACCATATAGCTTTGGTTTAGATTTAAAAAGCAAGTTTTGGAGGGTTTAGAAAAGATGCTGGGTAAAAGGATGCGTCTACACTGGCCAATTTCTCGGAAGTCATTGTCTCCACTGCTTTTTTGTGGTGTGTTCCACTTGGGCTCTGGATCTACTTTATTTTTGAAGAAAATAACTAAAATGATCAAAAATGGGTGAACGGTGTGTATATACACAACATGGTGGTGCCTAAAGAACCTCGTTACACCAACGGGTCATGAAACAATGGTGATATAACTCTTATCATTAACAACTTACCAAGCCCCATTGTAATGTTCATGTGCCATCTTACCTATGATTAGGCCACACATGCCTAGATGAACGGAAAACACAAATATCATCTTAATCCAGGACTTGTGGCATCTAAAATGTTTTTAATGATGTACGTTTAATAACCGTTGTTTTCTGTTTATGTGGTCTACTTAATATTTGGATCTATCTCAAAAAAATTTAGCTCATGACATAGAATGATATGAAAAATGATTTGGTCGACTTAGTGCACCCCACTGTCAGCTCAGACTTCACTGTTAGCCACCTCACTCGCGGTCGATACCAATACCTCAGTGTTAAAACGAGGTATCTTTCAATCAGTCTAACACTTAAACTATGGATCAGGGTGCAGGAAGCAGATTGACTGGTGTACCTCACACCAGCGACGTAGGTGTAGGTATGTGCCGTGGAAAGACTGAGTGCTGGCACTCCGCGAGCTCTGAGTTGTACAAACGGTTCATCCACGTCCTTCATCCATTTTTTCATATCATTTTAGGATATTCTCTGGAAAATGAGATGGATCTAAATCTCATGCGACCGCAATGCAAAAACCAATGGTTGATTGAATATCCACCACTTAAAATTTTTCAGAGGCTGCAAAAGTTTTGAATGAAATTGAACTGCTCAACTTAATTAAAAGGTTGGATTGCAAATAAACATTACATTAGGCCCTAGGAAGTTTCTAATGGTGTGCATTCAATCACTACTATTTTCTTGTATTGTGGTTTACTTGAGATTTAATTCCATCCCTTTTTTATCTCATGCACTAAAATGATATTGAAAAATAAATGAACCACATGGATAAAATACATTTATCATATGTTGTAACCACGGATCACTTTCCATTAACCAACCTTGTCTTTGCGTAGCTAAATGCACAGTTAACTTTTAAAAAGTCATTTTACGGCTGCTTTGTCTTAATTTCTACGGTTATATCCTATTTCTTCACGTCGCTGGAGATTCTTCAGCAGGAAGGGAGAGGTCCACCGACAATTTTGTTGACATCATGTTGTTCTATTTTCGGTAGTCCACGGTGAATGAAGAAAGCAGTAGTTTTGAATAACAATTCCCATTTTTGCCACCCACATTGTTAAAAGAAAAGGAGCAAGTACAATGTAAAACACATGAAAAGCCCAACCATGCATGCCCAGATTGAAATAAACAAAATAAATAATGGGCTTAAATTAATGATATGATTTGCCCAATAACGGATTAATATTGGATGAATTTGACCCATCATCGATAACTAACCTATAGTAGATGTCAAATCCTATCTCTCCAAATAGCTAGGAACCGAGTGATTTAGATAGGTTGTTCAAATGAACGACCGTGATTAAGGGAAAGATATTTAAGAAGAATATAATAGTAGAGCATCTACACGTAGGAGAGGAAATATGAGATTTGATGCTTTCAAACTTTTTCAAGGCCTTCTTGGTCAAGAGTTTCTAGCTTTTCCTATGGAGACTGTCTTATTCAAAAAGCTAACAACATGAGTGTGAAAGTTTTAGAAGTAACATAAAAACCTTAATAAGGGTTTCACCGTCTCGACGATCTATAAAATATGCGATTGAAGAAAAATTTTATGCCCTACGCTAAACACATTTATATGTTTTTTTCATTTTTCTTTTTCTTTTTCTTAACATAGTATAGCTTAGTTTAGTTATTGCCTAGCTGCTCCCACTAGAGTATCATAAGAGTAGAGATAGTCTTTCTACAACCTTAAGTTGTAGATTGTAGTATTTTAAGTTATGATTTTGTTGATCACATCTATCTCAATTTGTCTGTTCCGATAAGCATTTAAGGTATTTATCTCTTTTCACTTTTGGTTATTCATTTGGTTGTTTTACAAGTACTTGTTGGTTATAAATAAATATCATTTTATAATAATTGACAAAATTAGCAATGTTTTGCCTTATTTAATTTGAATATATATTTTCATTCATTTAATAATTTTTTTGAACTAGTGCAGGTGAAATGACAAGTTTTTGAGGCAGTGGGCTCAAATATATTGTCATATGGTAAAAAGAAATCATCCAAAAGGATTATCCTCATTTCCTTTTATTAGTCATCTGTTCGGACCATACTACCGATGGCTAAGATGACTTTAGATATTTGATCTCATTCTCTAATATATTCATTTTAGTGAAGAAGACATCAACAATTCAATCAAACCTTAAATCAGACAAACTCTAGCTAGCTCGCACATCCAACTCACACATATGCATTCAATCTACACCCCGGATCATACAAGTGATCTTTCCCATTGAATTAGAGTGCAAACGCCAACACATCACATGGACTGCACACGTGCCCACTACCTTATCCCACTACCTTACAATAACCATAAAACCGCCTAAAAATTAAAAACACCCAATTAGGTGGGCTGCTCCGGAAGTTTTGTGCAATGTACAATATTTTAAGGTGAGACTTAGTTGATTATTAGATCAACGGATATTTGGAGTCTCTAATAATCATGGTGGGTGCTTGGAAGCATATTGCCTGTGACCCTCACCACAAAGCTAATCCTATGCAGGAGCTGTGTGGGGCCCACCTGTAACAAATACACTCTGTCCATCTTTTTTTTAAAGACTGTGACGGGACAGAAATCTTAAACTCAGAAAGATCCAAAACTCAGGTGAGCCACACCAAGTGAAACAGTGGAAACGAAAACAGCCACGGTTGAAACCAAAATGAATGGAATACGGATTCACTGCTTCAAGCAGGGAAATTGTAGTTGTTGCAATTTAATTGTACGGTATTATTACACACCGTCTGGTTGACTGGCATGGACCAACGACGATACAGGTAAGCAGAAAGTAATGCTTTTGGCAAGCAGTGGATCCGGAATCGAAAGATAAACTTCTGCACGCGGATTGTGCAGTTGGGGACGCGGCTCACCTGCCACACACAACACACCAGACCAGCCATGTGGTTGGACCCTGACCGTCCGGTCCACCTCGATTTATACATTGTATATCCAAACCGTCCATCCGTTTTTGAAAGCTTATTATAGGGATGGTTCCAAAAAATTAAGTAGACACAAATTTCAGGTGGATCATAACATAGGAAACAGAGGTCAATGATTGCCCACCATTAAAAACTTCCTACAGCCTATGGTAATATTTATTTTCCATCCAACCCATTAGTAAAGTCACACAGACCTGTATGAAGGGAAAACACTAACATAAGTTTTGATCCAAAACTTTGGTGGCTCATGAAAGGTTTTTAATGGCCAATGACCACTGTTTTCTCTAGTATAGCCCAACCGAATTTTATCTTTTTTATTTTTGGGACCATGGCCAAGATAAGTTGTAAAAACTCGGTGTGGATGCACAATATATTTATTAATGTGGTCCCCATACGTTCATGGTACAATTAAGGTGTTACCGGAGTACCTAACACGTTCAGGGTGTGTTTGGGCAGTGGGATTAGCCAATTTCACTCCATGTTTGGGAAGAATGGAAAAGCTTAGAATTAGATTAGAGGGAATTGCATTGGGTCCCGTGCCAATTTCACTTAATGTTAGCAAGTTGTGTAGGTCTCATCGTGATGCGTGGGCTATATCTACACTATTCACCCATTTTTTGAGATTATTTTAGAGCATGGGCCAAAAAATAGGTAAACCTAAAGCTCAAGTGGGCACCACCATAGAAAGCAATGGGGATTGAATACCCACTGTTAATGTAAAAATCTGGTCCACCCTCTTTAGAGCTTCAAGTACTTGCACAGGAAGAAGACAAAGGAGACCCTGGCTAGAGCAGGGGACTCTCCGATGCCAAAGTTAGGTTAGGAATTTGGATCTTATAGTATTGAGGGAATTTGGGAGAGAATTTTTGTGTACCTTTCACCCTTGGAGTCTCTTCTATTTATAGAAGAGGGAGGATTCCGCCGTTCGGGGATTCTTTCCCAATATTTTAGAGATTTTTTGTGATCCTAGAACTTTTTGAGATTATAGGATCCCATGATTGTTGAGATCTAACGCTATCTTCCGAAGATCTTGAATAAGATTTCTATTTTTTAGAAAGATCTTTCGGATCCGTAGCTCGATTTTAGGTTGGGTCGACGTCTGGCCGACCTATGGCTGACCTTGGGTCAGGTTGATATATGGCCAACCTATGGCTGACTCATGGCCAACCTCTGGCCGATCCATGGCCGACCTCTGGCTGATATATGGCCGACCTCTGTCGATCTATGGCCGACCCATGGTCGACCTCTAGCCGATCTATGGCTGACCTATGGCTCGTAGCTTCATTCTTTAAGTATCCTTGCATTTGCATCACCCTTCTTGAAGATTAGCATGCTTTTGGACGTAAAAGACTTATAAGGCTCGGGTTTCATTGGGCCCACACTAGTTCAGTAGAGTCGGTCCATTCCATAAACTGACTTATTTACTTATCCATTTTTTACCCCAACGGTAAGCCCCCCTTACTTCTCGGGCTGACATGTGGAGGTTCGAGAAATAAGTTGGTCGAATTATGTATGGTTGGCTTATGCCTAGTTGGCTTATGCGCGGTTAGCTTATGCTGAGTCGGCTTACGCCCAGTTGGCTTATGCCTGGTCAGCTTACGCTTGGTTGACTTATGCCTGGTCAGCTTACGCCTAGTTGGCTTATGCCTGATCAACTTAAGTTCAATTGGCCTATGCCTGGTCGGCTTACGCTCGGTTGGCTTATGCCTGGTCGGCTTACGCCCAGTTAGCTTATGCCTAATCGGTAATTGGCTTATGCTTGGTCGGCTTACGCTCGGTTGGCTTATGCCTGGTTGGCTTACGCCTAGTTGGCTTATGCCTGATCAGCTTACGCTTAATTGGCTTATGCTCGGTTGACTTATGCCTGATCGGCTTACGCTCAATTGGCTTATGCCTGGTCGGCTTACGCTCGGTTGGCTTATGCCTGATCGGCTTACGCCTGAATAATGGTTGACTCATGAAATGGGTCGGCATGGATGGATTCCTTGAAATCCCTTAGGCTGAGCTCTAGCATGGATAGATCCTTAGGAATCCTCTGGTCGCTAACGGAGGAATTCTCTCATTCTTCCATTTGCTCCATATCTTCAACCAAGTTGTTTCCTATTTGAATAACACAGCTCCAGGTGCGAGATCGAGCACCGAGCTAACTTGTCGAGGTTGGGATGACCTGTTGAGGTCAATGGAACTGTTGAGGCCGAGCTAACCTATTGAAGCCGAGCTAAGCTGTTGAGGTTGAGTTGACCTGTTGAGGGCCGAGATAAGTTGTTGAGGCCGAGCTAAGCTATTGAGGCCGAGCTGAATTGTTGTGGTCGAGTTAACCTGTTGAGGCCGAGCTGAGCTGTTGAGGCCGAGCTGACCTGTTGAGGCCGAGCTAACCTGTTGAGGCTAAGTTGACCTATCGAGGCCTGGATGACTTAGAAGTAGTAGATCCTTAAGCGTTCAACATTCCATGGGCGGGGTAAGAGCCCCTTATGTCTTCTAGTCGATATGTCTCTCAATATTAGAAGTCGAGGTCGGAGTTAACCAATGAGCCTTATTATCGAGTTGACCTTCCAAGGCCGAGCTGTCGAGGACGAGCTGACTTTCTAAGGCTGAGCAAACCTGAGAGTAGTATGTCGACCTGCCGAGGTCGAGATGACTTGTCGAGGCTTGGTTATCAGGTTTCCTTACTTAACTTGGCTTCTTTCAGCATTTACTTCGGCTTAGTATTCAAGTGAGTGTACCGATGGAAGTGACTTTCTGGATGTCGGTTGGTATGTTGACCCCAGTCTTGGTCATGTTCTTTCTTTCTTTTGGCGCTAACAGAAGAGTATTCCCCTTATTCCTTTCGCATAATGTCCTCAACTGAGTTGTTTCCTCTTTAAGCAACACAGCTCCGGGTGCAAGATCGAGCACCAAGCTGACCTATCAAGGCCGGGCAGACCTTTCGAGGCTGACTTGAGTTGCCGAGGCCGAGCAGACCTGTTGAGGCCGAGATAACCTGTTTGAGGTTGAGCTGATCCTGTTGAGGCCGAGGTGACTTGTTGAGGCTTATTTGTCGATGCGGAGTGGAATTGTTGAGGCCAAGCTGGGCTATTGAGGCTGGGCCGAGTTGTTAAGGCCGAGCTTATCTGTCGAGGCAAAGCGGAACTGTTAAGGTCGAACTAAGCTGTTAAGGTCGAGCCGAGCCTGTTGAGGCCGAGCTACGCTGTTGAGGCCTAGCTAAGCTGTTAAGGCCAAGCTAAACTATTGAAGCCGAGGTGGTTTTGGCCGTTATGCCGTCGAGCGGGCTCAAGATTATTGATTCAATGTCACGCCCCAAACTCGGAAACCGAGCTCACAAAATTCTCGATCGCCAAATCCAGCGCCGACAGCCTCCGTAGAACCCCATTCTCGGCTCTTAGCTCCCATTCGCCAGGTTCCGATCCTGGGATGCTACGAGGAGGATTTTCAACATCAGTTTGATTCGTAATAAGCATAACCAAAGGCATAGCCCACAAACAACAACCAAGAACTCCATGACATTTCCACTATAATCAAAAACTTTACAAGTACAATGAGCATAAAGGGAAATACAGTGGTGTAGAATAAAAACTCCAAAACACTCTGCAACGTGCTCCTGCCTCAGCGCTGCTGCGATCCAACGTCACCTGCACGCAACGGTCGTACATAAGCTTACAGAAAGCTTAGAGGGTGGTGAAAGTGTGTACGCAAGGTAGTAACATGAACATGCAATGACAGAGTAATGCGGAATATGCAGATGGAATCATAATATCATGAGCCGTACCAAGGCTTATGCGATGCAAGACATGAATGGTATCGGCCACCCCAAGGCCATGTGATGTACAATGCAACTCAAGCATACAGATCCTCATCTATGTCCACACATCAATACAGCTCAAAATATGAAATATCACCGGGGTCTAGTACACTCTAAACCAGATTGCCGCCACATCGAGCGCAATAAGGTAAGTGGAAGAGACCACACTATCCGTCTGCCAATATCGGGCGCGATTCGTCGATAGCGAACCCATTCCTCGAGCTGGTCAGACTCAACCTAGCATTGCCCCCTACACTCGGGCGGGTAAGGCC
Organism: Magnolia kwangsiensis; assembly: GCA_037074715.1. NCBI lineage: Eukaryota > Viridiplantae > Streptophyta > Magnoliopsida > Magnoliales > Magnoliaceae > Magnolia > Magnolia kwangsiensis. The sequence goes on along the minus strand of CM073578.1, from coordinate 122,828,000 downwards.
GCACCCTCTTCCAACCGACCACGACACAGTGGAGAGTGTAACCGTCTGGTAGTTGGCACTCAACGCTCATCTACCCACTCGGTATAGACGTTAGAGCAACCTCTTGGTACCATAAGGGTTTAGGGACTTTCACCTAGGGATATCTATAGTACCCTATGTAGAACAAGATTTTTCGATATCCAATCCTGCCAACCACGATGCGTCTGTGGAGGCTACGACCCTGATGTCGCTAGGGCGTACAATAACCATGTCATACAAATGCGGAATGGATGAATCACGCTATCCAGTCATGCAACCAATCCTGCGCATACCGTGCGCTCATGTAGGGTAACACCGCCTAACCGGGAGCCCATAAACAACCTGTCCGAAGGCAAATGCTATGATCAGACAATTCTCACGTCAAGCATACATATGATGCGTATGATCATGAGTCATGAAACTGTACTAAACATGATAAAATGAACTACCTCACAATGCAGATGGACCTGGACGGCCTATACACGATAAGTACGACCCAGTAATGAGTCCTAAGGAGAGTCATAATGTGGACATCCAACCAACATTACACTCGTAATGTGGATGTCAAACCAACATTACTCCCAAGGCACGATCTTTGTAAACATCAATACTTAGTCTGTAATGGATTTACACATTGCAATGGGCCGTAGGTTATCCCCCTTGGACCTTACATATATATATCAAATGGGCCATATCCTATGAGCCTTTTATTCATCAGATGGGCCACATAAATGGGCCACATCAATGGGTCTTATATGCATTGCAATGGGTTAAAACCCGTGAGCCTTAGATTGCATCAATTGAACCTAGTCACATGAGTCTAGTATGTATCAAATGGGCCACACCAATTGGACCCCCAAATGTATATCCAATGGGCCTCAACCCAGAGGCCTTATATGAGTCGAATGGGCCTAAATCCCTAGGCCTTAAACAATTCAAATGGGCCTAATCCATGAGCTTGCATGCATATCAAAGTGGGCCTAATCCCATGGACCCTTTTTTTGTCAAATGGATTTAGTCCCATGGGCCTTACAATATATCAAATGGCCTACTTTCATGGGCTTTTAAAATTTCAACAAAAAGGTCTAATTACATGGGCCTTGAAGTACATCAAATGGGCCCAGTCCCATGGATTTACAACACATCAAATGGGCCTAGGATCTTAGGCCTTAAGTGGATCCAATGGGCCTAGCCCATAAGCATTTCATAAACCAAATGGGCCTAGCCCATAGCCCTTTTGAAATTCAAATGGGCCTAGGCCTGTTACAAACCAAATGGGCCAAACCCATATGAGTGGCCCACCCATCTAATAACTCATGCATTAAAATGATCTCACTAAGTGGATGGACGGTTTGGATGCATTACATGCATCATGGTGGGTCCCACTGTCCAATGGACAGTGCGGATAAAAAAACACATACATTACACAGGGCCCCACCGTCCGCTGGACGGTGGAGGCACACAAGCAAGAGGGGGGGGGGGGTGCCACCGCAGTGAGTGCCACCGTCCGCTGGACGGTGGACTTGGCACATACATCCATGTGGGTCCCACAAATGTGGCCCACCGTAATATTTATTTAAAATCCAACCCATTCATAAGGCCACTTAGACCTGGATGAAGGGAAAACATAAATTTCAGCTTGATCCAACACGTCAGTGGGCCCCAAAAGGATTTTAATGGAAAAATTCAATTCACACTGTTTCACTTGGTGTGGGCCACCTGAGCTTTGGATCTGTTTCATTTTTGGAGGGGGGCCCGCCACTGGGGTGGCCCACCTAATGAACAAGTTGGATGACAAAATAAACATTATTGTGGGGCCCACGGCTGGAGCCGTGGGTCCCTAACTGGACGCCACCCGCCTGCTTGGACGGCTGCACGCAGCAGCGTGCAGCGCTGCCAGCGCCCACTGACAACCAGAGGCTCTGCCACTTGGATTTCAGAATTTGAGAAAATACAGTTTTCTCGAGGTTTTTCGCACGTGGGGCCTGCTTCGCCAAAATCTGTCCCGACCATAGCGTTCAGCGGCTCGAGGCCGTCCAACTGAGTCTAGAGTTTGAATTTTTTTGATGCTTAGAAGTGAAATAAAATAAGAAATTAGTGTTTGAATGGTGGGAATGTAATATTTGGCGCTATGGCCCACCAGGTGATTGGATCAGCTCCAAACTTCTACCCAACGGCTAAAATGTCGTGGGTAAGAGGATGGACGACTTGGATCGAACATAAACATCAGGGTGGGGCCTATGCAAGGGGACCACTCAAGTCCCTTTCTTTCCTTTTCTTTTTTTTTTTCAACTTCCTTTACAACGTCTAGCGTCCCAGACGCTGGACAGTTCTATATTATTTTTTTTTTGGAAATGGTGGGCCCTGATGAAGTGGGCCACCACATGATGGGTAACATGGTTTAACGTTTAAGGTGAGCCCCACTTGAATAAAAATAATTACATTAAGGTGGGATCCATTCAAGTGGGCCACAACCCTATAGCATAAAAAATAAAATAAAATAAAATAAAATAAAATAAAAGCAATAAAAGAGAGAGAGACATGGAGAGTGGGACACGTCCTATGATGAAGGGGCCCCGTCATTATGGGCCCTCCTTTGCAATGAATCATACAATATACGGATCCCGTTGAACATGAGACCATCAAATGTAAATCAACGGTGGAGATCCATTCTCCACCGATATGGACGGTCTAGATGACCTTTCTAAGCGAAATAAACATTATGATGGGGTCCATGGAGAATGGCCCCATCATGGAATGATCATGATGATCCAAGTGGTCCATTGGTCACAAATAAGGGTCCCAAGTGAGATCCATACCATTGATCGGTGGGCCTCACTTGGTCCACCATAAAAATAAGTAAATCTACCCTATAGAGGCACCCACCGTCCGATCTTCTCGCTCCTAGGGGTCCCTTGGCACCTTAGCTTCAACTTCAATGGTTAAGATGAAGAATGGAGGGTTGAGATGGGAGATTTCGGGGTAGGAAGGTGGGCCACTTGGAGCTTAGGAGGGTTTGAGAAATTCCATATGTGGGATGTTTTTGCTTGGAGATTTTTTTGAAATGAGAAAGAGAGAAAGAGAGAGAGTGATGTAAAGGGAGAGAGAGAGAGTGATGGATGGATAGGTGAATGATGGTTGTGTAAGAAATCTTTGACTTTTGTAGCTTTTGTGCAAGATAGGTATGGGTGGTGAAGACTTTTGTAGTTACTTGGGAAAATGGAATAAAGTGATGTATACTTGACATGTGATGGATTGATGGGTGATTGATTGATGGGATTGATGTGATTGATGTGACACATCGTAGAGATTCTCTTGGATTTCACAACGCGCGGCGTTTTCTCGCACCGAACGTTGGCCCGCATCTCTTGATCAGGGTATCCCTCAGCCCCGCGAGTCGCGGCGTCGGAACCGCGGCGATGGCGCGGTCGCTATGGTATTGGTCTCGGGTTGAGTCAACTCGGGTTGTCGGCGTATGAATCAGGGTCACGCGTCGATATCGTTTAAGGGTCGAAGGTTGCCGGAATTCCACTGGTAAGACCGCGGAAGTATACGGAAAGGTAAGGACCAAGATACGGGTCTTACATTCAGGAATAACTGAGATGACTGCAAATAGATGATTCAAAAAGAGCTTCAACTTGACTGTAGCAATGATCCAGGAAGAGCTTTCTTCTTTCATTTCCCTATTGTAGATTGTTTGGAGTATTTATGGTAGAGTAGGAACGACTTAAGATGTCGTTCTCACAGACGGTGCCAAACTGTTGATGCAAAAATCTGGTTCACCCTCTTTAGACGTTTAAGTACCTGCACAGGAAGAAGACAAAGGAAACCCTGACTAGAGCAGGGGACCCTCCGATGCTAAAGTCAGGCTAGGAATCTGAGTCTTATAGTATTGAAGGATTTTGTGAGAGAGTTTTACGTACCTTTCACCCTTGAAGTCTCTTCTATTTATAGGAAAGGGAGGATCCCGCCGTACGAGGATTCTTTCATGATATTTTAGAGATTTGTTGCGATCCTGGATCTTTCCGAGATTATAGGATCCCGTGATTGTCGAGATATAACACTATCTTCCGAAGATCTTTAGTAAGATGTCTGATTTTTAGGAAGATCTTTCGGATCTGTAGCTCGATTATAGGTCGGGTCGACCTCTGGCCGACCTATGGGTCAGGTTGATATATGGCCGACCCATGGCTGACCTCTGGACGATCCATGACCGACTTCTGGCTGTTCTATGACCGACCCATGACCGACCTTTGGCCGATCTATGGCCGACTCATGGTCGACCTCTGGCCGACCCATGGTGTAACACCCTGAAAATCGGGGGTCGTGTATAAACTCAACTCCCGAGTTCCAGACCGTCACTTATGCAACAAAAATGATTATGATTTATTGTTGTCTAATTTAAAGCATTCACATGAGTAAAAGTATACCAAAACTGCAATTCATACTTCAGATCCAGTGATAAAAGCAAGCGGAAGACTAAACAATATATATATCACTGTATGGAAAAACAAAGTAAATCTCATCTGTCTCCAAAGTATGACTACATCTCTGAGTCTCAAATACATATACATGAACAAAAATATAATGTTCAAAATAGTCCCACTGAAGTCCCATCGATCTAGGTCGCCTACGGGAAGCCATCGTGATACTGCATGTACGAGAACTCGTCCTGGTCCTCGTCGATGTCTGGCTCCACCTCCTGGATCTCAGCCTCACCTGCATCTACAACAGGGTCTGGTGGGTGTTGCAAACACCATCCCGTAACGTGGGAGTGAGTGATCAACTCAGTGGAATCATAGAGCAAGGATTAGCATGTTCACAATTCAATCATGCGATAATAGTAAAGCAGTAAATCAGACAATCCTAATACTGTTGTTAATGCAAGATGACATGACGTGATGTATGCCCTCACCGACGATCTCCCTCATACGGCAACATCTTACGACCGCGGCATGCCACACTCCCTAGAGTGCTCCACATCTTCCAGGCACATGCAATGCTATGGTGATATGATTTCCAAGTTGTTATTAGTCCGTTCAAACAACAGGATTGGGAAACTAAGGTACTTCCCTTGTATCAATCCCAACACAGATCCTATTTAGGGTCGTCACTCCTAGTAATCTCATACGATGTATATTTCGTAGGTCACTGCAAGGGCTGCCAGGGCTGTTGCTCGCACTCGTTGCACCGCTCCCCCATCACTTTATCAATACAGGCCTACCGTACTCTACTGCAACGGAAGGGTCGTCGCCTCCCGTGGACTCAGAATACGCTCGCGGTCACTACAAAGGACTCGTCGCCTGATCAGTGTAGGCCGACAGCTAGAATATAGTGTCCCATACCACCATAATCTGCTCACGAGTCTAGGTGCTCACTGGTCACTACGGGGAGGTTTGTGGCCCCAGCGTAGGCCGACAGCTCGACCACGGTGTCCCATACCACCATGCCCGGCTCATGAGTCTTCGTGGATCAAGGTACCATGGTTAACAGGATTTTCAGTGGTAAGTTCAGTACCCTAGGTTCAAGTAGTTATGACTCATACAAGGTGAACATACATCGGCCAGTCGGGTTGCTTGACGGGCTCGACTAGCGCGATCGCATCTCAAGTCGAACGACATGAAGTGCGTAAAACACTTCGCGTGGCCTAACTGCTGCCGCCAACTCTAAACACGAATCACGTTCATCGATGCGTCGTTCGTGGCTATGACCAGTCAGCCACGAATTCGCTCGGTTACCGACTGCCTGGACTAAGTCTAGTCCCAAACATTTATGGAATCACATTAGCAATATATGTAAAGGTATTGGAATTGAAATATAATCATATGAGCATGTTAACACATGTTATAACATTCAACTTAAGCAAATCTTCAACACATACTTTTCATGCATGTAATGGAATCATGCATATGGTCAACATGTAGGAAATCATTTAGGTCAGCATATTAACTAAGAAATCAATCTCAAACTACCACATAACATCATTTAATTCAATACATACTAATACAAGCATTTATACAAACACATACACTACACCCTTAAGTCTACATATAGCATGTTGACCCAAAGTGCGCAACTAGGCGAATCTCTTCGCCAAACTAATTATGCAAGCATTCCTAACTCCCTAATGCGACAACAAACCATGTCAATCACGTCAGCAAAATATGAATATAGACCGTACTTCCTACAAATGACTAAAATGCCCTAAATCTCATATTCTTCGTTAATTTACGAAACAGGAAACGAAGAGCATGTTGTACATGTCAAACGGCGATGCCGTCGATAATCTACTATTAAACGACATTGAAAGCGTTGTAAACCGTCAATCAAAGCGTCTAAAATCCTCACCTAGTCTCTTACGGATGCGGGATTTTGAACGGAGCGTGTACGCTTCGTCTACGGCAGTAGGAGGACCTATTTTACAAGTTATGTTAGCTAACACGTCGTGAATCTAAGTAAACCCTAAATCAGCAAGTTCTAGGGTTGTTTTATACCTGAAAAAGCGGAGAAATCACCAGTCAGGTGATTGGAAAGAGTCGCTGAAGCAGTAGCAATCGGTGGCTCGGAGACGGGAAAAATTCCTTCCACTCTCTCTCTCAAACTCTCTCTCCTTTTCTCTAGGGTTTGCAATTTTCGGATGAGAGAGAGAGAAATGAGGGTTTCAACCCCTTTTATAAGCTTAAAAATGTCGAAAACAGGCTCCGGAACGAAGTTTACTTGGTGACTATCCATTTCGGGGCTGTTTCGGTCCAAAAATTGCTTTCTGGTGGTCCCCTGGTCAATTGCGATCGGACTTAAGCTCATGCGTACCAGATGTAGCACGTATTAAGTTTTCAGTCTGGCAGGGTTTGCAGATCGCACGCGGAGGACCAGTTTCAGTTCAGCGGTCACCGTACGTAGATCAGGGCTGAAAGTTTCATGATAATAAATATAAATTTTTCCTGATCCGAGGGTATAATCTGGATGAATTCTGACGGTCAGAACGCTTAATACTGACGCGTCAAGTCATGTGCCAGATTTGAATTTGAAATTCCAATTCTGTCCCTATTCGCGGTCTCTTCAGTCCGGGTTCAACGAAATAGTCTGTGATTATCGGTTTGACTTGATTTTCGAGATGATTGTCAAGTCCAGCTGGGCGGTTCTAACGGTCTAAGATAGGAGGTATCGGACCTTCGACGCGCGGTCTAAATCAAATACAAGAATTCAATGTGGTCCAGAGAACAAACCCGCTTAGAGTTTGATCCGAGGTTATAGAGTATTGTAGAGTTGTTTGTTCTACTCGATTTGGGTCTTGTAGAACGTATTTAAAGTGATCAGGGACTATTTCCCAGCTACTCTAGCGTTGCGTTAGCTAACTTACGCTTAATTTCCATGAAATTTAATTCTACGCGATTTCGGGTCGAGTTGGTACTCGAGCCCAAGTACGGATTTTTCACGGGCATTACACATGGCCGACCCATGGCCGACCTATGGCTCGTAGTCTCATTCTTTGTGTGTCCTTGCATTTGCATCACCCTTTTTGAAGATTAGTATGCTTTTGGACGTAAAAGATTTATCAGGCTCGAGTTTCATTGGACTCATGCTGGTTCAATAGAATCAGTCCATTCCATAAACTGACTTATCTACTTATCCACTTTTTACCCTAACACCTACCATTAAAAACTTCTCTGGGGCTACATTAGTTTTGGATCTATCTCAGTTTTAAGCCCATCCCATAAAATGAGGTTACAAAACAAATAAAAAGTTTAGATATAATGCATGTGTATTATTTTTAATAATTACAAATGATAGTGGATATATCCATATCCAATGTACCACCATATTACCAACAAAGCATGACATTAAACTTATTCCATGGCAATTGGGACAATCCTTGTCATGAGTAATAATTATGTTTCTTGAATCCCATCCCACTAAATCCCTTCTCCTAGTGGATTGTGTATTACCCTTGCCAGTCCCTAGCTTGGAACGGAGGGAACGGACAGTTATGTGGGTAGGCCCACCTTGACGTATCTGTTCCTTATATTATTTTAAGGCATAGAAACAAAAATGAGACAGATCGAACGATCAAATGGACCAGACCACATACGCCTCTTGCATTTAATGCAACTGGCATTTAATGCTTTGGGCGTTTTAATGCAACAAGCTTACTATTTGGTGTGGTTTACTCGTGCATTGGACATGCCTCATTTTTATGTTCATGCCTTAAAATAATCTAAGAAAAGGGATTGGCGATTTGAATGTACAGTTAAATCACAGTAGGCCCGCCCACAGAACTGCCCGTTCGGAGCAAGGGACGGGCGGGGATAGTACGCAGTCCGCGTCCATTCCTTCTAATCCCACCGGCCAGACACGCCCTCAGGTCGGGTTGTTGAGCTCGCACGTGTATTGACGAGATGGGCCGAGTACAAACTCGACTGAAGACCTTGAGAAATGAGAGACTACCCAATCCGCGGCGGGTAGTCTTCTTTCCCTATTCCTCTCTCTCCCTCCTCTTTCAGCCCGGAAAAGCCAGCATTTTCATATCCCTTTCTCAGATCGTCGATTTCTTCCTTCTCATCTCTCTTTTCTAATGGCGTCTTTCACGTCTTTAAACTCTCATTCGTCTCTATCTGGGGATCCGAAGCTTTCGTCTGCTTTTTTCCCGAAGATCTGCTCTTTATTTTGAGACCTCAGCCGTTCGTCTTCCGACCGGCAAGAAAAGGGCCCCTTTGAGGAAGATGGTCGTGGCGAAATTCAAAGGGACGTAGATGAGGTAGAAGCATCCGACGGAGATGATAGAGAAGAAGATTCTGGAAGCGAAGGAGGTCTGCGAAGGGAACCAGGGCTCCGATGAGTGCAAGGTCGCTTGGGACGAGGTCAAGGAAGTCAGCTGTGCAAAAGCTGATCTTCGAAAGAAGATGGAGAAGAAAGATCAGCTGGAGTCGTTATGCGAGGAGAATCCGGAGACGGACGAGTGTCGGATCTACGAGGATTAATACATCTCAGCCGTTGATTCTCCCCAAGGTCCGGTTCTTTTTTTTTGTTTTTCCCTAACGGGCTGTAAATCTGTGCGTTGGTTTGTGCTTGCTGCTATGTGTGTTGGTTGTTTTCTTATTACCCCAGACGTTTAGTAGGAATCCTGAAATGGGCCACGGAAGATGGAGAGATCTTGGCCATTGATTTTTCGTGTAAACAACTAAATATTGTATTTTTTTTAAAAAAATCCTCAGCAATTTCAATGCTCCAAATAATGTGTAGATCGTAAGTTCAACCGGGGTGGATACCGCAAGTAACAGCGGACCCGACAGACCTCACCATGGTGGATTGTTATAAGCAATCCGTCATTCCCTCCATGCAAGCATCGTTCTAATGGGCCTGCATACCTGTTTCAGTCTCCATGCCCATGGTGCCACAAGGCCCAGGCCCAATCCCAGCAAGGGAAGGCTGCATGTGTAGGAGCTCTCAGGCTCGATTTTGGACACTTAAGATCTTCCATATACTTTGACGGCTTGATGAGTGGCCCAAACAATGGTGGTGATCCTCCAAGCCTATGAAAAATCAGATTTTCGGTATGCCTGTGTAAATGTGTAAGATGCACGCAATTTTCCTCACAAATCTTTATGTTGTGTTTAGGCTTCATTTCAATCTGTTTAGAGATGGAAAGTTCCAAAGTTTGTGTTTTCTCCACAGATTGTACAAGGATTCCAAAGTTCAGCCCAATCAAGATTATGAAGAAGCTTTAAGGCGATTCAAACATTTCCTCTCTCATCTTCTCTCATGCAACAAGTTCGGAAAAGGTTCCATCATCTTTCAGTCCACGTGTTATGAAAATTTTGTTAAGAAAGGCATGTGGACCATGCACTATAGAATATTAAGAGAGTTGAGAAATGTCTAGCTCTTTTATAAGCATGAGCCAAGAGAGGTGTGTTACATTTTTTTTTTTTCTTTTAGAGTTTGTAAGATTGTATAAAAGATTTATATGGCTTAGGAAACTACCTAAAGTAGTTAGGTGTAGTTAGAAAATTAATAGAGGCACGATTACACCACTTGGTTGGGAAAGTACATAAGGTAGTTACATGCAGTTAGGAAGTTACATGATTGAATGGGGCATGTGGAATCCTAGCTAGCATCTTATGCAAAGATAGGGGTTATAACTACTTTGATAAATGTCTTATATTACTCACCCTCAAACATGGCTAAGTGAAAAGGTCAATTTTAATAAGAATACAGCAAAACATATGCGAATTAAAGATGTTTTAATAAAGCAATTCATTGAGCTAAGTTGTTTTTATATTCAATGATAAATTTTTGTTCAGCAAAGTCATTAGCATATCTTTCTTATGGATCGAGTCTTCACAATAGCACTGAAAGCCATTATTGGAAAATCAACTGTCCAAACAGGGACCAGTATTAGAAATGGACAGTCACCAAAATAACCGGGATCGAACCCACCATTACAACCACCTTTGCTAACCTGTTTCATTTGTGTCAGTTGCTATCAGTTAAGGAGAAGCAGATGGTTTGGTTTAAGGCATTTGGTGTTCGTTAGCTACATAGTCGACACAAATTCAGAACCGAGCCAGTCACCCCAAGCATGCATATAGGCTCAAAGCCTACAGTCAGACCCAATCCGAGCATGAACCCAACAGGCCCAAACTAGAGAACAATCCAGTCAGCCCAAATTCAATGGATCACTTGAATCAACCGTCCCAACTAACAAACAGAACAATCCCACAATCATTAATTAAGAGGTCTATACTTGTTTAATTATTAGGGACAAACTTGTAAGCCTACTTCCAAGGCATGTTTTGTATATGACTTATCTTTGTGGATGGAGGAAATGGAGATACAACAGACGACCATTACCATCGTTACATGGTAAACATCTCCCTTCCTTTTCTATATGAGGATTTCCTCATCAATTAAACTCGAGATGTATTTTTCGATGTAGGAAGACATAGAGTTTGATGCATTCTCTTGGTATAAATGCTTACCGTTTCTCGATTACCTGGGCAAGAATATTACCTTGTGAGGAAGAAAATTTTCACTTCATACTAGTATTAGATTTTTTTTAGAACATGCTATTAATTTTCTTAAACAATCTCAGGTGGAAGAACCAGGGAAGTCAATCCTACTGGAATCATGTTCTATAACAAGCTTATAGATGCTCTTATACTCAGAGGTATTGTTGCTCAAAAGGCTTCACAATCATGCACATTAGTCAATGCCTGAAAATTAATAGATAGACAGTGTAGATAGCCAGTGACGCAAGAGTTTTCAAGAGACATTTTAAAAATGCTTGATGGTTAATTTCAAGAGTTTTCCTATAAAACGTTTTAGTAATGACTTCTTCTACTACCATCTGAGGACCTCAACGACCCAACTAACTTGAGATTTTTATATGCAGGTTGATGTATTTTTAGCCCCACAGATCAATGATGCCACTGCAAGGTTCAATATTGAAATGGTAAAGTTTTTAACTATTTATTTTATCTTTGTTTTTTCCTATTCTTCATAAATAATTTGATGTCTTAGCTTCCTGTCATTACCAGCTAGTTTTGTCACTATTTGTACAAATGTCAATCTCATGAGTCTTACTTTTTGTAATTTTCTTACCCTTGTAGTGATTATCAGAAGCAATGGGCCATCATTGAAAGATTACCCTTGTAGTGAGTCCAGGTACATGTTTGCTTCCCTTCTGTTGGTATTTTCTTCTACCTTTTCTTGTAATGCTTTCGATAATAAAAAATCAAACAAAACTTTCTGACTTTACATTTAAAGTGTTAAACTATTGTAGAAACTGCAGGCATGCAGATATCACAACACTTGATGTGCAGTAATGGAGACATAATATACTCTCATGCAGATATCACAAGATTCACAACACTTGATATCACAACACTTCTTGTAAAGTACCGTGCTAAAGGCTCAACTTTTGGTTTGAAAAGTCTGGCACTAAAGGCTCAACATAATGGGTCGAATCGTTGTTCCATTGAACTAAATTGCAACAATCTAGTTGATGAGAAATGACCAAAGTGGGTTGGTCATTTTGATCAATGTGATCATCCAACTATAGTTCAAAAACCGAAAAAACTTGATTCAAATTGATTTCCAGTTGGGTCAGGTCAACTCCAATACTCAAACTAGTACTCGATATAATATAATAATTGAAGGATACGAGCACTGTGAACAAAGATTTGAGCTTACTGCACATGTAAATTTATCCACAAAAAAGCAAGTTGTTGCTTGAGAAATGCTAGTAATAGTGTTGTGCTTTGACACACTGATGCAAGTTTGATTTGTAGAGGCTTGGCTGGAAGTCTTGTCCAGTCGAATCGACTCAGCTGCATTTTGAGTTGAGTCAACGAGTTTTGAAACTATGGACTAAAAACCAAATTGCAACAATATGCATTTCATGTTGGATTCGAGATTTTGAGGTCTAGTGGCCCATTTTGAGAATGGGTCCAGCCCCACTTAGGTCATTTGCACTTTAGGGCGTATTTGGATGCATGATCAACTTGCAATTTTTAGTCCAAAACATAGTTCAAAAGCTCGGAAAATATACTTGTTATTCAACCAGGTCAGATTGACTTGAAGACTGGCCTGAGTCTTTGTTTGGCTTGACTCGATATTTAAGAAATGGCTTGAGAGATATTCAGCATAATGGCAGATATAACTAAAACTGGGCAAAAAAGTCCCAAAACAGCGCTTGTGCATTGGTGGATGGGTTCAATTCACTTCCTTTCGGTCATGAATCTCCTCACATTCCGTCTTATTGAAAACAATACACTCACCAACTGCGGTCAAATTGACTGAGTAGGTGAGTAGACTTAAGGAGTCTTGCCAAGTTGGAACCAACTCACATTCATAGGCAAGTTTGCATGTGAGTCAGCTGAAATCTCGCCGACTTGACTTGGCCAAGTCAAGCTAAGTCACTAAGTTTTAGAACTATGATCCAACATGGTGGAAAAATAAAATTTTGATAGCCTTCTTATGAGTATTAGGAAACATCATTATTTCTTTCTATTATTCGTCTTGATTAAACTGAAGGTTTGCAGTTCAATTCACAATGCACCCAGACGGTCTTATTAAATCAATTGTTTACATTCACCTCTGGGTCCGTTTGGATGATCAATTGGATTAAATTGCAAGAATCAGTTTTTAAGAAATGATCAAAGTGAGGTGACTGTTTTAATCAATATGATGACTAAACACCAAATTGTAATCTCATTACTGTGAATACTTGTCAAACATCATTAGTTCATTTCATTCCTCTTGACTAAACTGAATATGCACAATTGAATTCACTAATGCATCCAAAAACCATCTTACTGATCAAATTATTGCAATTGAGCATCCAAACACATCATAATTTGCTAATTATGAGGTCTTTATATGGAAATAATCTTGAGCTTCTTGAATTCTTGAAGTGGGTATCTTGCACCGGAGTATGCCATGCTTAGGCATCTGACGAAAAAGGCGGATGTGTTCGGATTTGGGGTTGTCGCACTTGAGATTCTTAGCGGAAGGTCCAATGCAGATACAAACTTGGATGAAGATGAGATATATCTCCTTGAATGGGTATGACATTTTAATTACTTTATAGTAATCAGAATCCATAGGCAGGTTATTCAATTCTTCCATTAGGATGTATGTGTTATAGGCAGTGTTCGTAATATCGATACTATCAGCCGATATTATCGTTATCGATGGTCGGCGATATGAAACCCCTAAGATTTCCCTCAGAAATACAAAAAAATACGGAATCCTGTGTATCACAAATATCGTAAAATATCATGCGATATTGCCGATATCGATGATATATCGACATTTATCATGACTTTTTCCCTTGATTGCATGCACAATATCATCGGAATATCTTCATCACCACCTATGATTCTAGAAATTTGAAAAATAAAAATAAATAATAAATAAGAAAAATATCTCTTACCTCAAATAATGCCTGAAGGGGTGGCCTTCGACTAGATTTGGTGGGCCAATCGTCAACAATGCTGGATAAGCTTAAATTTTTTTTATTTTTTTATTTTTTAATTTTTTTTTTTAAAAACTTTTGGATAAAATCGCTTTGAAAGAAAGAAAGAAAGAAATTTTTGGGATTTTGAATAGATTTGAAATCGTAGGGCTTGCAGCGGGCTGCGCCTTTAACGGAGAAGAAGAGTTGGTTTCCTCTTTTGATTTGGAGGAAATCGGATTGCATATTGAGTTACTCAGTCCGCTCTTATGGTACTGAGTAAATTCTGTTGGGCCCACTGTGAATTCAGGTGGTTTATCCATGCTGTCCATCCATTTTTGAACATCATTTTAGTGGTTGAGCCCAAAATTGAAGTATATCAAAAGCTCAAGTAGACCATACCAAAGGAAACAATGTAGGTATTGATTTCCACCCTTGAAACCTTTCCAAGGACCCTAGTGATGTTTATTTGTCATCCAAACTGTTCATAAGATAAAAAAGACATGGATGAAGGGAAAACACAACTGTAGAATTCAATTCACATTGTTTCAGGTGCTGTGGTCCACTTGAGCTTTGGATATGGTTAATTTTTGGTCTAAAGCCCTAAAGTTATATGATAAAACGGATGGACGGAGTTGATAAAATGCATGTATGACAGTGGGCCACGCAGAGTTTTTTCTGTACGCTTAGCGTACAAATTTACTCAGTATGCAATCCGCTTACCAGTGTACACCCCACCTTTTATCTATGAAAGCTGTGTTTCTTTAGAGATATGGCTACGGATTATAACCGTAGCCATATAGGTGACCCTGACAGCAGGGCCCACCTCTATGTATTATACATCCATGCCATCCATATGTTCTTCCATATTATTTTAGGATATGTTTATTGAACATCCAACGTATTGATAAGGTCATACAGATCTGGATGGAAAGAAAATGCAATATTAGCTTGATCTAAAACTTTTATGACCCATAAAAGGTTTTTAACGATTATTAAGAACTATTTCCTGTGGTGTGGTCCACAATTAAAAACTTCCACAGGCCCACTGTTTCTTGTGGTGTGGTCCACCTAAGAATTGGATCTGCTTCATTTTTGGGCCCACGTCCTAAAATGAATTGGCAAGAAGGATGGACAGTGTAGGTATATCACGCACACATTGAGGTGTGGCCCACATAATAATAATTGTGTCTAATGGTTTCATTTTAACAATTAAGTGTCCACTAATCATATGTTAGAATTTTTTTTGCCCTATAATAATTGTGTTTTTATACATCTCTTGATACATTTATAAATATTATGCATTTTATTTTAATATAGTTGCCTTAGTTCAATTAGACAACGCTTGACTTAGGACTTTATACAAAAGAAACCTATTGTGTGCAATTTTTTTTTTGCAATGTTATGATTTAAAACTATGTATTAAGATCTTTTTTGACAATCCCTGAAGTTTCATTGAAAAATTCAACAATTTTCCCAATGTTTCCCCATGTTTCCTAAAAAGTGCGATAAATTATGTGATACAAACGATATATCCCGTGCGATAACCGATACGTATCTGTATCCCAAGGGTGTGATACATAGCGTGATACCGATATTTCGAACACTGGTTATAGGAACATAATTCGAACATGCACTTTTAGTTTATCAAGATTCTTCATCTTGCTTGCAGTTTGCATGTTCCAGTGATTAGGTTTCATTGTTTATGAATCAAATAATGATCACTGAGGATGTGTTTGGAAGCAATACTGATTTGAATAGCTTTTTTTTTTTTCAAAGAATAATTCAAATAGCAATTACGAGACTAAAAAAGTAGAAATAACTAAATTGTATTTCCTTAGACTAATAAAGCAGAAATAACAAATTGTATTTCCTTAGCATTCGTATTGGAAGTCTGGGAACCAAATTACAGTTACATTACTTTTGAGTTGGACAACTAAGAATTGTAATTGCAATTTGAGTATTTCCTGGCTGTGGGCTCTAGGAAACCTCATTCACTTCTGTAATTTTGTCGCATTGGTTAAATTGAAGGTTTGCAATTCAATACGCTTGTTCATCCAAACGCAACCATAGAGGATGTCACACTCTTGAGTCGACTATATTGTACAAATGTATGAATGATTGGAAAAGGATAGCCAATGGTTTAAATCAAATGTACGAATGACCTACCTATTCAGTGGACCACCCTGATTTTTGGCTAGGGTTACAACAGGACCTGACTAATGAACGTCCCATGTCTCACACGCATGTGACACATTGGCACCTCAGATGTTTCTATTCATGTTTGCAAATGAACGTCAACCGTAGCATTTCTTCAATCACAAAATAATAATTTTTATAATTTATTATTTTTTATAATTCATTCTACTAAATGATCACTGACTAGCCTTCAAAATAATGATTTGTCAAACTTTCATCAATTTGTTATTAATATCTTATCTTCAACAATTTGTTAGGCTTGGAATCTACACGAAGCTAACTGTTCATTTGAATTGATCGATCCGACACTGCCTGAATTCGACGAAGGAGAAGTGCTACGAATGATTGGAATAGCTCTTCTGTGCACTCAAACATCACCAATGCTACGACCACCTATGTCCAATGTGGTGGCCATGCTATCAGGTCACATTGAAGTGAGCAGCATATTGTCGTGGCTCGGCTACTTAACAGAGTGGCAATTCAATGACTTAAATAGCTTTAGGACTGATGATATGTTCAGAGAGTCCATGGGAAGAACCATGAGCAGCCAATGTGACATGTCATCAAATTTGAACATGTCCATTCATGCCGAAGGTTCACCTCTACCCACTCAGCCGATGTTGCAAGAGATCATTGGAGAAGGACGGTTGTGATCAACTTCTAAGCTGTACATGCATGCACAAAGACATGTACGTGCATACATTAGTATGTAAATACATACTGTGATGGATACATGTATATGGACGATATATATATATATATATATATATGTTTTTGGAGGTCTCAATGGTATGTATTTGGGATACTCTTTGGGGAGTCATTTGATACCTCTGCCACATGCTACGCTTGATACACAGACACTCAAAAATTGTACAAGCAGTGTAAATTAAGTCAAATTAAACCGACTAGATTGTGGAAGTATATGTTGTTGAGGCAAAGCTCTAAAATTAGATTCATTGAACAATCCAAACCTTTGATTTGCGGACATGTGGTTGATGAAATAGGACCATTATATATTTTTCATTTTTAACCGTTCAGTACTTGTCTGCTGGTTGTCTTTTTCTTTCTTTATTACATGCACGATCCATGCCCTCACTAGCTTTTGGGATTTTGCATACAGGATGACATGCTCGTTGAGATTGTAATAACTATTAGCTCGCTTTTTTCTTCTTCTTTTTTGCAGGGAATGGCAGTGGTTGCTCTTTTAAGGCATTTTGGATGCCCTTGCTGGTAAGGTTGGAGGCGTACATTGATTAAATGGTTATTTTTTTCCATGAGGATTTGCTATTCATTTTGAAAAGCAGGATATATTTCTGACATGTCTTCCTTCAACCATTTTATTTTTATATTATTATTATTATTTTTGTAGCTGGGAACTTGCTTCAACACTGAAAAAAAAATATAACCAACATTTGATTCTGCTGGCGTGAAATTAATTGCAGTCGGTGTCGGCACTCCTGATAAAGCTCGTATTCTTGTCGAGCGGGTATTCATCTTTGTTTTCTTTTCATCGTATGTTCAATAAGTTGTAGTTGTGTGGTTTATTTCTCTTGTATCTGTAGAACTTGATTTTTCATGCTCCATTTGTTTGCATTCTTGTTTCTGAATATTCTTCGAGCTCATGCTGTGTATTATTAAAATCACTGTTTGACATATACAGTTTTACCAGCAATGCAGGCCTTTGTGGTATACCAGGGCTACCTACATGTGGGCCTCACCTCTCCACTGGCTCTAAGGTTGGCATTGCGTTGGGGGCATTTATAGCACTTGCACTTATTTTCATCTGTTCCATATGCTGGCGGAAAAGACGACAGAATATTCTTCGAGCTCAGAAGCTTGCTGGTATGTCATGCATGTGCCTATGGATGTGTCCATGAATGGAGTTTGTTTTCTTTCTTTTATGATGACGATGTGGCACGTGGTCATTCTTTTTGCAAGAAGGGATGCTCTGTATGCAAAAGTGAGGACTCACTTCGTGTGTGACGTGCAAATGACCAGGCCCTGCATTCAAGGCCAAGCTCGAGTGGCTGCTGAGATCGGGCCCCACTTACTCTTAGTTAAACTGCCATTTGCTTTTGGTTCCACCCATGTCAATCCATATTCCATTCGTTTATAACCCGTCGATTGAGGTTTTACAAGTCACATTCCACTAGTTCTGTCTCTATGCAGAGCTTCCTCCTTTGACGGGAAAATAGTTTTGAAAATCCCCCTGGCAGAATTGATTTCTTACTCTGTCATGTATGCTATTCTCATGTAGTTTTGTGGTTGTAAGGTGTATATCAGGAGTTAATGTATATTCTGCATTCTTTCAAGGATTCCTTAGAACATCAGTGTGCTGGGAACTAAAGCCTTATTTTATGTACTATTCTTAGCAGCATTAAGTGTATTAGCTTAGATGAGCTGATCAATCACAACAGGTACTTGCAATAGTAACAGACACCATTAAATATTTTTTTTTTTAAAAGAAAAATTAGCTACGAATATTAGCCGTAGCTATTCTTAAAAACCGTAGCTATTACTAGCTGCGAATCTATCCGTAGCAGTATTACATTTCGCTATAGAAAATATAGGTACGAATATAATCCGTAGCTATTGATATCTTGTGCTACGGTTTAATCTGTGCCATAGCTTTTGACCTTTAGCTACACACCAATTGCTACGAACTATAACCGTAATAATATGTGTTTAGCTACGGTTTTATCTGCAGTCTTTTCCCCATGGTTTTCTCATCACAATTCCTAATCAATGCTCACTGTTCAATAAGCAGATAGTCGAGCAGTGATCAAAGGAAAAATACTTGGATTGGATCTTCATTCATATTTGGAGGAATTCTGGTTCGTCTCCCCACCCACTGTTTGGTGTATCATAGGAATGACATGGGGCCATTCAGATTGTATAGCTGCTTCACCCTACCATTTATAACCGCAGGCTTCTGAGGACTATAATTCCTCAAACATACCATTCAATTATTCAAATTCTACAACCATCAGCAACATTTCCGTGAATGCTAATAAAATTGAAAATCTTCAAAATTCTGGCAACCCTTGTTCCTTGCAGCAATTCCATACGATACAACAATGCCTTCTTATTACTCGCCATCCAGTCTTTCCCTAGGGGAGTCTGCACCTCCGCATTCCACTCTGCACAACACATGTTCGATAAAATGCTGAATCAAGATTCATCTTCTCAAAAGCCCTCCCTCTCTCAGGCTCTCTATCTCACTAAACACTCCTCCCAAAAACCTGAGATTTCCATTGTTAGCGCCCTTCATTGTCTAGCCCTGAAAACAGGGTCTGTGGATGATACCCCCACTTCCACATCGCTCCTAATTGTCTATTCAAGAGCCGGCGATTTGGGTTCTGCTCAGGCACTTTTTAATGACATTGTTACTAAAGATGTGGTTTCATGGAACGCGATAATCAGTTCCTATGTTTATAATCATCGTGTCCAAGCTGCATTGGTTCTGTTTGGAGAAATGATGAAAGATATAGGGGAATTCGATTCCATGACTCATCTAGTTGTTCTATCAACTTTATCTCGATCGAATAGCTTTAAACAATGCCGTGTTCTGCATGGTATAAGCTTAAATTTATGTTTGGATTCAGATTCCTTTTTAGCTAATGCTCTTACTGACATGTACGGGAAGTTGGGTGATTTGAACTCTGCTGAATCAATGTTTCTGAGGATTAAATATAGAGATACCACATCTTGGAATTCAATAATGGGTGTCTATCTTTATTATGGGTATCCTGGAAAAACACTAAGTTATTTTAGGGAAATGAGTTCTTTAGGCATACAAGCCGATGCAGTGAATTTATCTTGCTTTATCTTAGCTTGTTCTTGTCTGGAAGAGGTGGGTGTTGACAAATCTGTTCATGGTTGGGGGATCAAATCTAGCTATGATGAGATTTCTCATCTTTCAGTTGCCAATGCACTTATTTCGTTCTACTTGAAATTCAATGATGTCGATGATGCTGAGAAGGTGTTCTGCAGATTGATTGTAAGAGATATGGTCTCATGGAATGCGATGATTGGTGGGTTTGCAGAGAAAGGAAGAGTTTTAGAAGCCTTGGGTCTTCTGTGGAAAATGCAGTTAGATAGGATGGTTTAACCTGATTTGGTCATAGCAGTTACAATTCTTCCACTCTGTGCCAAATTGAATCTCCCATAACAAGGAAGGTCGATTCATGGATTCACAATGTGGAGAGGATTGTGGTTGGATTTGGTGGTGACGAACAGCCTCATAAACATGTACTCTTAGTTGAGGAACTAGGAAATCCTATTTATAGTTGAGGAACTCCAACTTTCGCACCGACTTGGAATAATCCAAAAATCGCCACAAATTTACGCAGTCTATGCACAATTTGTGTAACATCTGACGAGTCGAACCAGAGCTCGGGCTAGTTGAAGGACACTTCGACTAGTCGAACTTGTCCTTCGATTGGTCGAATTTCTCGGAAGTTCCAAAATAAATTGTTGCTGGATTTTCACCTGAACTTTCTTGGGCCAGTTGAATTTCCTCAGATTTAAGACATTTGTTAACAACACAAATTACCAACTGAATCGAACTTTAACCAGGCAATTGAGATACATATCGCCTATCTTAATGCCAATTCATAATGAGTTTAACAATAGCAATTGACATTTTTCCATATCATAGATCATCATATAGAGAAAAAGGGTTTTTCACCCTAAGCAAACATCAATCAGACTGCAACCGGGTGGTTTCTTCAATCCCTTATCTTCAGCCATTCTCCTTACCTTGACTGCATTGGGCCACCTTCCAACAGCTGCATACATATGCGACAGTGAAACATAATAACCAGCATTCTCAGGTTCCAAGCAAAAGAGATGTTTGGCGATGGATTTCCCCATTTCGAGATTGCCATGATCCTTGCAAGCACTTAGAAGAGCCCCCCAAACGCCTGCAGCCGGTTCAGTAGGTATCAGTTTGATAAACTCGTAAGCCTCGGCAAGCCTACCTGCTCGACCAAGCATATCAACCATGCAAACATGATGCTCGGTTGTCGGATTAATGCCAAATTCCTCTGTCATGAGATTGTAATAAAGCTGTCCCTCATCAACCAGCCCAGAGTGGCTGCAAGCTGATAACAAACTAATGAATGTGCTCCTAGTCCCCCTGATGCCTGATTCACACATCTCCAAAAACAGTTCAATCGCTTTTTTTCCATGCCCATGAAACCCATATGCGGAAATCATTGAATTCCAAGATGCAACAGATTTCTCCATCGAATTCCTGAACACCTGGACAGAAATTTCCAATCTTCCACATTTACTATACATGTCTACAAGGGCTGCCGATATAAAAGCATTCTGATGCAGCCCAAACCGGAATGCATAACAATTGATTTCCATGCCATGTCTCAAAGCTCCTAATTGTGTACACGCAGATAGAATACTAACAATGGTGATTTCATTTGGATCAAATTCCATGTGACGAAAGAGTTTTAAGGCTCTTTTACCATCCTTGTTCTGTGCCAAGCCAGAAATCATACAATTCCATGAGCAAAGGTTCCTACTACAATAACTTCTACAGAATATTGATTCTGCACTTTTAATATCATCACATCTGCAATACATAGTTATCAATGCGTTTCTCACACGAAGATCTGGCTCCATTAATGTTTTAAGTATGAAACCATGGATAAACTTTCCATAGAACACCAATCCAAGCTTGCCACATACTGATAGAATGCTTACCATTGTGATAGGATCCGGGTTTACACGTGAAAGCTGACGCATTAAATTGAAAGCTTCTAGTGCTTCCCCTGGATAACCATTTCGCACACAGCCTACTATGACAGTGTTCCAAGAATCCACATCTGCTATGACCGAAATGCTCTGAAACAATGAGAAACAAGCTACCATGTCTCCACAGTTCATGTACATGAACATAAGTGCATTAACAGTAAAAACATTGTTCAAAAATCCAGATTTCAGAATCCAGCAGTGAACTAATTCACCAAAATCAAGCGCTTCTTGGCAATCGCAAGAGGGCAGAATGGCCAAGACTGTAGACATACTGCATTGCATACCTGAACCAAGCAATTCTCGGAACAAAACCCAGGCTTCTTTTGAGCACCCGTTCTGTGTGTACCCAGCAATCATTGTATTCCATGAAATCAAATCTCTATTGGGCATGGCCTTAAATAGAATCTCTGAAGATCTCAATATATTGCATTTCGAGTACATGTTCATGAGGCTGTTCGTCACCACCAAATCCAACCACAATCCTCTCCGCATTGTGAACCCATGAATCGACCTTCCTTGCTCTGGGAGATTCAATTCGGCACAGAGTGGAAGAATTGTAACTGCTGTGACCAAATCAGGTTGAACCATCCCATCTAACTGCATTTTTTGCAGAAGACCCAAGGCTTCTAAAACTCTTCCTTTCTCTGCAAACCCACCAATCATCGCATTCCATGAGACCACATCTCTTACAATCAGTCTGCAGAACACCTTTTCAGCAGCATTGACATCATTAAATTTCAAGTAGAACGAAATAAGTGCATTGGCAACTGAAAGATGAGAAATCTCATCATGGCTAGATTTGATCACCCAACCATGAATAGATTTGCCAGCACCCACCTCTTCCAGATAAGAACAAGTTGAGATAAAGCAAGATAGACTCACTGCATCAGTTTGTATGCCTGACGAACTCATTTCCCTAAAACAACTTAGTGTTTTTCTAGGATACCCATTATAAAGATACACACCCATTATTGAATTCCAAGATGTGGTATCTTTATATTCAATTCTCAGAAACATTGATTCAGCAGAGTTCAAATCACCCAACTTCCCGTACATGTCAGTAAGAGCATTAGCTAAAAAGGAATCCGAATCTAAACACAGCTTTAAGCTTATACCATGCAGAACACGGCATTGTTTAAAACTATTCGATCGAGATAAAGCCGATAGAACAACTAGAAGAGTCGTGGAATCGAATTCCCCTATATCTTTCATCATTTCTCCAAACAGAGCCAATGCAGCTTGGACACGATGATTATAAACATAGGAACTGATCATCGCGTTCCATGAAACCACATCTTTAGTAACAATGTCATTAAAAAGTACCTGAGCAGAACCCAAATCGCCGGCTCTTGAATAGACAGTTAGGAGCGATGTGGAAGTGGGGGTATCATCTACGGACCCTGTTTTCAGGGCTAGACAATGAAGGGCGCTGATAATGGAAATGCCGGGTTTTTGGGAGGAGTGTTTAGTGAGATAGAGAGCCTGAGAGAGGGAGGGCTTTTGAGAAGATGAATCTCGATTCAGCATTTTATCGAACATGTGTTGTGCAGAGTGGAATGCGGAGGTGCATACTCCCCTAGGGAAAGAATGGATGGCGAGTAATAAGAAGGCATTGTTGTATCGTATGGAATTGCTGCAAGGAACAAGGGCTGCCATGTTGCTGACGGTTGTAGAATTTGAATGGTATGTTTGAGGAATTATAGTCGTCGGATGCCTGCAGTTGTAAATAGTAGGATAAAGCAGCTATACAATCCGATTGGCCCCATGTCATTCCTATGATACGCCAAACAGTGGGTGGGGAGACGAACCAGAATTCCTCCAGATATGAATGAAGATCCAATCCAAGTATTTTTCCTTGGATCACTGCTCGACTATCTGTTTATTGAACAGTGAGCATTGATTAGGATTTGTGGCGCCCATCACATAGTGATCGGGATGAGAAAACCATGGCCCCACCTGTACATACTTGCACACTGGGAGAGCACGTCGTCGTGCCTTTGACGGAAGCGGATTGACACCACCTACTTTGGTGATGTCTTGATGTCTTCCGACCATGATATATGTATCATGGAAGCGGATTGCGTACTGAGTAAACTCTGTGGGGCCATTGTCATTCATGCATTGTATCAACTCCGTAAATCCGCTTTATCATATAAATTTATGACTTTAACCAAAAATTAATCATATCCAAAGTTTAAGTAGACCACACATCCTGAAATAGTGTGAATTGAAGACCACACATCCTGAAATAGTGTGAATTGAAGTCCACCGTTGAAAAGTTCTTGGGGGCCCACAGAAGTTTTAGATCAAGATGATATTGTGTTTTCCATTCATCTATGTCTGCGTGATCTTATGAACAGTTTAGATGACAAATAAACATCACGGGGGGCCTTAGAAATGTTTCAAGGGTGAAAATCAATAAACAGTATTTGATATGCTAGAGTTTTGGGTTCAACCCCCTAAAATGATCTGGACAAACGCATGGACGGTGTGGATAAAGTACATGAATTCACAGTGGGCGCAACAGAGTTTAATCAGTAAGATAAGAATGCACTAAGTAACTCATCACGCAATCCAAATTCATGTATCATATCTACACTCCTCGTACATTTTGTGAGGTCATTTTAGGATATGAGCCGCATCCAAAACTCAAGTGGGATACACCACATGATGCAGTAGCCACATGATTCCTATCATGGAAACCCACCCAGGGCCTACCATGATATTTATTTGCCATTTGACCTGTTCATCGTGTCACAGAGACCTAAATGAACGGAAAGTAACGAATATCAAATCAATCAAAAAACTTCTGTGACCCTAAAAGAAGTTTTCAATGGTAGAGGCTCACACTCCACTGCTTTCTGTGATGTGGTTCGGTAGACCTTTGGATCTATCTTATTTTTTGTCTCAATCCTTAAAATGATATATTTAAATGAAAAAACAGTTTGGATATAACACGTACATCATGATAAGGTCATAGATTTTTTTTTTGTTAGCTTGTTAATACTAGGGCCGTAAGCGGGGGGTTGGGTCGGCTTGGTGCTTAACCCTAATCCAACTCAAGATTCCTATACCTCAACCTTAACTCAATCCAACCCAATCTTAGATTGAGAATTCTCAACCCATGTCCAACCCAAGCGGGCTCGGCCAGGTTGTTCGAGTGTATACATGCTAATATTTTCATTATTACATTAGTTTATTATATTTTAATATAAGACTTATTTTTTATATCTATGATTTTGTTAATTATATATATGATTATTTATCATAAAGAACTTTATTTTTTTCTTTAAAAAAATAAGTTAAAATATAGGACGACTACTTTTTTAAAACTTAGGTAGCATTGCATGCAATCTATTTGGGAGAGAGAAATCCGGCATATCTTGTTAGCTTGAGTACTTGGAAATGACGTGGACAAATGAGACCCAACATCACTAGTGTACCTTCGACATAAACGATCCATACTCAATTACAATTTATAAGTAACTAATATATTGATCGGGTTCGGGTTGGGTCGGACAACCTGAGACCTCAACCCGAGCCAAAGCCAAGTTTTATCGGGTTGGTGCTTGTATAGCCCAAGCTTGAGATCGGACCCGATATATCTTGCCTAAGCCCAACCCAATGTCAGGTCGGTCACGGGTCGGTCGGGTTGAACCCGCCCAACTTTCAACCCTAGTTAGTACATTTTACCGTCAGTTTACACTTTACTGTTAGCCACCCTACTAGGAATCGATACCAAGACCTCAGTGTTGAAACCAGGTGTCTTTCACTCGTCTACCACTTGAGCTATGGATGGGGCCATAGAACTTGGTGACATCAGTACCCCAACCATTGTGGGTGGTGTGTGGCATACCAGGCAATCCGCTTTTACCGTTGACCACCCTGATTCATCCCTCGCCTAAAGCTGTCGGACCATTAAAAAACCTATGCGGCCCATTGAGAATGGTGCATATCTCCATATTAGTATTTGTGGGCCTATTCTTTATTGGGCTTTTCATGTGTTTTAATTGATGTAAGAAAAGATACTAGTGGGCACAAAAAAGTTTTAACAATGGAATTGAATACCCACCATTTAAACATTTAGGTCCATCATATTTTTTAAAAAAGAAATCTACCCACCACTGGTTTTGCCAGGTCATGGTGGGCCGAAAAATGAGTCAGATGCAAAACTTTATGCAACTAAAGGTATTAACAGTGGACGCGATTTGGCTAGTGACGCTGCCACAATCTAGGTGGCGAGTGGTCGGTGCTATGTGGACCTCACTATGATATATGTGTTTTATCCATGCCGTTCATCCATTTTGAAAGATAGATTTAGGCTTGATCCCTAAAACGAGGTATATCTAAATCTTAGATGGACCACACCATTGGAAAACAGTAGTGATTGAATGTCCACTATTAAAAACCTCCTAGGGCCCACTGTAATGGTTATTTTGCGTCTAACCTGTTGATTAGGTCATACAGCTTGATCCAAAACTTTTGTGGCTCTCAAGAAGTTTTTAATGGTGGACGTTTAATCA
Organism: Magnolia kwangsiensis; assembly: GCA_037074715.1. Taxonomy (NCBI): domain Eukaryota; kingdom Viridiplantae; phylum Streptophyta; class Magnoliopsida; order Magnoliales; family Magnoliaceae; genus Magnolia; species Magnolia kwangsiensis. Next base: position 122,801,534 of record CM073578.1, on the reverse strand, counting down.
CACTGTGTGGTCCACCTGAGATTTGAATCAACCTCATTTTGGGCTCATTCCATAAAATGATATGGAAGAATGGGTGGACGGCATGGATGAAACACATACATCATGGTGGGCCCACAGAGCACTCGACCACTAGCCATTGGCTAGTGGCAGGGTCAGTACTCAGTATCCAATCCGTTTCCATTAACAGTATGGCCCTACTTTGTTTATGTTGTGGGCTTTTATGACCCTGTCGCTTGTTACTCGATAATTTCTGAGGACTTAAAAATCTGATGAACGGAGTGGATGTCGTGAAAGACATTATGGTGAGCCCCAAAAAGATATTAACAATGAGGATTGAATGTCCACTGTTGAAATAATAGGCACTTGCTGTGGTGTTTTTGGCAAATCCACCCTATCCACCAATTTTACAAAATCATCTTAGCGGGTGGGCTAAAAAAAGTCTAATCCAGAATACGAGTGGACCCCTAAAGAGTATCAATGATGGTGTTTTTGACCCATGATGTTTATTGTGTTGTCGCCCACCTGACAGCCATTGGCAAAACTAATAAATAACACGTACATCATGGTGTGTCCCACCGAGCTTGGGGCTGCGGGCAATCTATGTTAACAGGAACTGGAACACGGTAATGCCATACCATCTATCCACAATACATATGGCAGGATTTTGATCCCATTTGTGTTGTCCATTTTTCTAGATTATTTTAGGGCATGAGTGGAATAGGTGCGGCCCTTAGCATGGGTCCACCTTGTATGTATTCTATATTCACACAGTCTATTTGTTTTTCTAGATCATTTTAAGTCATGAGCTCAAAAATTGAAGTTCCAATTCTGAGGTGGACCATACCATAGGAAACAATGGTGATTGATCATTAATGAGCCACAAAACTTTTGGATTAAACTAATAACTATTTTTTGCCTTTCATTTGGGTTTATGTGACCTTGTCAACTGGTTGGATGGATATAACCAAATAATCCAGGAAACATTACTGTGGGCCCTAGGAAGATTTTAATGGTAGACATTCATCACCCCTATGGTCCATTTGAGATTTGGATTTTTATTGTTTTTGGGCTCATGTTCTAAAATGATATGAAAAAATGAATAGATAGTGTGAATATAAAATAAATACATCAAGGTGGGCCTCATACATTAAGGGTGACATTTAATCCAATCCTAGCATTACCCATCATGCATGACCTTTAATCCAAGGCTGAAAGTTGGGCAGGTCCAACCTGACCGACCCTGACTAAGCCGACATTGGGTTGAGCTTGGGTAGGATGTATCGGGTTTGGTCTCAAGCTTGGGCCATACAAACACCAACCCGATAAAACTTGTATTGGGCTCGGGTTAAAGTCTTGGGTTGCCCGGCTCAACTTGAACCCGATCAATATATAAGTTCCTTATAAATTAATTATAATTGAGTACGGATCATCTGTGTTGAAGGCTCATGAAATTCCAATGCTGTCGGGTTTCATTGGTCCACGTCATTTTCGATTACTCAAGCTAACAAGATATACTAGATTTCTCTCTCCAAAATAGATTGCTTGATACACAATACAACTTTTAAAGGAATAATTGTCCTATATATTAGCTTGTTTGTTTAGAAAAAATGAACTTTTTTACGATAAATAACTACATATATAACTAATAAGATTATAGGTACAAAAAATAAGAGGTGTATTAAAAATATAATAGACTAATGTAATAGTGAAAATATTAGCATATATCTATGGACCAACCTAGCCAACCTAGCTGAGCCCGCTTGGGTTGAGAATTCCTAACCCAAGGTTGGGTTGGGTTAGGGTTGAGGTAAAGAAACCTTGGGTTAGGCTAGGGTTGAGCACCAACCCGATACCTGAATGTGGGGCCCACTGGAATACATGTGCCTTACTAATCATATCTCACCACGTGCCACACTACCGCGTGCGAGAGTTTCATGTTGGGAATTGATATCTTCACTTCCCTTTTGACACATGCAATCTTTATTTATTCTTTTGGTCCGCTTTTCTACGTGCAAGTTTCACGTTGGGAATTGATATTTCTCCCTCCTTTTTTTTATGTGATCCATTGTGCATTCTTGTGGCATTAAATTAGTACACTTTTGTACCATTGTAATACTGTTGTAAGAAAAAAGGGTACATGTATTAAAAAAACACAGGGTTTCATATCTGTACAATTCTTCTCCGTTTCTTTTAAATTTTTTTGCTCGTTCACATCTGCCTGTTTAGGCATCCGAGACAAGGTATTTTATTTACGCCTCGGACACGGTTTGGGACGCACTTGATGCCCCATGCAAGGGACGCGGTTTGGCTAGTGACGCTTGGCTAGTGGTCAGCTCTCCGTGCTATGTAGGCCCCACTATGATATATGTTTTGTCTATCTATTTTTCCATATTATTTTAGGGTTTGATGCAAAAATTGAGACAGGGATTTGATTACTTCCCTCCAAGTGTAGAGGTTCGTAAGTAGTATCCCTTGAATACGGGGTCGATCCCACAGAGAGATGAATTGTGAGAAGGAAAAAAAAAAATCAAATACAAAACAAACTAAGTAATAAACGCTAAACTGATGATTTGATTTTGAAATTTTTGAATGGATGTAATTCAATTGAATAAAATAACACCCAAGCTTCAAAGTTCCACACATAGGTTAATGTTCCAAAATCATGATGACTTAGATAACACAACTAGAATCTGAGCACTATGGTCAGCTTAGTCAAAAAATAAAACAGTTTAAATATTAAAAAATGATATAAAATATTAGAAAATAATGGATCTGCATCATTGACATATATTCTCAAGCGTCAGTGATTTTAAGTATTCAATATCTATAGGATAATGAATATCAAAGAAATATAACAGGTTGAGAACCTTTCATATCTAGGAAATCTGATTGATCTAGGCTAAGCCTATCCATCAATATGGATCTCAAATGATGGAAACATATGGATCTCACATAAGGATAAAAAAACAAAACCTAAATAATAGATAACATGTATACACCATTCTTTTCATCATTAAAACAATCAATCATCATAATCTTAAAGAACTATTAAACTCATGTGCTTCCCTATTAGTTTCGGCTAGAAGGAACTTAGAAAAACATAATTAAATTGTACAAATAAAAAGCAACAAGAAAAAAATACAAATATAAAAGATCTAAAAAGAACAACTTAAAAGCTTTAATAAAACTAAAAACTCTTTAAAAATTCTAAATTTTACTTTGGAATGCCTTAAATGATATTTAAGAATGTCCTAGGAAGCCCTATTTATAAGTAAGGAACTCCAATTTTCATATAAAGTTGAAAACCCTAGAAACCGCATCAAATATACGTATTTTCTCAAAATAGACTTCTCGCTGCTTAGTTCGTTTAAAACAGACTTCTTGCTGTGCAGTTTTCCAAAATAAACTTCACAACTTCAAAATACACTTTTTCAGGACAATTTTAAGATTCTTCACTTCAAATCATCGATTCTCTTCATTCGCCACTTGGTTTTCTTGGATCTTTGACATGCGAATGCTTCAATTTTGGTCTCCTAAGATCCATCTTTTCCCTTGGTAAATCTTGAGCATCAAATCCATGCTTTTTAGCACCCTTTTAATCAAAGCACTTAAATTTACCTTGCAACACATGCATGAGTAAAATAAAATATTAAGATGATTTATATTCATAAAATCAAGAGATAAATGGAGAAAATTATACAATATTTGAGTCTTAACACACCCTCCAACCAGCATTTTGCTAGTCCTGAGCAAAATAAGCGAAGAAAAATAAAAATTAATTCTAGAAACAAAATTAAAATGAAAATAAAATTCTAACTACACCACTTTCACAGGTAATCTTGATTGCATTTAGCATATGCAACAAGCCTTTAAACCCCTAGGTTTTTCCTAGTGGACGAGTTATAGTCTCGTGAGGATTTTCAGAAATGTTACCCACAAACATTGACAACATGAAAAATAATTCAACACTAAGAAATTTATACAATTATGCCTCCATTCATCATATGAATTCCAAAACAAAATAATACTTACCCTAAGTCTGAAGTTAGTTAGAATCTCAATTTCTTAATCTATTACATCCTTGAGTTTAGAGACCTAATTAAAATTTAGAATAGTTATGATCCAATATCCTTAGGTGCTCCGTGACACTAGTGTAACTTTGAGAAATATGCATGTTCTCTATCCTAACTCCTTTCAATCATTCCAAGAATATGAAATCTCTAGTTATATCATTTTTTCATGTCATTTCTTCTTTTATTATCATATTCTCATTTTTATATACCACCCTTAGATGAAGATTCCCACCGAATTTGCTTCATAACATAAGGTATCGTACTTGTAATGGTAACAGTAATAGATACTTAGGTATCCTTACTCCAGATTACTGACACGATTGTTATGGTTATTGCATTCATGCTCTATAATAAAATTTTCATTTTCCACCACTCTTTTTTTTCCTTCAATATTCTTTTTTTTAAGCATATATCAATGATACTTGTTCATTCAACCTTGTATGAATCAAAAGTTGTTATTCTAGTTCACATATCATATTCTTCACTTAGTTAGCTAGAGTGTATTGTAAATTCAGTACAACAAATTACAACTTATTTTAAACTAGTGATTAGATAATTGAACTCAAGTATATAATTTTCAATTGTCAGAATTTTGACTACTATCGACCGAGAATAAATAGTAATTTTGCCTTTGGAATTCGCATAATATCATGTTTACATTCTTGTATATAAACACATTATTTTGAAAATGTTGAAAAAAAAATAAAAAATTCCCCATAAACCTTAAAAAAACTGAAACCTAAAAAAAATAAAATTAATAAAATAAACCAAAACTGAAAAAAAAAACCTCATATAGATGACTATCCACACCCCCCAACATAAAATCTACATTGTCCCCAGTGTAATGATAATGTAATGAAGAGAATAATAAAAATAAAAGAAAGGGTGGATAGTACCTACCATGAAAAACTCATCTGCTATGTGACACTAAAAAGAATTGAATATGATACAGATCCAGAAATGCTCCGTCAGACTAGGAGTATTATTCTGAATATTTTAGCTCATGAAGAGGGACGAACTCCTCTCCCAAATGAAACTTTTTCACATAAGGCTTCAATCTTTGACCATTAACCTTATACACATTGCCATTACGTGAATTTTTAATTTCAACAGCCCCATGAGTATAAACATTCTTCACAATGAAGGGGTCTGTCCATCTTGATGTTAACTTTTTCGGAAAGAACTGGAGACGAGAATTGTACAATAGGACCTTTTGCTGAGGTTCAAAATTTTTCCTCAGGATATTTTTGTCATGAAAAGCTTTGGTCATCTCTTTATAAATTTTAAAATTTTCATAGGAGTTTCTCCTCAGCTCCTCTAATTCATTTAATTCTAATTTTCTTTGTCCACTTGCTTGTTCCATATCAAAGTTTAATTTCTTTATTGCCCAGTAGACTCTATGTTCTAATTCCACAGGCAAGTGACAAGCCTTCCTATACACCAATCTGTATGGAGACATTTCAATCGGGGTCTTATAAGCAGTCCTATAAGCCTATAAAGCGTCAGATAGTCTAAGGGACCAATCCTTCCTATCTAGCCTTATAGTTTTCTCTAAAATGTGTTTGATTTCCCAATTAGAAATCTCAGCTTGCTCACTCGTTTGTGGGTGGTATGGGGTACTCACTTTATGCTTAATGCCATATTTCTTCATCAAAGCCTCAAATGTCCTATTGCAAAAGTGAGACCTGCCATCACTAATGATGGCCTTTGGAGTTCCAAATCTAGAAAAAATGTTTTCCTTTAAGAATCGTATGACCACTTTGTTGTCATTAGTCTTACTTGGAACTGCCTCAATCCACTTTAAAACATAGTCTGCACCAACCAATATATAAAGAAATTCAAAAGAAGATGGAAATGGGCCCATAAAATCAATACCCCAACAATCAAAAATCTCTAATGGTAAAATTGAGGATAAAGACATCATGTTCCGCCGGGACACTCTTCCCAACCTTTTATATTTATCACAAGCAACGTAGAAAGCATGGGTGTCTTTAAACATGGTGGGCCAGTAAAAACCATACTGTAGGATTTTTGTAGTGGTTTTTTTAGCAGAAAAATGACCACCACATGCTTCCATGTGACAAAAGGAAATAACACTCTAAACTTCATCCTCTGGGACATAACGTCTAAAAATTTGATCAGTCCCATATTTATATAAATATGAGTCGTCCCAGAAGAAGTTCCTAACCTCGGTTTCAAAACGCTTCCTATCTTGCGACTTCCAATGATATGACATTTTTCCCGTTGCAAGATAGTTCACTATATCCGCATACCAAGGTAATTTGGAGATCACAAATAATTATTCATCAGGAAAAGTGTCCTAGATATGCATATCCTCAGTGGAATCATCTAACACCAATCTGGAAAGGTGATCGGCCACTATTTTTTCTACTCTCTTATTATCTTTTATCTCTAAGTTAAATTCTTGGAGTAGGAGGATCCATCTCAAAAGTCTCGGCTTTGCATCCTTCTTAGATAACAAATATTTCAAAGCCGAGTGGTCCGTGAAAATGACCACTTTAGATCCCAGCAAGTAGGACCTAAACTTATCCAAAGAAAAAACTATTGCAAGTAACTCTTTTTCAGTTTTTGAGTAGTTCACTTGGGCCGAATTTAGAGTTCTACTCGCATAGTGAATAACATAGGGCCGTTTATCTTTCCTTTGACCCAAAACAGCCCCTATGACATAATCACTTGCATCGAACATTAGTTCAAAAGGAAGTGTCTAATCTGGTGGACGCATGATAGGTGCAGTGGTAAGAGATGATTTAATTTTATTAAAAGCACTTGCACACTCATATGTTCACTTAAATGAAACATCCTTTTGAAGAAGATTAGTCAAGGGTCTAGTAATGACACTAAAGTCCTTAATGAATTTTATATAACAGCCAACATGCCCTAGAAGTGATCTAATATCTCTAATAGTTCGGGGGATAGGTAGATTAGATATAATGTCGACTTTTGAGTGATCTACCTCGATTCCATTTTTGGAGATAACATGTCCCAAAAAAATTTTCTTTTGAACCATGAAATGACATTTCTCCCAATTTAAGACAAGGTGTTTTTCTTCACACCTAGATAAGACAAGAGATAAATTATTGAGGCAATCCTCAAAACTACTCCCAAATACAGAGAAGTCATTCATGAAAATCTCAAGAAACTTTCCAACCATATTTGAAAAAATACTTAACATACACTGTTGAAAAGTTGCTGGAGCGTCACATAATCCAAATGACATCCGTTTGAAAGCAAACGTGCCAAATGGACAAGTGAACGTGATTTTCTCTTGGTCTTCTAGGGCTATCTCTATTTGGTTATATCCGGAATATCCATTAAGAAAACTATAGGAGTGACCTGCAACCCTCTCTAAAACTTGATCAATGAATGGTAGAGGGAAATGGTCCTTCTTTGTGACCTGATTTAATTTTCTATAATTAATGCAAACACGCTAACCTGTGGTGACACGTGTTGGTATGAGTTCATTATTAGAATTTTGCACAATAGTTATTCCGAATTTCTTTGGGACTACTTGAGTTGGACTCACCCAAACACTATCGGATATTGGGTAGATGATTTCCACATCCAACAATTTGATCACTTCATTTTTTACAACTTTCATCATGTTTGGATTGAGTCACCTTTGAGGTTGTCTAATTGGTTTGGCATCCTCATCGAGGTGGATCCGATGAGTGCATATGGAAGGGCTTATACCCTTGATGTCAGAAATGGCCCAGTCCAAGGCTCCTTTGTGGTCCCTTAGAACATTCAACAATTTAATCTCTTGATCCTTGTCTAAAAATGAAGAGATCACCACAAATAAGTTTTATTTTCACCTAAGAATACATACTTAAGCTCATTTGGTAGTGGTTTTAAACCAAGCTTTAGAAAATTTGTTGGTGATGGCAGAGGTCGCGAGTCCTCGATAGATAGGATTTGAGGGCGCGGTCTCCATTGGTACATACCAATGTCCTGGGTGGTAGTGCTCTCATTATCATCACAAATTTCAGCAAGCACTTTTTCTAAATCAGAATTTTTTAAGTCCCCAATGACTTGAATCAATTCGTCAGTCAGACTAGGTTCCAATTCCTCTTCTTCTATCAAGCAGTCCATAAAATTCACCTCATGGATTTCATTATTATCAATGGGCTGCTTACATAGATTGAAAATATTTAGCTCTAAAGTCATGTTACCAAAAAATAAGTTCATCATTCCATTCCTACAATTTATGATTGCATTTGAAGTTGCTAGGAATGGATGGCCTAAAATGATAGGAACTTGAGCGCTAGCATTTACACATGGTTCAGTGTCTAGTACAATAAAATTCACGGGAAAGTAGAATTTCTCCACTTAGACTAGTACGTCTTCTAAAATTTTTCTTGGTACCTTAATGGAGTGGTCAGTGAGTTGGAGTGTAATTATGGTTGGTTTAAGCTCGCCTAACCCCATTTGTTTGTAAACCGAATAAGGTACTAAGTTGACACTTGTACCCAAATCTAGCAAAACATGCTCAATTTAGAAATTCCCAATAATACAAGGAATAGTGGGACTTCCTGGGTCTTTATATTTGGGTACAACCCTTTGTTGAATGATAGCGCTCACTTTCTCGGTAAGGAAGGCCTTTTTGTGCACATTTAATTTCCTCTTTACAGTGCACAAGTCCTTGAGATATTTAGCATATGATGAAATTTGTCTAATGGCATCAAGTAGAGGAATATTGATTGTAACCTTTTGAAGCACATCCGACACCTCTTGATATTTCATGGAGACAGTTGGATTCCGAAGTCTAGATGGAAATGGAACTGGAGGCTCATATGACTTAGTCTCTTTATCCTTTTGCTGTTGCGGCTCTTGAACCATAGCCGGATCATCATTTTCTTAAGAGAATGGCTCATCCTCCAGTATTTTTACCGGTTGCATTATCTTGTTATCAACTTCTTTTTCACTTCTCAAGGTAATGATGGCCTTAGCTTGTTCATGATGTAGCTCATTTGGATTTGAGTCTCCAATGAAATGTATATTTCTAGGGTTTGGCACAGGTTGAGAAGGAAGGGTGCCTTTTTCCCTAGCATTTAGTTGAGTCTCAATCCTAGCCACAACTGTCTTTAATTCTTGATTTGATTGGATTAGAAACTGATTCATTTGAGATTGAGAGTTTATGAATGCGGTCAATGCGTCCTCCAGAGATGATCGCTTTGGTGGGGGCACATATGGTGCATTGTTAGGTGCCCCAAAAAAGTTATTTTGTGGAGGCATATGAGGTGCATTGGGCACATTAATTTGTGGTCCATTCCTCCAACTAAGATTAGGATGGTTACGCCAATTTGAATTATACGTATTTCCCATTGGTTGCATAACTGACCTTTGGTAGTTATTTATAGCATTTCCTTGATCATGCTCATGTGTGATATTTTGTACAACTGAGATTATTGGACAATCCTTTGTATCATGATCTGTACCACCACAAATGCTACAAAAATTATCTACGTGTTTGCTTTAACCATATCAACCTTCCTAATTTTCAAGGCTTCGACCTTTCTAGCCAATGTAGCGAATTTTACATTAAGGTCGTCTTCCTCTCTTAGGACATACATCTCACTTTCTCTCTAGGACTGGGTCTAGTTTGGTCTGATTTAGCAGAGACATCCCATGTCTGTGTATTCTCTGCTAACATATCTAGAAAATCTCAAGCCTCATTATGATCTTTGTCAAGAAAGGTTCCACCACACATCATCTCTATGAACTGACGGGTGTCCATGGTGAGCCCCTTTCGGAAAGCATCAATCACATGCCATGGTTCATAACCATGATGTGGACAAGTAATTAGAAGGTCTTTGAAGCGCTCCCAAGCTTGAAAAATCAGTTCATTCCCCTTTTGGGAGAATGACATGATTTCTTGTTTTAATGCATTTGTTTTGTGCTCATGAAAGAATTTTTTCAAAAACTTTCTACTGAAAGCTTGCCATGAAGTGATGGTATTAGGTCTTAGAGAGTTGAGCCATGCTTTGACCCGATCCTTTAGAGAAAACTAGAATAACCTAAGCTTAAGTACATCCCTATTGCCATTATTTATTTGTAATGTTGCAATTACTTCCTCAAAATTCTTGAGGTGCAAGTAGGGGCTTTCAGAATCCAAGCCATGAAATTTAGGAATTAATTGAATCACACCTGGTTTAAAATCAATGTTCCCTGTGTGAGCAGGGAATACTATGCAAGATGGTAAAGTTGATCTCTAAGGGTGTAAATGTTTACGTAAAGTCCGTGGTTGGTTTAACACATTCCTATGAACTTCATTTTCATCCTCAAGAGGAGGATAAGGTTGATTTTCTCTGTTTTGATTTATAGTTGGATCTGACAGATTTGGATTTGGATTATCAACTAGGTCTGCCATAAAATCCAAGTAATATTGAGTGCCTCTTCTAAGTGAATGATCAAGGTTTGGAACTAGTCCGCCTTCGGAGGAGAGTCGATTGTTTTGATCCGTACTCCAATGGGACATAAACCATCCACACCACACAATAAATACCACTAAATTAAATAGCAAGTATGATACTTAAAATAAAAATAAAAATAAAACCAATAACCCAGGCGGCAGGGCCGACCATGAGGGTTCAATCCACAAAGCAAAATAAACCAACAACCCAGGAGGAAGGGTTGACCATGAGGGTTCAGTCCACAAAAAAAAAAAGAAGAAAAAATCAACAAAAGGAAAAACTACTGCAGAAATTAAACTATGCTAATTTGAAAAATAGATTCAGTGGATGATCTTTGTATTAAATAGCAACTGTAGGACAACCGTATCACTTGGGTGATAAAATCCCAAGCAGGGCAACCTTATGTCACAATTAGTGCTTGAAAGACTCAACTGAATTTATTTTCAAAGAAAAAGAAAAAGAAAAAAAAAATCTACCAAAAATTTGGAGGGTTTAGAAGAGAACTTACCTTAGCTATCTTGCACAAATCTGATCTATCTCAATCTCTTTCCGGTAACGACGCCAAAAACTTGATTACTTCCCTCCAAGTGCAGAGGTTCGTAAGTAGTATCCTGTGAATACGGGGTCGATCCCACAGGGAGATGAATTGTGAGAAGGAAAAAAAATCAAATTCAAAACAAACTAAGTAATAAACGCTAAACTGATGATTTGATTTTGAGATTTTTGAATGGATGTAATTCAACTGAATAAAATAACACCCAAGCTTCAAAGTTCCACACATAGGTTAATGTTCCAAAATCATGATGACTTGGATAACACAACTAGGATTTGAGCACCATGGTCAGCCTAGTCAGAAAATAAGACAGTTTAAATATTAAAAAGTGATATAAAATATTAGAAAATAATGGATCTGTATCATTAACATATATTCTCAAGCGCCAGTGATTTTAAGTATTCAATATCTATAGGATAATGAATATCAAAGAAATATAACAGGTTGAGAACCTCTCATATCTAGGAAATCTGATTGATCTAGGCTAAGCCTATCCATCAATATGGATCTCATATGATGGAAACATATGGATCTCACATGAGGATAAAAAAATAAAACCTAAATAATAGATAACATGCATACACCATTCTTCTCATCATTAAAACAATCAATCATCATAATCTTAAAGAACTATTAAACTCATGTGCTTCCCTTCTAGCTTGGGCTAGAAGGAACTTAGAAAAACATAATTAAATTACAGAAATAAAAAGCAACAAGAAAAAAATACAAATAGAAAAGATCTAAAAAGAACAACTTAAAAGCTTTAATAAAACTAAAAACTCTTTAAAAACTCTAAATTTTGCTTTGGGATGCCTTGAATGATGTTTAGGAATACCCTAGGAAACCCTATTTATAAGTAGGGAACTCTAATTTTCGTATAAAGTTGAAAACCCTAGAAACCACATCAAATATATGTATTTTCTCAAAATAGACTTCTCGCTGCTTAGTTCATTTAAAACAGACTTCCTGCTATGCGGTTTTTCAAAATAAACTTCACAACTTCAAAATACACTTTTTCAGGACGATTTTAAGATTCTTCACTTCAAATCATCGATTCACTTCATTCGCCACTTGGTTTTCTTGGATCTTTGACATGTGAATACTTCAATCTTGGTCTCCTAAGATCCATCTTTTCCCTTGGTAAATCTTGAGCATCAAATCTATGTTTTTTTAACACCCCTTCAATCCAAGCACTTAAATTTACCTTGCAACACATGCATGAGTAAAATAGAATATTAAGATGATTTATATTCATTAAATCAAGAGATAAATGGAGAAAATTATGCAATATTTGAGTCTCAACAGGATTGATGCAAAAAATGAGTCAAATCTATATTTCAAGTGAAACACATGCAGAAAAATAGTACTTGCTGTGGGAAAAATACATTAACCAATAAGATAAGGTTAGGTCAACATTCCATGGACTTCTCAGGTCAGCTAATAACCAATGCAATCAAAGGCTCTACTTCTAGTCTTGACTTGGGTAGGAAACTGGGTCGGACTTAACCACCCAATCGCCCTCAAGAGCAGCTCAACCATGATTGGTCAAAGGAGTCAGGTTGACTAACCCCCAGGTCAGTTACTTCTGCTAATTCCGACTTGGTCCCGACAGTACTCACCCGAGGTTTTAGTCGAGGATCTAGGAGGGCGGCTGCGATATGGACATGCCCAAGATCTTAGTCGAGGATCTTGGGGGATCCTCATGATGCATACAGGATTCAAATCCCTCTACGATACACACCTATCAAATAGGGAGATCTCCTCTACATCATTGCCTCTCCTCAACTATAAATAGTAGCATCTCTAATGGTGATAGGTATGCAGAATCTCAAGCCTAAAATCCTGTTTATAACTAGACCCAGATTTCCTACTTGACTTAGGCATCGGAGGGTCCTATGCTATAGCCAGGGTTTCCTTTGTCTGCTTTCTGTGCAGGTACTATAAGGTCCGGTGTAGTCAACCCAGATTCTTGCATCAACCATAGTAATTGAGTGTCCATTGTTTAAAACATCTTATGATGCACCGTAATGTTTATTTGACATCCAACCTGTTAATTAGTTCATATAGAAATGGATGAAGAAAAAAAACCCAAATATAAGCTTTATCTAAAACTTATGGTCCACAAGAAACTTTTAATGGTAGGTGTTCAACCAACACTGCTTCATGTGACGTAGTCCACTTGGGATTTGAACCTATTTCATTTTTAGGCTCATTCAATAAAATGATATGAAAAAATGGATGAACAATATGAATGAAACACATACATCATGTGAGGCTCACGAAGCACTGACTAGGGTCACTAGCTAATCTAGGTCCATTATGAGTCACATCGACTTGAAGATTGGATTGATTCTGCAGTACTCAACTTGACTCACTATTTAATTATTAAATAAAAGAATTTAAACTAATAAGTTATATATATATGGGAAAAGGTTCTAAACGCTCGATCATATTATACCTTCTATAAGGTTAAGTGTTAGCAGCACGTTATTCGTCGGATGGTGAAAATTTTAAACAAGTTGAGAAATTTTATAGGGAAATTGGATAAACAGAACCAGTGCAACTAGTTATTAAAATATCTCTCCACCTCTATCTCTCTCACGCTTATTTTATGCTAAAAATCTTGTGCTAGAAACTTATGTGGGGCGTATCTTGGTCTTTTTTTTTTTTTTTTGTTGAGAAATCCACCTCGTCCATCCATTTTTTTTCATATCATTTAGTACAAGAGGCCAAAAATGAACCAGATCCAAGACTTAGGTGGGCTGAAAACATGAGGATTGAATGTCCATAGTTGAAATATTTATGGGACCACAGAAGTTTTAAATTAGGATAATATTTTTGCTTTCAGTTTATATCAATAGGGATATTGTTATGAACAGTATGGACGCAATTGAAACATCACTTTTGACCTAGGGAGGTTTCAACGGTAGAAATTTTCCTACCCACCTTTTCCTTTAGTGCGGCCCACTTGATCTGGGATTGGGCTCATTTTTGTCCCCGTGTCCTAAAATGATCTCCAAAAATTAATGGATGGGATGGATTTCTCACAAACACTATGGTTGTCCATGACAGAAAACACTATAACCTTGAGATGCCAGAGAATTTCTCAATGATAGAAGTTCAGTTCCCACTGATTCTATCAACTTCAAGTGCAATCACGGATTCGAAGCGGATTGCGTACTGAATAACTCAGAACCATTAGCATACTAAATAAACTTTGTTGGTCTACCTCTATTTATTTAGTTTATCCACTCCATTTATCTGTGTTAATAGATAAGTTTAGGTCTTGAGAACAAAAAGAAAGCATATACAAAGCTCAAGTGGACCACACCACAGTAAATAGTGTGATTAAACCTCTACCATTGAAAAATTCTTGGAGGCCATAGAAGTTTTGGATCAGGTTGATGTTTGTGTTTTATCTTTATCCATATCTTTTTGATATTATTAACTGGTTAGACGGCAAATAAACATTTATGTGGGCCCTAGGAAGGTCTCAACGGTGGAAATCATTATTCCACACTGTTTCCCGTGGCATGGGCCACTTGAGCTTTGGATTTACTGTAATTTTGGGATCAACCCCTAAAATTAGTAGGAAAAATGGATGGATGGTGTGGATAAACCACATACATTCACAGTGGGCCCAACTGAGTTTACTCATTACGTTAAAAGTATACCTGAGTAACTCAGTACGCAATCCGATTACTGAAGATTAGCTTATGTCAAGTTGAGTAGCGGGACACGCTGTTGAAGTGATGTTATTGTAGGCCCCGCCATGGTTTATATTTTGTATCCACACCTTCCATCCATTTGGAGAGATAATTTTAGGGCAATATCCAAAGAATGAGTTAAATCCAAAGCTCCAGTGGACCCCCAACATAGAAAAGAGCAGGGACAGTGATGCCCACCATTAAAAACTTCTAAACGCCACGAAAGTTTTAGATCAAGCTGATATTTGTGTTTTCTCTTATTTCATGTCTTCTTTAACTTTTGAACAGGTTGGCTTTCAAATAAACATTATGGTGGCCTTGGGATAGTTTTAATGGTGGGAATCACTCTCCCAACTATTGTCTGTAGTGGGGTCCACTACAGATTTTTATCTTACTCATTCTTTATCTCATGCCCTAAAATTATATCTTAAAATAGATGGACGGTGTGGATACAACACATACATCATAGTGGGGCCCACAAAACTTGGTGATGTAACTTCAGTAGCCGACTTGCTACTCAACCTGTTAGGGATGCGGATTGCGTCCTACCCCCGCCCATCTCTAGCCCCGAATGGGCAGTTCTATAGGCGAGCCACCATGATGTATCCGTTATCCAAACCGTTCAACCCTTTTCTAAGATTATTCTAACGTATTAACACAAAAATGAGGCAGATCCAACGCTCAAATGAACCACACCACATAAGACTCTGGCATTTAATGCAACTAGCCTTTAATGTTTTGTGCATTTAATGCAACCAAGCTTATTAATTGGTGTGGTCCACTTTAGCATTGGATCTGCCTCATTTTGTATTACTACGTTAATATGATCTTATAAAAGGGATGAACAACTTTGATAAACAGATACATCATGGTGGGCCCACTTATAAAATTGCGGGGCTAGAGACGGGCGGGGGTAGGATGCAATCTGACGTCCACCTCTCAGGAACGCACGTCCTACTCCATCCGCGTAGGGCTATGTGAGGCCCAACATGATGTAAGTGTTTTATCTACTCCGTTCAAAGATTTTTTCAGATCATTTTAATATATGAACTAAAAAATGAAGTAGGTCCAAGGCTTAAGTGGACTACAAGGTGGGGATTGAACGTCCGCCATTAAAAACTTCTTGTGAGCTGGAGAAGTTTCAGATCAAGTTGATATTTGTGTTTTCAATTCATCCACATCTACATGACCCTATGAATAGGTTGGATGGTAAAACAACATAATGCCGACACTTAGGTTTCATTGGTGATTGTCATTATCACTACAACCTCCTTTATTATGGTCCACTAGAGCTATGGACTTGCCTCATTTTTAGGATAATAACTTGAAACGATATGAGAAAATCTTTTAATGGCGTGGATAAAATACTTACATCACGGTGGGCCCCATAGAGCTCTGCCCATTTGGACGACGCAATATGTTTCCTATTAAAAGTTGTAATGGACTCCAATGCTAGCTAGATGCAAATTAACTAAGACAGGTTACATCGCCAGACCCACCATGATATATGTGTTATATCCATACTGTCCATTTACTCGTAAATATCAATTTAAGGCATGAGATAAAGAATGAATCAAATCCAAAGTTGGAATGTACCCACCATAGAAAACAGTGGATAAAGTGATGCCCACCATTAAAAATTTCTAAGGGGCATAAAAGTTTTTGATTAAGCTGAAATTTGTGTTTTCTATTCTTTCATGCATGTCTTAACTTATGAATAAGTTGGATCCCAGATAAACATCATAGTGGGCCTTAGGAAGGTTTCAACCGTGGGTGCAAGGCTTTCACAAACAATACGTGTGAGAGAGGTGGATGGATATTTTAATAACTTGTATCACGGCTTTTGTTTCTCCATTTTTCTATAAAATCTCCTCATTTGTTTAAAATTTTCACCATCCGAACCAATAATGTGCTGCCAACACTCGACCTTATAGAAGGTATAATACGGTCGAGCGTATAGTACCTTTTCCCTATATATATATATATAGATCTTGGACGAATCTCTGAACGGGTTCATCTCCGGCGTATTAGAAAAGATTCCTTACGGTTGTCTTCCTTCTCTTATGAATAGAGGTACTCCCAGCCAATGTAAGGTCGCATACATATCCTAACACTTGACTAGTGACTTTTTTCCTTAAGAGAGATCTCACCCTACAAAAGACCCAAGGTCTTGACTTAGGCATCAGAGGGTCCCCTGTATAAGCCAGGGTCTCCTTTGCCTGTTGTTTTCATCTGTGAAGGTCTCGAAGGGTTAATCGGGGAGGGTCTATTGGAAAACTGCATGAACACACACACACACCCCACCATGATTATTGGACGCTTCAAATTTAAGAATGGCCCACCTAGAGATTGGATGTTTGTAATTTTAGGTGGTTTTATCTTTATGGCAAGGTATTGGGTGCATATGGGGCTTATATGATGTATGCAACATCATTCATATGATTAACCTCATGTTGGGAGTCTTGAAACATGTGAAGCATGTAGTGGCAGGGGACCACCCCGATGGCCGGATTTATTTTCTTTCATTTCCCTTTCTTTTATGATTCTCATGGTATTGTGGGACCCACTAGTAGGCAACGCCATTGGAGAGTATGTCCCACATGCTATCATAGCATGGACCACCTTGTGTGGCCCACTGTGATATTTATTTTCTTTTTAAACCAATTGTTTGTGTAAGTACACTTGGATGATAAAAATACACCAAAAATTGATGTGATCCAAAGCTTCTTAGACCCACCATGAGTTGGACATTCAAATGGATGGAGTGGATTTTTTAGGCGGGCCCTACCTCACCCTTAAAACACAAAAGAGGGAGAGGGGTAGTGGCACCATGTCCCTAGACACAAAAATGTCTACAGACATGTCTCTGAAACAATTACCTTCCAAAGTCACTATGTGGACTTCACTCGTGGGCCCCATCATGATATACATACATACATACATATATATATCATCCACACCGTCCATCCGATTTTCCTTCTTATTTTAGGCGTTGAGCTTAAAAATGAAGCTAATCTGAATCTCAGGTGGGCTATACCACAAATGCTAAGGGGTTGGGTTACCCATGTCATTCTTTTCTTTGCATGAATGTCAATTTGGAGGGAGTTTTCACTCATGGGACCCACATTGATGTATTTCTTAGATCCACACTATCCATCCATCTGCTGGCTCATTTTAGCCACGAAGCCCAAAAATCTACCCGATTTAACCATCAGGAGGACCACACCACAACCGATGATGGTAGTGGGAGCACCCCCTCATGTCAAAAATGGGTAGGGCGTCCCAACCATGGTGTAAGACCCGTATATTAGTCCGTACCATTCCGTAGGCTTCCACAGTCTTCCCGGTTAAATTCTGACAACCTTCGACCCTTAACCAGCATTTACGCGTGACCCTGATTTACACGCTGTCAACCCGAGACTTGTACCCTAGCGACCATGCCGTCGCTGCAGTTTCGATGCCGCGACTCGTGCGCCAAGGCGATACCTAGGCCAAGAGATGTAGGCCCACGTTCAGTTTGAGAAAAACGTCGCGCGTTGCAAAACCCAAGAAAATCTCTACGACTTGTTACATCAATCAATCCCATCATGTCAAGTACACATCACCTTTCACCCATCCCCAAGCAACCCTAAAGTCAAAAAGTTTCTTACACACCTATACCTTTCCTACACTAAGCAACCACAAAAGTCAAAAAGTTCTTACACCCATCACTCGCCACATCCATCACTCCATCACCCATCTCTCTCTCTCTCTCTCTCTCTCTCTCTCTCTCTCTCCCTTTACAATTCTCTCTCCCTCATTTCCCAAATCACTCTTCTAATCAACCAAAAATATCCCACATATGAGCTTCCCAAGCCCTCATGGAGAAACTCTAGTATGGCCCACTTCCTACCCTCTCATCTCCCATCTCAACCATCCAAACTCCATCTCCTCCGTTAGGATCAAAGCTAAGGAGCAAAGGAAGCCAAGAGAGTAAGAAGAAGCGGATCGTGGGGTGATCTTAGACCCACATTTTCATTTTTTTTGGTATTTCTCCTTTGTGATTTAAGGGCCCACATATGGTGGGACCCACCTTGATGTATGCTTGTATCTAAGAGGGGCCCATAGTGGTGGGGCCCCTCCATCATCGCCGTTCCTTCCTCTCTTTCTCGCATTTTCTCTCTCTCTCTTTCTATGCGTATGGCCCACCATGAGGTATATATTATATCCATGCCATTCCCTTCATGGGACCCACTCGATGGATGAGTTGGATCTACGCCGTCTAACTCGTTACCGGGCCCGAACGGAAGGAAAAATATAGATATTAGATTGATCCAATATGGTGGGCCATGTCCATGTGGGACCCACCATGACCCCTGTGTTGTATCCACACTGTCCAGCATCCTGGGACGCTGGACGTGTGCTTACAGTGAAGTATGGACTGACGTGGGGTGGGCTAACGGTGAAGTGTGGACTTTCAGTGGGTGTACTAACAATGAAGTGTGAGCTGATAGTGAGATCCATGGGACCTATCCACACCGTCCATTTCATTCCTCACTTCATTTTAGGCGTTGAGCCGAAAAATGAAGCAAATCCAATGATTTGGAGGGCCATAGCATAGAAAATAGTGGCTTTACCCTTGAAATCTCCCCTGATGTTTCTATATACCAAAATACTTCCAACATTGGGCTCATTTAGCCTGTCATGAGCCTCATCCACATCTCAGGTGGCCCACATCACAGGGAACAGTGTGTTTGAACATCTACCATTGAAAACCCTTTTTAAGGGTCTGTGGGGCCCACCCACCTCGTCCATCCATCCATTCCGATGGCCCACACCATCATGTATGTGTTTTATACAACTGTCCACCGACCTTGGACGGTGGGACACACCCCACGTGTGGGGCCCTCCTTGGCGAATGCACTGTCCAGGCCATCCAGGGCGTGAACGTTACTCTTATATATATATATATATATATATATATATATATATATATATATTTATGTGTGTGTGTGCTGCTAGGCCCTATGTGGAACTCACCTCTCCTCGTTCAAGGCAGCAACACTGCATGTGGCATATGTGTGTATATATATCATTATTATTATTATTATTATTATATATGATGGTGGGGTCCATGGAACCCACCTCTACTCTTCCTTAAAGGCAACAACAGTTGCACGTAGTATACAATATAATATTATTATATTATGTAATAGTAAATGGTGTGGTGGGCCCTACATGGAACCCACCTTTGTTTTCCTTAAACAGGCAATAATGCTTACTGCAGGTATATGGCTGCTCTTTCTCATGAACGTTAGCACATTCTGCGGGTTCCACATGATGTGCGTACACCTCCATGTTGTTCTGACGGTGGGACCCACTCCTGATGCATGTGTTTCATCCTTGTGGTGTGGGGCCCAATGATGTATGTGTCATATCTACACCGTTCATTGTTTGAATGGTGGGGCCTACCATGATGCACACGTTGTATCCAAACCATCCAACCATTTGTGAGATCATTTTTTTGGCATGAGATAAATAAGTAAGATTCAAAGTTCAAGTGAACCCCACCATCTGCAATAACAATGGGGTACAACAACAACCACCATTTAAAGCTTCTTAGGAGCCAAAGTGGTTCCCACTCAAGCCGATATTTGGCTTTCACTTCATTTATCTCTATGTTAACTTATGATCAGGTTGGATCTCAAATATACATAAGGGTGGGCCCGATTTGATATATATAAGGCCCATATGATTAGGCCCATCTTGATGTAGTTATGGCCCATCCATTGAGGCCCACCTGATATACATAAGGCCCATGGTGGTGCATTGAATTGACTCATTCGAATCGACCCATTTGATCGGCCCATTCAAACGGCCCGATGCGATGTATGTGAGGCTCATGAGCGAGGCCCAACGAGATGTATGTGTGGCCGTTACATTATGTATGGATTCCTTATGTAGGCCGTGCCTTGGGAACAATGTTGGTTTGACGTCCACATTGTACGAATAATGTTGGTTAAATGTCCGCATTATCATTCTCCCCTGGGCCCATCGTTAGGCCCATACTTGTAAACCGTCTAGGCCCATCTTCATTATGAATAATATCCATCACCATATAACATGTTTAGTATAGTTCCATGATTCATGATTATACGCATCATATGTATGTTTGACATGAGAAGTGACTGATCATAGCATATGCCTTCGGGCAGATTGTTTAGGGGCTTTCGGATAGGCGGTGTTACCCTACATGAGCGCACGATACGTGCAGGATTGTTACATGACTGGATAGTATGATTCATGCATTTCGCATTGTGTGACATGGTTACTATACACCCCAGCGACATCAGGGCCGTAGCCTCCACGGGCACATCCTGGTTGGCAGGATTGGATACCAAAAATCTTATTCTACATGGGGTGCTATAGATATCCTTGGGTGAAAGTCCCTAAACCCTTATGGTACTAGGAGGTTGCTCCAACATTTAGACCGAGTGGGTACATGAGCGTCGAGTGCCGATTACTAAACGACCGCACTTTCCACTGTGTCCTGGTCAGTTGGAAGAGGGTGCGGCCTTACTCACCTGAGAGGAGGGGGTAAAGCTATGCTGAGTTTGACCAGCTTGAGGAATGGGTCCACTATCGATGAGCCGAGCCCAATATTGGCAGGCGGATAGTGAGGTCTCTTCCACTTACCTTATTGCGCGCAATGGGGCGACGATTTGGTTTAGAGTGTATTAGACTCCGGTGATACTCCAAAGTTGAGCAGTATTGATATGTGGACTTAGATGAGGATTTTTATGCTTGAGTTGCATTTCGTATCGCATGGCCTTGGTATGGCCGACATCATTCATGCTTTGCACCGCATGACCTTGGTACGACTAATAGTATTCCTGAATTCATTAGCATATTCCGCATTACTCTGATACTGTATAATTACATTACTACCTTGCACACACACTTTTACCACCCTTTAAGCTTTTCATAAGCTTATGTACGACCGTTGTGTGCAGGTGACGTTGGACGGCAGCAGCGTTGAGGCAGGAGCGCATAACAGATCATCTTGGAGCTTTTTGTCCATTATTATTATATTTTCCTTTATGCTCATTGTATTTGTAAAGTTTTTAATCATAATGAAAATGTAATGGAGTTTTTGGTTTTTGTTTGTGGGTTATGTCTTTGGTTATACTTATTACGAATCAAACTGATGTTGAAAATCCTCCTCGTAGCATCCCAGGATCGGAACCTGGTGAATGAATGCTGGGAGTTGAAAATGGGGTTCTACGGAGGCTGTCGGCACCAGATTTGGCGATCGAAAATTTTGTGAGCCTGGTTTCCAAGTTTGGGGCATGACATATGGACCTACCTTGATGTATTTGTTTAATCCACGCTGTGCACCACCTTCCCAATGTCATTTTAGGCTATGAGACTAAAAATGAGATAAATCTGAGTTCACTAAAAATGAGATAAATCTAAGTTCCTAGTGGACCGCACCAAGGGAAACAAAGTTGCACTGTTGGAACTTTTTAAGGCCTACTGTTGTGTGTACAAGTGGTGGACCTATCCATCATTAAACTCCTTTGGTCCATAAGGAGCTGGCCGATATAATGAAAGGAATGGATTATCCACTAGTGGACCCACTTAATAGAAAATAAAAAATTATATATATAAAGGAAGAAAGAGAAAAACAAGAAAAAAGCATGTCACTACGTTTTTACTAGTGCTGGTGTAAGCCTCATTAAGCTGACCCCATACTTGGACCCCACCATGATGGAATTGTTTAATCCGCACCGTCCACCATCTTCTCCATATAATTTTAGGTTGTGTGCTAAATTTTGAGGCAAATCTGAGTCTCAAGTGGGCTGTACTAAGGGTATTAATGTTCATCTGTTGAAACACTCTAGGGCCCACTTTGGAGTTCCTGATCATCCAAACCAGTCCTAGTTAGAGTCATTTAACCTCATTCGAGGTGGATAAGACGATGAACGGATTAGATCATCCACTTAGGGCCCACATTAATAATATATGCAAAACATACTAATGACATGAAAAATATGTGTGGGAGTTAACCAATTCTTGGAAAATTTTGGTTCTCATAAGTGGGACCTTGTTTTGATGTTTATATTGAATCCACACCATCCACCGTCTTTTTAAGATCATTTTAGGCATTGGGCCAAAAGATGAGATAGATTCGGGTCTCAAGTGGGCTGTAATGAGGGAAACAAACTATTGTTGTTGAAATCTTCCGAGGCCCACTTTGGAGTCCCTGTTCGTCCAAATCAACCCAAATCAGAGCTCATTAGACCCACTCGAGATGAACTTCATGGTTAATGGAGTAGAAAATGCACGTGGGGCTCGCATTGATGGTGCATAAAAAACAAAATAAGAAAAGAGAGAGAAACGAAAGAAAATGGAAGATTGCCCAATGATGTGAGGGAGGAAGCCTCCTTGGGTTGCCCCCCAAACATGGGACCCTACATGATGTATGTATCATCTCCACTTCGTTCATCCGTCTTATGATATCACGTTAGGCCATGGGCCCAAAATTCAGGTTGATCCAGATCTCGAGTGGGCTGTACCATAAGATAATATGGGCTAGAAACCTCTTGGACTTTGGAATTTCTTGGTTTTGGGATTCCTTGGACTTGGGAATCCCTAGTTTTGGGATTCCTTGGACTCAGGAATTCCTGGAATCGAGATCCCTTAGGTCTTTAGTTATAATTGGCATCTTTAATTCAAATCCTTAAATTAGTTGACATATAAATGTTGAAACTATGTTCTTATTAAAATCCATTTAGGCATATACTTTGCCCGAATTGATGAAGTCCTAAGACTCAGATGGGCCATGAACATATGATCACATCCTAGTGACTAACCAATGATCTGTAACCGTCAGTTTACATTAGCAATGATTAGATGGTGCAGATCATCCTACTGGAGTAATTATAGTGATGTCATTAATAATTTGATTATTTTGGGACATCATTAGTGGGCCATGTGCCCAAATGGATTGGTAGCATAATGACACACGTGTTGTATATGTGGGTGTCCATCCTAGTCACTCCCAGTAGACCTCACCTTGTTATATATGTTCTATTCATGCTTTGCAAGCTATATGAGAAGCTAATGTTAGTTTAACGTCGGTCATACCACATAGACTTTTATATTTTTAGTGGGGTATGTTGTTCAGTTCCCACTCTCTATATATGATGTGCCGATTAAGGCCGATTATTCTTTGATATGTCTGATAACATGCTAGTGTACTTGGCCTGGTAGGACACACTAAGAACATGTTTAGTATAATGACATCATGTTTAGACATATACACATACGCATCATTTGTACGCATGTTGTGGGTGGGGATTGATCATAGCATATACCATTGGGCTGAGACACTTAGGGGACTCTATATGAGACAGGGTTGCCCCACATGATCGCGCTGTACGTGCAGGTTTGATGCATGACTTGGATGGTATGACTCATGCATTTCCTATCTTGTATGTCATGATTACTTTATGCCCTAGTAACATCAGGGTTATGGCGAATATCTGTTTTAACATTAGGGCGTTATGGATGTCCTTGGGAGAAAGTCCCTAAACCCTTATGGTACCAGTAAGATGCTTCAATGTCGAGAATAAATGGATAACATGAGCGCCCAAATGCCGAATACCAGTAGGCCGCGTCTCCTATTGTGTCGTGGTCAGTTGAAAAGGGGTGTGACCTTATCTACCCGAGGGTAGGGAGCTGTAAGCTAAGTTGAGTTTAACCAGTTCGTAAATGGGTTCGCTATCGACTAGCCAGGTGGGCATTGACATACTACTGGTAAGGCGGATAGTGAGGTCTCTTTCACTCACTTCGTCATACGCGCGATAAGGTGGTAGCCAGTGTTGGATTGTATTAGACCCCGGTGATTTTTCCAGTGACGAACCGTACTAAGACATATACTAGTTGATGATTGACATGCTTGCGTTGTATACCTAGCATATGACATCGGCCATGTAAGCCTTGTATTGCATAGCCATGATAAGGCTAACTTCATTTATGGACTTGCTAGTTTAGTCTTCTATCATTTTCGCTTACTCCGACATTTGAATGCTTGGCACATGCATTTTGCACATACGCATGCACTCTCTAAGCTTTATAATAAGCTTATGCACGTTTGTTATGTGCATATTATGCTAGAATGTGTTGAGGGTCAAATATTGCATATTAGACCCCAGTTATTGTCTGGATTTACGAACATAATATTGTTTAACGGCCGATTTAATCGTGTTTATGCTACAGGTTGAATTTAGGAACTTGAGCTGAAAAAGGATGCTAAAAGCTTGGATTTAACACTCTGATGATCACCAAGGCAAGGGACGGACTCCAGGGATTAAGATCGACAGATATGCACGCCAGGGACCCGAGAAATTCCAGCCGTTCACCTTCAAATGGCCTGAAATTGGTGTAGAATGCAAGATCATAAGGTTTTCGCCATTAGATTGACACGAAACTTCATACATGGCTTGGGGACCATAAATGAACCGTACACGTTGAATTTCAGCCCCTGGAGCCTTGTTGAAGTGGCCCAATGTACATATCAGCCCATAAAATCATGGCTGAGATCTGCATATGCTTCAATTTTGGTCTCAACCGTTTAAATGATATGATGGAAAGGATGGACGGAACGGATTTCTCCAAAACACCGCCGTAGACCTCATATGAAGTTAGATGTGCATATTGTGCGAGTACACTAGCCGTGCACCACAAGATCCAAGTCGGTTAGCGTTGCGCTGACCGACGATTTTGCAAAAAAAATCTCACGACGCAACAGCGTCTTCAATACAATTGGCCGAACGATGCTAGTGGGCCCCACTCGTCATACTTTTACAGAATCTGATCCATCTATTGCGTCCATAGGGGAGGATGGACTCTCACCTAGGTGTTCTTTTGACACCATGCAATCTAATGCAAGATCCTAACTGTTAAATGTAAAATGGACGGTGAAGTAAATCAGCTCTTAGGCCACACTGATTTTACTCCAAACATACCCCTTCCTGGATGGATTTTTGTCCTGAAACCAATGGATGGAATGGATTTTATCAAAATCACTGATTATGGGTCCCACCATTATCACTGCGTAACGCTGACGCAGGCTCTGTTTGCAATAGAGCCTGCAGACGAAGCTTTATGGCTCACCACCGTACTTCGAGAGTCCGATCTGGACCGTCCACCAGAATCCCAGGCTCCCTATCATCCTCGCCTAGGTGTACAATTTCCAAGAATCAGAGAGGATTGGTTTTTTACCGTTCAAAAACAGGTTGGACGATAGAACAAGAAATCTTATTGGCCGCATCAACAGACCGTGAAAACTGTGCATTCTTAGCAGAAATTTCGTCCTGAATTCGGTGGACGGAGTAGATCTTGTAACTGATGTCGAAAATGGGCTCACCCAATGTTGCAGCGTAAAGCCTGTTACGTAGGCTCGGTTTCAGCGTTAGAAACTGACATTTTTTGGCCGGTTGCACAACCAGATCATTGATCAGATGGCTGATCCAAGCCGTCCATCATGTTGGTTGTAGAAAATAGTCCTAAGGGACGTTATTCTTTTGGAAATGACCACAGAAACAGAGGCGTTGGGCGGCTTCAATTTTTGCTGCGTAAAAGCATTAGCAGGCAGTTTCTAATCAGGACACCACCGCCTCTCATTGTGAAAATTCCAGGCCATGCTGACCGACTTCCCCTGCTTATAAAGAGGATAAAGAGGAAAGAGCAAAAATATACACGACTGGACGTGCAGAAGAGAGAGAGGAGCTTTGGCTGTTTTTTTTCCTTTTCTTTTTCTCTTTGTTTATTTGGATTTAGCGGCATCATGTCTATCAACGGCTAAAACCTCTTAGCTAGGGCTAAGAGGTGAAGCTTGTAGTGTGATGGGAGAGCTCTATGCTTGTACTTTTTAGACTGAATGGATGATGATTTTAGTTTAAATTAAGGGAATAGTTTGTCTTTAATGGTTTGTTATGACTGAAATTACAATGGGTCTGAGATGACTTTGCGTATTTCCTTTTCCTTTTGATGTTTATGATGTCAGGAAGCCCTGTTGTTCACCATAGTCTCCTGGGCATGGTCGGGTGACGGTATTCTTCCTAACCTTCATGCATTGTTGATTGGTGGGTAATTAGTTTAATTTTGTTGTTTGCCATAGTCTCCTGGGCATGGTTTGGTGATGGAATCCATTCTAATTCATATACCTTTTATCTCTTGAAAACTAGATCAATGACAGTTCAGTAATTTTCATGATTTTTGATGCAGGTATAAGATCTCCCTGATCTCTACAAGTGGATCCTCTGAATCCCTAGTTTCCTATCTCTGATTTCCTAAGTTTTAGATAATAATTTCACAATTATTCCTCAAATCACAATTAGTTTAGATTTCACCTTATTCTAGTTCTAATTAGTTTTAGATAACGTACAAGTTTCAGTCCCTTGGGATTTGACCTCGGTCTTACTGAGTTATTACTACATCACAACCCTGTACTTGGGGAGTGAATAAGTTTTTGGCGCCGTTGCCGGGAACTGATGGTTACGTATTTTAAAAATTAATTGTTTTAGAATTAGATTAAGATTAGGATTTTACTAACTTTATTTTATTTTTATTTTTTCCCTATAACTAACTTGTTTTCCTGTTTTGTAGGAGCCTGACATAAACTTCTAATTCGGTAATCCCTTCCCAATTCTTCTATTTTTTCCCCTTTTTAGGAACTAGTTTAATTTTGAAAACTTTCTAATTCTAGGATTTCCTATTTTAGAAATTTTCTAGGGTTAGAAAACTTCCCTTTTCTTTTTTAGAAACTCTTTCTAATTTTAGAAACTAACTCATCATTCCTTTATTAGAAACTTTCTATTTTAGGATTAGGTTTTTCGTTTTAGAAACTAACTTAGCTTCTAAGTTTTCTTTTAGAAATTTCTAACTTTTCTATTTCTACTTTAGGAAACTAATCTCTTTTATTTTCCTTCGCAGGATCTTAACATAGTACTCCAATCTGGTAACTTCTCTCTAACTTCTCCTCTACCTACTTTCCATATTGCTGTAGGATCTTTTCTTCTATTCTTTAGGATTAGATTCAGATTAAGGGTTTCATCATGTATATGAATGAGTGGGCACATCCGTATGTTGAGATAGCTTATGGAAAACAACCTATGCCTCAAAATTTTTCTGAAAATATCTTCAAGAACCAATCGGAATATGATGCTCCACCGATTAAGAAGACTTTCGGTGATTATCTGCGGGAGAATAATTGCATTCCATGAGTTAAGAGAACATTACATGATTATTGGAATGATGACGCTTATCAACCCCCGACAGATGACCCGTATGATTCTGATCTGTGGAAACAGAAATATTTCGAAGATGAGCTAGTAAAACATCATGGTAATAACTCCCGTGGATCAACCACTTATGAATATCTACCAGAAACGATCCAGGAGGAGTTATCTCCGAGCTATACAGACTATATTATTGGCATGAGAAAATTACTAGAAGCGCTTGAATCACGCATCGATAGGCTAATGGCGGATAGGTCGTCTCAGCCTCAACCCAATCCAGAAATACAATGCTAGGAAAGTGATCCTCACTCTCTTTTGAAAAATTCTAAAATTTGGAATGAGGAGTGAGATTCCCTTAATGAGTATGTGATTCAATTTCCCGATGAGAAAATCTCGATGACTGTTCGAAAGAATAGTGAAGATACATGGGTGTCTTTTAAATACAGTGATGATGACACACCTCCCTTACATGACACACAGGATTTCAATGATGAGGTAGAGGTTAGTTTATTCGAACCTCAACCGAATTTAGGAATAGAGTGTGAGGAAGGCGATCTCATCCCAAGTGTGCACTGCACGGAATTAGACAATGATGCATATTGGGATGATGATCATGAACGTGCAGCCCAAATTCTCCCTGAATCAATCTCAAATCTGGTCCAGGTCAACGATCAAGACGTGCACGAAGTGATCGGTCAGGAAGATCTACTCCACTCATCTGACATGCCTGATTTAAATGTGGAGAATGAACCTCTTACAACCGACTCTTCTAACTCTTGTGAGACATGTTTAGACCACTCCCTTGAATTAAATGATGATATGATTCGGGAGAAGGAGGAGTTTCCCGCTACAACTCTGAAATTTGAAACCACTCAGTTGAGGCCACCATCTGAGCTGCAAATAATTGAGAATTCAACGCCTCAATTGAGTAATTTCAATGAATAGAGTGATCACATCGATGCTTCACCAATTGATTTTCAATCTGTCTGTGCAGGACTGGAGCAAGAGAGCATACATCCATCCATTTTCAAGGATAATGGATCCCTTGGGCAGATCATCACGGACTTCAATGACGAAAACGAGTCACGCTCATCTGAATTTCCCAACTCGTGGTTGCTTGGTACACTTTGCTGTTTCAAACGATCCCATGCTAAAAGACAAAGCGGATGCCCTGCGAGACAACATCTCGATAGTTGTCACTAACCAAGAGAACCCTTATTCTGAAACATTTTCTTTCCCTGATCTTAAACGTCTACTAGTAAAGGAAGAGGAGTTAAAAATTGAACCGAAGTTTGGAGCTTCGGAATGTGTTGAGACTACATCACTTCTTAAGAAATTTTCTAAACTTTATTTACTTGTAGTCTTTGATTCACCATGCGATACTAACATTGAAACTTCTTCTGTCACAGGTGAATCGTATATATTATGGATACCTCAAGCAATTCAATGGAAGATTTCTTATGAAGTACATAAATCTCTCTAGAAAGTCATGCTCCAGGGCGCCCGAGCCTATTGTAAAAAAGGCTTTTGGAAGATCCGGTTGAGGAACTTACTGAGAAACTTATCAAGATATTGACCGGAAGGGGAACCTTGCGACATGATCGATTCAATGTTTGTGGGTAACATTGCTGCAAACCCTCACGAGACTATAACTCGTCCACTAGGGGTAACCTAGGGGTTTAAAGGCTTGTTGCATACGCTAAATGCAATTGAGAGCACCTGCGAAAGTGGTATAGGTAGAATTTTATTTTTTTAACTTTTTATTTTACTTTTTCTCTTATGCTAACCTGCTCTCTCCTAGCGATCTCTTGAAAAATCTCTCTCGATTCGTTTTCCAGGTACTATCCTCCCATCACTTTTCATTTACTTTCGTTGTCCCATGTACATTGCATGCTCATATCTTTTACATTGAGGACAATGTAGATTTTAGGTTGGGGGTGGGGGATTAGGTTACCTAATCAGTGTTTTTTTGGTCTTGAGCAAGAATTGTGAATTTTTTTTAAAAATTTTTCTGGATCTTATTGTAAATTCAAAGTGATTTTGACAGCCATCTTGGATTTAGAATTACAAGATAAGTGATGTTGGATTTATGACTCTTGGATTCAGTATCTATTAGATTTCATAGTTAAGTTGACTTGTTAATCAAGAATTAGAAGTTGTAAACATTGATTGAGTCATGATTTTACATGTCACATTAAGGTTTCAATTGGATATTGAAGGTTTAACTTGGTAATCACGAAGCATGTAAGGAACCAACCCGCTTGAAATTTGCACATCATGATCAATTAAAGAAAAAGAAAAAAAAAACGGATACCTTTGAAAAAGGTTGGGCGAATAATCTTCACCATAGGTTTACTCCCTATAAGTATAGATTTAATTCCCCATGGATGATATACAAATAGGGTTGGGTGTACAGTCTTCACCATAGGTTTGCTCCCTATAGGTGAGGATTTAATTCTCATTCTTGGCATTACCTTTAATAGAAAAATCAAAAGATAGAATTTATGAGGCAAGTTTGGTTATCATGAATTCTCTTGTTGATTACCAATAATACCATGAAATAACAAATTGAATCTTAATGTTGATAAGTCGAGATTACACTGTATACCCGTAGAACTTAATGTTTAGAACTTTTCTGATTGATAGATTAATATTTTGAACTTGATTATGAAGTTTACTGTGTGCTTGAGCCTAGGAGAAAGGAATGCCCAACATTCATAAATTTTAGAATTCTAGTATCTGGATCGTTTTTCAAAAAAAAAACATCACTCGAGTTCATAAACATTGTCATATAATTCTCAACTTATTTTTCGCATATTCTGCTCGGGACTAGCAAAATGCTGGTTAGGGGTTGTGTTGAGGGTCAAATATTGCATATTAGACCCCAGTTATTATCTGGATTCACGAACATAATATTGTTTAACGGCCGATTTAATCGTGTTTATGGTACAGGTTGAATTTAGGAGCTTGAGCTGAAAAAGGATGCTAAAAGCTTGGATTTAACACTCTGATGATCACTAAGGCAAGGGACGGACTCTAAGGATTAAGATCGACAGATATGCACGCCAGGGACCCGAGAAATTCTAGCCGTTCACCTTCAAATGGCCTGAAATTGGTGTAGAATGTAAGATCACAAGGTTTTCACCATTAGATTGACACGAAACTTCATACATGGCTTGGGGACCATAAATGAACCGTACACGTTGAATTTCAGCCCCTGGAGCCTTGTTGAAGTGGCCCAATGTACATATCAGCCCATAAAATCATGGCTGAGATCTGCATATGCTTCAATTTTGGTCTCAACCGTTTAAATGATATGATGGAAAGGATGGACGGAACGGATTTCTCCAGAACACCGCCGTGGACCCCACATGAAGTTAGATGTGCATATTGTGCGAGTACACTAGCCGTGCACCACAAGATCCAAGTCGGTCAGCGTTGCGCTGACCGACGATTTTGCAAAAAAAATCTCACGACGCAACAGCGTCTTTAATACAATTGGCCGAACGATGCTAGTGGGCCCCACTCGTCATACTTTTGTAGAATCTGGTCCATCTATTGCGTCCATAGGGGAGGATGGACTCTCGCCTAGGTGTTCTTTTGACACCATGCAATCTAATGCAAGATCCTAACCGTTAAATGTAAAATGGACGGTGAAGTAAATCAACTCTTAGGCCACACTGATTTTACTCCAAACATACTCCTTCCCGGATGGATTTTTATCCTGAAACCAATGGACGGAATGGATTTTATCAAAATCACTGATTATGGGTCCCACCATTGTCACTGCGTAACGCTGACGCACTGTTTGCAACAGAGCCTGCGGACGAAGCTTTATGGGTCACCACCGTACTTCGAGAGTCCGATCTGGACCGTCCACCAGAATCCCAGGCTCCCTATCATCCTCGCCTAGGTGTACAATTTTCAAGAATCAGAGAGGATTGGTTTTTAACCGTTCAAAAACAGGTTGGACGGTAGAACAAGAAATCTTGTGGGCCGCATCAACAGACCGTAAAAACTGTGCATTCTTATCAGAAATTTCATCCTGAATTTGGTGGACGGAGTAGATCTTGTAACTGATGTCGAAAATGGGCTCACCCAATGTTGCAGCGTAAAGCTTGTTATGTAGGCTCGGTTTCAGCATTAGAAACCGACGTTTTTTGGCCGGTTGCACAACCAGATCATTGATCAGATGGCTGATCCAAGCCGTCCATCGTGTTGGTCGTAGAAAACAGTCCCAAGGGACGTTATTCTTTTGGAAATGACCACAGAAACAGAGGCGTTGGGCGGCTTCAAATTTTGCTGTGTAAAAACATTAGCAGGCAGTTTCTAATCAGGACACCACCGCCTCTCATTGCGAAAATTCCAGGCCATGCTGACCGACTTCCCCTGCTTATAAAGAGGATAAAGAGGAAAGAGCAAAAATATACATGGGCCCCATGGTGATGCATTATCCAAAAAATGAATCATATCCAAAGATCATTTGTACCACACCACAAATAACAGTGAAGATAATGATTTTCACCATTAAAAAATTTGTAGGGCCCACCATACACTACACCAAAAATTAGTGGATTGGAACACGTAGAAGTTTGGTTCAAAAACGGCTTTAAGCCGTTTCTGACTGCAAACGGTTCTCAGCCGTTCTCAATTCTAAATCGTACTACTATTTTAAATGGTTACTTTCACTGTTTTGTTGGTGTGTCTCAATTGAGCGTTAGATATTCTTAGTTTTTATAATGTTGTTTTATTGTTTTATTTTAAAACAGATGGACGGAATGGATTCAGTTAGATACCTCTCAGTGGTCCCCACAAGGCCCAAGAGGTACATTGTTCTATATGTACCGCAGACTACCTATTGATTTTACCTATTTTTCTTACACCAATAGCCCTAAAACCTCCATTTCGTAGACCACGCCTCCGTCTCCCTCTCTCATCTCCCTCTTCCTCTCTCAATCTCCCTCTCTTACGATCTCCCTCTCCCGATCTCAACCCTGTCTCTCAATCTCGATCTAAAGAACTTGGTGAAGTGTGTGGATCTCAGCTGCTCCTTTGGGAAATTTTGGTAATTTCTCGGAAACAACGAGTTATACTTTTGTCTAGGCATGGAAAGAATGTAAGTAATCAACTGGATTTGATGCATTTCAATGCTTTCCCTTGCAAAAATCGAGTTTCATCAGCAAAACGTTGGAAATGCAGTTGAAGTGAGTGGATTTAGAAGATTTCGGTACTCAATTTGAAGGTTTTTGCTCAACGTTTGAAGTTTTTAAAGTAAGTCGATTGAAGATTCTTGAATTGGATTGTAATGCATTGATCTTATTCATCCGATCTACTGTTTAGCTTGATTTACCATTTTGATTCTTGGCTTTGAAGGTTTTGAGCTTATTCTTGTAGAAATCGAGTGATTTTGTTCTATTATGATCTGAAATCTGTTCATTTAATGGGGTTGAATCCGTTTATATTATCATAAGGTTTTGACTCTTTGATTTGAAAGTTCTGAAAGTTCCTACATGCAGTACTAAGGGTGATGATTTCGTTTGTATTCTGTTATTGGCTTCACTTGTCACATTGTTATTGGCTTCACCTATCACATTGTTAAGATTCTATCTGGGAGGGTGTCCTCTTAAATCTATAAGAATATTCTAATGTTTATCAAGGGGATCTCTAGATTATCTAGAAGGATTCTACAAAAATACAAGAAATTCCAACGTCTAGAGTTGTTTTTATCACCTGCTAGAGTTATTTTTTTTTAGTGCCAATCTTGATGTGACTTTGGTTCAGATCTACGGCAATTAGTGATTATTGAGATCACGAAACTATGATGATTATATGTCGTCCAAAGCTTAAGTGGGCCACATTGAAGGAAACAATGGAGATTGAATAGTCACCATTGAAATCTTTTTAGGCCCACTATGATGATTATATGTCATCCAAACCAGTCATAAGGTCATTCCTATGCCATAAGATCTTATGGAAAAACAACTGGATATTTCAAAAAAATTAAATATGGGCTTATGACTATTTTAATAGTGGAGGTTCAATACCACTTTTTCAAGTAGTGCGGCCACTTGAGTGTTGGATCTGCTTCGTATTTAAGCAGCAAGGTTTCAGTAACATAGCTGCAACTACTATGTTGGAGCTTTTCATTCTTTCTTTTAGGAAATTGGGTTCTATGCTCTTCTTATACAGGAAAGTAATTGTCTCTCATAGTCTAATTGGTTTATCTCTTTCTATATGTGAAAGGGTCTATAACTGTTGGAGATGTGTTTCTTGACAGGCATAAAATGCTATAAGGGACGAGCACTGTTGAGGGTCAAATAGTGCATATTAGACCCCAAATATTATCTGAATTTACGAGCATAATAGTGTTTAACGGCTGATTTAATCGTGTTTATGTTGCAGGTTGATTTTACAAGCTTGGATCGAAGTAGGATAATAAATGCATGGATTTAATGCTCCAAATTCACCAAAAGCATGGGACACACTCCAGGGGACCAAGATTGACAGATATACACGGTCAGAAATCCGAGAAAATTAAGAAACTGAAGTTCAAGTGGCTTAAAACTCATCCAGAATGTAAGATCACATGTTTTCCACCATCCGTTCGGCTCGAAACTTTATACGTGGCCTGAGGACCATAAATTAACCGTACACGTCAGAAATCATCCATTGGATTATTGTGGAAGTAGCCTAACGAGTAGATCAGCCCCTTAAATCTCGATTTGGGGCCCGCCTGATATCTGGATATATTTAAATTTTATTGTCAACGCTTTAATTTGGATCTGAAAAGGGATGGACGGATCAGATTTTTCACAAACATCTCTATGGGACCCGAGTATATAGTGTATGTGCACGGTGCACTAGTGCATCGGGCGTGCACCAAAAATCCAGAAGTCGGTCAGCAAACGCTGACCGACTCTTCTTCTCAAACTGATAAAATGCAAACAGCATTTTTCCTGGTTCGGTTGGGTTTTGCTTGTGGGCCCCACCTATCATCCATATCATCGATCCGGACCGTCCATCAGATCCCTAGGGAGTTTCTTAACACTGCCTAGGTGGCAGACTTCCAAAATATCGTGAGGAGAGAAATCCAGCCGTCTAAACACAGGACAGACGGTGGAATAAAAGATCAAGCGGGCCGCACTAATTTCACTCAGAAAACACCCCTTCCCGCGTAATGCACGGCCACTGGCCGTTTTTGCGATCGACTGTGGGCCCCACACGTGCCCCATAAGCTCAATCCAAACCGTCCACCGTGTAGACAGCTGCGAGCACTATAAAACCATGTTGTCACTTTTTACCCATGCGTGCACACGTGTGAGATACAGAGGCCACAAAAGGGCTGCTCTGCAACGTTCAAAACTGATTCTTTTGTGATTTCTTCTCTGGGCCACATCAATGGACGTTTAAAATCACCTATTCTTAACTGAAATTTTGTTCTGAATCTAATGGACGTGGTAGATTTTCTAAAAAATGCTTCTGTGGGGCCCACCGATCACAACAGCGAAATGGTGCGAAAGGTTTCGCACATCCGCGAAAACTGACTTTTTCAGGCGGTTTAGGCCCACCATCTTTGATCATATGGCAGATCTGAACCGTCTATCATGTAGAGAACCCAAGAAAGTACTAAGGGACGGTGTTTCTTTAGAATTTGAGCGAGAAAAGTGGCGTGTTTCGTGGCACTGAACTTGGCTGCAAAAATTGTACTCCGTGTCCTGCTACAACTCTGTCACTGACTCCAGCCTTCCAGCAGCTATAAAAGGAGGTTTTTGGACGTGAGGAGCATTCATTCAAGTCTAGGAAGGAAGAAAAAGAGAGACGTGGAGGCTCGGGCAGGGACTTGAAGCAGACGTGAGGGAGAGGGTATTTTCTTTTCTTTTCTTTTATTATGAGATTTAACCCGTTCATGGCGGGCTGAACCTCTTAGCTAGGGCTAAGAGGTGAAGCTTGTAGTGAGATGAGAGATTTGATTTTATTTTAATTTTAATGCATGAATTGACGTTGATTTTAGTTAATTATTATGGGAATGTTTTAGGTTTTTAATGGTCTGTTGTGACTGAAATTACAATGGGTCTACGATGCTTTGAATATTTCTATTTCCTTTTCATGTTTATGACGTCAGGACGTTCTGTTGTTCACCATAGTCTCCTGGGCATGGTTGGATGACGGTACCCTTCCTAACTTTCATACATGTGATTGGGTGGCAATTAGTTTGATTCTGTTGTTTGCCATAGTCTTTGGGCATGGTTTGGTGATGGAATCCATTCTAATTCATCTTCCTTTCATCTCTTTGAAAACTAGATCAATGGCAGTTCAGTAAATTCCATGATTCATGAAACAGGCATAAGATCTCCCTGATCTCTACAAGTGGATCCTCTGAATCCCTAGTTTCCTATCTCTGATTTGTTTCCTAAGTTTTAGATTAATTATTCTACAAGTATTCCACCATTGCTAATTGATTTAAAATTCATCTTAGCCTAGTTCTAGTTCTAGTTAGTTTTAGATAACGTACAAGTTTCAGTCCCTTGGGATTCGACCTCGGTTTTACCGAGTTATTACTACATCACAACCCTGCACTTGGGGAGTGAACAAGTTTTTGGCGCCATTGCCGGGGACTGTCGGCTACGTTTTTTTGAAATTAATTAGTTTTAGGATTAGTTTAAGATTAGATCTTCTTTTTAGAATTTTCTAATTCTAGGTTTAGAAGCTTAGTTATTTTCCTTGTTTGAAAATTTTTCTAACTTTAGAAACTTGCTATTCTTCATTCTATCTGACTTTTAGAACTAACTCAATTTTTCTGTTTTGTAGGAAACTTTGTTTTGCAGATTCTTAACCTAGGACTCAAAATTTGGTAACTTCTTTCCATCTTTTCTTTTTATTTTCTAAATTTCTACTTCTTTTCTCTTAGGTCTAGGTAGAATTTAAATCGAGGGCTGAGTGTGTTTTATGCCTCATTGGGCACGCGACAACACTCGACGTCTCGTGACTGAAGGAGGATTAGTTGAGGGGTTGACTGTCCATCGCAGGACTAGACACCACTTGAATTCTCCTGAGTTAGAGGACGTTATGGCTGAAAATCAACCTCAAGCACTACCCCAACCTAGGGTTGAGGAAATACATGATGAGAATGAGGTGCATCACGCACCCCCGCCTCGTACTTTACGAGATTATTTACAACCGGCGGGGGTGAGTACGCCCTCATGCATGATTTTTCCTGAGAATACAGGACTTATGGACATCAAGCCAGGGGTTATCCAACTCCTTGTTAAGTTCCATGGGCTTGAGTCTGAAGAACCATACTTGCATCTGAAAGAGTTCGATGAAATCATAGGCACCTTATACTTCCCTAATGTATCTGAGGATACTATTAGGCTGAAACTCTTTCCATTTTTCTTGAAAGAAAAAGCCAAGACGTGGTTTCATTCACTGCGTCCTAGATCCATTGGCACATGGAATGATATGCAGAGGGAATTTATAAAGAAAATTTTCCCACATCATAAGACAATTACCCTCAGGAGAGCAATCATGAACTTTGCCCAAAAGGAAGATGAAACATTCTTCCAATGTTGGGAATGCTTCAAGGATCTGGTTAATGCATGCCCACAATATGGCTTTGAAATATGGCGCATTATAAATTTTTTCTATGATGGGCTAACATCTTCCATGCGCCAAATGGTCGAGACAATGTGTAACGGAGAATTCATAAATAAAAATGTCGACGAGGTATGAGATTACCTCGATAGTCTCGCTGAAAAAACACAATTATGGGACTATTATCCAAGGACGAACACTACGTCTAGGCCGACTCATTCAAGGGAAAAAGGAGGAATATATCTCCTGAAAGAAGATAATGATCTTAACGCTAAGGTGGCCAATCTCACCAGAAAATTTGAGGTCATGGAAGGAAGGAAGGAAAAGGTTAATGAAAGTGTTTGCGGTATCTGTGATTGCAACATTCATACTATTGAAAATTGTCCTTCAATACCCGCCTTTCGAGAAGTATTGAATGAACAATCTAATGCCGTAAATAACTATCAAAGACTTTTCAATGGACCACCCTCTAATACATACAATCCTGGCTGAAAAAATCATCAGAATTTTAGTTGGAGGAACGGACAAACTGGTACCCCTCAAGGTTTCTTCAATTAAAATCCAAATCAGGGGAAACCTCAAGAAGAATCGGTTCAAATTTCCATACAAAAGTTGGCTCGGACCATGCAAGGAATTTTAGATTTTATGCAAAAAATAGATTCACGTATGACGGCTATGAAAAAGGGGATGTTTCCTGCACAACCAATCCCCAATCCTAAACCGCAATACGAGACAGGTAATCCCAGCTCTTCAAATCAAATGGGGCACGCTAAATCCATCACCACTCTTAGGAGTGGGAAGGTTATTGATAAAATCCTTCCGGTTAGGCCCAAAAAGCCTCAAGAACCAGAAGATGACAACAATGATGATCTACTGGCGCCCCACAAAAATTTGAACCGGAACCTCTAGAAAAGCCAGTTGCTCCGTTTCCCCAACGGTTGGTTGAACCAAAATGTCTATCTAACTCTCAGGATATCCTAGAGGTGTTGAAACAAGTGAAAGTCAATATTCCCCTGCTTGATGTTGTAAAACAGATACCTTCATATGCTAAATTTCTAAAGGACTTATGCATTACCAAACGACGGAAAAGTGTTCAAAAGAAGATCTCCTTGATTGAGAAAGTGAGTGTCATCCTGAAACAAGATGTGCCGCAAAAATTCAAAGATCCCGGTTGCCCAACCATATCATGTGTAATCGGGAACTATCGAATTGACCACGCACTTCTTGACTTAAGAGCAAGCATTAATCTGATTTCCTATTCGGTATACCAACAGTTAGGTTTGGGTGAATTAAAACCCACCCGAACCACACTACAACTTGCTGATCGTTCTGTTCGTGTACCAAGAGGGATCATTGAGGATGTGTTGGTCCAGGTTGATAGATTTTACTACCCTGTTGATTTTATCATCTTGGACACCGAACCCATCAACGACACGAGCACTCAGATTTCCGTCATTCTTGGTCGCCCATTCCTGTCCACTTCAAATGCAATTATCAATTGAAGGAACGGTGTCATGACTATGTCCTTTAGAAATTTTACATTGGAATCAAATATCTTTTTCAACAACGGTAGCAACTCAGAGGATGATGACGATTTCCACGATGTTAACATGATTGATTCTTTTGTGGAAGATAGAACACCTCTCACCTTATCCTCTGATCCTCTAGAGACGTGCCTGGCCCACTCCCATGATCTTAATGATGATATAATTAGGGAGACATGTGCCATGCTTGATACTACACCGGTACTTGAAGTTAACCGGTGGAGGCCACACATTGAAGAATTGCCCCAAACTGATGTAGTGCCTCTACCGTCTAACCTCAAGCCACCGAAGCTTGACCTAAAACCTTTGCCCTCTGATTTAAAATATGTCTATTTAGGTCAAGATGAGACATATCCGGTGGTGATCTCTGCCCACCTGGAGAAAGAACATGAGAGTATATTGATATTTACTCTCATTGAGCATAGGGGGGCTCTTGGATGGACGATAGCGGACCTCAAGGGAATTAACCCATTGATTTGTACTTACCGTATATATCTTGAGGACAATGCAAAGGCTGTTCGGCAATCACAACGTAGATTAAATCTAAAGATGAAGGAAGTGGTTAAGGCCGAGGTTCTCAAACTATTGGATGTGGGGATCATATACCCCATATCCGATAGTCAATGGGTGAGTCCAACTCAGGTAGTTCCTAAGAAGTCCGGGATCACCATCGTAGCCAATGCCAATAATGAACTCGTGCCGACCAGAGTTACCACTGGTTGAAGAATGTGCATTGACTACAGAAAGCTGAATACCGTCACAAGGAAAGACTACTTTCCTTTGCCCTTCATTGATCAAATCCTGGAAAGGCTAGCTGGTCATTCCTATTATTGTTTCCTTGACGGGTATTCAGGTTATAATCAGATTGAAATCGCCCCTGAAGATCAGGAAAAGACCACATTTACATGTCCCTATGGCACCTTTGCTTATAGAAGGATGCCATTCGGGTTATGTAATGCCCCTGCCACCTTTCAGCGATGCATGACCAGTATCTTTTCTGACATGGTGGGAAAATATCTAGAGGTCTTCATGGACGATTTCTCTGTTTTTGGTTCATCTTTTAGCGAATGCTTAACAAGTCTTAAATGTATGCTGAAAAGATGTGAAGAAAAGAATTTGGTACTTAACTGGGAGAAGTACCATTTTATGGTTCAAAAGGGAATTGTCCTTGGGCATATCATCTCGTGCAAAGGAATCGAGGTAGATAAGGCAAAAATCGATCTTATCTCTAACCTACCTCCACCCAAGAACATCAGAGATGTACGATCCTTCTTAGGATACGCAGGCTTTTACAGATGATTCATAAAGGACTTTAGTCTCCGCTCTTGTCCTTTATGTAATCTTCTTCAAAAGGATACACCATACGAGTGGACTGAGTAGTGCCAAGAAGCTTTCACTAAGCTTAAGGGCATGTTAACCACTGCACCTATCATGCAGCCACCCGACTGGAGTCTTCCTTTTGAACTTATGTGCGACGCCTCTGATTATGCTCTTGGAGCGATTCTAGGCCAGAGAAAAGATAAGCGGCCTTATGTTATTCACTACGCAAGTAGGACTCTAAATCCTGCCCAAGTGAACTACTCGACTACGGAAAAAGAACTCTTAGCCGTAGTGTTCGCTTTGGACAAATTTAGATCTTACCTGATCGGATCTAAGATCATCATTTACACAGACCATGCGGCACTTAAGTATCTTCTTTCTCAGAATGATTCTAAGCCCCGCTTGATACGATGGATCCTTCTACTCTAAGAATTTGATTTGAAAATCAAAGATAAAAAGGGAGTAGAGAACGTAGTGGCCGATCATCTTTCTCGCCTTAATACCTCTGATTC
The DNA here is from genome assembly GCA_037074715.1 of Magnolia kwangsiensis. Classification (NCBI taxonomy): domain Eukaryota; kingdom Viridiplantae; phylum Streptophyta; class Magnoliopsida; order Magnoliales; family Magnoliaceae; genus Magnolia; species Magnolia kwangsiensis. Next base: position 122,760,517 of record CM073578.1, on the reverse strand, counting down.
CCTTGAGGCGACCCATATCAATGACATGTTCCCTGATAAACAACTGTTTAGAGTCTCCCATTCACCTTGGTTTGCTGATATTGCTAATTATCTTGCTACAGGTGCCATACCGACACACTGGACGTCACAAGATAAGAAGAAATTCTTTACCAAGGTGCGTAACTTTTTCTGGGATGATCCATATTTGTTTAAATATTATCCAGACCAAATCTTAAGGAGATGTGTACCAGACGATGAGCATCAAAGTGTCATCTCCTTCTGTCACTCACAGGCCTGTGGTGGTCACTTTTCTGCTAAAAAGACCACGGCCAAGATTCTACAGTGTGACTTTTACTGGCCCACTATGTTCAGGGACACTCATGAGTTTTGCAAAGCTTGTGAGCGTTGTCAAAAATTGGGAGCATTGTCCCATCGAAATATGATGCCTTTGAATCCCATCCTTATTATAGAAGCATTTGATTGTTGAGGTATCAATTTCATGGGACCATTCCCCCAATCATTTGAAAATCTGTATATTTTGCTCGCCGTAGACTATGTCACTAAATGGGTCGAAGCAATTCCGTGCCGCAAAAATGACCATCGCACGGTCATTAAATTTTTGAAAGAAAATATTCTGTCGCGGTTCGGAATGCCTCGAGCCATCATTAGTGACGGGGGCTCACACTTTTGTAATAGACCATTTGAGAATCTAATGAAGAAATATGGTATCTCTCATAAGGTGAGCACCCCATACCATCCACAGACAAGTGGACAAGCTGAAATTTTTAATAGGGAGATCAAACATATCCTAGAAAAAATGGTTAACCCTGATCGTAAGGACTGGTCAATTCGATTGACCGATGCCTTATGGGCGTACCGTACTGCTTTTAAAACTCCTATTGGAACATCTTCCTTTAGACTTTTCTACGGAAAGGCTTGTCATTTGCCTGTGAAATTGGAACATAAAGCATACTGGGCGATCAAAAATCTGAATTTCAACCTGGACAACGCTGGCTCGCTACGCAAACTTCAGTTGAATGAACTTGAAGAAATCCGGAACGATGCATATGAGAACTCGAGAATTTACAAGGACAGGATGAAGGCGTTTCATGATCAACATATTCTACGAAAATCATTCACGCCTGGTCAGAAAGTCCTCTTATATGACTCTCGACTACATCTCTTGCCGGGTAAGCTTCGATCTCGTTGGACCGGTCCTTACATTGTTGTCACTGCTTATCCTCATGGGGCCGTCGAGATAAAAGATCCCGACAATGGCAAGGAGTTTAAAGTAAATGGACATCGATTAAAGCCATTTGTCGAGACATTTGATTCAGAGGATATGTCCATGCCTCTGATTGCTCCTGTTTACCAGGACTGATCTCCTAGTCTGATGAAGGTATAGGTAGGTTTATCTCTTTCATAGGTCTAGGATAGTTGTTTTATTTATCTGGCTGAAGATGGTAAATTTAGCGCTCCTGGGAGGCAACCTAGCTTTTTTTATTCCTTTTCATTCTTTAGTAGATAATTTAATGTTTGTGGGTAACATTACTGCAAACCCTCACGAGACTACAACTCGTCCACTAGGGGTAACCTAGGGGTTTAAAGGCTTGTTGCATACGCTAAATGCAATCAAGAGCACCTGTGAAAGTGGTATAGGTAGGATTTTATTTTCGTTATTTTTGTTCTGCTTTCTCTCTCATGCTGACAAGCTTCCATGCCGCGATCTATTGAAAACTCTCTTGATTCGTTATTCAGGTACTATCTTCCCATCACTTCTCATTTACTTTCGTTGTCCCATGTGCATTGCATGCTCATATCTTTTACATTGAGGACAATGTAGATTTTAGGTTGGGGGTGGGAGATTAAGTTTCTTAATCAGTATTTTCTTGGTCTTGAGCAGTCTTGAGCAAAAATTGTGAATTTTTTTAAAAATTTTTCTGAAAATTCCTACAAATTCAAAGTGATTTTGACAGATATCCCTAATTTAGATTTTCAAGATACATAATGGTAGATTTATGACTCTTAGATTCCGTATCTGTTAGATTTCATAGTTAAGTGAATTATTAATCCATGATTAGAAGTTGTAAACATTGATTGAATCATGATTTCAGGACACGTCTTGCTTGCACATTAAGATTTCAGTTCCATATCGAAGGATTAACTTGGTAATCACTATGCACGAAAGGAACTAGCCTGAAATATCTTGCCATCATGGTATAAAAATTGGAAAGGTTGGATAATTAATCTTCACCATAGTTTTGCTCCCTATAGGTGTAGAGTTAATTCCCCATGAATGATATGTGAAAAAGAGTCAGGTGTACGGTCTTCACCATAGGTTTGCTCCCTATAGGTGAGGATTTGATTCCCCTTCTTGGCATTACTATTAATAAAATAAATAAATAACTCTGTGAGGCAAGTTTTGGTCATCATGAATTCTCTCGTTGATTACCAATGACATCTTGAAATAGAGAATTGAATCTTGGTATTGATAAGCCGAGAGTACACTATATGCTCATGGATCTTAATGTTTAGAAATTTTCTAATTAGTGGAGTAGCATTGTGAACTGGACTAGGAAGTTTACCATGCACTCGAGTCCAGGAGAAAGTAATGTCTAACATTCATGAATCTTGGATTCCTGGTAACTGAATCGTTTTTCAAAAAAATCACTCGAGTTCATAGAAATTGTCTTGTAATTCTCAACTTATTTTTTGCATATTTTGCTCGGGACTAGCAAAATGCTGGTTGGGGGTTGTGTTGAGGGTCAAATAGTGCATATTAGACCCCAAATATTGTCTGGATTTACGAGCATAATGGTGTTTAACAGCTGATTTAATCGTGCTTATGTTGTAGGTTGATTTTACAAGCTTGGATCGAAGTAGGATACTAAATGCATGGATTTAATGCTCCAAATTCACCAAAAGCATGAGACACACTCCAGGGGACCAAGATTGACAGATATACACGGTCAGAAATTTGAGAAAATTAAGAAACTGAAGTTCAAGTGACTTAAAACTCATCCAGAATGTAAGATCACATGTTTTCCACCATCCGTTCGGCTCGAAACTTCATACGTGGCCTGAGAACCATAAATTAACCGTACACGTCAGAAATCATCCATTGGATCATTGTGGAAGTAGCCTAACGAGTAGATCAGCCCCTTAAATCTCGATTTGGGACCCGCCTGATATCTGGATATATTTAAATTTTATTGTCAACGCTTTAATTTGGATCTGAAAAGGGATGGACGGATCAGATTTTTCACAAACATCTCTATGGGACCCGAGTATATAGTGTATGTGCATGGTGCACTAGTGCATCAGGCGTGCACCAAAAATCCAGAAGTCGGTCAGCAAACGCTGACCGACTCTTCTTCTCAAACTGATAAAACGCAAACAGCATTTTTCCCGGTTCGATTGGGTTTTGCTTGTGGGCCCCACCTATCATCCATATCATCGATCCGGACCGTCCATCAGATCCCAAGGGGGGTTCTTAACACTGCCTAGGTGGCAGACTTCCAAAATATCGTGAGGAGAGAAATCCAGCCGTCCAAACACAGGACAGACGGTGGAATAAAAGATCAAGCGGGCCGCACTAATTTCACTCAGAAAACACCCCTTCCCGGACGATTTTTCGTCCTGAAGCCAATGTACGGTGTGGATTTTCAAAAAGAAAGCTAAGTGGACCCCACCGATCATCACAGCAGAAGAAACTTCCGCTTTCGCGTCCGCGTAATGCACGGCCGCTGGCCCTTTTTGCGATCGACTGTGGGCCCCACACGTGCCCCATAAGCTCAATCCAAACCGTCCACCGTGTAGACAGCTGCGAGCACTACAAAACCATGTTGTCACTTTTCACCCATGCGTGCACACGTGTGAGATACAGAGGCCACAAAAGGGCTGCCCTGCAACGTTTAAAACTGATTCTTTTGTGATTTCTTCTCTGCGCCGCGTCAATGGACGTTCAAAACCACCCATTCTTGACTAAAATTTTGTTCTGAATCCAATGGATGGGGTGAATTTTTCAGAAAATGCTTCTGTGGGGCCCACCGATCACAACAGCGAAATGGTACGAAAGGTTTCGCACATCCGCGAAAACTGACTTTTTCAGGCGGTTTAGGCGCACCATCTTTGATCATATGGCAGATCTGAATCGTCTATTATGTAGAGAACCCAAGAAAGTACTAAGGGACAGTGTTTTGTTTGGAATTTGAGCGAGGAAAGTGGCGTGTTTTGTGGCACCGAACTTAGCTGCGAAAATTACACTCTGTGTCCTGCTACAGCTCTGTCACTGACTCCAGCCTTCCAGCAGCTATAAAAGGAGATTTTTGGACGTGGGGAGCATTCATTCAAGTCTAGAAAGGAAGAAAAAGAGAGACGTGGAGGCTCGGGCAGGGACTTGAAGCAGACGTGAGGGAGAGAGTATTTTCTTTTCTTTTCTTTTATTATAAGATTTAACCCGTTCATGGCGGGCTGAACCTCTTAGCTAAGGCTAAGAAGTGAAGCTTGTAGTGAGATGGGAGATTTGATTTTATTTTAATTTTAATGCATGAATCGACGTTGATTTTAGTTAATTATTATGAGAATGTTTTAGGTTTTTAATGGTCTGTTGTGACTGAAATTATATTGGGTCTACGATGCTTTGAATATTTCTATTTCTTTTTCATGTTTATGACGTCAGGACGTCCTGTTGTTCACCATAGTCTCCTGGGCATGGTTGGATGACGGTACCCTTCCTAACTTTCATACATGTGATTGGGTGGCAATTAGTTTGATTCTGTTGTTTGCTATAGTCTTTGGGCATGGTTTGGTGATGGAATCCATTCTAATTCATCTTTCTTTCATCTCTTTGAAAACTAGATCAATGGCAGTTCAGTAAATTCCATGATTCATGAAACAGGCATAAGATCTCCCTGATCTCTATAAGTGGATCCTCTGAATCCCTAGTTTCCTATCTCTGATTTGTTTCCTAAGTTTTAGATTAATTATTCTACAAGTATTCTACCATTGCTAATTGATTTAAAATTCATCTTAGCCTAGTTCTAGTTCTAATTAATTTTAGATAACGTACAAGTTTCAGTCCCTTGGGATTCGACCTCGGTCTTACCGAGTTATTACTACATCACAACCCTGCACTTGGGGAGTGAACAAGCAGCAGCAGCTCTTTCTACATGTATTTTATATCCACGCCGTCCATTCGTTATTCCGGATCATCACGAGGCTTCTAGAGATCAGAGAGAGGGAATGGCTTCACGGGTTGTGCCACCTCTGCCTCCAATCTTAGCCTTTGATTCTTTATCTCTCCTTCTGTCTCTCTTTTTTTTTTTTTTAAATTTATTTTTAAATTATTATTTTATTTGTAAATAATAAAAATAAATTTAAAAAACAGCCCTTCTTTCTCTTCTTCTTCTTCTCCCTTTTCTGCTTCTCCTCTTCTCCATGAGGGATTTTTCCCTATTTTGGGGTCCCAAGATACCTTGGGTGTATTATACAGGCGGTGATGATTCTCAAAATTTCTCTTGATACTCAGAAATTTATGGAAATGCATTCTCTGCATTTCATGGCAGGGCGTGTTTGGAGGGTCTGTTCTTTGTGATTTCAGGCAACCAATACATGCAGCCATGGTAGAGGTTGAGCCCAAATGCATGTTTGAAAGAAGGCGAATCTGAGCCTATTTTTTCAATTCCATTTTTACCCTCTCTCTCTCTAAATATAAATTTTTTTAAAGGTGCTATTTTTGGGCTACGACGGTTATTTTTTTCATGCCTTTTTTAGCATTAATCTGCAATATCTTCCTGCAAGCCTATGTTATTTTTTTTCTTCAATGCATATGATGCAGGGGAACTGATATGAGCAGTCCACATGGGTACTTGCCAGAAACCAAGCATTGCACGACTTTATGACAGTTTTTTCAAGCAGAGATGCTTCTTGGTGTTGCTGGCCAAATGGGTACTCAAAACTTCAATGTGGCTGATTTTCATTCTCTGGATTGCTTTGATTTTTCTCTATCCTAGGACTGATTTTTTTTTTTCCTTTTATTTTTCTTTTTTAATAAAGGAGAACTATCCTAGTTCACTATAGGAATCCTATTTATGCTGTCCTAATTTTGCATATAACTGTAATAAAATATGATGTTTCTATTGTTGATGGAAAATACTCCACTAATCATAAACTGAACATTCTTTCTGTGGCCTTGTCTCCACTGATAATGTAGGCTGTTGGCACTTGGAACTTTTCTCCAACAGTCACAGAACAACCAATTCACTGGGTCGGTTATCTTCCTGGCTAATCTCCCACTGTCTGAATTGTATGTCTCAAACTCAAGCGTGTTCCTAGCAAGTCTTTAAACATGTTTTATTTTTGTGCTGCACACTGAAGCATTTGCTGATCATTGATTTGCACTGTGCAGCAGGCCTATTTGTGTAATGTCAGCTGTTTCATTTACTTTGGGTTGGCATCTGTAGAGTCTATATAGGGATTTGGGCTGCGCAATGAAGCACAGGCCAATTATCAATCAAGTACAGCGGGCATATCTGTAATGTCATCTGTTGTGGTTGCTTTGAGTGGGCTCCAAGGTGCAATCCAATTAGCATATGCTGCATTTCAGCATCTCTTTATATTGGTTCTCTAATTCCGCTATCTTTTCTATTGATATCTTCAAGGCAATATTATCCACTAAAAACATCTCACTATTGTATTTTGGGGTTATTTTTTCACTGTATCCATATTCTCCTGACATTCTTCACTACTGTATTTAGAAAAGATAAATTTCTTATATGCTTCTAACTCTGAGATTAATGGTTACAGAGTAATGTAGAATGTGGCTGTCCCATTCGACAACTGTGAAAAAGGTGATGAGAAGGTTGGGTGAAGGTTCTCATGGTCAGGTATATGAAGTGCACAGTTATTCTTACCTGACTGCTGATTTGGTGCTCTGGTTTTGGTAAGGTGACTTGTTTTGTTATTCATTTACATTTGTTCATCAACACTAATAGATTGCCTAATAGCAACCATGTTAAGGAGAAAAAGTTCTGGTAAATGAAAAAGGTACTGGATGATAATCATAAATTGTAATCTGAACTCTAGCCTCCGAAGCAAAGAAACCAAACTGGATAGAAAAATGGAAAGCAGAAACAGATCAAATTGAATTACAAAATAATACCATAAGTGGTAGAATTCCATTCAAGTTCGTCAGGAATATAAAAGCACTGCCCTTGTTGATGGCACATGCTAGACATACAACGTTAATCATACCAAAGTCCATTGTTCCATACATTGGGTTTGCAGTTTTGGATCTCGGTAAGCAGTTCTTGATTCAAGTTTGTAGCATTTATGAAAAGTTTTCTATGGCCGAGTATATTTGGGCTGACATAGCCTGAGTATATTCGTATCCTGGGATGTAAATCTGTTGGTGCATCCGTCATGAATATATTTGGTCTGACATAACCTGAGTTCTTGCTTATCTTTGTGCTTGTAGTTGGTTGATTTCGTTTTGGGCTTCTAAGAATTCTACTCCTTGCTTATTTGAAGCATATAATTGGCAGTACTTCGTTAATGTGGATGATACTGTTGCTCAAAAGGTGGGCACTTCATGGTTCTTTTTTATCTCTCTATGATTGTAGATCCATTTACATTTTTGTCTTTTTCAGTCTTGATGCACATGGTGTTTCAAAAGGTTGTGCTGTTAACAATTACAATCAATTTACTTATTTTCATTTCCTTGTTTCATAGATTGTTGTTCACAAGAGTAGCCGAAGAGGGACACACTTTCGACGTGCCGGGCCTCACCAAAATGTGTCGTTTATCCCAACATGCATGTAGTTGGAAACCCTGAAACATCATATAAACGTTACTCACTTCGCCAAAAGGTGTATTTTGAATCAGATGAAGTGCATGCATGAATCGTAACATTTGGTGGGGGGACACAATGTTATACCCAATGGGTATAACATGTTATTCATATTTATCTCACTGTACAGTTGTATCCTGCAGCTTCGCTCAATTTCTCTCTCATTGGATGCACTTCTGGATTATAATGACAAGGATATTTAGGAATCAACATTTGAGGTTTGCATTTTTCTTTTTATTTTATTTATTTTTTATTTTTTATAAGAAAAAAAAAAAAACAAAGTTATGGATGAAAAAGCTGTGCAATGCTTGGTTTCTGGCATAGCCTAGTGATTCAGCTTAGAACTGAGTCAATGAAGTGGCCGGCCTATCCACATGGCATGACACCTTTCCCTTTCTCAATATTAGTGTTACTGGTCCCAGATCTGAATGGTTGGGATTGAACTATCGGGACAGGTATCTCAAAAGGGCTAGATAGGAATAACATTGATTTCCCACTGGATGGTCGGCTTCTCTGCATCTAAGGTGAATGATGATGCAGCTCAAAGAGTTATTGACTTCATGTTGGGATGGTGAGTCATGGAAACCCTCACATTTATGATTAGTGTCAGATAACAACATGAGCATCTGCATCACTGTATGTGAGAAGACCTGCCCAAAGAGAGCATTGGCACACCATTGGTTTATTTCATCATTTTACGTATAATTCAAAGAGCCTTTAGACAATGTACAATGGTATAGGAAAAAGTTGGTTTTGTTTGGTGATCTTTCGCTGCTGCTGCCATCTAACTGTATGTTTTTCAATGTAGATTTTAGCAGATGCAATGGGGCTTGGAAAGACTGTAATGACTATTGCATTAATACTTGGAAAACCAGTTAGGGAGAATCCAGATGACCAACAAGTTGAAGAACAAAATCAGGATTTTGACAACAAGAAAACAAAGAATGGTCATAAAGATCCTCAAACCAAAAGCCTGCCCACAGTTAAAGGAGAAACTCTTGTTGTCTGTCCAATGGCATTGTTAGGCCAGTGGAAGGTAAGATTTCATTTCATTCTACAAAATGTTTACTTCTAATCCTGTAGTTAAAGTTGGCATTCTTTTAATGATGCAATTGAATGAAAATTTAAAATAGCGCATTATTGTCTGTCCAATGGCATTGTTAGGCCAGTGGAAGGTAATATTTCATTTTTTCCAATTGTTGAACACACTTTAGTCAATAGCGCATCGCCTTGTTGCCTAATTTTTTTTTATCATTTTAGCTGGTGGGTCTTAAATAAATTACAATAGCCATTAAAATGCCTGTTTTGCAATGGTTACAGAATAATCTGGAAGACCTCTACAGCCTTTTGTGCTTCTTACACATCGAGCCATGGTGCAACTGGGCCTGGTATGTGCATGAAACAACACTATCAACTTAAGAGTATGTTGAAACTTCTCGCAAACCAAAACAACATAAATGTAAAAGAAGAAGATAAAAGATAAATAAATACAAAAAAAATTGGCCATGTCTCTTTAATTGACATAGGAGGCACTACACCAAAATCCTCAAACTGGAATGAATGGTTTTTTGGTTCAGAAACGGCTTAAAGCCATTTCTGACTCGAAACGGTAACGAACCGTACTCAAATTCGTTACCGTTTTCTACCGTTATTTCCACTGTTTTGTTGGTGTGTTCCAATTGAGTGTTGGATCTTATTATTTGTGTTTTATTGTTTTATTTTGAAACAGGTGGACGGAATGGATTCTATTAGAACCCTCTAAGTGGACCCCACATGGCCCGAGAGTCACATTACTGTAAATCTACCACAGACATTTCTGGATCTTTTTAGATTGCTTCAGATTTGTTTCTTTCTCAAGTATTCTCTTGTATTCTGATTGTTCAATGCTTGGATTCTGTGACTTCATTGTTGGAAAGTCTTACATAGAGAGCACAAAGGCCTCTATTTTTGCTCATCTTTGTCTTCTTTATGAAGCTAACATTCCAGATAATACCATATTCTGATAAAAAACCGCTATGAATGTAGGGTTCGAGAATTAAGAACACACAAGATTAGAAGGAACCAAAAGAATGCTCTTCAGCGACAAAGGTGGAACTAATATCCAGGGCTGAGGCACAACACGTTGCACGACTTGCCCTGGTATTTTAGTGACTAGGCCTGGTTATTTTGGTGACTTGGCCACATTGCAGCTCTCTCTCTCTCTCTCTCGTGCATTCTTATGGGACCTTCTTCATGAAACATTGCATGTTTATATCTCTCTCATCTCCCATTTGAGGCATTTTGTGTCAGAATCAGTAAGAGTTTAAGTCGAGTTCACTTTCTAGAAATGATGCTTATCTCCCATGGCTACTTTGCAGGGCTCAGCACCAACTATCCAGTAAGTTGGGAACGGTGTCTTCTATACTGCATTCCAATAAGCTGTTAAACTTTTTGTTAAATAGGAAAAGTTGAAATCCAGAATGTAAACCTTAATAGGCTGCTGCTACTCATTAACTGCACACATGGCAAGGATATAATTCAAATAGTCACTCTAGTCTGTTTAAATCATTTCTGGATTTGTTTCCTATTTTTTTAATGGATTTAGCAAGATGCATGCCAAGTCCTACCCACACAATCAAATACCATATTTGATTTCTATATTCAATGAATTCCCTGCTTTGAATTACTTGCATATTTGTGTATAATCGATCGTTCCCTGCTTTGAATATGTATAATCGATCGTTCCCTTCTTTGAATATGTACATTTACTCCAATGGATGCATCATTACATATTTAGCGAAAGCAACCTATAAGATCTGAAGAAGAAAATGATCCCATGTTTTAAAGAAACTCAATCATGACATTACCTGATTAATGATATCTGATAACTACGACATGATTGTTAACAGTTTCTGCAGTGACAGAATAAACAGCCTAGAAAAGCCTGATTAAAAAGCAGAGGAAATTTAAGACCAATTAGAGAAACTTCTTAGAGAGTGCAATTGCAGGAAAAGTTGATTATCTGATTGTGGAAAACCCTCCCTGGAAGCCCCATTTTATAGAGGTTTTGAAATCTGTTGGAATGGTTTTGTATTTGTTCTGGACAGTCATGCAACTATTCGATTATTTAGTCATTGTTCCCAACACTCTGTATGATCAGCAACACTAAACAACCAACCCAACAAATAAATAAATAAAAGAACAGAAAAGGTTTTTATATAAAAAAAATAAATAAATAACTTACTACAGAGACAATAAAACAATTTCTAGAAAAACAATGACGGATTTTGGACAGGAACATCCATTTATTTTGAAAGATTTTCCAGACAAACCCATCCATGGCGACCCATCAAGTTAACCTCTATTCATGGCAAGGCTCATCAGGTTAATGCACTAAAAACTTTGAACCATGGGTTCCATCTCAACAAAATGGGCACATCATACACTATTGATGTCCACATTCATGATGGCTAGGGCTGTCAATGGGTACACGAGGAACCTAACCGAATTTAAATAGGACTGGGTCCAAAATTCAGACCCATTTAAAAATCAGGCCAAGTAACAAAACAGTGTGATTTTAAGTATATGGGCAATCAACGATTTGGATGGTCTAGATAGCTGTACTTGATTGCCACATTGGAGGACCCAATCCTTGTTCTTTTTAGGTTAAAATAACCAATCCAAAGAAACACTGTGTGCATCCTAACACAGGCATTGTTTTGCCTGGGATGACATGCAACATTATAGGTGATCCTCTAGTTTTTGTTGTTGAATAGTCACTCTTTTACGTGTTTTGTTGAATAGTCACTCTTTTGCGTGTTTAGTTTTTGAATTTTTATGTTGTTTTTTGGCTAATCAAATTGCTTACGGACCCAATCTCTATTTTGATTTTAATAGTTACAATGCAAGCCCAAAAAGAAGCTCTGCCCGATATGCAATGCAAAGACAAGTTCCTCTTTCAGAGTGTCATTGTAAGTCATGGGGCAACCACAAAGGACCATGTGTTTTCTTGGAGCACATCTTGGAGGATTTATTTATTTATTTTTATTGTATTCATGCAATTGTAAACTTATTGTTGCAAATATATATAATTTTTTATTATAAAGTTGTAAGCAATTTGTTCAATATTTAATTTTTAATTGTATATAATATTCTTTGGTTTTTAAATATAAAAAAAAATGTACAGCTTTTATTGGCCATTCGAAATAATGATAAATACCTGTCTAAAAATTTAAAATTTGCCCGTTGAGAACGGTTTAAAACCGTTCCTAAATTTTTGTTCCTAAAATTTGTAATTGACCGTTTGCAAACTTACGAACGGTTTAAAACCATTCCTAAAGAGTCTGTTCTTAAAATTTGAAACGGTAGTTGATACGGTATTGAACCGTTCCAAATTATATGCGACACCTCTAAATGACCTGAATGAAGAGGAAAAATAAATTTCATATTGATTCAAAACATCTGTGACCCCTAAAAGGGTTTCAATGGTAAATGTTCAAATCTCCCACTGTTTTTTGCAGTGTGGTCCACTTCATAGTTAGATCTATCATGTTTTTCATCTCAAGCCTTAAGACGAGCTTGCTAAATGGATGGACAGTTTGGATATAACACATACCTCATGGTGAGACCAATGAAACTTGCCGACATCAATACATCAGCTATATAGCTGTTGTGCGGTACATCAGCCAATCCGCTTCCGATGAACTTGGTTTTAGTACATGTCATAATGATGGTGGGGCCCACTTTTTGATTGGATTGTATATTCTACACGTGTGACATGTTGGAGGGAGAGAAAGGGCTGGATCATTTCTCAGTTGGGATTTAATAGATTCTAGTGGGCTGGTTTGTTGTGCCTCCTATACCACTTGGTTAATTGTGTCCACCCTATCATGAGATTGGAGATTTTCACAGTCAATCAAGACCATCCAATCGTTAGGCCATCTCATTGGATGAGTTGATGGTGAAACATGCATGTTTGGCTAATTTGTAGACTTTTTTTTTTCCTTAACCATGGTTCTAAATGTGTAAATGGGTCGTGGTTGTGTTGAATCCAAAGGGAAGGGTCGGGGATGTGACGAACAATGGACCATGGTTGTTATGTTAAATGGGTCATGGTTGTAATGTTATATGGGTCGTGGTAGTCATGAATCGTAGTTATTAACATGGGTCGTGGTTCGCATGTGAAATGAGTCGTTGTTGTCATGTTATATGGGTTGTAGCCCTAAAATGACATGGAAAAAGGATGGGCAGCATGGATTATACACACACTTCAATGTAGGCCCATATGGGTCGTGGTTCTCATGTTATATGGGTCGAGGTTGTTACATGTTTACTTCTTTTACTACTAAATGATAGGATAATCATTGGTACAATAGCCTAAGGCCAACAATGGAGAGATCGGTTCTGTCCACCTTGTCGGCCAGCTTGGAGTGGGCCCAAAAAGTCTTAACTTGGGCAATGTCCACTTCTAACAAACATCACAGTGAGCTTAGAATGTTTCAACAGTGGGTTCCATTGTCACCATTATTTTTTATTACATGACCCACACGAGCTCTGGATCAAGTTGATATTTGGGCCCTAGCCCTAAACTGACACGACAAAAGGGATGGACGACATAGATTATATACAGACATCAATGTGGGCCCCACAAGTTTAGTCCTTGCCCACACGCAAAAATAAGGTTCCTTACACATTACTTTCTTGGCATTGAATACGACATAACACTGTATTTTTTACAAAACCCTACAACCATTGAACCAAGCACAGAGGCATTTTGGTTCATGTAGTTTTCGAAAGCTTATAAGAATGCCACTCTTGGGATATATGGAATGTCATAACTTTCTAGATAATTTGCTATAAGTGTCCAATCTAATCTTGACCGGACCGGCTTAGCTGTTATAGGGTACAACCGCTTGGTGGGTGTTACACTTACCGTGTGGGGCCACCTTGATGAATATATTTCATATCCAAGACGCCCATCCGTTCTTTCATCTCATTTCATTTAAGTACTTTAACCCAAAGCCTAGGAAGTTCCAAATCTCTGATGGGCCACACTATTGGAAAAAGTGGCGTATGACAATTAAAAGCTTTTCGTAGGCCATGAAAGCTTTGGATAAAGATAATATTTGTATTTTCCTTTCATCCCGTTCTGGTTGACCTTATCAACGGGCAAATAAAAATTACAGATCTTCTTACCGTGGTCCTTAGGAAGTTTTTAATGGTGACCGTTCAATCATAACTGTTTCTTGTGGTGTGGTCCACCTGAGATTTGGATATGCTTAATTTTAAGTAAATTGTTTTAAAATGGAATGCAAAGCAGATGGACGGAATGGATATATAAGATATGATCAAGGTGGGCCATACATTAAGTGTAACACATGTTGAGCTGTTACCCGTGTAACACCTAATCCGCACCCAATCTTGACCGCGTAGATGGCATTTGTGGGCCCACCACCTGTTAGTTTCCGTCCACCAAGAAGATAACTTCAAGCCTGTCATGTGCGGCAACATCCAACCCGTCCAAATAGGTTGGCCCCATCGAGCATCAGGTTGTGTAAAATCATCCGGATCCACTCATCAGGTGGACCGCACTTGTAATTTTGTTATTTATTTATGGATAGACATTGTTTTCTATACATGCCACGATCCATCTGATGAGTGGATGTGGCCATGTGGTGGGTCCAACTTATTGGAAGGGTTGAATGTCAAACGGTACGTTTGGTTTGTATGTTAGCTAGATTGGTGCACCTGCCACGTACGGTCCACCGTATGTTTTATAATGCTGACCGAAACGAGACAGTTCTGATTGGTGCTCTGTGGGCCCCACCATGATGTATGGGTTTCATCCATGCCGTTCGTTCATTTTTTCAGATCATTTTACGATATGAACTCAAAAATGAGATAGATCCAGGTTTCAAGTTGACCACACCAGGAAACAGTGTTGATTGAACACCCACTATTAAATACACACAAATTTTGGATCAAGTTGATATTTGTTTTTTCTTCCTTCATCTAAGTTTAGATGATCTAATTAACAGGTTGAACAAGGATCGATGACAAATAAACATTACAGTGGGCCTATGAGGTTTTTAATTAATGCGGGACATTAAATCACTATTGTTCTCCTATGCTGTGTTTCACCTGAGATTTAAATCCCTCATTTTCGTAATCAAGCCATAAAATGATCTGGAAAAATAGACGGACAGTATGGATAAAACACATGGATCCTGTGGGGCCCACAACTTCTGCCACTAGCCTGGCTAAGTGGCAGCATCACTGGCCAAACCGCATACTCGAATTGCATGCTAAAGGGTTGGCCGTTTTCCTACTAAAGCCTTTGGCAGGAAGTTCTTGCTGGGATGCTTGGTGGCTTTAATCGGGCCAGATTCAAATACAACAATGTCCTCAAACCAATGGTTTCAGATTTATGAAGACTCACTATAGGAATACTACAAGCCAAAACTACAAAGGATCATGAACCATTAAGGAAACCTAGTGAGGGTTTTGCCACCTCACAAAGCCTATAAAAAGAGAATGTGGTGAAAAGCTCGTCACCTATGCCAAACACAATCCATCTTCTTTATTTTCACACTTGTCTTAGCATAGCCTAGTTTAGCCTTAGTCATTTTACAATAGAATTGCTATAGTCCAGTACAACTCCGACAGTATCATAGGAATAGCATAATCATTCACAACCTTATGTTGTTGAATTCCAATCAACCAAGTTCTTATTTGGGAGATCAAACCTTCTAGTCACATTCTGCTAACCACCCGATTAGATTGTTTGTTCATACAAACGAATTAGGTTTTTATATCTTTTTTTCTCTAGTTATTTTTTACACAATCATTGTAATGAGCATCATCTACAAAATAATAAATTCAGCATTGTTTTTAGCCTTCTTTTATTTGTTCATCTTCATTTTTTTTAGAAATACATTTGTAACACCCTAGGTTTTCAGGGGCTATGCAGGAACTCGGCTACCGAATTTCCACGTGTCACGGGTGCCCTAATGGGCTTCAGATTTTAATTATATTTAGATGATCTCATAAACAATGGAGAGTTTAGCAAGATGTGAAGCATAAGTAAGTCATAAAGCAGTATCAAGTGCTACTAAATATAAAAATATCCAAACTACAAATCCAAAATTATATAAATAGTAAACTAGTCCCACCCATACATGACTCAAAGTGACTAGAGCCCTGACCCATACCCTGCGGTAGCCCAAACTCAGACTAGAAGGATCTGCAGAAAGTCTGGAAGTAGGAGAGCTCTTCTTCCTCATCCATGCTCACCTCGTTCAACTTGTCGAGCTCCTCCTCACCTACATCTAAGGACGTGTTTGGTTGGTGTTTTAAAATACCGTCCCAAAGTGGGAGTGAATAGCTAACTCAATGGGTGTCATTAGCCATAAGTTACATCAAATAACAATTCTATGATGAATTTAATAAAAAACATAAATTTGTAAATCACTAACTAGTCTTTGTTAATGTGTATGCGTGAGTTATGTATGATGAATGATCTCACCCACAACACTCACTCGAGCGACTTTGTCTCACGATCGCGCATGACCAACACTCTCTCATTGCGACCTCAACTGCCAAGTCGCCAAATTCTAGCTAATGCGATGCATGAATAATGTATTAGCCGAATTTTTAGTTAATTTCGTTCATCCAGTAGGTTGAGAAAACTGGTACACCCTGATAGTATCAATGCCCTCATCCATTTGCGAGGCCAAGACCCCTCAACGTGCGAGGCTAAGACCCGTCGATCCTTAATCCCATCGGGGTCCCCATCCCTAATTTCAAGCACACGAGGAGTGCTGGAAAGCAAGATCGCTCACAGTCACTATGGGGAGGTTCATCACCCCAGCGTAGGCCGACGTCTCGGAAACAGTGTCCCATTCCACCATGCCCAGCTCACGAAACAGTGTATCGGTTTCTAATAGTTGTCAGTGGGCTTCAATGGGCGAGGGGTGTTCTAGGTTCCATACAACTGTGAATAGGCATGGTTAACAAACATAGTTGGTCAGTCAGTGGACTAGACCGTCCAAGTTTAGGCGAGCACGTAACAGATGACATCGGGTGCAAGCAACCCACATAGTCCCACTATTATCGCCCATTCGTATCCGCCTAAATCCGTTAGTCTAGTCACAGGATGGTCCTACCAACGGAATCACCTTTGTCAATCTCAGTTCCCTGACTAACCCGAAAAATGGATTGTATTCACTAACACTTCAACAATTACGAGTTCATCTTCTAGTACAAGTGGAATCATGCATACAATACATTGAGCAACTACTCTTAATAGCATGAATTAAACGTGTGTGCGTGCGGTGCTGGACTATCGAAGAGACCAAGGACTACACATCACTCATAGTATAAAAATCCAAAAAGAAATAATGCAATCATATATGCTATAGGAAAAATCATGCGAGAATCAAATGTGAGATGAAATGCAACACCAATTCATGCCCAGACATGTTGAAGACCAATCGAACAATAATTTATCATTGCATGGATGTTGGTGAACCTATTATGTAGGTTTCTAGCTAGGTTTTTCCCTAAATCACTCATGCACATCACTCTAACATTCACAATCATTAAATTTATCCTAAAATTGGTACTTGGCTGCTTAAGGATAATGGTTCGCACCGTAAGAGAATATTTTCATTCTTTGAGATATTAGGATTTAAGGATTTGGGTAAAACCACTAATTCCTAAATCAAAATCAAGAAAAACAACATTAATGACTAGAAATCTATACTAGGATGCTTAATTGAAGGGAAAATATACCATTCTTACCCCCGAATCTTGGCATGGGTAGATTTGGTGGAGGTTTTGTAGTAGCCACCGGTTTGGTTGAGGGAATACCAACCCTACAAGCATCAAGATTCTCCTCACTCACACAAACACTCTCTCCCTTATCTTTCTTTTAATTTTCTCTCCATCTCTCTCTTTCTCTTCTCCTTTACCTAAGGTAGGGCATGAAATTCGTATAGAAGAAGGGAGTGCCCAAATGAGGCCCTTTTATAGTGCCAGATTTGGTGTAAATGGCCCCGAGAGTTGGGTTTTTATTATACTAGCCCTATAGGAGGGTATTTCTAACCTCTAGGGCCTACTATGGGGCGTACATATTAATATACACCGTAAGATAGTTATTCTTAATGATGATCTACGTATGGATATGATTGACCTGCCATTTGGATGCGCCGATCGACAAATATAATTAGAAGTCTGTTCAACGGTCACCAATGGTCGATCAAGGCCTCGGCTATACGGATATGAGAAGGAAAATATCCTTACTCTATGTGTAAAGTTTGGTCATTAATTGATGGTCCAAAATTCTCAACTTTGCGTAAGAGTGGACGACCCAATTCACTTAAGTTTCAGCTTCTTCCTTTAGGCTATTTGTACTTTTCATGCACTCGTTCCTCGACTCAAGTTGAGCGCTTCTGGACACTACCCAGGTCTAACTCATGTGATAGACGTCGAGCCTAGTAAGACGGACATTATTTTATAGTTTTGGAACTAGTGGTCCACTAACGAGCGGTATAGAGTTTGTTCAAAAAATCAGGGTATTTCTGGAATAAATTAGGTATTGAGATTTCTTGTGGAAAATGATCAGGGTTTGGATTAATTATGTTCATAGTGTGACTTATTTATAATTAGTAAAAGTGGAGATTTAGTCATGATTACTCTAAACTATTGGTTCTAGGCTAAAAGAGTAAAGGGATTGATTTAGTCTATTAGTTAAGATCCGGGCCTTATTTGACTCGGCTTTTGTTAGATCTTTAATTTAGTTATGATTATCTTGATTAATCAGTAGTAGGTTAGTTAGATTTAGGCTCTATGTGAGCAAATCATGTGGCTATATTTGGTATTTAAGTGATCCGGCGGATTCGTTGACTTCCTACGGTTGATTAATTGACCTTGTGCGGTTCTTTACTGGTACCACCCATGTATAAACTAACATTAAGTGTTAATGGTCAGTACGTGATAATATAAGTTATTTATATTAAAAAATTCAAGGATTTTTTGGAAATATTCCAAAACAGTGAATATACAGGATGTTATAATCTACCCCCCTTAAAAATAATTTCATTTCCAAAATTGCGTAGGGATAATAAGTAAAGATATTATCATTACAATCTACTCCCCTTAGATGATTTTGCTTAATTTTGTTGGTTTCAAGTTTATATATGTGTTAGGGTATATAATAACTACACTAGCCTAGCTCATTGTGGTCTACCCCTTCTAAAAGTTTTCACCTTTGAGGTTTGAAAATAAATGTCAAAATCATCATTATCGTACTAAGTGCTTGATGATAAAGTTTACTTAAGGGTGATATATTATGCTCTTCAAGATTGGGCTCATATGGAAAAAAAAGTTGTGGTAGGCTTTGATCCGATACCTCGATTGTCCGCCTAACCAGGGCAGATAGTTGGTTGTATCCCTTCCTAGTCCTGGTGGATCCTGATCTTCTTTTGGTCAAAGCAGTGAGTCCGTTGGTAGTCACCCAGGATCGAAAATTGGGTTAAATAGCAGATACTTCGCATATGTATGGTTCCATAATTTCGTAGTCCGATTATTCTTAACATTTGAAAATTATCAAAAAATTTGTTAAAAAGTTCAAGTTTTATATTTATAATATTTTAGTGAGTGGTGAGTCTCCCATGATGCATATGATTAAACGACTATCATAAAAAGGTTTTCAAGAACTTAAGGTTCCTCTCGACATCACCATTTTGATATTATAGTCAGTGAGTTATAAGCAAATCACGCTTTGCTTTCATTAATTTCAATAGGGTAGGAAGAATCGAAAGTTTTAAGGTATTCTATAGGTTTGGGGTGATGGTGACGCAAGCAATTCTGCAAAAAAGAAAAAAGGAAGAACGTTATCTCTTCGAAGTGGTATAAACTTTGAATCAATAAGAGAATAGAAAAACTTAATATATTTTACTGTAGTCCGCCTCTAACATGAGCTAACTATAAAACTCAATCCTACTTAAGGGTCCTAGCTTAATTACACCAAAACAACTTAAACAAATATATATATATATATATATATATATATATATATATATATATATATATATATATATATATAAAATCAAATTTAATCACGGAATGATTCCTAGCACGATTATAAATAATTCGTTAATAGACACCCAAAGCTAAACTTTAATATGAAAAGACATGACTAGTCTATTGCAACATGAAGTTGCAGAATTTTTTAGTTTCAACCCATCTATTGTTCATAACATCTTTGTCACATTTAGTTACTAAATTATTTATATATATATATATATATATATATATATATATATTTGTAATTCATAATTAAGTTAACATTTATCTTACAAAATTTATTTCATTTTGAGCTCCAGAAAAAATTATAAAAATTTCTGGAAGTAACGGTTGTCCAAAACTAATGAATTTTGTATGATTTTTTTGTATGATTTCAAAATGTCTTTATTTGTTGTAATGTTTCTTATACTTTAGGTAAGTGAATTACTTTTAAAATTTTTATAATATTTCATAATTAAGTTTAAAGTCATTCTACAAAATTTCATCTCATTTGGAGTTGTAAATAAATTATTAAAATTCTAGAAGTAACTACTGTATGAAACTGATAATTTTTGGATAGTT
Organism: Magnolia kwangsiensis; assembly: GCA_037074715.1. Taxonomy (NCBI): domain Eukaryota; kingdom Viridiplantae; phylum Streptophyta; class Magnoliopsida; order Magnoliales; family Magnoliaceae; genus Magnolia; species Magnolia kwangsiensis. The sequence continues at coordinate 122,740,062 of CM073578.1, read as the reverse complement.
GTCAAATCATTATAAATTTAACTATATTATAATTTTTATTTTATTTTTATATGAAACTAAACTTATTAAGCTTCAATCTGACTTTTGAATCATCTAAATCAGAGTTATATCGAAGGAGATATGATTTTTCAAAGTTGATATAAAATCTGTCCAAATCCCGGCAGGGGCTACGCGGAACACTAGTTCCCCGGGTAGGGGACCCTCCGAATTCTGGCTCCTCGGGCGGGGGCCCCTCCAAAGTCTGGCTCCTTGGAGGCAAGAACTTCCAACACGCATATCTCGCAAGCTAGAATGAGTTATTCGACATGCCATATATGAATTTGGGGTAGGAAAAGATACTCTATTCAAATAACATGGTTATTTCACCTCCCAAAACACTAGAATTATGGGATATAATAAAGCAATGAAATAAATCAAAGTACAAACCACATGACACAAGAGATTTTACGTAGAAAACCCTTAAAGAGGTAAAAACCACGGGACCTAGTCCAGAGTAACAATTCACTATGAAGTAGAACATTACAACCGATCACGAGCACACACCGCTTGGATCAAACCTTCTTTACTCATGTAGGAGTGCTTAAACAATAAGATAATAATGAAAACAGAGAGATTTCATCGATCACGAGGATGTAGAAGCGTTGAGACGTTGGCTGCACTGTAGATCACCTCTACGTACAGAATCCTCCTTTCCACAAGCCTCCTCTCTCTCTTTTCTCTCTCACCTTGGTCGTGAAAATGCCGTAGCATACCCTAGAATAGCCCTAGGGACCCTTATTTATAGTTTAGGCAACTCACCTTCTACACCTCTGCAAAACTGTCTCAAATTTACGCAGTCCGCACAAGATCTGCGCAGAATCTGCATAACCCTCGACTAGTCGAGCCGGGTCCTCGATTGGTCGAAGGACCCCTTCAACCAGTCGAGACCAAAAAATCTAGCACGCTTGACTTTGAGTCGAGCGAGCCTCGACTAGTCGAGCAGCCCCCTCGACTGGTCGAGCAGCCCACTCTCCTCTCCTCTCCTCTGAACTGAGGAGGAAAATCCCATCACAAAGGAAGCAGAACACCGAGACGCCAACCACCACTCCTATGATCACCTTCACATTCGATCTAGACTGTTTGTTTCTAGTCCCACTGCAATTGGGTAGCCCCAAAGTCGCTCCTCCCCCACAGAGGTTTGGATTCCTGTCAAGAGAGATGGCGGTCGAGTTCATAAAGACCCCTCCTTTTGGCACCTCACCCTGGAGATTGTTCATGGAGAGATTCAAGGAATGAAGGAACTGGAGAGACTCTAGAGAAGTTGGGATTGAGCCGGATAGATTGTTTGATGAGAGATCAATGATCTCTAAACCTCTCAAATTACCAACTTGGTCCGGGATCGGACCTTGGAATGAATTTCCTGCCATGCCCAAATTCACTAGACTCTGGCAGTCTCCAATCGAAGCGGGTATCTCCCCTGATAACTGATTCTCGGAGATGTCGATCGACTGGACCCTCTGTAGTTTTCCAATCTCAGCCGGGAGCGGCCCACTTAGAGAATTGTGTGATAGATTGAAGAGCAGTGCGAGGCTAGGGATGCCAAATATCTCTTCCGGTATTGTTCCTTCAAGGTCATTTGAAGAGAGGTCTAGAGACTGAAGACGGCGGCAATTCGCTAGAGTTTCAGGAATAGTTCCTGTTAAATGGTTGCCATTCAAGCTCAATTCAAACAGTACTGATAAATTCCCAAGAGATTCCGGAATCGACCCATTGAAGGAATTTCCCTGCAAAGAAAGCTTCTGTAAATTTTGGAGATTTCCGACGGTAGATGGGATCCTTCCTGACAGTGAATTGTACCTAACTGATAACATGGTCAGGTTAACCAGGTTTCTGATTTCAGCAGGCAAGGTTCCTTCTATCTGATTGTATTCCAGCTCTAGCATCAAAAGTGACCTGGAAAGGTTTGCAATTGACGATGGAAGGTGGCCTGTCAGCCGATTCGTGCCAACTGAAAAGATTTCAAGATGGCGGGAATTCGACAGAGATGTGATGAAATCCAACCCGTCCGGCCCGTCGCTAACCAGCTGATTGAACTCGAAATTCAATTTCACGATGCTGGGTAAATTCTCCAGCATTGGAATCCTGCCGCTGAAGCTGTTCTTAGAGAAATCAGCTTCTTCAAGTGTTGAAGCATTGGACAGAGAAGATGGAATCAGCCCTGTCAGCTGATTCATGGCTACATAAAGAATAATTAGATCAGGCAATTTAAAGAACAGATCCGATGGGAGACTACCCATCAGCTGGTTGTTTGTGACCTTGAAATGCATCAGAGAAGAAATATTGAAGAGCGACGATGGGATTTCACCCGATAGATTATTACTGCTGAACTGTATATTCACAAGCTTTTGAAGACGGCCTAATTCGGCCGGTATCGATCCGTTCAGCTGATTTCCCTGTAAAATTAGATTGTTGACTGATGATAGATTCCCAAAGGATGATGGTATATGACCTGTCAGATGATTGTTTGCAAGGATCAAGATCTGAAGCTCTGCTAGGCTGCTCAATTCAGATGGAATCAGTCCTTCGAATTCATTATCCGACAGATCAAGCCGTTGGAGCTTCAAACATGAGCTCAAAGAAGACGGTATTCTTCCGTCTAAGTGATTCCAAGCTAATAAGAGATCTTGCAATTGGAATAGGTTGCCGAATTCTCTAGGAAGTGGACCTTGGAAGGTGTTATTTTGGAGGTCGAGCGTGCGGAGGAAGGAGAGATTGGCAATATGGGGTGATAGAATGCCGGAAAGGCGTAGGTTGGGTAATGTAAGGGCGACTACACGCTGATCGGCTGACCCGCAGGTGATGCCGGTCCAGTTGCAGAATGTGGTGTTTGTAGTCCATGAGTCGAGAATTCGTTCGGGATCTGTGGTTATGGAGGATTTGAATTGGTGGAGGGAAAGTTGGTCTGTGGTGGTGTTGGAGGCTGTGGAAGGGTGGAGTAGACAGAAGAGGAGAGTGAGGAGGAGATATGGGGTGGTGATGGTTTTGGTCTTTGGGTCCATTGTTGGGTTGTTCTGATTTTGTTGTGGACTTTTGATGGGTGGACGCAAAGGGTTCTTAGATGAGAGAGAGAGAGAGAGAGAGAGAGAGAGAGAGAGAGAGAGAGAGAGAGAGAGAGAGAGAGAGAGAGAGAGAGAGAGAGAGAGAGAGAAGTCACAAGCTTATCTGGGTGGTGATGGTTTTGGTGGTAGAAACCATTGATGGGTGGTTGTGATTTTCTTGTGGACTTTTGATGGGTGGATGCAAAGGGTTCTTAGATGAGACAGAGAGAGAGGGGTCACAAGCTTATCTGGGTGGTGATGGTTTTGGTGTTAGAAATCATTGATGGGTGGTTGTGACTTTCTTGTGAACTTTGATGGGGAAACTTTGGATTTACGAGAAAGAGGAGGGAGATTTATAGCACGTTCCGTGAGATGTGAGAACGTTGACTTCAAAATCGTTCAGCTATGACTCTTTCACTTGATGCGGATTGGGTAGCCTCTCGTTTCTCAAGTTCTTCCGCCGATACACGTGCGAACATGACTTTTCTGTTTGCCAATCCGCGTGCGGAAGTTTATCATTCGAGTCCGGATACTCGGTTTGCCAAAAGCATGACTTTTCAGCTTCCCTGTATCGTCGTTGGTCCATGTCAGTCAGCAATGACTGTATAATGATACCGTCCAATTTGATTGACTACGATTTTCCTACTTGACGTAAACAGAGGATCCGTATTCCATTCATTTTGGTATTAAAATAATATATTTTTAGACGTTCCAATATCTAAATTAATTTTAAATAGGGGTATATGCATTTTAAAAAAGTGTGGGACCCACGTGATGACTCGAAGATTCGATGAGTCTGTACTCAGCTCGATTTCCATTTAATTATTAAATAAAAATTTAAACTAATGAGCTAAATGCTTTCCATTCATTTTTTTTTTTTTTAATGGAGTGTCCCACGTGACGTGTGCATGATAGGATTTGCAGATGCGGCCCCAAGCAGATTGCCTGTTGGTTACAAATCCACTCCGTTCATCTGTTTTGTAAGACCACAGTAAAATTTGAGTCTAAAAATTAGGAAGATCGAAAACGCATATGGTCTTACCCGTTTATTTGAAAGGTAATAAGCCTATGAACGGTCTGGATGACATATAAACATGATAATCTGCTCTAGGAAGGTTTCAGCAGTAGATGTTTCCGTTTCCACTATTTCATTTGTTGTCGCTCACTGAGTTTTGGATATTTCTGAATTTAAGATTTTTGTCCCATTGCGGTCTTTTAAAAAGGATAGACAGAGTGGATTTGTTACAGGTGGGCCCGCACGGCTGGTGCACAGGAATATCTTTGTGCTCAGGGTCACAGGCAATATGCTCCAATGCACCCACCGTGATTATATTCCAAATATCGGTTGATCTAATAATCAACACCGGGTCCTTACTCTTACCCGGGTGGTAGACTCCTCGAGTTTCAACACCAGGTCAAGGGTCCGAGTACCCATGGTGGCGTGAGTGTGTGGGGTGTGTGTGTGGCGTGAGTGTGTGGGGGTGTGTGCGCGTGTGTTACATAACAAAAAAAAAAAAAACTAGGTCTCACCCTAAAATATTGTACATTGCACAAAACTTCGAACAGCCCACCTAATTGGGTGTTCTTAATTTTTGGGCAGTTTTATTGTTATTGTAAGGTAGCGGGCACGTGTGCAGTCCATGTGATGCGTTGGCGTTGCACTCTAATTCAATGGGAAGGATCACTTATGTGAGGGGGGATGTAGGTTGAATACATGTGTGTGAGTAGGAAGTCATCTTGGCCACCGATATTAGGCTCGGTTCAGATGATTAATAAAAGGAAATGAGGATAATCCTTTCGGATGATTTCTTTTTACCATATGAGAATAAATTTGAGTCCACGGCCTTTCACCTACACTTTAAGTTCAAAATAATTCCCAAATGTATGAAGATATACATTCAAATTAAATAAGGCGAAATATTACCAATTCTGTTAAGTATTATAAAATGATATTTATTTACAACTAACAACTTAAGAAACAACCAAATAAATAAACAAAAGTGAAAAGGGCTAAATACTTGAAACACAGACAAATCCAGTTAAATGTGATCAACAAAATTATAATTTAAAATATCACGATCTACAGCTTAAGCTTGTAGAAAGATTAACTCTACTCCTAAGATACTGTAGTGGGAGCAGCTAGGCAGTAACTAAACTAAGCTATATATGCTAAGGGAAAAAAAAGGATAAATAAAAAAAATAGATAAATGTGTTTGGCTATAGGGCATGAAGTTTTTCTTCAATCACTCCTTTTATAGATCATCGAGGCGGTGAAACCCTCATTAAGGTTTTTATGTTGTTTCTGGATCTTTCACACTAATGTTGCTAGCTTTTCGAATAAGAAAGTCTTCTTGGGAAGAGTTGGAAACTCTCTGATCAGCAAGGTCTTGAAAAAGTTTGAAAGCATCAAATCTCATATATCCTCTCTTATGCGTAGATATTCTCCTATTGTATTCTTCTCGAGTATCTTTCCCTTAATCACGGTTGTTCATCTGAACAACCTGTCTACATCACTCGATTCCTAGCCGGAGAGGTGGGATTTGACATCTACTATAGGTCTGTTACCGATGATGGTTATAGGTGTACATCAGTCGAATCGAGTCGAACTTGGCACAACTCGACTTGGCTCGGCCACTAGTTGACTCCAGCTCGAACTCGGCTAGGTCCTCGAACCTGACTAGCCAGCTCGACTCGGTTCAGTCAACATCTCGGGCTAGTTCAAGCCAAAATCAAGCTTGTCCGGCATCTTCACAAACACATGGAGTGCACTTTCAATTTCTTACTATATATAAAACAACAACAGGTGTTTATAGGTATTTCATCGAACACCTTGTAGGCAAAATCAAAATCAAGAAAAAGGGGTATTTGTTTCATATACATACCTTCCTTGCCACCAGCCGATACTTCGTTGTGTCATTTCATCAAACACTTGGTGAGCAACATTAATATCAAAGTAACCGAATCACCGAACTAGTTCAATCCGAGTTCGATTCGAGTTGGGGTTCAATCTGAGTTTAGTCGAGTCGAGCTCGGGCAAGCTCGAACTCGGTTCAAAATTTTTTTGAGCTCAAAAAATTAGCTCGACTCTATTTGAACTCAGTTTTGTTTCGACCAGAAATGAAAAGCATTTGATTTTGGGAATATCTCGCTTAATATTAATAAAAGATAAAACTAAGAAAATAATCATCAATTTCATTCATTTTGAGTTCATTACATCCTTTTGGTCCTTTGATTCTAGGATAGAATCTCTTAGAAATGCCAGAAATACAAAACCTAAGTAAATTCAAAATATAAATTTCAGCAGCATTTTGGCTCATATTGATCGTATCTCCAGGGGAGATGAGTTGTGCGGGCTTCTTATGCATTCCGTCTCTTATTGGAATGATAAAGGAGTGCTTGGATCCCTTTGACACATCTGGAATAGCCTTAGAATTTAGAAAATTTCAACATAGCATCTGCTTCAAAGAGTATCCGCACAACTCACTAGGAGTAGCGCGGCCTGGGCCTTCAACACTCCGCACTCCCTCTCCTCTCTGTCTCCAATACCTGTCAGAGGCACTGGTCTTCTCAACATCCGATCTTCCAAAAGAGGGGGGTAAGGAGGTATTTATAGTCTTTCACACGTGTGAGCCCTTGAATCCTGCGCCATGGACTCCATTTCGAATTCCCAATCTATTCTTTTTTTAAGAGAGTTGCGCAGCTTATCATGACCAGTGCCTAGTTGCGCAGACTCGCACAACTCAGTTCCCACACAACATGAGACCAAACAACTTATATCATGCGCAACTCACCTGCTTTTTCCTCTCTATCCTTTACTTCTTCACCAATTGTTCACTCCCCAAGTGCAGGGTTGTGATGTAGTAATAAACTCGGTAAGACCGAAGTCGAATCCCAAGGGACTGAAACTCGTGCGTTATCTAAAACTAACTAGAACTAGAACTAGAATGAGATGAAATTTAAATTAACTAGAATTTAATGAAGAATTGTGAAATAATTATCTAACACTTAAGAGAATTCAGAGGAAGGAAAATAGGGATTCAGAGGATCCACTTGTAAAGATCAGGGAGAACTTGTGCCTGTTTTAAGAATCATGGAAGTTAATTGAACTACAGTTGATATAGTTTTAAAGAGATGAAAAGTATATGAATTAGAATGGATTCCATCAGCAAACCATGCCCAAGAGACTATGGCAAACAACATAATTAAACTAATTACCAACCAATCACATGTTATGAAGGTTAGGAAGGGTACCGTCATCCGACCATGCCCAGGAGACGATGGTGAACAACAGGGCTTCCTGACGTCATAAACATCAAAAGGAAAAGAACATGCTCAAAGCCATTGCAGACCCATTGTAATTTCAGTCACAACAGACCATTAAAGACTAAAAACATTCCATTTATTAAACTAAAATCAATGTCAATTTAGTCTGAATAAAAAGCACAAGCAAGTCACTCCCATCACGCTACAAGCTTCACCTCTTAGCCCTAGCTAAGAGGTTTAGCTCGACATGGATGGACTAAACCTTAAACAATAAGAAAAATAAAAAGAAAAAGAAAAAGGAAAAAAAACTATTATCTTTCTCTCTCTCTCACGTTCCACGTTCTATCCCAGCCGAGAGATTCAATCTCTCTCATTCTCTCTCCTTTTTATAGGCAATACAGGTGATGGATGGACGCTGGAGTCGGGGTGCATGGAGGAAATTCACAGCAACAGTCGGTTTGTGCAGCAACCGACCTACGTGCGTAAGACACTGTTTTCGCACCGAAAACAGAGGCAGATACTCCCTCCTTCCATTGCTTTCTTTTTAAAAAGATGACATCCCTTGGGACCTTTTTGGTGGAACTACGTGATGGACGGCTTAGATCAGCTATCTGATCAACACTCTGATCGTGAAATCGCCCCGAAAATCGTCGGTTTCCGAACTTGAAACAGAGCTTGTGCACGCTATCTGCGCTGTGGTGATGGTGGGGCCCACTTCTTTATTATTTTGAGAAATCCACTCCATTCATTCAACTCGTGGGGAAATTTCAGCTGGAGAGGGCCAGTTTTGGATTGTTTCTGACGTGGCCCACCTGATTTTCTGATTCGTCGTCCAGTGCTTGAATAGTTATGATCCCATCCTCTTTGTTTCTTAAAATATTTTCACCTAGGCCTTGGTAGAATGGGCCTTGGGAAGCTAATGGACAGTTTGGATTGTTCATATGGACAATGGGTGGGGCCCACAACATGTCCCAACAAGCTTTGTTTGAGCTTTCCAGCAAAGAAACGACAGTTGCCGTTTTGCGCAAGGGCGTTGGTGGGGTCCACTTTACTGCTGGTTTGCGAAATCCAGGCCGACCACTGCATTCTGCTCGAGAAACCGGTCGGAAAAGATGCGGTTCAGCTCTGATTCGGTGTGGCCCATCAGGACTTTTACTCTACGGTCCGAACGGCGTTTGATCTATAGTATTCCGCATGTGTATGCATGGTTTTGGAAAATTTGCCTGTGTACGGTCGGTTTGACAATCTGGAACGAATGGACGGTCTGGATTAACAGTGTGATCAAAGGTGATGGCCCACTCATCACTTCAGCGTAACGTACAGCGAAACAGAGGCTCTTTCGTTTTAAAAAGTTGGGTCGAATCGTCTTTGACTGGTCTTCCAGTCCAATGCAGCGCATGTGTACTTTATGTACACGCAGTGTAGTGTGGGGTCTATCATAATAATTTATAACAATCTGATCCGTCCATCCTTTTTCTCATCTTATTCAAACTGTTGATATCAATTTTGACACATATCCGGATATCAGGCGGGCCCCACTTAAGGATTTAAGGGACTGATCTGTCTGTTGGGCCACTTCCAGAGGGATCTGAGGGCTGAAATTTAACATGTACAGTTAATTTGTGGTCCCTTAGCCATATATGAAGTTTTGAGCCAAACGGATGGTGGGAACCCCGTGATCTTGCATTCCAGACCAATTTCGGGCCTCTTTAACGTGAACAGATTGATTTTCTCGAATCCCTGGAGTCCGTCCTTTACTTTGGTGACTTCGGAGCATCAAATCAACACTTTTAATACTTCTTTTCATCCAACGCTCCTAATTACACCCTGTAACAAAAACATGATTAAAATATTCTCTTAAGCAGTATTATGTTAATAAATTCAGGGAATAATTGGGTCTGATATGCAATATTTGACCCTCAACACAACTCCCAACCAACATTTTACTAGTCTCGAGCAAAGCATATGAAAAATAAGTTGAGAATTACATGATAATTTTTATGAATTCGAGTGAATTTTGCAAAATAATCCATATACGAGAATTCTAAGATTCTTGAATGTTAGGCATCACTTTCTCCTGGACTCAAGTGCATGGTAAACTTCATCATCAAGCTCGAGGTATGAATCCATCAATTAGAAAAATTCTAAACATTGAGTTCCATGGGTATATAGTGTAATCTCGTCTTATCAACATTAAAATCCAGTTCGTTATTCCATAATATCATTGGTAACCTATAAGAGCATTTAGGACACCCGAGACCTAGAATATAATGTGTCTAACAGATCATCCTTTTTCTTTCTTCTAGTTTTTAATTTTTTTGATTTGTTTTGATTTTTTTTTTTAATTCTTTTAAAGTAACTCTAAGGAAGGGAATCGAGTTCTTACCTATAAGGAGCAAACCTATGGTAAAGACCGTACACCCAGATCTTTTTCACATATCATTTATGGGGAATTAACTCCACACCTATAAGGAGCAAACCTATGATAAGGATTATTCGCCCAAATCTTTCCAAAGATATCTTCTTCTTTTTTTTCATATCGATCCTGTTAGGCCTTTTTTCTTCAATTGATCATGACAGGTAATTTTCTAGGCTGGTTCCTTCCATGCTTAGTTATTGCCAAGATAACCCTTCAATATCGAACTGAAACCGCAATGTGTAAGCGAGATGTGACATGTGAAATCATGATTCAATCAATGTTTGCAACTTCTAATTCTGGATTAACTATTCAACTTAATTGTGAAATTTAACAGATACTGAATCCAAGAGTTATCACTTATCTCAAAATTCTAAATCTAAGATGGTCGTCAAAATCACTTCGAATTCACAAAAATTTCTAGAAAATTTTAAAATTTTTTACAATTTTTGTTCAAGACTAAGAGAATACTGATTAGGCAACCTAATCTCCCACCCCCAACCTAAACTCTACATTGTCCTCAATGTAAAAGATATATGAGCATGCAATACACATGGGACAATGAAAGTAAATGAGAAGTGATGGGAGGATAGTACCTGGATAATGAATCGGGAGAGATTTTTTCAAGAGATCGCTGGGAGAGAGCAGGTTAGTATGAGAGTGAAACCAACAAAAATAACAAAAATAAAATCCTACCTATACCACTTTCACAGGTGCTCTTGATTGCATTTAGCGTATGCAACAAGCCTTTAAACCCCTAGGTTACCCCTAGTGGATGAGTTGTAGTCTCGTGAGGGTTTGCAGTAATGTTTCCCACAAACATTGAATCGATCATGTCGCAAGGTTCCCTTTTTGACCAATATCTTGATAAGTTTCTCAGTAAGTTCTTCAACAGGATCATCCAAAAGCCCTTTTTGCAATAGGCTTGGGCGCCCTGGAGCATGACTTTTCAGAGAGACATATGTACCTCATAAGAAATCTTCCTTTGAATTGCTTGAGGTATCCATAATATAGACAATTCACCTGTGACAACAGAAGTTTCAACGTTAGTATCACATGGTGAATCAAAGACTACAAGTAAATAAAGTTTAGAAAACTTCTTAAAAAGTGATGTAGTCTCAACACATTCCAAAGCTCCAAACTTCGGTTCAATTTTCAGCTCCTCTTCCTTTACTGGTAGACATTTAGGATTAGAGGAAGAGAGGGTTTCAGAGTAAGGGTTCTCTCGGTCAGTGATGACTACCGAGATGTTGTCTCGCAAGGCATCCTCTTTGTCTCTTAACATGGGATCGTTTGAAACTACAAAGTGTACCAAGCAATCCTAAGAGTTAGGAAGTTCAGCTGAGTGTGGCTTATTATGGCTTGTGATGATCTGCGCAAAGAATCTATCGTCCTTGAAAGTGGATGGAGGTACGCTCTCTTGCTCCAATCCTTCACAAACAGATTGAAAATCAGTAAGTGAGGCATTGATGTGATCACTCTGTTCATTGAAATTACTCAATTAAGGTGTTGAATTGTCAAATGTGTACAACTCAGATGGTGGCCTCAATCGAGTGGTTTCAAATTCCAGGGTCGTAGCGACCAACTTGTCCTTCTCCTAAATCACATCATCATTCGATTCAGAGGAGTGGTCCAAACATGTTTCACAAGAGTTAGAAGGGTCGGTTGTAAGGGGCTCATTCTCCACCTTTAAATCAAACATATCAGGTGAGGGGAATGACTCATTATAACCGACTACTTCGTGTACGTCTTGATCATTGACCTGGACCACACTTGAAATGGATTTCAGGGGAACTGTGGCTGCACATTCAGGATCATCATCCCAAAACGCATCATCATCCAGTTCTATGTAGTGCACAGTTGGTATGGGATCGCCTTCTTCACATTCTATTCCTAAATTCAGTTGAGGTTCGAATAAACTAACCTCCTCATCATTGAAATCATGTGTGTCATATAAGGAAGGTGTGTCATCATCAATGTATTTAAAAGACACCCATGTATCTTCACCATTCTTTCGAACAGTCATCGAGATTAACTCATCAGGAAATTGAACCACATGCTCGTTAATGGAATCCAACTCCTCATTCCAAATTTCAGATTCTTTCAAAAGTGAATGCGGATCACTTTCCTTGCATTGTATTTCTGAATTGGGTTGTGGTTGGGATGAGCAAGCCTCCTCTATCTTTTAAGGGCGCGACATGAGTGTTTCTATTATTTTTCGAATTTCCTCAAGAAAAGCCATGTTACGCTGATATGAATCATCTTGGATCATTTCTGGTTGAATCTCAAAGGTAGGGGATCCAAGAGAATAATCATTATAACATATTGTTGGTTCATTTCTCCAATTTTGATGTTTCCACTGATTGTAGTCATACGGATCATAGGTGAGAGAATCTGATGGTTGGTAATACTTATTATCACTCATGATATAATCACGCATTGTTTTCTTATTATCGGATGGGTGATAATAATTTTCACAACCATAGTTGTGATAACCCCAACACTCACGTACCGTTTTGTTAATCTGTGGGGTGTAATTGTTCCCCTGCATATAATCACGTAAAGACTTCTTAGCCGATGGATCTTTATATTTTGATCGGTTCTCAATGATAGTTGATTTATCTCATCATCATTCCAAAATAGGTTATTCTTCTCAGCATACTGACGTTGCCACTCGTGCATATACATGATGAAACCCTTAATCTGAATTTAATCCTAAGAAAAAAAAAAGAGATCCTACAGCAATGTGGAAAGTAAGAGGAGGAGAAGTTAGAAAGATGTTACCAAACTGGAGATTCCTATATTAAGACCCTGCAAAATAAAATAAAACAAGTTAGTTTCTAAAAAGAGAAGGTCTAGGATTAGAAAATCTCTAAAAATAAAATCCTAATAAGAAATTAGAAAGATATCACCAAATTAGAAGTTTCTATCAAAGAATTCTACAAAACAGGAAAGACAGGTTAGTTCTAAAAAAATCAGAAAAATCTAAACCTAAAACTAAAGTTAGTAAAAATCTTAATCTTAAACTAATCCTAAAACTAATTAATTTCAGAAAATGTAGCCGTCAATCCCAGGCAACGGCATTAAAAACTTGTTCGCTCCCCAAGTGCAGGGTTGTGATGTAGTAATAAACTCGGTAAGACCGAGGTCGAATCCTAAAGGACTGAAACTCGTACGTTATCTAAAACTAACTAGAACTAGAACTAGAATGAGATGAAATTTAAATTAACTAGAATTTAATGAAGAATTGTGAAATAATTATCTAACACTTAAAAGAATTCAGAGGAAGGGAAATAGGATTCAGAGGATCCACTTGTAAAGATCAGGGAGAACTTGTGCCTGTTTTAAGAATCATGGAAGTTAATTGAACTACAGTTGATATAGTTTTAAAGAGATGAAAAGTATATGAATTAGAATGGATTCCATCAGCAAACCATGCCCAAGAGACTATGGCAAACAACAGAATTAAACTAATTACCAACTAATCACATATTATGAAGGTTCGGAAGGGTACCGTTATCCGACCATGCCTAGGAGACGATGGTGAACAACAGGGCTTCCTGACGTCATAAACATCAAAAGGAAAAGAACATGCTCAAAGCCATTGCAGACCCATTGTAATTTCAGTCATAACAGACCATTAAAGACTAAAAACATTCTATTTATTAAACTAAAATCAATGTCAATTCAGTCAAAATAAAAAACACAAGTCACTCCCATCACGCTTCAAGCTTCACCTCTTAGCCCTAGCTAAGAGGTTTAGCCCAACATGGATGGACTAAATCTTAAACAATAAGAAAAATAAAAAGAAAAAGAAAAAGGAAAAAAAACTATTATCTTTCTCTCTCTCTCTCTCTCACATTCCACGTTTAAGCCCAGCCGAGAGATTCAATCTCTCTCATTCTCTCTCCTTTTTATAGGCAATACAGGTGATGGATGGACACTGGAGTCGGTGTGCATGGAGGAAATTCGCAGCAACAGTCGGTTTGTGCAGCATCCGACCTACGTGCGTAAGACACTATTTTCACACCGAAAACAGAGGCAGATACTCCCTCCTTCCATTGCTTTCTTTTTAAAAAGATGACATCCCTTGGGACCTTTTTGGCGGAACTACGTGATGAACGGCTTAGATCAGCTATCTGATCAACACTCTGATCGTGAAATCGCCCCGAAAATCGTCGATTTCCGAACTTGAAACAGAGCTTGCGCACGCTGTCTGCGCTGTGGTGATGGTGGGGCCCACTTCTTTATTATTTTGAGAAATCCACTCCATTCATTCAACTCGTGGGGAAATTTCAGCTAGAGAGGGCCAGTTTTGGATTGTTTCTGATGTGGCCCACCTGATTTTCTAATTCGCCGTCCAGTGCTTGAATAGTTATGATTCCATCCTCTTTGTTTCTTAAAATATTTTCACCTAGGCCTTAGTAGAATGGGCCTTGGGAAGCTAATGGACAGTTTGGATTGTTCATATGGACAATGGGTGGGGCCCACAACATGTCCCAGCAAGTTCTGTTTAAGCTTTCCAACAAAGAAACGGCAGTTTTCGTTTTGCGCAAGAGCGTTGGTGGGGTCCACTTTACTGCTGGTTTGTGAAATCCAGGCCGACCACTGCATTCTGCTCCAGAAAACGGTCGGAAAAGATGCGGTTCAGCTCTGATTCGGTGTGGCCCATCAGGACTTTTACTCTACCGTCCGAACGTGATCTATAGTATTCCGCGTGTGTATGCATAGTTTTGGAAAATCTGCCTGTGTACGGTCGGTTTGACCATCTGGAACGAATGGACGGTCTGGATTAACAGTGTGATCAAAGGTGATTGCCCACTCATCACTTCAGCGTAACGTCTAGCGAAACAGAGGCTCTTTCGCTTTGGAAAGTCGGGTCGAATTGTCTTTGACTGGTCTTCCAGTCCAATGCACGTCCAGCGCATGTGTACTTCATGTACACGCAGTGTAGTGTGGGTTCTATCGTAATAATCTATAAACATCTGATCCGTCCATCCTTTTTATCATCTCATTCAAACAATTGATACCAATTTTGACACATATCCAGATATCAGGCGGGCCCCACTTAAGGATTTAAGGGACAGATCTGTCTGTTGGGCCACTTTTAGAGGGATCTGAGGGCTGAAATTCGACGTGTACGGTTAATTTGTGGTCCCTTAGCCATGTATGAAGTTTCGAGCTGAATGGATGGTGGGAACCCCGTGATCTTGCATTCCAGACCAATTTCGGACCTCTTCAACATAAACGGCTTGATTTTTTCAGATCCCTGGTGTATAAATCCGTTGATCTCAGTCCTCTAGAGTCCGTCCTTTACTTTGGTGACTTCGAAGCATCAAATCAACACTTTTAATACTCATTTTTAGCCAACGCTCCTAATTACACCCTGTAACAAAAACATGATTAAAATATTTTCTTAAGCAGTCTTATGTTCATAAATTCAGGTAATAATTAGGTCTGATATGCAATATTTGACCCTCAACACAACCCCCAACCAGCATTTTACTAGTCCTGAGCAAAGCATGCGAAAAATAAGTTGAGAATTACATGATAATTTTTATGAATTCGAGTGAATTTTACAAAATAATCCAGATACAAGAATTCTAAGATTCCTGAATGTTAGGCATCACTTTCTCCTGGACTCAAGTGCACGGTAAACTTCATCATCAAGCTCGAGGTATGAATCCATCAATTATAAAAATTCTAAACATTGAGTTCCATGGGTATATAGTGTAATCTCGTCTTATCAACATTAAAATCCAGTTCGTTATTGCATAATATCATTGGTAACCCATAAGAGCATTTATGACAAAATGCGTAACGTTGAATGTAATGCCAACCATGATACTCTTGGGTGAGAGTATATTTTGTGCCGGTTGTATTTTCGTGATGTCATGCAGCCTTTAATTAGCCCACGTTATGGCACAAAAAATAGGTGTAAACATGATGTATACAACATTCTTTACATATGATCGATCTCATGTTATAAGTCCTAAAAATTAGTCCAATTCAAAGCACAGGTGGAGCACAACACATGGAATAAATTGAGAGGGAACAGGCAGCCTTGATATGCACGGGGCCCATCAAATTTTAAAACAACCTGATTTTTGAAGCGGATTGCCTAGGCTGCCGGTTGTTGGAAGTTGTGTGGGGGCCATAGAGACGCATATGACAAATCCACACTCCATCCAGTTTTGCAAGACCACAGTTGGACAGGAGTTTAAAAATCATGCAAATCTAAAACTCAAGTGGGCCATACCACAGGAAACAGCGGGGATTGAACGCTACCATTGGAAACGATGGGTCCACAAAAGTTGCTTTAAGATGATATTTGTACATGCTTAAATTTGTTTGGCTTGAAATCCAATCATTGGTACGTATGTATGGTGTTGGGCATGCCAAAGTCTTCTCCAACTTAGATCCAAACCAAGCACTTATAACTCAAGCGTAAAGATAGATGAAGAGACTATGGACCATCATCTATAAGTAAGAACTGATACAATTTGATTGTCTATTCAGCCACCAATGAATGAAATCAAGCAGTTGTCTCTGAGCCAAAACTGATAGATGGAGTGGATTTATGGCGGGCTTTTATGTGCCCCAAGCAGCTTCCAACGACAGGGCATAGAAATATTTATGTGCCGGCGAGGGCACAGGCAATCCGTGTCCTCGATGTGCCTAACCCTTCCTCTAGCCTAAACAACGGGTCTGAATGGACTGGAATATTACATATACATAACACATTAGGCCTGCACACAAATAGCTGAACTGTCCTTGGGTGTAGAAAACGAGAATAAATAAATATAATTAGTGGCTTATATTTTATCTTTGTCTATTTTATGATGATGTAATAGTTCATATCGAGATTGAATAATTAGATAGCTTCGTCAGTTCATGAAAAGTTATCCTAATGGTATGGATCGATGATAGATCAAGTGAGAGATGACTTGTAAGCTCAGGATGTGTAGAAGGGTGTATGTGTATATGTAGTTGAGAATGGGTCGTTAGATAGAAATTTCGACAGCAAGATAAGTCTATACATGGATAGTATGTAAGTAGTATGTAAGACACGTCAGATTTACCGATGGATGTACACGTGAGTGGATGTGTTGATGTCGAAGTTAGTTTACTAAAATGGGGTGGTCTGAAAGTGAAGTGGGTGGTTGGATGTCTTAATTTGTTGATAAATAACTAATTTAATAGTTGATTAGATGATTGATCCATTCTATAAAGATATATTGGGTTTCGAATATTGCTAAAAGGGTCGGTTTTCCTGTGCCCAAGTTCTAGTGTCTTTCTCTTAAAAGCAAGAATTCAAACTGTGGTGTTCACAAAGATTAGCACTCGTGTATCTATGTGTGCACTAAAATTTTAGAGTATTACAATTAGACACCCTATTTTAGATAGGGAAATGGGAATATGGATTTGCATTAAATTTAGATTTGTCAAATCCTAAAGTCTGAAATCTATTGTTTTATAATCAAGCTACAAATTCATGAATTTGAGTCCTCCAATCCTTTTTTTTTAAAAAATTTAGTAGACCGGATATTTGGAATTTTGTAACAGAAATAGATGATTGATATGATCCATCATATGGCTTTGAACTTTTTCATCATGTGGTCCTAACCATGAACCATGTGGGCCAAGTCGTTTATCGTTGTGTCCATTGTGTGGATCCAAGACATCAAAATATAGTTTTGGAAAAAAAAAAAAAAGCAGTGTAAATCTGACGCAGGGATGAACATGATGAGGTCGAGCACCGTCTTCCTCAAGAGGATAACTGTTCCGAATCTACAGAACTTCTCTGGGCTCATCACAAGGGCTTCTCAAATCCACTAGAAAGAAAGCAAGCAAAATAGAAAATAAATTCTACAAAATTCAAAATTGATTAATGAATGAATTAAACGAGTTTACAACCCTTTAAATAGGGATACCAAGCAATGTGAGAGAAATAAGAAGCAAACTACAACTAAAACTCCTAGAATTCGCAACGTATTATAAATAGTAAATTTACTATTTATAGACAGTCGTGATGTCTACTAGTGGGCAAGGTTTTCGGCCAAAAATAGTAATTGTCCTATTTAGCTTCACCAAGCTATTTTCCTAATTATTCTAAGTTCATTTCATGTTGGGCGCAACTCTTAAAGTCCAACGGATGAAGAGTTATAATCAAACTAAAACTTATTATTTATAGTAAAAACAGAATTAAAATAGGAAAACAACCGTCAATCCAGAGGTATTTCGTAAATCCGGCTTGTGCAACCTGGCTTGGTGGCTAAAGTAACTCGTTCTACACTAAAATCTGTTGGGGGCCTTGCACAAAACCTTAGGATCTAGCCTTCCAGAATAAACCAGAATTATGGAATAACAATGCAATGAAACTCATTCAAAGCATCAACCACACACCACACAAGAGATTTTTACGGAAAAACCCTCAAAGAGGTAAAAACCATGGGACCTCGACCAGATTAACAATCCACTATGAAGTAGAAAGATACAACCTTCTTCACGTACGCAGGAGTGGATAAACAATAAGAGAATAAAGAAAAAACAAAGATCTCACCGATCACGAGGACGTAGAAGCGCTGAGACGACAGCTTCCTTTCACAAGCTTCCTCTCTCTCTTTTCTCTCACTCTCTCACCTTTGATATCCCTAAACTCTTTAGGAAACTCTCTTGTACTTTTTCTTCACACAACATATCCTAGAAAAATCTTAGGGACCCCTTTTTATAGTTTTAGGAAACTTCTTTCCGCATCCTAGTTGCGAAAGGACTTGCGCATCTCAGTTACGAAAGGACTTGCGCATCCCAGTTGCGAAAGGACTTGTGCATCCCAGTTGTGAAAGGACGACGGGTCAAAAAATTCATCAAATCTCTTCCTTTTTGACCCAGGAGGGATTCACCTTCTTTAAGCCAGTTAGGTTTCTACAAACCTCAAACTTGTCCTTGAACAAAGCCTTGGTTATTATATCTGACTCATTATTGTCCGTGTGGACCTTCTCGAGTTGTAACACCTTCTGTTCCAAAGTATCCCTGATCCAGTGATACCAAATCTCTATGTGCTTTGACTTAGAATGCTGACTTGGATTCTTACTCAAGTGTATAGCACTCTGACTATCGCAATAGACCACGTGCTTTTCCTGCTTCAGGCTAAGTTCTTGTAGGAACCTCTTCATCCAAAGCATCTCTTTACATACTTCTGTGACTGCAATGTACTTGGCCTCTGTCATCGACAATGCTACGAACTTCTGTAGCTTGCTCTGCCAAGAAACCGCTCCCCTTACAAACGTAAACATGAACCCCGATGTAGACTTCCTGAAGTCTATGTCTCCTGCCATATCTGTATCTGTGTAGCCCTTTATCACAGGTTTACCGTCACCATAGCATAGGCTTAACCTGGATGAGCCTCTTAGATACCGCAGTATCTACTTCACAGCTGCCCAATGTTCTTTGCCAGGATTGACAAGATATCGGCTGATAACACTAACCGCATATGTTATATCTGAGCATGTACACACCATAACATACATCAAACTTCCTATAGCTGATGCGTAGGGTATCTTCTGCATCTCTTCCACCTCTGTCTTCATCTTGGGATACTATCTGTCGCTTAATCTGAAGTGACCATCCAGTGGAGTACTGACCGGCTTCATTGCATGCATATTAAATCGCTCTAGGACTTTTTCAATATACCGTTCTTGTGACAGTCAAAGCTTTCTACTGCTTCTGTCACGAGTTATCTCCATTCCTAGGATCTGTTTAGCCGGGTCCAAGTCTTTCATTGCAAAAGACTTGCCCAACTCCTGTTTCAGTCTGTCGATCTTCTTGATGTCCTTACCCATGATGAGTATGTCATCAGCGTATAAGAGCAGAACTAAGAAATCACCATCTGAGAACTTGCGCATGAACACACAATGGTCCGACTCCGTTCTGTCATACCCATGTTGTAACATGAACAAATCAAACTTCTTGTACCATTGTCGTGGAGCTTGTTTCAGCCCATACAAGCTCTTCCTCAGCCTACACACCATATGCTCCTTGCCCTTGACTTCGAACCCCTCTGGTTGGTGCATGTAAATCTCTTCTTCCAGGTCACCATGGAGGAAGGCAGTTTTAACGTCTAACTGCTTTATCTCCAGATCCATGCTAGCTGCCAACCCAAGCAACACCCGTAAGGATGTCATCTTCACCACTGGTGAGAATATCTCCTCGAAGTCAACACCTTTTCTCTGACCGAACCCTTTTACCACAAGTCTGGTCTTGAACCTCGTCTGTGAATTATTCTGCTCAACCTTCTTTCTAAACACCCACTTGTTGCTCAGAGCTTTCTTGCCCTTAGACAGTTTTCTCATGTCATAGGTGTGGTTCTTATGTAAGGATTTCATCTCCTCTTGCATAGTTTTCAACCACTCCTTATGCTCGTCGGCTAGGGCCTCAGAATAGTCTTCTGGCTCTCCCCCATCAGTCAGCATAATGTACTTATGCGGTGAGTACCTCTTATACGGCTGTCTGTCCCTAGATGACCTTCTCACCTGTGGCTCAACAGGTGGATCAAGTGGGGGCTACTCCCCTGATTCATCTTCTGAAGGAACTCCCTCGTCCTTTGCACCTTGCCGTACTCCCCCGTCATCAGGCACCACAGGAGGAATAACTGGATCCATGTCCTCTAACTCACCTGAACTAGGTTGGTTTTTCTCTGACTTACTAATGTCTTCTATACACTGATCTTCAAAGAAAACTACATCTCTGCTCCTAACGAGCTTCCTCTCGGTTGGATCCCATAATCTATAATCGAATTTTTCATCACCGTACCCTAAGAACACACACTGTCTGATCTTCATATCGAGCTTGGACCTCTGGTCCTTTTGGTACGTGAACGGATGCCCTACATCCAAACACCCTAAGATGACTGTACGATGGATCCTGTCCAGTCCACACCTTCTCAGGCACTTCTCCATTAAACGGGGCTGATGGATACCTGTTTATCAGATACACTGCCATGTGCATTGCTTCTCCGCAGAACGTCTTGAGCAACTTCGCATGGGATAACATGCATCTGATTCTCTCAACAATGGTGTGATTCATTCGCTCAGCTACACCATTATGCTGGGGGGTCTTGGGAACCGTCTGTTCATGCTGTATACCCAGGGACTTGCAGTACTTATGAAAGTCGCTGATGTATTCACCACCATTATTAGTGCGGATGCACTTCAATGATCTACCTGTCTCTCTCTCGACCATAGCATGAAACAACTTAAACACACCAAAGACCTCGTCCTTAGATTTCAAAGCATAAGCCCAAATCCTCCTAGATGCATCATCTATAAAAGTAACAAAATACAATGCCTCACCCAAGCTTTTTGTCCTCATAGGACCACAAACATCAGAATAAACCAAATCTAATGCATGCACTTTATTAACATGAGAAATAATTTTAACAAATAAAACTCTATGCTGTTTCCCTGATAAACAATCAAGATAGGTTTTAAGAGGCATACCTGTCACATCAGGAAGGAACCGTTTCCTTGTTAGTAGCTGAAGCCCTTTTTCATTCAAGCGGCCTAGACATCTGTGCCACATGTCTATAGCTGAATCTTCCGCTTCGTTCAACCCACCCTTGCATATACTGACACTTGCCTTGTATAGGGTGCAACACTTCTTTCCTCTGGCTACGATCAACGAACCCTTGATGAGCTTCCAGCGCTCACCAGTAAACCGACTTTCATAGCCATCATCATCCAACCTTCCCGTCGACATCAAGTTGAGGCAAGTTTGGTTCAAGTCAATGATTAAGACGTACATGAAGTGGTCGGTCATAATGAGCCACTCCCCTCACCTGACATGTCTAATTTAAAGGTGGAGAATGAGCCCCTTACAACCGACCCTTCTAACTCTTGTGAAACATTTTTGGACCACTCCTCTGAATCGAGTGATGATGTGATTCGGGAAAAGGACGAGTTGCTCACTATGACCCTGAAATTTGAAACCACTCAGTTGAGGCCACCATCTGAGTTGTACACGTTTGACAATTCAACACCTCAATTGAGTAGTTTCAATGAACATAGTGATCACATCGATGCTTCCCCTATTGATTTTCAATCATCTGTGCAAGACTGGAGCAAGAGAGCGTACATCCGTCCACTTTCAAGGATGATGGATTTCTTGGGTAGATCATCACAAGCTCCAATAAGAAAAATAAGTCACACTCAGTTGAACTTCCTAACTCTTTGGATGATTGGTTGGCACACTTTACAGATTCAAACAATCTCATGTCAAAAGATAAAGTGTATGCCTGGCAAGACAACATCTTAGTGGTAATCACGGACCGAGAGAACTCTTATTCTGAAGTCCCTTCTTCCCCTAATCCTAAACGTCTACCATTAAAGGAAAATGAGCTGAAAATTAAACTGAAGTGTGGAACTTCGGAATATGTTGAGATTACATCACTTCTTAAGAAGTTTTCTGAACTTTATTTACTTGTAGTCTCTGATTCACCAAGGGATACTAACATTGAAACTTCTTCTGTCACAGGTGAATCGTATATACTCTGGATACCTCAAGCAATTCAACGAAAAATTTCTTATGAGGTACATAAGTCTCTTTGAAAAGTCATACTCTAGGGTGCCCAAGCTTATTGTAAAAAGGGCTTTTGGATGATCTTGTTGAGGAACCTATTGAGAAACTTATCAAGATACTGTCCAGAAGAGGAACCTTACAACATGATTGAGTAGTTTTTTCCTAGTTTCATAGGACTAGGGTATTTTGCTTTATATTGTTCTAGGTTAAATGGTTTTATGCCATTAGGTTAGTTTGCTTTCTACATTATTTTAGGATAGTTTGTTTTCATGTTTTCACTCTCGTACTGACTGGCTTTTATACTTCTATCTCTGAAAAAATCTCTCTCTCGATTCGTTATCCAGGTACTATCTTCTCATCACTTTTCCTTTACTTTCGTTATCCCATGTGCATTACTTGTTTATATCTTTTACATTAAGGACAATGTAGATTCTAAGTTGGGGGTGAGAGATTAGGTTTCCTAATCAGTGTTTTTTTGGTTTTGAACAAAAATTGTGAATTTTTTTAAAATTTTTCTGGAACTTCTTGTGAATTCAAAATGATTTTAAGGGATAGTCGTGATTTTAGAATTACAAGATAGGTGATGTTGGTAATCAGTGACTCTTAAATTCAGTATCCGTTAAATTTCACAGTTAAGTTTGAATTATTAATCCAGAATTAGAAGTTGTAAATATTGATTGAATCATGATTTCACATGTCGCATCTCGCTTTTACATTAAGGTTTCAGTTTGATGTTGAAGGGTTAACTTGGTAATCACTAAGCATATAAGGAACCAGCCCGAAAAATTTGTCCATCATGATCAATGAAAAAAAAAATAGATACCTTTGGAAAGAGTTGGGTGAATAATTTCACTATAGGTTTACTCCTTATAGGTGAGGATTTGATTCCCTATAGATGATATGTGAAAAAGGTTTGGGTGTACGGTCTTCACCATAGGTTTGCTCCCTATAGGTGAGGATTTGATTCCCCTTCTTGGCATTTCTATTAATGAAAAAAATCAAAAGTTGAAAGAATGATCTGTAAGGCAACTTTTGGTTATCATGAATTCTCTTGTTAATTGCCAATGATATTCTAAAATAGAGAAGTGAATTTTAATCATGATAAATCGAGATTAGACTATACACCCATGGAACTCAATGTTTAGAATTATTCTAATTGATGGATTAATACTTTGAACTTGATTATGGAATTTATTGTGCGCTTGAGCTCAGGAGAAAGTAATGCCCAATATTCATGAATCTTAAAATTTCAGGATCTGGATTGCTTTTCAAAAATCACTTGGGTTTACAGAAATTTTCCATAATTCTCAACGTATTTTTCGCATACTTTGCTCGAGACTAGTAAAATGCTAGTTGGAGCTGTGTTGAGGGTTAAATATTACATATTAGACCCTAATTATTACATGATATTACAAGCATGATACCGTTTAACGGTCCGATTTAATCGTATTTGTGATGCTGGGTGTATTTACAAGCTTGGTTTGAAATATGATGTTAAAAGCATGGATTTAATGCACTGATGACACCAAAGGCAAGGGACGGACTCTAGGGGACCAAGATCGACAGAATTACACATCGGGGATCCGCGTAAATTGAAAAATTGAAGCTCAAGTGGCTCGAAAATCATCCAAAATGCAAGATCACTGGGTTCCCATCATCCGTTCGGTTCGAAACTTCATACATGGTCTGAGGGCCATAAATTAACCGTACACGTCAAATTTCAGCTGTTGAATCATTTAGAACTGGCCCAACGGACACATCAGCCCCTAATACCCTGATTTGGGGCCCACCTATTATCCGAATATGCTTCAACTTTGGTCCCCAAGGTTAAAATGATATGTAAAAACAGATGGATGGAGCGGATGTCTCAAAAAGATCACAGTGGACCCCACATGAACACATGCATGTACATAGTACACTTTCACCGGCCACGCACTGGATCTCCCAAAGTCAGTCAGCTCTTTTTCTTAAAAATAAAAAAACGTCTAGTGACAGATGGGAGGATGCCAATTTTGGCTAGTGGGTCCCACCCATCATCCAAATGGATGATCTGAACCGTCCATTCACTCAAGGGGGTAGCCACAACCATCGCCTAGCTTTCCTTTTTGGCCCATACACGTGTACGCACGTGGATCGTGATTAAACGCAAGATTGACAGTGGAATGAAGAGTCTTGTGGGCCACACCAAAAATCAATACAATCTCACCATTCCCGGACGGTTTTTCGCCAGGAATTCAATGATTGGTGTGGATTTCTCAACCGATATATATCAATTATGGGTCCACCAACCACCATAATGTGTGAATCCGCAAGCTCTATTTCGCAACAGAGGCTATGGGTGATCGCTGTGGGCCTCACACATCGTCCGTATTGTTAATCAGAACCGTCCATTCGAAGCTAACGGTCAGCCTTACCACGGCTTAGAGGAGGATATTCAAAAAGGAGCAGTAAATACACCTTCTAATCAGTCGAGTGTAGAATGCACGACACTAAGAAACATCTTATGGGCCCCACAAATCTGATATGTAATAGGCCATAGTAGATCAAAATGATGAGTAAAGTCCAATGGACGGAGTTGATCCTTCCAACGCCAACAAGTGCGGGTCCCACCAGTTAATGTAAAATCAGTTTTCCGCATGGATTACGCAATAATAGCGTCCGAGAGACCCTGACGTTCCAGACCATTCGGCGATCGTGGCCAGGATCAGACCAATGATCCTGGCAGTTAAAAACTCTCCCTAGGGACGTTCGACCAAGCCCAAGAAGGCTGATTGGAATAGATCCCAAAAAAATAGGGCCGATCTTACTGTCTACGCAGGCAGTTTCTAAAAACACAACACCTTCCTAACTGTCTACGCACCGCATCTTGTGCGGAAGCTCCAACCGACCTAGCCACCGTCCTCACCATCCGACCAACCTTCCCGCTATAAAAAAGATAGAAGAAAGAGAGAGTGGGGGAGATCTTAGGAGAGCTTGAAGTCAGAGATAGGAGAGTGGTTCTTTTAGAGTTTTTTTTTTTTTTATTCTTATGTGTTCTAGCCTCATCATGTCAGGCTAAACCTCTTAGCTAGGGCTAAGAGGTGAAGCTTGTAGCGTGATGGGAGACCTTTAGCCTATGCCTTTTGTTTATACTGACTGATGTTGATTTTAGTTAAATAAGGGAATGTTTTTAGTTTTCAATGGTCTTTTGTGACTGAAACTACAATGGGTATGTGATAGCTTCGATCATGTTTCTATTCCTTTTTATGTTTACGACGTCAGGAAGCTCTGTTGTTTGCCATCGTCTCCTAGGCATGGTTGGATAACACTACCCTTCCTAACCTTCATGCATTGTTGATTGATTGGTAATTAGTCTAATTATGTTATTTACGTTGTCTCCTGGGCATAGTTTGGTGATAGAATCAATTCTAATTCATATACCTTTCATCTCTTTAAAACTATATCAAAAGAAGTTTAGTTTAATTTTCATGGTTACACCCTTCAACTGGATGAAGATGGACTCTAAGTCCAGTTGAATTTTTGATGCAGGCATAAGATCTCTCTGATCTCTGCAAATGGATCCTCTGAATCCTTAGTTTCCTTTCTCCGAATTTCTTAAGTTTAGATTAATACTTTACAATTATTCCTCAAATTACAATTAATTTAGATGTCATCATATTCTAGTTCTAGTTCTACTTAGTTTCAGATTACGTACAGGTTTCAATCCCTTGGGATTCGACCTCGGTCTTACCGTGTCTATTACTACATCATAACACTGCACTTGAGAAGTGAACATCAAGTAAAGCTTAACTCACAAGTTTCGACACATCACTTATGCAACATAGATAATAATGATTAAATGTTGTTTGTATTAGTGTATTAAACTTGAATGAGATTATACCAAATTAGCAAATCATACTCCAGAGACGATTAAATTTAAGCAAGTGAAAGACTGTGATAGATATATAAAACATATAAACTGTTTGATGAGGGTCGAATATTGCATATCAGACCCCAATTATTACCTGATTTTATGTACTTGATAATGTTTAATGTCATATTTTAAATATGTTTTTGTTGCAGGGAGTAATTACGAGCGTGGACTGAAAATGAGTACTAAAAGAGTGGATTTGACGCTCCAAAGTCATTAGAGCAAGGGACGGACTCCAGAGGATCAACATTGAAGAATTTATATACCAGGGATCTGAAGAAATTAAACCACTCACGTTAAAGAGGCCTGATATTGGTGCAAAATTCAAGATCACATGGTTCCAGCCATCCATTCGGCTTGAAACTTCATACATGAACTGAGGGCCATAAATTAACTGTACATATAAAATTTCAGCCCTCGGATCACTATGGAAGTGCCCCAACTGACAGATCAGCCCATAAACCGTTGATTCTGAGTCCACGTACAATCTGAATATGCCTCAACTTTGGTCTCAACCCCTTAAATGGGGAGAAAAAAATGAATGGATGGATTGGATTGGATTTCTTAAAATCATCGCGGTGGACCCCACATGTACAATGTGTGTACATAGAGTACACATGCTCACGCTGCACCGGAATTGAGAGATGGGTCAGCAGGCACTGACCCCCCTCATCTTCTCAAAAAGGAAACTTTCGTTTCCTGTTGCGTAATGGACGGACGCTGTCTGTTTTGCGGAAGCTTGTGGGCCACCTCTATCATACGTACGGATGATCCAAGCCGTTCATCTTGTAGAGGGGTTCGCAAACATCAAAACCATGCTGACCTTTGGCACCCATGCATACACACGCGCACAATACAGAGGCCATAAACAGGTTGCCCTATGACATTTAAAAAAGATCTCAGTGTGATTGCTTCTCTGGGCCACATCAATGGACATTCAAAACTAACTATTTTTGACCGAAATTTCGAGAGTAATGTAAAGAACAGAGTGGATTCCATAGAAGCTGAAAGGAGTGGGCCCCGCCGACAGCCAGCACAAGAAGCGCTGGCTCTGTTTCGCACGTCCACGAGTTTCTGGAAATTCGGGCGGTTGTGGCTCTTCAATCAAACGGATAATCCAAACCGTCCATCGTGTACCTCGTCCAAAAACACCCCAAGGGACGTTGATGTTTTCGGAAAGAAGCAAGGGAAGTGGGTCGTGTTCTGTTCATCTTGTCAGCTGCATAAAGAAGTTCAACGTGCTGTGCGTAAAGAGCTCCAAACCGACTTCTCCACCGCCTCTCCCTCCAGTCGACTCTTCCTTGCTTATAAAAGAGAGGAGAAAATGAGAATAGGTGGAGAGCAGATCCAGAGCAGCTTGGGAGAGAGAGAGAGAGAGAGAGAGAGAGAGAGAGAGAGAGAGAGAGAGAGAGAGAGAGAGAGAGAGAGAGAGAGAGAGAGAGAGAGAGAGAGAGAGAGAGAGAGAGAGAAGGGAGAAGGATGTCTTTCTTTATTAAATTTTATTTTTTCTTCTTTTTATTTGAATTTATGGATTGTTAATTTTTTATCTAGGGCTGAGATGAAGCCCCTAATTTGAATGACTCTTATTTATTATTGAATTCATCTTGATTTGATTGATTTGTTTATTTCTCTAGTATGTTTAATTGAAATTTCTGTACTTCTCCATTCTATAAGCTTAACCTAAGTGTAGATATGGATGTTGTTTAGAATCTTATGTGCTTGTATCGACCATGAATAGGTTTCCTATAGAGAAAGAAATAGGAATCTACATCTCTTCATACCTGACCATGGATATAAAGATGTGATCCTTATGCTTTAAAGGATTATACATTCTATGTGCCCAACCAAGGACATAGAGTGTGCTTTATTTATTTATATCAATTTGAATTAGGGTGAATCAACAGCTAAAACAAGGGTTATAATAATTAGGGGTGGATTTAAAAGTCCTAGTATTCTCCTTGATTGAATTTTCCTTATTACTCTCGGTTATTATTTATAGATTTTTGGTAGTAGTTTGCTAAACTATTTGTTAGATTAGTTAAGAAGAATCGTAATTTTTGAATTGTGACAACCAGTCCTTGTGGGAACGATCTCGTAATACATACCATATCTACATCCGATTCATATACTTGCGAGTTTAAAATCATTTAAATAAAGTTGATTTAAATAAAACATCAAGTTTTTGACGCCGCTGTCAGGGACTATTTCGGTCCAAATTGGATTTAGGATTCTTTCTTATCATAATTCATAGCCTTATGATTTTTCTAGCATTATTTTAGGAAATTTAATTTATTTTTTATTTTTATTTTGTTTACAGGAATTGAGGAAGGAAGCTGCAAAATAAAATTGTCTTTAAAGTGAAGGAGGAGCTCCCAATTCTTCGAAAATCAATCATATCCTTTTCCGGGTTCTTTCTTCCAATTCTTGTTTACATAGTTTTATCTTATTTTTAAGAATTCATAATTTTTAGTTTTAGTTTTATTTCTCTTAAGTTACATCTTAGTTTTCTTTCTTACATTGTAATAACATAGTTTATGCTAGGATGTAGATCTCTAAACATAGAACTAGCACCTTTTGATCCTGAAATAGAAAGAATATTTCGTAGAAGATTTAAAAACATCTTATTTGAAATGGCAGACGAGAATGGAATTAAAGCGCTTAGAGATTATTCAGTTCCTATCCAATTTAATGCACCTTCATGCATAGTGTTGCCAACCACCATGGCAGCATACTTTAAACTTAAACTTGGGATCATACAGTTGTTGCCCTCCTTCTATGGTTTAAATAAAAAAAAAGATCCATATCATCATGTGAAAGAATTCCTAGACATTTGCTCTACCTTTAGGTTCTAAAATTTTTTAAATGATTTGATCTGTTTGCACCTTTTTCCTTTTTCTTTGAAGGATAAGGTAAAAGTATGGTTGAATTCTTTAGGAGTTGGGTCTATCACTACATGGGACTAATTGTCTAAGAAATTTTTAAACAAGTTCTTCCATATTCATAAAACTAATGCCATCTGTAGAGAAATTACTAATTTCACATAAAAAGAGGGTGAGCACTTTCATAAATGTTGGGAAAGATGGAAGGACTTGCTTCTTAAATGTCCACACCATGGTTTTGAGAAGTGGCAACAGGTTCAATTCTTCTATGATAGTCTAACACTCCAAAACCATCGTATGGTTGATGCCACCAGTGGAGGTTCATTCATGACCAAAAGTGATGTTGAATCTTGAAATTTCTTTGAAACCTTGTATGAAAACTCCCAGCAATGAGATTATTCAAATAGAGGTGAAAGAAGTCTCCAACTACAAAAGAAAGGTGGTATATATGAGATAGGAGTTATGCCAAATCTTTATGCCAAAATTGATAGCCTAACACAAAAAGTTGATGCTTTGATGCTAAATAATAGACCTCTAAAAATAACTCAAATCGAGTCATGTGTCATATGTTCCAGTCCCGCCCATTCTATGCAGTCTTGTCCATCTGGTGCAGCATTTTCAAAATTTCTATCTGAACAAATACATGCTATGAACACTTTTCAGAGACCTGGGAATGATCCTTACTCAGACACCTACAACCCAGGGTGGGTTAGGCATCCAAATTTTTCTTAGACAAAAGGACAACAACAAAGAAAATCATCTGAAAATCCTCCTATGCAACCTTATTCCCAAGTTAGTAGTCAACAACTTCAACAGTTTCCGCAATATCAACAAGTTCCTTCACAATTAAGGAAATCATCTCTTGAAGATACACTCAATCTTTTTATACAGAGTTCTCTTCAATTTCAAAAAGGCACCCAACAAACTTTACTAGCTAACAAATAAAACTTACATGTAAATGCACAATCTATTGCCAAGCTGGAAGTACAGTTGGGTCAATTTGCTGCCACATTGAGTGAGAGAGAAAAGGGCAAGTTCCCTAGTCAACCTGTGGCAAATCCAAAAGGACAGTATGAGATTGGCTCTAACTCAAAACAAAAATAATATCATGAGCAAGCCAAATCAATCATTACCCTAAGGTCCAACAAACAGATCGAGAACAAAGTAAAGATGCCTAAGAAAGAATCAAATTTCAAATCGGAAGACCAAAATGAAGCAAAGAGACATACTAATGCATCCAAAGTCCAAAAGCACTCTAACCCTCCAGAAACCACTCATGTACCATTTTATGTGCCTAAAACACCTTTTCCTCAATTTCTGGCACCAGTTAGGAAAGGAAATAATTTTAATGATATATTACAGATGTTTAAGTAAGTACAAATTAAATTTCCATTGCTTGATGCTATCAAGCAAGTCCCTACTTACGCTAAGTTTCTTAAAGATTTATACACTCAAAAGCATAAGATGAATGTTTCCAAGAAGGTCTTCCTTGCAGAGCAACTCAGTGCCATGATTCAAGACAACACCCCTCCTAAATTTAGGTATTCAGGAGCACCTACCATTTCTTGTGTCATAGGAGAGCATAAGATTGAGAAGGCATCGCTTGATTTAAGGGCGAGCATTAATTTGTTACCATATTCTGTATATGAGCAGTTAGGACTTGGTGAGCTGAAACTAACTAAAATAACACTACAAGTAGCTGATAGATCTATCGAGGTGTCCCATGGTGTTATTGAGGATGTGTTAATCCAGGTTGATAAGTTTTATTTTCTAGTGGATTTCATCGTTGTAGATACTCAACCTATCCAAAATCCTACTAGTCAAATTTCGATTATTCTGGGACGTCCATTCTTGGCCACATCTAATGCTATCATAAATTGTAGGAATGGAGTTATGAAGTTGTCTTTTGGTAACATGAATATTAAAATCAATGTTTTCAATGCTAGACAACAACTAGTAGACTTGGATAATATATTTGAAGTGAACATGATTGAGAATCTAATGCATGAATCTTTCCTTTAATCTTCCGAAGACGCACTTAAGACTTGCTTAGCACATTTTGGCATGGATTTTGACATAGAGACTTTCATCCAAGAAGTCAATGCATTGCTCAACTCTACTCCTATAATGGAGACTACAAAATGGAAAGAGAAAGTGAAATCTTTTCCACCTTCTGAGTCTAAACCAGTCCCATCTATTGAGAAACCACCCGACCTTGACCTTAAATAATTACCTACAAATATCAAGTATGCATTTTTAGGTCCTTCTGAGACTCTACCTGTCATCATAGCTTCTAACCTTGAGAAGAACAGGAGAGCAAGTTACTTAAAGTTCTTAGAGAATATAAGGCAGCAATTGGGTGGACGACAGCAGACATAAAGGGAGTGTGTCCCATTATGTGTGTGCATCGTAATGATCTTGAAGAAAATACGGAAACGTCGCGTGAAATGCAAAGGAGGCTTAACCCTAACATGGAAGAAGTTGTTCGAGCGGAAGTGCTTAAATTATTAGACAATAGTATCATTTACCCCATTTCAGATAGCACAGTTTAAATTGTTCCCACAAAGTCTAGAATTGGTTAATCAAGGTGATTGAGGAAATTTAGTTGGTGGACCCAAGTTATCAAGATTGGTTAATTCATGGTTCATTCTTGTCTAACTGAAGACGTTAAACTTAGCACTCCTGGAAGGTAACCCAGCTTTTCATTCCATTTCATTTTCTTAGGTAGTTAGTTCAATGTTTATGGGTAACATTACTACAAACCCTCACGAGACTACAACTCGTCCGCTAAGGGCAACCTAGGGGTTTAAAGGCTTGTTGCATACGCTAAATGCAATCGAGAGCACCTACGAAAGTGGTATAGGTAGAATCTTCTTTTGTAAATTTATTTTTGTTATTTTACTTTTGTTGATTTCTCTCTTGTGTTGACTCGCTTTTACACTGATATCTTTGGAAAGCCTCTTGATTCTTTCGTTTAGGTACTATCTTTCTATTACTCCTCTTTTACTTTTGTTGTCCCATGTGCATTGCATGCTTTGTTCTTTTACATTGAGGACAATGTAGATTTTAAGTTGTGAGTGGAAGATTAGGTTACTTAATCAGTATTTTCTTTGTCTTAAGCAAAAATTGTGAAAATTTTTAAATTTTTTGTGAATTTGAAGTGATTTTGATGGCTATCTTGGATTTATAATTAAAAGATACGTGATGTTGGGAATTTATGCCTTTGGGATTCAGTCATATGTTAGATTTCACAGTTAAGTTTGAATTGTTAACCCATGATTAGAAGTTTTAAACACTGATTGAGTCTTGATTTCACCTATCACATCTCGCCTACAAATTAAGGTTCTGGTTCGATATTGAATGATTAACTTGCTAATCACTAAGCATGAAAGGAACCAACCTGAAAAAATTTTTAGCATCAGTTTATAAAAAAGAATTGAAAGGATAAGTCGAATAATCTTCACCATGGGTTTACTCCCAATAGATGAAGATTCGAATCCCCATGGTTAACATGAGAAAAGAGTTGGGTGTACAATCTTTACCATAAGTTTGCTCCCTATGGGTGAGGATTTGATTCCCTTCCTTGGCATTACTGTTCGTAAATAATAATAAAAATAAAATCAAAGGTTGGTTGAATGAAAAGTTAATCTATAAGGCAAGTGTCGGTTTCAGTTGTCATGAATGCTCTTGTCAATTACCAAAGATCTCATGAAATTGACAATTAGATCTCTTAATAGTGATAGACTGAGATTATATTATACACTCATGGAATTCAATGTTTAGAATGGTTCTGATTAATGGATTAATATTTTGAACTTGTTTATGAAGTTTATTGTGAGCTTGATTCCAGGAGAAAATTTCACTCACCATTCATGAATCTTAGAATTTCTGCATCTCAACTATTTGTTCACAAGTCACTCGGGTTTACAGGAATTATCTTTATTTCTGAAATTATTTTCACATGTTTTGCTTGGCACTAGCAAAATGCTGGTTGGGAGTTGTGATGAGGGTCGAATATTGCATATCAGACCCTAGTTATTACCTGATTTTACGTACATGATAATGTTTAATGTCATATTTTAATTGTGTTTTTGTTGCAAGGAGTAATTAGGAGCGTAGACTGAAAAAGAGTACTAAAAGCATGGATTTGACGCTCTGAAGTCATCAAAGCAAGGGACGAACTCTAGAGGATCAACATTGAAGAATTTATACGCCAGGGATCTGAGGAAATCAAGCCGTTCATGTTAAAGAGGCCCGAAATTGGTGTAAAATTCAAGATCACATGGTTCCAGCCATCCATTTGGCTTAAAACTTTATACATGGCCTGAGAGCCATAAATTAACTGTACATATAAAATTTCATCCCTTGGATCACTATGAAAGTGCCCCAACTAACAAATCAGCCCATAAACCGTTGATTTCGGGCCCACCTACAATCTAAATATGCCTCAACTTTAGTCTCAACCCCTTAAATGGGGAGAAAAAAATGAATGAATGGATTAGATTTCTTAGAATCATTGCGGTGGACCCCACATGTACAACAGTGTACATAAAGTACACATGCTCGCGCTGCACAAGAATCGAGAGATGGATCAACAAATGTTGACCCGTGTCATCTTCTCAAAAAGGAAACTTCCGTTTCTTGTTGCGTAATGGACAGACGTTGTCCATTTTGCGGAAGCCAGCGGGCCACCTCTATCATGCGTACGGATGATTCAAGCCGTTCATCTTGTAGAGGGGTTCGCAAACATCAAAACCATGCTGACTTTTGGCACCCATGCATACACATGTGCGCGATACAGAGGCCACAAACAGGTAGCCCTACGACGTTCAAAAAAGATCTCAGCATGATTGTTTCTCTGGGCCACATCAATGGACATTCAAAATTGACTATTTCT
Organism: Magnolia kwangsiensis; assembly: GCA_037074715.1. Lineage (NCBI taxonomy): Eukaryota > Viridiplantae > Streptophyta > Magnoliopsida > Magnoliales > Magnoliaceae > Magnolia > Magnolia kwangsiensis. Next base: position 122,706,044 of record CM073578.1, on the reverse strand, counting down.
GACTGAAATTTCAAGAGGAATGTAATGAACAGAGTGGATTCCGTAAACATTGAAAGGAGTGGGCCCCACCGACAGCCAACGTAAGAAGCAATGGCTCTGTTTCGCACGTTCGCGAGTTCTGAGAAATTTGGGCAGTTGTGGCCCATTGTCTTCGATCAGATGGATAATTCAAACAGTCCATCGTGTACCTCGTCCAAAAACACCCCAAGGGATGTTAATGTTTTCGGAAAGAAGCAAAGGAAGTGGGCCATGTTCTGTTCATCTTGTTGGCTGCATAAAGAAGTTCAACATGTTGTGCGTAAAGAGCTCCAAACTGACTTCTCCACCGCCTCTCCCTCCAGCCGACTCTTCCTTGCTTATAAAAGAGAGGAGAAAAATGAGAATAGGGGGAGAGTAGATCCAGAGCAGCTTGGGAGAGAAGAAAGAGGGGAGAGAGAGAGAGAGAGGGAGAGAGGAAGAAAGAAGGGAGAAGGATGTCTTTCTTTATTAAATTTTATTTTTCCTTCTTTTTATTTGAATTTATGAATTGCTAATTTTTTAGCTAGGGCTAAGATGAAGCCCTTAATTTAAATGACTCTTGTTTATTGTTGAATTCATCTTGATTTGATTGATTTGTTTCTTTCTTTAGTATGCTTAATTGAAATTTATGTACTTCTTTATTCTATAAGCTTAACTAAAGTCTAGATGTGGATGTTGTTTGGAATCTTATTCTAGGTGCTTGTATCTGACCATGAACAGGTTTCCTATAGAGAAAGAAATAGGAATCTACATCTCTTCATGCCTGACCATGGATGAAAAGATGTGATCCTTATGCTTTAAGGGATTATACGTTCTGTGTGCCCGACCAAGGACATAGAGTGTGCTTTATTTATTTATATCAATCTGAATTAGGGTGAATTAACAGGTAAAACAAGGGTTATGATAATTAGGAGTGAATTTGAGAGTCCTAGTATTCTCCTTGATTAAATTTTTCTTATTGCTCTCGGTTATTTTTCATAGATTTGTGTTAGTAGTTTGTTAAACTATTTGTTGGATTAGTTAAGAAGAATCGTAAATTTTGAATTGTGACAACCACTCCTTGTGGGAATGATCTTATAATATGTACCACATCTACATCCGATTCGTATACTTGCGAGTTTAAAATCATTTAAATTAGGTTGGTTTAAATAAAACATCACTGTTGTAGGTCTCCAAAGTATGAACATGTTACCAGGTTAAATATATATATATGTATACCCCCAAAATGGATAAAATGAATATACATGTGTGTTTCAAAATACAGAATAACAAGTGTAATGACATCTAGTCAGTATCCCTGTAACCCCGTCGATCAGAACATTGTCTACATAGACTCGCCTGATAGCTGCATATAGGAGAACTCCTCGTCATCATAGATGTCAGACTCCGTCACGTAAGCCTCATTATCATCTGCAACTACAACAAGGTCTGGTTGGTGTTTTAAAACACCGTCCTAAAGTGGGAGTGAGTGATCAACTCAATGGAGCTATAAGGCAAAGGTTAACATGTTATCAATTCAATCAAGCAGTAATGCTAAAGCAGTACAACAATCATATCCTAAGTACTCTTGTTAATTTAGGGATGGTATGTGATAATGATGTATGCCCTTGCCTACACTCCCTCAGCGACATCATCTCACAATCGTGGCATGCACAACTCTGGACACGTTCACTTCCTCGCTAAAGCACATGCAATGCATGTATAATCATGTTAGCCCAATTCTTAATTAGGTTTATTCAAACAATATATTTAAGAAGCTAAGGTACCTCCCTTTATATCACTTACTCAAATAATGATTCATTTAAGGTCGTCAATCCTAGTTAGTCTCATACGATAGACAGTTTTAAGTCACCAAAGAGAGGCTCGTCACCTCAGTGCAGGCCTAGGGTATGCTCAAGGTTACTATGAGAGGCTCATCACTTAATTGTAGTCCGACAACACGAATACAGTGTCTCATACCACTATATTCGGCTCATGAGTCCCGAGTCTGGGTTGCTCACTGGACACTATGGGGAAGCCTGTCACCCCAGCGTAGGCCGACAGCTCAACCACAGTGTCTCATACCACCATGCCAGGCTCATGAGTCTTAGCAGATCACGGTACCAAGGTTAAACGGGTTTTCATTGGTAAGTGGTACCTTAGGTTCAAGCAGTTGCGTCCATAAAGTGTAAACATACATTTAAGCCAATTGGGTTACTTGATAAGCTCGATTGGTACGAGCGTATGCTAATCTTATCGACATTGAGCGCATACTCACTCCGTGTAGCCTAACTACTGTTGATAGTCACCGTACGACTTGATTCATCGGACGTGTCCATGTGGCGAAGCTAAGTCAACCACTTGGTCAGAACCTATTACTGATTACCTGGACTACGTCGTAGTCCCACTTCAATGCAGTAGTATTCACATATGGTAGCTATAACAGTATTGAGCAAACAACTCAAGCATCGCAATCATTTGAGCAATTTGAAGGCACATAGTAAACATGACATCTTGCACATGCATTTCATACATAAATCACGTAGTTAGCTTTAAGATACATGAAAGAATTTATATACTTAGTTAAGGTAGTTGAGAATCTTATCTCGACGCCTTTATAAAGTACAATTTATCAAACACTTACCCATTCAGGCATTTTACCAAACACTTGGGCTATGCATTTCAACACACATGTAATATGTTAGTTATAACAAATATTATGGCGAGTCCCTTTTACAAAGGAGTTGTCACACACACAACGGTCGTGTATTCTCAAGTAACAAGCATGCCAAGAATAAATCATAATTCATAGTCATTCAGACATTTTAACAAACACATAGAATGCATTATATTCAACATAGTTTATATATATATATATATATATATATATATATATATAATATACAAAACGTTGTATCTAAATACATGTGACAGCAATCAAGTCAGTCATAAATCATTACTAACATTAAAGGCCTTGAAAACTATAACCTAAATATTTATAGTTCGTACCTTTCGCCGGTAGACTCGTAATGAGCTCAGTTTAAACATTATGTCTTTGTCTACAGCACAACGACAACTTATATCATGAAATAGGTTAGCTATTTCACCATTTACTCTATTTGGATATCTAAAACACATTAGGGTTAGGATTTCTTACCTAAGAACGGAACCGGAATCGCCGGAATAGTGACACGGAAGTAACGATTCAGCAAGTGGAGCGGCAGGATTCAATCTCAGGAACTATTTCTCACTTTCTCTCTCTTCTCCTCACTCTTTCCTTCTCTTTTTCTTTCTTCTCTCCTAGGGTTTAGAAATCCATATGGAATGAGATAAGGGTGGGTAAAGGTCCTTATATAGACCCAAAACAGATGAGATTGGCCCTAGGGCCAATATATACTTAAGTTATAACCAAAGAGCGGCCATTTTGGTCCAACAGAGCTCATCTGAAGGCATATTTTTTGCATGCGATCTAGAGAAAATTTTTTAACATTGGATCTAGATCAAGTTAAGTTTTTGGTCCGATCGAATTTACGGATTGACCACGGAGGACCAATTTCAGTTCAACGGTCATCAACGCTCGATCAGGGCCACAAGTACATTGCCCTGTGTTGAGAAATTTCTCTGATCCGAGCGTGTAGTTGGGTCAGAATCTGATGGTCTGAAACCTTAGATTTAGCCTACAAGCGAATGGCCCAAATCACTTAAGTTTGAGTTCATTTTCTAAAGATATTTGCGTTTCTCACACACTTCGCTCCGGGCTCAAGTTGTGTGTTGTTGGTTATTATTAGGACTTGATTTTTGAGATGGTTGTCAAGCCCAGTAAAGCAGTCATAACCGTATAGTTTCACGATAATCGGACTTTCGACGCGTAGTTCAGGTCTGATACGGAGTTTCATGATGCTTTCAAGAGCAACTAGGTTTTGAGATTGATCATAGATTTTTAAGTAATGTAGCGTCAGTAATTCTACTAGTTTTGGGTCTTACAGATCATATAGAAAGTAGTTCAAGCTAATCTGCTATTCAATTCAGTTTAGTACTTAATTAATTTTCATTTAATTTCTAAAAGATTCGGTCCTTAATGATTTTAGCCTGAGGTGGTACTCGGGTCTTTGTACGGATTTTTTTGAGACGTTACATAAAGCATTTTCTTAGGCTGGAGATTGACCGAAGCAACGAAGGCATATTCCTCTATCAACAGAAGTACACCAAAGACCTATTAAAGAAATATGGGATGCTCGAATGCAAGCCAATTGCACACCTATGGAGGCTAATGTCAAGATATGTTCGGAAGTAGGAAAAGACTTGGAAGATGTAACTATGTACCAACAAATAGTTGGTAGTCTAATATACCTTACATTATCGCCGCCGGATATAGCATACGCAGTTGGTATAGTTAGCCGATTCATGCAAAGACTAAAGAAGCTGCATCTTGAAGTAGTACGTTGAATACTGAGGTATGTGAAGAGTACAATAGACCTTGGTTTATTGTATAAGAAAGGTGGAGCATGCAAGATAGTTGGGTACTGCGATACTGACTATGGTGATGATCATGCACACGACGATCAACTACTGGATACGTATTCAACCTCAGCTCAGGAGCAATCTCTTGGTGTAGCAAGAGACAACCTACAATATCTTTATCAACCATGGAGGCTGAATACAGAGCAATGGCAATGGCAACACAAGAAAGCATATGGCTTATGCAGTTAATGAGGGATTTTCATCAACCAGATGATTATCCAATGATATTGTGCTACGACAATCAATCAGCAATTTGCTTGGCTAAGAATCCAGTATTTCATGATAGGACCAAGCATGTGGAGGTACACTATCACTTCATAAGAAATAAGGTACTTTAAGGAGAAATCGAGATGAGTCTTGTAAAAACCGACAACCAAGTTGCAGACATACTCACGAAAGGACTTAGCAATGCTAAGTTCAGCGAATTCAGAAAGCAACTTCGCATGATGACCAAGGCAGAATTGTGAAAGTTGGTGCTGAGGGGGAGTGTTAAATGTCATCACCACCTCTCTTGAATATTCCAGAGTCTTCTGAAAACTTCTAAACATTTTTAAAATTTCTAGAATTTTTTAAAATCTTTCAGAAACTTTTAGAGTTTGATAGAGTCTTCTTAACTCTTCCGGAATGTTTTGGACTATGCTAAAACCGTCCAGATTCTCTTAAAATATTCCACAATAAGAAGGAATCTTATAAGATATTTGGAAGCTTCTAGAACTCTTTAGAGTTGTGTTGATTTTAGAATCTTCCATAACCCTCTATAAATATGGAAAGAGTCTCATTATAAACATAACAACAAAGAGTGAGTTCAAGAGTGAAAGCAAGGTATCCAAGTATTAAGAGTTCAAAAGAGTTTTTCCTTGTGTATGAGAGTTGTCATTTAAAAGTGATAGTTTGTTAGTGTTGTAAAGTATACCCTTGTTGTGTGCAAGTATTTGTAATAAATAAAATTATATTTACTTATCATGTTCAACTCTTCAACAAATTCCCAAGAGATTCCAGAATCGACCCATTGAAGGAATTCCCTTGTAAGGAAAACTTCTGTAGATTTTTGAGATTTTCAGTGGTCGAGGGATCCTTCCCGACAGTGAATTGTACCTAACTAATAACATGGTCAAGTTAACCAAGTTTCTGATTTCAAAAGACAAGGTTCCTTCTATTTGATTGTATTCCATCTCTAGCATCATAAGTGTCCCGGAAAGGTTTGCAATTGATGACGGAAGGCGGCCCGTCAGCCGATTCGTGCCAACTGAAAAGATTTCAAGATGACAAGAATTTGATAGAGAGGTGATGAAATCCAACCCATCTGGTTGAACTGGAAATTCAATTTCACGATGTTTGGTAAATTGCCCAGCATTGGAATCCGGTCACTGAAGCTGTTCAGAGAGAAATCAGCTTCTTCAAGTGTTGAAGCATTAGACAGGATGGTATCAGTCCTTGTAACGCCCTGGAAATTGGGGGTCATGCATACACTCGACTCCCAAGTCCCCGGATATCACTTATAACCAATTCTTATTAGTTTACATTTAATTAAGTTTAAATGCACAACGTGAAATTACTTGGAACATGAAACACAATCACATCCAGACTACTGAAATGACTGAGGTTAAATATATATACAAGTCTAAAAGAATATATAATGGGTCGCACACGGTGTTGCCTAACAAAATCACAAAAAGAATGTCATGTTCAAAAGAATAGGGCCGAGTCCACTACTAAGCAATCCAAACTCCATCTACTAGGTCGACGGGGAACCGTCCATCACCTGGAAGTAGGACAGCTCGTCCTCCTCCTCAAGGCTCGCGCCGTCAGGTTCCTCATACTCTGCATCACCTGCATCTACGGAAGAGTTTGGTTGGTGTTTTAAAACACCGTCACAGAGTGGGAGTGAGTGATCAACTCAAGGGGTGTTTTATTCTTAAGTTGTAACAAGCATCAATTCATAACACATAGCTAATCTTGTTAATGCATATGCATGATAGATGATATGATACATGCCCTGACCACAATGATCCCTCAAGCGACTCCGTCTAACGATCATGTATGACCAACAGTCCCTCAATGCGACCTCGATTTTCCAGTCACTAACCTAGCTAGTGCGATACAATGCTATTGTTAGCCAAGTTCTTAGTTAATTACATTCATCCAACAGATTGGAAAAACTGATACACCCCATGTATCAATGCCCTTAACTGGTTGCGATGCCAAGGTCCCTCAACATGCGAGGGCAGGGCACCGCGATCCTTGATCCCGTTGGGTTTCTTATCCCCGACTTCAAGCACATGGGGAGTGCTGAGAAAAGGGATCATTCACGGTCACTACGGGGAGGCTCATCACCCCAACGTAGGCTGACAGCTCAGACACAGTGTCTCATTCCACCATGCCCGGCTCACGAGTCAGTGGATCAGATTCAAATGGTTAGCAATAGGCTCCGATGGTTGAAGGGTGTTCTAGGTTCCATACATATTTAAGCAAATAGGGTTAACAAACATGGTTTTTCAGTAAATAGGCTAGACAGCATGAGTTCAGACAAGCACGTGACAGATGACATCGGGTATGAGCGATCCATGTAGTCTAACTACTGTCGCCAACACGCACCCACCCAAATGTTCACTCCCCAAGTGCAGGATTGTGATGTAGTAATAACTCGGTAAGACCGAGGTCGAATCCCAAGGGACTGAAACTTGTACGTTATCTAAAATTAACCAGAACTAGAACTAGATTAAGATGAAATCTAAATTGAATGTAATTTGAGGAATAATGGTGAAAATATTAATCTAAAATTTATAGAAATCAGAGGAAAGGAAACTAGGGATTCAGAGGATCCACTTGTAGAGATCAGGGAGAACTTATGCTTGCATCAAAAATCATGAAAATTACTGAACTGCCGTTGATCTAGTTTTCAAGGAGATGAAAGGTGTATGAATTAGAATGGATTCCATCACCAAACCATGCCTAAAAGACTATGGCAAACAACAGAATTAAACTAATTACTACCCAATCACATGTATGAAAGTTAGGAAGGGTACCGACATCCAACCATGCCCAGGAGACTATGGTGAACAACAGGGCTTCCTGACATCATAAACATTAAAGAGAACAGAAATATTCAAAGCCATTGCAGACCCATTGTAATTTCAATCACAACAGACCATTAAAAACCTAAAACATTCCCATATTAATTAACTAAAATCAACGTCAATTCATGCATTAAAATTTAAATAAAATCAAATCTCCCATCTCACTACAAGCTTCACCTCTTATCCCTAGCTAGGAGGATTTAGCCTGCCATGGATGGGCTCAATCCAAATAAATAAAGAGAAAAAGAAAAGGAAAAGAAAAGGGAAAGAAAAAACCAAGCTCCTCTCTCTCTCCTCTGCCCACGTTGAAACCCAAGCTCGAGCCCTCTGTTCTTCCTCCCAAGACCCTGAATGAATGCTTCCCACGTCCAAAAACCTCCTTTTATAGCTGCTGGAAGGCTGGAGTCAGTGATAGAGTTGTAGCAAGACACGGAGTGTAATTTTTACAACCAAGTTCGGTACCTCGAAACACGCCACTTTTCTCGCTCAAATTCCAAAGAAACACCGTCCCTTAGCACTTTCTTGGGTCCTTTATATGATAGATGGTTCAGATCTGTCATATGATCAAAGATAGTGGGCCAAAACTGACTGAAAAAATCAGTTTTCGCGGATGTGCGAAACCTTTCGCACCACTTCGCTGTTATGATCGGTGGGCCCCACAGAAGTATTTTTTAGAAAATTCACCCCATCCATTGGATTCAGAACAAAATTTCAGTTAAGAATGAGTGGTTTTGAATGTCCATTGACGTGGCCCAGAGAAGAAATCACAAAAGAATCAGTTTTGAACGTTACCGAGCAGCCCTTTTGTGGCCTCTGTATCTCATACTTGTACACGCATGGGTGCAAAAGGTTAGTATGGTTTTGTAGTTCTCAAAGCCCTCTACACGGTGGATGGATCAGATCGGCCATACGAGCAATGGGTGGAGCCCACTACCGTTCGCAAAACGAACGCTGGCCGTCCGTTACGCAACCGTTTTTTTTTTTTTTTTTTCTTTTCTTCGGTCAGAGACGGTCAACCGTCTTTGCCGTTTCTCATGCACGTGTAGTGCACTTGTGCACTATGCACACTTTATTCATATGAGGTCCACTGTGATGATTTTCAGAAATCTTCACCGTCTAAATTATTTCTTATCTCATTTAAACCGTCAATAATAATTTTGAGGCAGTTCCAGATATCAGGTGGGCCCAGAATCAACGGTTTATGGGCTGATCTATCAGTTGGGGCACTTCCCGAGATCTTCAATGGCTGAAATTTTATATGTACGGTTAATTTATGGTCCTCAGGCGATGTATGAAGTTTCGAGCCGAAGGGATGGTGGGAACCTCGTGATCTTGCATTCTGGACGTCCTTCAGGCCACTTGAGCTTCAATTTCTAACTTTTCTCAGATTTCTGACCATGTATATTTGTCAATCTTGGTCCCCTGGAGTGTGTCCCTTGCCTTTGGCGTCATCAGATCGTTAAATCTCAATTTTTAACGTCCTTTTTCCATCCATGCTCATAAAATCACCTTGCAACACAAGAATGAGAAAACAAGCCATTAGATAGCATTATATTCGTAAATCCAGATAATATCTGGGGTCTAATATGCAATATTTGACCCTTAACATAACCCCCAACCAGCATTTTGCTAGTCCCGAGCAAAATATGCGAAAAATAAGTTGAGAATTATAGGAGAACTTTCTATGAAATCGAGTGAGATTTTTAACAAAATACGAGAAATTTAATATCCATGAATGTTAGAAATTGATTTCTCCTGAGCTCAAGCGCACCATAGACTTCATAATCAAGTGTAAAGCATTAATCCATCAATTAGAAAAATTTTAAACATTGAGATCCATGGATGTATAGTGTAATCTCAGCTAATCACATTAAGATTAAATTTGTTATTTCAGGATCTCATTGGTAACCAGCAAGAGAATTCATGATAACCAAACTTGCCTCATAAATTTCATATTTTGATCTTTTCAACTTTTTATTTTTCCATTAATAGTCATGCCAAAAAGAGGAATCAAATCCTTACCAATAGGGAGCAAACCTATGGCAAAAGACCAATTACCTAATAATTTTTATTTTTATTTTTTTGAATGTTTAACCTTGGGGAATCAAACCTTCACCTGTAGGGAGCAAACCCATGGTGAAGATTAATTGCCCAACCTGTTCAATTTTTATACCCTGATGGCAAGATATTTCAGACTGGTTCCTTTCGTGCTTAGTGATTACCAAATTAACCATTCAATATCAAACTGAAACCTTAATGTGAAAGTGAGATGTGACATGTGAAGCCATGACTCAATCAATGTTTAAAATCTCTAATCATGGATTGATAATTCAAACTCAACTGTGGAATCTATCAAGTAGCTAAATCCAAGAGTCATAAATCCACCATTATGTACCTTGAAAATCTAAATTAGGGATATCTGTCAAAATCACTTCGAATTTGTAAAAATTTTCAGAAAATTTTTTAAAAAAAATTTCACAATTTTTGCTCAAGACCAAGAAAATACTGATTAGGAAACCTAATCTCCCACCCCCAACATAAAATCTACATTGTCCTCAATGTAAAAGATATGAGCATGCAATGCACATGGGACAACGAAAGTAAATGAGAAGTGATGGGAAGATAGTACCTGAATAACGAATCAAGAGAGTTTCCAATAGATCACGGCATGGAAGCTTGTCAGCATGAGAGAGAAAGCAGAATAAAAATAACAAAAATAAAATCCTACCTATACCACTTTCGCAGGTGCTCTCGATTGCATTTAGCATATGCAACAAGCCTTTAAACCCCTAGGTTACCCCTAGTGGACGAGTTGTAGTCTCGTGAGGGTTTGCAGTAATGTTACCCACAAACATTGAATCATCTAACTAGAGAATGAAAAGGAATAAAAAAGCTGGGTTGCCTCCCAGGAGCGCTAAATTTACCGTCTTCAGCCAGACAAATAAAAAAACTATCCTAGACCTATGAAAGCGATAAACCTACCTATACCTCCATCAGACTAGGAGATCAGTCCTGGTAAACAGGAGCAATCAGAGGCATGGACATGTCCTCTGAATCAAATGCCTCAACAAATGGCTTTAATCGATGTCCATTTACTTTAAACTCCTTTCCATTGTCGGGATCTCTTATCTCGACGGTCCCATGAGGATAAGCAGTGACAACAATGTAAGGACCGGTCCAACGAGATCGAAGCTTACCCGGAAAGAGATGTAGTCGAGAGTCATACAAGAGGACTTTTTGACCTGGTGTGACTGATTTCCGTAGAATATGTTGATCATGAAACGCCTTCATCCTATCCTTGTAAATTCTCGAGTTTTCGTACGCATCGTTCCGGATTTCTTCAAGTTCATTCAACTGAAGTTTGCGTAGCGAGCCAGTGTTGTCCAGATTGAAATTCAGATTTTTGATCGCCCAGTATGCTTTATGTTCCAATTCCACAGGCAAGTGATAGGCTTTTCCATAAACAAGTCTAAAGGGAGATGTTCCAATAGGAGTTTTGAAAGCAGTACGGTACACCCATAAGGCATCGGTCAATCGGATTGACCAGTCCTTACGATCAGGGTTAACCGTTTTCTCTAGAATATATTTGATCTCTCTATTGGAAATCTCAGCTTGTCCACTTGTTTGTGGATGGTATGGGGTGCTCACCTTATGCGAGATACCGTATTTCTTCATTAAACTCTCGAATGGTCTATTGCAGAAGTGTGAGCCCCCGTCACTAATGATGGCTCAAGGTATTCCGAACCGCGACAGGATATTTTCTTTCAAAAATTTAATGACCGTGCGATGGTCATTTTTGCGGCACGGAATTGCTTCGACCCATTTAGTGACATAGTCTACGGCGAGCAAAATATACAGATTTCCAAATGATTGGGGGAATGGTCCCATGAAATCAATGCCCCAACAATCAAATGCTTCTATAATAAGGATGGGATTCAAGGGCATCATATTTCGACGGGACAATGCTCCCAATTTCCAACAACGCTCACAAGCCTTGCAAAACTCATGAGTGTCCCTGAACATAGTGGGCCAGTAGAAGCCACACTGTAAAATCTTGGCCGTGGTCTTTTTAGCAGAAAAGTGACCACCACAGGCCTGTGAGTGACAGAAGGAGATGACACTCTGATGTTCATCGTCTGGTACGCATCTCCTTAAGATTTGGTCTGGGCAATATTTAAACAAATATGGATCGTCCCAGAAAAAGTTACGCACCTTGGTAAAGAATTTCTTCTTATCTTGTGACGTCCAGTGTGTCGGTATGGCACCTGTAGCAAGATAATTAGCAATATCAGCGAACCAAGGTGAATGGGAGACTCTAAACAGTTGTTCATCAGGGAACATGTCATTGATATGGGTCGCCTCAAGGGAATCAGAGGTATTAAGGTAAGAAAGATGATCGGCCACTACGTTCTCTACTCCCTTTTTATCTTTAATTTCCAAATCAAATTCTTGGAGTAGAAGGATCCATCGTATCAGGCGGGGCTTAGAATCATTCTTAGAAAGAAGATACTTAAGTGTCGCGTGATCTGTGTAGATGATGATCTTGGATCCGATCAGGTAGGACCTAAATTTGTCCAAAGCGAACACTACGGCTAAGAGTTCCTTTTCCGTAGTCGAGTAGTTCACTTAGGCAGGATTTAGAGTCCTACTTGCGTAGTGAATAACGTAAGGCCGCTTATCTTTTCTCTGGCCTAGAACCGCTCCAAGAGCATAATTAGAGGCGTCGCACATAAGTTCAAAAGGAAGACTCCAGTCAGGTGGCTGCATGATAGGTGCAGTGGTTAGCATGCCCTTAAGCTTAGTGAAAGCTTCTTGGCACTGCTCAGTCCACTCGTATGGTGTATCCTTTTGAAGAAGATTACATAAAGGACGAGAGAGGAGACTAAAGTCCTTTATGAATCGTCTGTAAAAGCCTGCGTGTCCTAAGAAGGATCGCACGTCCCTGATATTTTTGGGTGGAGGTATGTTAGAGATAAGATCAATTTTTGCCTTATCTACCTCGATTCCTTTGGACGAGATGATATGCCCAAGGACAATTCCCTTTTGAACCATGAAATGGCACTTCTCCCAGTTAAGTACCAAATTTTTTTCTTCACATCTTTTCAGCACACATTTAAGACTTGCTAAGCACTCGCTGAAAGATGAACCGAGAACAGAGAAATCGTCCATGAAGACCTCTAGATATTTCCCCACCATGTCAGAAAAGATACTCGTCATGCATCGTTGAAAGGTGGCAGGGGCATTATATAGCCCGAATGGCATCCTTCTGTACGCAAAGCTGCCATAGGGACATGTAAATGTGGTCTTTTCCTGATCCTCAGGGGCAATTTCAATCTGATTATAACCTGAATACCCGTCAAGGAAACAATAATAGGAATGACCAGCTAGCCTTTCTAGGATTTGATCAATGAAGGGCAAAGGAAAGTGGTCTTTCCTTGTGACGGTATTCAGCTTTCTGTAGTCAATGCACATTCTCCAACCAGTGGTAACTCTAGTCGGCACGAGTTCATTATTGGCATTGGCTACGATGGTGATCCCAGACTTCTTAGGAACCACCTGAGTTGGACTCACCCATTGACTATCGGATATGGGGTATATGATCCCCACATCCAATAGTTTGAGAACCTCGGCCTTAACCACTTCCTTCATATTTGGATTTAATCTACGTTGTGATTGCCGAACAGCCTTTGCATTGTCCTCAAGATATATACGGTGAGTACAAATCGATGGGTTAATTCCCTTGAGGTCCCCTATCGTCCATCCAAGAGATCCCTTATGCTCAATGAGAGTAGATATCAGCATACTCTCCTGTTCTTTCTCCAGGTGGGCAGAGATCACCACCGGATATGTCTCATCTTGACCTAAATAGAAATATTTTAAATCAGAGGGCAAAGGTTTTAGGTCAAGCTTCGGTGGCTTGAGGTTAGACGGTAGAGGCACTACATCAGTTTGGGGCAATTCTTCAATTTGTGGCCTCCACCGGTTAACTTCAAGTACCGGTGCAGTATCAAGCATGGCACACGTCTCCCTAATTATATCATCATCAAGATCATAGGAGTGGGCCAGGCACGTCTCTAGAGGATCAGAGGATAAGGTGAGAGGTGTTCTATCTTCCACAAAAGAATCAATCATGTTAACATCGTGGAAATCGTCATCATCATCTGAGTTGCTGCCGTTATTGAAAAAGATATTCGATTCCAATGTCAAATTTTCAAAGGACATAGTCATGACACCATTCCTGCAATTGATAATTGCATTTAAAGTAGACAGGAATGGGCGACCAAGAATGACGGAAATCTGAGTGCTCGTTTCATTGATGGGTTCAGTGTCCAAGATGATAAAATCAACAGGGTAGTAGATTCTATCCACCTGGACCAACACATCCTCGATGATCCCTCTTGGTATACGAACAGAACGATCAGCAAGTTGTAGTGTGGTTCGAGTAGGTTTTAATTCACCCAAACCTAACTGTTAGTATACCGAGTAAGGAATCAGATTGACGCTTGCTCCTAAGTCAAGAAGTGCGTGATCAATTCGATAGTTCCCGATCACACATGATATGGTTGGGCAACCGGGATCTTTGAATTTTTGCTGCACATCTTGTTTCAGGATGGCACTCACTTTCTCAGTAAAGGAGATCTTCTTTTGAACACTTTTTCGTCGTTTGGTAGTGCATAAATCCTTTAGAAATTTAGCATATGAAGGAATCTGTTTTACAACGTCAAGTAGAGGAATGTTGACTTTCACTTGTTTCAACACCTCTAGGATATCCTGAGAGTTAGATAGATATTTTGGTTCAACCAACCGTTGGGGAAACGGAGCAACTGGCTTTTCTAGAGGTTCCGGTTCAAATTTTTGTAGGGCGCCACTAGATCCATCCTTGTTGTCCTCTTCTGGTTCTTGAGGCTTTTCGGGCCTAACCGGAAGGGTTTTGTCAATAACCTTCCCACTCCTAAGAGTGGTGATGGATTTAGCGTACCCCATTTGATTTGAAGAGCTAGGATCACCTGTCTCGTATTGCGGTTTCGGATTAGGGAGTGATTGTGCAGGGAGCATCCCTTTTTCCATAGCCGTCATACGTGAATTTATTTTTTGCATAAAATCTGAAATTCCTTGCATTGTCTGCGCCAGCTCTTGTATGGAAATTTGAACCGATTCTTCTTGAGGTTTCCCCTGATTTGGATTTTGATTGAGGAAACCTTGAGGGGTAACAGTTTGTTCCTTTCCTCCAACTAAAATTCGGGTGATTTTTCCAGCCAGGATTGTAAGTATTAGAGGGGGTCCATTGAAAGGTCTTTGATAGTTATTTACGGTATTAGATTGTTCATTCAATACATCTCGAAAGGCAGGTATTGAAGGACAATTTTCAGTAGTATGAATGTTGTAATCACAGATGCTGCAAACACTTTCATTAACCTTTTCCTTCCTTCCTTCCATGGCCTCAAATTTTCTGGTGAGATTGGTCACCTTAGCGTTAAGATCATTATCCTCTTTTAGGAGATATATTCCTCCTTTTTCTCTTGAATGAGTCGGCCTAGACGTGGTGTTCGTTCTTGGGTAATAGTCTCATGATTGTGTTTTTTCCGTGAGACTATCGAGGTAATCCCATACCTCGTCGACATTTTTATTGATGAATTCTCCGTTACACATTGTCTCGACCATTTGGCGCATGGAAGATGTTAGCCCATCATAGAAAAAATTTGTAATGCGCCATATTTCAAAGCCATGTTGTGGGCATGCATTAACCAGATCCTTGAACCTTTCCCAACATTGGAAGAATGTTTCATCTTCCTTTTGGGTAAAGTCCATGATTGCTCTCCTGAGGGTAATTGTCTTATGATGTGGGAAAATTTTCTTTATAAATTCCCTCTGCATATCATTCCAGGTGCCAATGGATCTAGGACGCAGTGAATGTAACCACGTCTTGGCTTTTTCTTTCAAGGAAAATGGAAAGAGTTTCAGCCTAATAGTATCCTCAGATACATTAGGAAAGTATAAGGTGCCTATGATTTCATCGAACGCTTTCAGATGCAAGTATGGTTCTTCAGACTCAATCCCATGGAACTTAGGAAGGAGTTGGATAACCCCTGACTTGATGTCCATATGTCCCGTATTCTCAGGAAAAATCATGCATGAGGGCGTACTCACCCCCGCCGGTTGTAAATAATCTCGTAAAGTACGAGGCGGGGGTGCCTAATGCACCTCATTCTCATCATGTACTTCCTCAACGCCTGGTTGGGGTAGTGCTTGAGGTTGATTTTCAGCCATAACGTCTTCTAACTCAGGAGAATTCAAGTGGTGTCTAGTCCTGCGATGGACAGTCAACCCCTCAACTAATCCTCCTTCAGTCACGAGACGTCGAGTGCTGTCGCGTACCCACTGGGGCATAAAACACACTCAGCCCTCAAATTCTAAATTAAACCTAAAAAAGAAAATAAAAATCTAGGAAAAGGGAGGGTTGGAGAGAAGTTACCAAATCGGAGTTCATAAGTTAAAAAACCTGCAAAACAAACCAAAATAAGTTAGTTTCTAAGAGTAGAAAGTCCTAATTAAAAATAAACTAATTTTTAGAGAAAATAAGAAATTTCAAAGAGAGAAGAATTAGGAAGAGCTTACTAAATTAGAAGCTTCCTACAAAACAGAAAAATTGGGTTAGTTCCTAAACAAAAACTTATAGAAAAATTCTAAAACAAGAAACAGGGTTAGGATTCCTAAAAAGAATTAGAATTAGAATCTCACTAAAAAGAAGAAATAAATCTTAATCTAAATCTAGAATATAAAGAAAGAATTTAAAACAGAATTTACTAATTTAGAAACTATCTTAGAAGCCTATAAAACAAGAGAGACAAGTTAATTTCTAAAAATTAAGAAAATCTAAACCTAATCTTAAACTAATCCTAAAACTAATTAATTTCAGAAAAACGTAGCTGACAGTCTCCGGCAACGGCACCAAAAACTTGTTCACTCCCCAAGTGCAGGGTTGTGATGTAGTAATAACTCGGTAAGACCGAGGTCGAATCCCAAGGGACTGAAACTTGTACGTTATCTAAAATTAACCAGAACTAGAACTAGATTAAGATGAAATCTAAACTGAATGTAATTTGAGGAATAATGGTGAAAATATTAATCTAAAATTTATAAAAATCAGAGGAAAGGAAACTAGGGATTCAGAGGATCCACTTGTAGAGATCAGGGAGAACTTATGCTTGCATCAAAAATCATGAAAATTACTGAACTGCCGTTGATCTAGTTTTCAAGGAGATAAAAGGTGTATGAATTAGAATGGATTCCATCACCAAACCATGCCCAAAAGACTATGGCAAACAACAGAATTAAACTAATTACCACCCAATCACATGTATGAAAGTTAGGAAGGGTACCGACATCCAACCATGCCCAGGAGACTATGGTGAACAACAGGGCTTCCTGACATCATAAACATTAAAGAGAACGGAAATATTCAAAGCCATTGCAGACCCATTATAATTTCAGTCACAACAGACCATTAAAAACCTAAAACATTCCCATATTAATTAACTAAAATCAACGTCAATTCATGCATTAAAATTTAAATAAAATCAAATCTCCCATCTCACTACAAGCTTCACCTCTTAGCCCTAGCTAGGAGGATTTAGCCTGCCATGGATGAGCTCAATCCAAATAAACAAAGAGAAAAAGAAAAGGAAAAGAAAAGGGAAAGAAAAAACCAAGCTCCTCTCTCTCTCCTCTGCCCACGTTGAAACCCAAGCTCGAGCCCTCTGTTCTTCCTCCCAAGACCCTGAATGAATACTTCCCACGTCCAAAAACCTCCTTTTATAGCTGCTGAAAGGCTGGAGTCAGTGACAGAGTTGTAGCAGGACACGGAGTGCAATTTTTGCAGCCAAGTTCTGTACCTCGAAACACGCCACTTTCCTCGCTCAAATTCTAAAGAAACACCGTCCCTTAGTATTTTCTTGGATCCTTTACATGATAGATGGTTCAGATCTGCCATATGATCAAAGATGGTGGGCCAAAACCGCCTGAAAAAGTCAGTTTTCGCGGATGTGTGAAACTTTTCGCACCACTTCGCTGTTATGATCGGTGGGCCCCACAGAAGTATTTTCTGGAAAATCTACCCCATCCATTGGATTCAAAACGAAATTTCAGTAAAGAATGGGTGGTTTTGAACGTCCATTGACGTGGCCCAGAGAAGAAATCACAAAAGAATCAGTTTTGAACGTTACCAAGCAGCCCTTTTGTGGCCTCTGTATCTCACACGTGTGCACGCATGGGTGCAAAAGGTCAGCATGGTTTTGTAATTCTCAAAGCCCTCTACACGGTGGATGGATCAGATCGGCCATACGAGCAATGGGTGGGGCCCACTACCGTCCGCAAAACGGACGTCGGCCGTCCGTTACGCAGCCGTTTTTTTTTTTTTTTTTTTTCCTTTTCTTCGGTCAAAGACGGTCAACCGTCTCTGCCGTTTCTCATGCACGTATAGTACACTTGTGCACTATGCACACTTTATTCATGTGGGGTCTACTGTGATGATTTTTAGAAATCTTCACCGTCTAAATTATTTCTCATCTCATTTAAACCGTCAATAATAATTTTGAGGCAGTTCCAGATATCAGGTGGGCCCAGAATCAACGGTTTATGGGCTGATCTGTCAGTTGGGGCACTTCCCGAGATCTTCAATGGCTGAAATTTTATATGTACGGTTAATTTATGGTCCTCAGGCGACGTATGAAGTTTTGAGCCGAATGGATGGTGGGAACCTCGTGATCTTGCATTCTGGACGTCCTTCAGGCCACTTGAGCTTCAATTTCTAACTTTTCTCGAATTTCTGACCGTGTATATTTGTCAATCTTGGTCCCATGGAGTGTGTCCCTTGCCTTTGGCGTCATCAGATCGTTAAATCTCAACTTTTAACGTCCTTTTTCCATCCATGCTCATAAAATCACCTTGCAACACAAGAATGAGAAAACAAGCCATTAGATAGCATTATATTCGTAAATCCAGATAATATCTGGGGTCTAATATGCAATATTTGACCCTCAACACCAAATCCATGGGTTTAGCCTCGGAATAGTCCTACCAACAGAACCACCTTCACTCTACTCATATTCTTGACCAACCTAAGGGTTTAATGGTAATATGCATAGCATGCCAACTAATAAAGTTATCAACTAGTATAACAATATTATGTTTTCATAATTTTTCAACCTACAATTCAAGTTTTCCTAATAAGCAAAGCTAACAATATCATAAAATAAAAGTGCATGTGTTTGTGTGGGTTAGAGAGGAAGCTAAGCACTTCATATATCTTATAGAACCAAAACGCACAAGGATCAATGAATCATACATACTATAAGGCAACATCATACAAGAATTAACAAGGCATGAACATACAATCATCCATTTTCACTAAATCATGTGAGAGGCAACAACATTTCATAAATATTCATGTTAATTGATAGGATTAAAGTGAGGTCCTTCTTAGGTTTTCCTCTAGATTCTCACAATATATCATTTAAGCAATCAAAATCATTAGACTCATAGTATAATTGGTGCTAGGCCACCTAAGGATAATAGTCCGCACCTATGGATCGTTGAAGGCTTGGAAAATAACCTATGAATGAGGACTTTGGGATCGCTTGGCCAGAATCCCTAAAGCAAGCACTTGCATGTTAAAAATTCATTCTAATCACTTCTCAACACAAGGGTTTCAAGAAAAGGGATGAAGGATTTACCTATATGATCAACAGAAGCGATTCTTGCAGTTGTGGTGGGGGGTTTTCTTGGAGAAGAGTTAGGGAGATGCAAGATTGGATTTCCTTGGGCCCTACCTCGATCTAAGGTTCACCCACTCTCTTCTTCACTCTCTCTTTCTCTCTTTACTCTCCTTGCTCTCACCTTCCCTTAGGTTGTTAGAGTAATGAGGGAGTTATAAGAAAGAAGGCCTTGGGGCTTTATTTCCTAGACTTGGGCCCTTTGGCCTTAAGTTTCCTCAAATGTTTACAATAGCCCTCTAGGACTCCCTATTGGCTTAAAGGCGGCCCTATCACCCCCTTGGCCACCAAATTTGGTGTGTAGATGTCTCATGGCCTAATGAGGGGCTATGCAAAATTTATGGATAAACGGATGTGGGGTCTCGTCCCACGGCTCTGATCTAGATGGCCCTACGATATCCATTCTTGTTGTTGGGGCATTTTTGGTGGCCCTCTGGCCATGAAACTTATAGGATAGGTGCTCCATGGCCCGATGAAGGGCCATGCAAAATTTAAAAACGATTGGATATGGGGTTTGATCGTACAGGTCCAATTTGTGATCAATAGTCACCGTTCCACGATCGGGTCCTAGATTTTGTGGACGGGCGTAGAAAAATACGTTAGACCTTCACCATAAATGTAGAAGAGATCCGATGGCTGAAAAGCCTAAAATCTCAGTTTTATTTACAAGTGTCAAATTCCAATTCTGGCCTTGGGTGAGTTGCATTTGGCAAGCACTACTGGAACGGAGAAGATAATTAATTTCTGACTTCCCACTGAGTCCGTGGCCCACGATGGAC
Source organism: Magnolia kwangsiensis (assembly GCA_037074715.1). NCBI lineage: Eukaryota > Viridiplantae > Streptophyta > Magnoliopsida > Magnoliales > Magnoliaceae > Magnolia > Magnolia kwangsiensis. The sequence continues at coordinate 122,685,899 of CM073578.1, read as the reverse complement.
CACAAGCCCAATGAGATCTTTAGTTCCTTAAATTAATTTTTAGATTTTTCTAACCTTCTTTGGCTGCTGCATGGCCCGCACAGGCTGTTACTAAGTGCAAACGGTCATCTAGCTCGACAGTCCACACTTGATCTAATCATGACCAGGCTGGTCCACAAGTGGTTTAAGCGAATGGTCCTTTGTTAAATCCTACGTAGACACCCCAGGACACTATTTTGGTTGGACGGGACGTTACAGTCCAGTCAGCTGATTCATGGCTACATAAAGAATCATTAGATCTAGCAATTTAAAGAACAGATCCGATGGGAGACTACCCGTCAACTGGTTATCTGAGACCTTGAAATGCATCAGAGCAGAAATATTGAAGAGCGACGATGGGATTTCACCCGTTCGATTATTGCTGCTGAACTGGATATTCACAAGCTTTTGAAGATGGCCTAGTTCGGCCGGTATCAATCCGTTCAGCTAATTTCCCTGTAAAATGAGATTGTTGACTGATGATAGATTCCCAAAGGAAGATGGTAGATGACCTGTCAGATGATTGTTTGCAAGGATCAAGATCTGAAGCTCTGCTAGGTTGCTCAATTCAGACGGAATCAATCCTTCGAATTCATTATCAGACAGATCAAGCTGTTGGAGCTTCGAACATGAGCTCAAAGAAGATGGTATTCTTCCGTTTAAGCGATTCCAAGCTAATAAGAGATCTTGCAATCGGAATAGGTTGCCGAATATTCTCTAGGAAGCGGACCTTGGAAGGTGTTATTTTGGAGGTCGAGCGTGCAAATGAAGGAGAGATTGGCAATATGGGGTGATAGAATTCCTGATAGGCGTACGTTGGGTAATGTAAGGGCGATTACGTGCTGATCGGCTGACCTGCAGGTGATGCCAGTCCAGTTGCAGAATGTGGTGTTTGTAGTCCATGAGTTGAGAATTCGTTCGGGATCTGTGGTTATGGGGGATTTGAATTGGAGGAGGGAAAGTTGGTCTGTGGTGGTGTTGGAGGCTGTGGAAGGGTGGAGTAGAAAGAAGAGAAGAGTGAGGAGGAGATATGGGGTGGTGATGGTTTTGGTCTCTGGGTCCATTGTTGGGTGGTTCTGATTTTGTTGTGGACTTTTGATGGGTGGATGCAAAGGGTTCTTAGGAGAGAGAGAGAGAGAGAGAGAGAGAGAGAGAGAGAGGTCACAAGTTTATTTGGGTGGTGATGGTTTTGGTGTTAGGGACCATTGATGGGCGGTTCTGATTTTCTTGTGGATTTTGATGAGTGATTTTAATGTAGAGAGAGGTCACAACTTTATCTGGGTGGTGATGATTTTGGTATTAGGAACCATTGAAGGGTGTTCTTGTGTACTTTGAGGGGTGGATGCAGTGGTTTTATGAGAGAGAGAGAGAGGGGGGGGGGGGGGGGGGGGGGTTCACAGGCGCTTTTCTCAATGGTGATCGTCTTGGTGTTAGGAGCAATTGATGTGTGTTTTGACTTACCTGTGAACTTCGATGGGTGGAAGCAGTGGTTTTACGAGAAAGATAAAGTAATAGATTTATACCACATTCTTATTTTGCATAAGAACGTTAGTTTAAAAATTGTTGATCCATTTCAGTTGATGCATGGAAGTTTCGGACACCTCAATGGGGCTAGTGAAGGAAATAACTTTCATCCGTGGATGAATTAGGGTCATGGGACATTTAAGCGATGGATCTATCACATTTTGTTGGCTCATGTCCCAAAAAGTTCTAATAAAATAGATGAACGGGGCGGATATATCATAAATATTACGGTTGGGTCCACATATTTAAGTCAACACTTTTGTATCCATTTTCACGGTAGAATTATTCTTCCATTTTCAAACAAGGTGAAAAGATAATAATCACTTATTTACCAGGATTTATATGTATCAAGGAAAATCAAACAGGCCCTTAAGTTATTCAAGTGGGCAGGGACTTTAGGGGTCCATCGTGATAAATGGGTTTTATCCACACTATTCATCCATTTTCCCATAACATTTCATGATCTATGAGGCAGATCTAAGGCTCAATAGTATCACATGTTTGCACTCATCCTACCATGATTAGATCAAATGGCCTGGAGATGCCAAATATTGATGTCATTTTGATGCAGGGATGAATGTGATGAGGTCGATCACCGTTTCCTCAAGGATAACTATTCTGAATCCACGGAGCTTTTTTAGACTCTTCATAGAGACTTCTCTAATCCACGAGGAAAAAGCAAGAAAAATAAAAATAAATTCTATGAAATTAGTAATTTGATTGATTGATTGATTGAAACAAACGGGTCTCCAGCCTTTAAACAAGGATACCAAGCCTTGGAAAAATAATTCAGAATTGAACTTCAACTAAAACTCCTTAAAATTCGTAACTTACTATAAATAGTAAATTTACTTTTTATAGTATCCTATGTGGCTTAATTATGTTATTTTTCTAATTATTCTAAGCACTTTTCGTATTGGACACAACTCTTAAAGCCTAACGGATGAAGAACTATAACTAAACTAAACTAAAACTTATTAAAAATACTAAAAACGAAAATAAACATGGAATTCGACCATTGATACGATGAAATCTTACAAATTCGGCGTGGACAACCCCACTATGCTGGGTTGGTTAGCTAAAGTAGCTCATCCTGTCCCGAAATCATATATGTTATTTGCAAATTCAGCGTGGACAACCCCACTATGCCGGGGTGGTTAGCTAAAGTAGCTCATCCTATCCCGAAATCTTATAAATTTACTTTTTATAGTAAGTATCCTATGTAGCTTAATTATTTTATTCTCCTAATTATTCTAAGCACTTTTCGTGTTGGACACAACTCTTAAAGCTTAACAGATGAAGAACTATAACTAAACTAAAACTTATTAAAAAATACTAAAAACGAAAATAAACATGGAATTCGACCATTGATACGATGAAATCTTGCAAATTCAGCGTGGACAACCCACTATGCCGGGTTGGTTAGCTAAAGTAGCTCATCTTTTCCCGAAATCATATATGGTCAGTCGAGTAACTCATTCAGGTTTGCGAGATATGCCTATTTAAGGTTCCGACGGTCTTGATGACTTCGGCCTCCGATCAGGCCTTATCTGGTCCATCTAGAACATGAAACTGTCCGTGACCGGCTCTACATCACATTTCAACCCAAATGCAAGAAAAACAATTAATTTGAAGGATAACTCTTTTCTAACAAATTGCTTAGTCTCATATTTATATAATCTATGGTTAGATAGGTAGTCATTCTTTACAAATAGTCTTAATTGGTTTGTCTCATACACTGAATTCGGTTTGACTTGAGTCCTATTGACTTTGACACTTTAGCACACTTGCATGATTGAATATGAGCCAAACACAACATAACACAACACAACAAAACACAACACAACACAACGAGAGTTAAACTCCTATAGTTAAAAACTTCTTAAAACTACAGAAGTTTTAGATCAAGCTGATATTTGTGTTTTCTTTGGTTCAATGTGATCCTATGAACAGGTTATGATGGAAATTAACCATCAAGGTGTGCCCTGGGAAGGTTTCAACCATGGTGTTATTATCACTGCTGCTTCCTAAGGTGTGGTCCACTCCAGTGTTGGATTTGCCTCAAGTTTAGGATTAGACCCTAAAACAATATGAAAAAAATGAATTGATGGTGTGGATTAAAGCTGAGATCACAGTTGCCGTTCAGAGCCCGTGTAATTTCCAAGCTCCGGCTGTGGTAGTACCCAATCTGGGTCGGATTGGGTAACCAGGCCCCTTGGTGGATCCCCGAATGTGTGGCCACTATAATATATGTGCCCTACCAATCATATCTCAACACGTGCCACACCACCACATGTGGGCCTAACTACCGCGTGCGAGAGTGTCATGTTGGGAATTGATATCTTCACCCTCTCCTTTTGACACATGCAACCTTAATTTATTTATTCTTTTGGTCCACTTTTCTATGTGCAAGTTTCACGTTCGGAATTAATATTTTATCCCTATCTTTTTTATATGTACACCATTGTTTATTCTTGTGGCATTAAATTAGTACAATTTTGTACCATTGTGATACCAATAGTAAAGAAAAAAGGGTATATGTATAAAGATAGGGTCTAATATCTTTACACTTCTTCTCGATTTTTTTTTTTAAAAATTTTTTTTGCTTGTTCGCATCTGCCGGTTTAGGCATCCCAGGCAATGTATTTTGTTTCCGTCTTGGACACGGTTTGGGACCCACTTGATGCACATGCCGAGGGATGCGGTTGGTTAGTGACGCTGCCACTAGTGGCTAGTGGTCAGTGCTCTGTACTCCGTGGGCCCCACCATCATGTATATGTTTTGTCCATCTAGTTTTTCAGATCATTTTTTTTTTTCCCAAAAAATAAGGTAAATCTACATCTCAAGTCGATCACTAGTGATTGAATATCTATGGTTAAAAACATCTTAAGACCCACTGTAATGTTTATTTTACATCCGACCTGTTGATTAGGATACACACACACTCGTGGGAACTTTTTTAGAACTCATCACATGTGATGCGATCCCATAGAAATCGAGAATAATCAGATATAAGTGGCTTATATCATATATTTGTCTATTTCATGATAATGTAATAGTTCATATCGAGATTGAATAACTAGATAGCTTCGTTGAGAGATGATTTGTAAGCTCGAGATGTGTAGAAGGGTGGATGTGTATACGTAGTTGAGAATGGGTCGTTAGATAGAATTTTGGACAGCTAGACAAGTCTATACATGGATAGTATGTAAGACATGTTAGATTTACGGATGGATGTGCACATGAGTGGATGTGTTGATCTTGAAGTTAGTTTACTAAGATCAGGTGATCCAAAAGTGAAGTGGGCGGTTGTAATAAATAGCTAATTCAATAGTTGATTAAATGATTGATCGATTCTATAAAGATGTATTGGGTTTCGAATATTGCTAAAAGGTGTATGTGGGTCTAAGTGGGTTTCTGTGTGCGCGCAAGTTCTAGTGTCATTCTCTTAGAAGTGAGAATTCAAATTGTGATGTTCAGAAAGATAAGCACTCGAGTATCTATATGTGCACTAAAATTTTAGAGTATTACAATTAGACACCCTATTTCAGATAAGGGAAATGGGGATATGGATTTGCAGTAAACGTAGATTCAGATTCGCCAAATCCTAAAATCTGAAATCTATATTGTTTTATAATCAAGTTACAAATTCATGAATTTGAGTCCTCCAATCCTTCTTCTTTTTTTTTTTTTGGCTTTTTTTGTTTTTTTTTTTTCGAGTATACCGTAGATTTGGAATTTTGTAACAAAAATAGATGATTGATATGATCCATCATATGGTTTTGAACTTTTTCATCATGTGGTCCTAACCATGAACCATGTGGGCCAAGTCATTCATCGTTGTGTCCAATGTGTGGATCCAAGACATCAAAATGTGATGAGCTCGAGCACTATCTTCCTCAAGAGGATAATTGTTTCAAATCCACGGAACTTCTCTAAACTCATCACAAAGGCTTCCCAAATTCATGAGAAATAAATCAAGCAAAATAGAAAATAAATTCAATAAAATTTGAAATTGATTAATGAATGAAATAAACGAATTCACAACCCTTTAAATAGGGATACCAAGTACTGAGAGAGAAATAAGAATCAAACTATAACTAAAACTCCCAGAATTCACAACTTACCATAAATAGTAAACTTAGCATTTATAGACGGTCATGATGTCTACTAGTGCGCAAGGTTTTCGGCCAAAAATAGTAAGTGTCTTATTTGACTTCACCAAGCTCTTCTCCTAATTATTCTAAGCTCTTTTCATGTTGGGGGCAACTCCTAAAGCCCAACGGATAAAGAGTTATAATCAAACTAAAACTTACTATTTATAATAAAAATGGAATTAAAATATGGAAATGATTGTCGATCCAGGGGTATTTCGCAAATTCGGCTTGGGTGTCTAAAGTAGCTCGTTTTACTCCAAAATCATATATTTTACGCTCGATAACTCATTCCAGATTATGAGATATGCCTGATCTAAGGTTCGACAGTCCAGATTACTTTTGTCGTCAACGAGGCCTTTTCTGATCCATCTTAGCTATGAAATTGTCTACAACCTAATCTACATCAAAATCCTAAACTCCTAAAATTTGTATTTTTGCCCTGTCTTCATTTTTTAAAAAAGATTTGGTCAAATCCACAAATTTAGGGGGTGTTTGGATGGATGTTAAAGGATTAGAGTGAATGGGGTAAAAGGTGTATTTAGATGCTTGTAAATAGAGATAAATAAAATTGTGAGTAAATGAATTTAGAGTAAATGAGGCTCATTTGAAATCCTAAGGACCTTGAGAGATTTGGGAGTAAATGGAGGTAAATGCTTTTTTTGGGCTCCATTGGTGAGTTGTACAAGTAAACAAAAGTGTCGCTAAGCACATGCACACCATGCTTGTGGCGTGCTGATGATACTCCGAAACAATTTAATTATCGGTTGCATCACTAAAATCATACTAATTGAATGATCCAAATAGTGCAAATGTTGGCCATCTAAATGGACGTTTAAAAAACGTTGGCAAGTTGTTACATTTGTGGCCCACTCAGAGGCTTAGAATTTCCTTATTATGGGCCAAAGTATATATTTCAATAGCCTTATTTTCATCATTATGTCATATATCACATACGTACATGAATTTGAAATATTAAAACTAATTTAGTTAATCAAATTCAGGTTCTTCAAATATATTGAAGAATTCCAATACATTCCAATTACACCCAAATAAAAATACGGACATCCAAACAAGATATTTGGATTCCAATGTATTCATTTTACAAATTACTAAATACGATTGGAAATTCCATTTACAAGTTCCCAAATGAGCCCGTATGGGGTATGGATTTGGGAAATCCATTGATTTCACAAATCTCCAAAGAAAAGCAAATGGGGTAGATTTCAAATCCGTGAATTTCCCAAATTCCTAAACAGGCCTTTATTTTTCTTGATAACTGAATTAAATGTATATATACACATTACAGAGAAAGAAGAAATATGGGGCCATCCACCTTATTTGAGCATCTCCCTAGCAGCTTTGATCATCAATGATACATTTCTCATCGTGGGCCGCTCTTCGGGTGAATCAACTGAACAATGCAACCCCAATGTCATTACTGAGATCAAACAGTCTACCCATATCTGCTCATTTTCTATCAATTCACTATCTACAATGTCCATAACTCGGTCGGGAAGTGCCATCGCCACCCATTTCCGCAGAGTTAGGTCCCCTCCGAACAACTCATCCGTCGACTTCTTCCTGGTGAAAAGTTCCAACAGAAGTATTCCATAACTGTACACATCTCCTCTAGTCGATACCCCACCTCGCAAACCATATTCTGCATAAAAATTTTGAAAAAAGAAGAAGAAGAAGAAGAAGAAGAAGAAGAAGAAGTAAGCTAATGAATGTTATGAATGTATGATTAGAGTTTTTTCTAAGTTTTTCAGTATTATTAAATATTTTAAGAGTATAAATAACATATAATGAGTGTTTCTTTCGAGTTTTGCCATGTCTTTTTAGTTGAGTTTTTCTCCAGTTCTAACTAAGTCACGACCAGATAGAGTTTTTCAGTGAGTCCTGAATCTAGTGAGTTTTTCGAGTTTTCTTAACTATGCCAGAGATCCAGGATCATTGTATATGTGGGGCTCATGGTTTAGAGATTTAGACCATTGAGATGATGGACCGCATTGTGACACTTCAAAAACTCCTTAGAACATCCTAACACTTTCTCCATTTTTTTTGGTCTTTAACACGCGCACACACCACCACACACTCAGGCCATAGTGGGATTTCACCACCTATGGGTACTCGAACCCTTGACCAGGTGTTGAAACTCCTAAGAGTCTACAATCGGAGCAAGAACACAGACCCAGACCATCCTAACACTTTGATAGCCTTTTTTCCATTGAAAGTGGAACCTTTAATCAAAAGGTTAATGACGCAGGGATGAACGTGATGAGGTCGAACACCGTCTTCCTCAAGGATAACTACTCCGAATCCACGGAGTTTCTCCGGACTCCTCACAGAGACTTCTCGAATCCACGAGGAAAGAAAGCAAGAGAATAGGAATAAACTCTAATAAATTCGAAATTAATTGATAAATTCTCAAAATTGAGTTCACAACCCTTTAAATAAGGGAACCAAGCAATAAGAAAGAAATCAGACTCAAACTACAACTAAAACTCCTAGAATTCGCAACTTACTATAAATAGTAAACTTACTATTTATAGACGGTCATGATGTCTACTAGTGCGCAAGATTTTCGGCCAAAAATAGTAAGTGGCCTATTTGGCTTCACCAAACCGTTCTCCTAATTATCCTAAACACTTTTCATGTTGGACACAACTCCTAAAGCCTAACGGATGAAAAGTTATACTCAAACTAAAACTTACTATTTATAGTAAAAACAAAATTAAAACGAGGAAACGACTGTCGATCAGGGGGTTTTTTGTAAATTCGGGCTGCGCAACCCGGCGTAGCGGGATTGGTTGGCTAAAGTAGCTCGTTCTACCCCAAAATCATATATTTTACGTCGGATAACTCATTCCGGATTGTGAGATACGCCCGATCTAAGGTCCAATGGTCCGGATCACTTCTGTCGCCGACCGTGCCTTTTCTGATCCATCTTGGCCATGAAATTGTCCGCGACCCGCTCTACATCAGTTAAGATGTCCTGATTTCAGATATTCTTGGAGAATCTACCATCCATGAAGAGGACCATGTGAACGGTACATATTATTGATCCATGGTACATTTTTTGAGACATGAGTTTTCTTTTTTTTTCAGATCTTCTCAGTAAGGAGAAACAGAATACAGCGGTACCTAGAAGTTCTAAATGTGATTTGGAAAGAGATCAAAGGACTCTGAAAAATAGAATACAACATGTAGCCAAAGGAAACAGCTCTTTTCAGTTAGAAAAGAGTGTTACTGTTGGATTTCAAGTACAATATTCAACCACTGAAAGCTTGAAAAGTTTCGATGAAAATGTGAAGCTAGTTCATGGATTTTAAGCACAATTCAACCATTGAAAGAGAGAAATTTATTGGCTATAAACCACAGAAAGGACATTATACTTAAGTTTGATCAAGTGGGGCCCACTGTTGATGGACCATGAACCAAAGACCTCCCTAATGGAACAATTCTAACCATCCAATTATTCAACGTTTTCTATCAAATGTGGACCATTGCTGAATATTATTTCTTGACTAATTTGCCTCATCGAAGGAGATGGTCCATACAATGTGGGGCCCATCAAATGAACAATCACTAAAAGCGACGGCAGATTTCGCTGTAGAGTAAAAAGATAGAGAAATTAAAGAAAAATACCTGGAGGAATGTATCCGATCGATCCTTTAAGCTCCATCGTGCTAGTTAACTGATGATTGGAGGTGTTCTGAAGAATCATCTTCGCAAGCCCGAAATCACCCACATGTGGATTCATGTCCTTATCAAGAAGAACATTGCTCGGTTTCAAATCGCAATGCACCACTGGAGTCTCACAGTCATGGTGCAGGTACTCCATTGCGTCCGCAATGCCGACCGCAATCTCCAACCTCTTCCTCAGATCGAGCCACCTCTGCTCTCTTCCCTTCAAATCTTCATCCACCTCATGTAGCCAACTCTCCAAGCTCCCATTCGGCATGAATGGCAAGACCAATGCCTTGAACACATTGCTCGAGCAGGCGCTTATGATCCTGACCAGGTTCCGGTGCCGGATGTTACGCATGGACTCACACTCAGCAATGAAGCTCTTGGATACGTCCCGCCGGTCCATCTTGAAGACCTTGATTGCCACCATGGTCCCATCTCGCAGAACTCCTCTGTAAACAGACCCGAAACTCCCTTCTCCGATCAAGTTCTTCTCACTGAAGTTGTCCGTCGCAGCCCTCAGATCATAGTATGTGTACATTGTGTGATGGGTGTGGGGCCCATCAAATGAAATCACATCGGATGTCAGAAATTTCACTGATTTCCTCTTCCTTGAAAGCAACAAGAAGACAATACAGAGGAAGCAGAACGCAGAGACGCCAACCACCACTCCTATGATCACCTTCACTTTCGAACTAGACCGTTTGTTTCTAGTCCCACTGCAATTGGGTAGCCCCAAAGTCGCTCCTCCCCCACAGAGGTTTGGATTCCTGTCAAGAGAGATGGTGGTGGAGTTCGTAAAGACCCCTCCTTCTGGCACCTCACCTTGGAGATTATTCATGGAGAAATTCAAGGAATGAAGGAACTGGAGAGACTCTAGAGAAGTTGGGATTGAGCCGGATAGATTGTTTGATGAGAGATCAATGATCTCTAAACCTCTCAAATTACCAACTTGGTTCGGGATCGGACCTTGGAATGAATTTCCTGCCATGCCCAAATTCACCAGACTCTGGCAGTCTCCAATCGAAGCGGGTATCTCCCCTGATAACTGATTCTCAGAGACGTCGATCGACCGGACCATCTGTAGTTTTCCAATCTCAGCCGGGAGCGGCCCACTTAGAGAATTGTGTGATAGATTGAAGAGCAGTGCGAGGCTGGGGATGCCGAATATCTCTTCTGGTATTGTTCCTTCAAGGCCATTTGCAGAGAGGTCTAGAGACTGAAGACGGCGGCAATTCGCAATAGTTTCAGGAATAGTTCCTGTTAAATGGTTGCCATTCAAGCTCAATTCAGACAGTACTGATAAATTCCCAAGAGATTCCGGAATTGACCCATTGAAGGAATTCCCCTGCAAGGAAAGCTTTTGTAGATTTTGGAGATTTCCGACGGTCAATGGGATCCTTCCCGACAGTGAATTGTACCTAACTGATAACATGGTCAGGTTAACCAGGTTTCCTATTTCAGCAGGCAAGGTTCCTTCTATCTGATTGTATTCCATCTCTAGCATCATAAGTGTCCTGGAAAGGTTCGCTATTGACGACGGAAGGTGGCCTGTCAGCCGGTTCGTGCCAACTGAAAATATTTCAAGACGGCGAGAATTCGACAGAGAGGTGATGAAATCCAACCCGTCTGGCCCGTCACTAACCAGCTGATTGAACTCGAAATTCAATTTCACAATGCTTGGTAAATTGCCCAGCATTGGAATCCGGCCGCTGAAGCTGTTCAGAGAGAAATCAGCTTCTTCAAGCGTTGAAGCATTAGACAGAGAAGATGGTATCAGTCCTGTCAGCTGATTCATGGCTACATAGAGAACCATTAAATCCGGAAATTTAAAGAACAGATCCGATGGGAGACTACCCGTCAGCTGGTTATTTGAGACCTTGAAATGCATCAGAGAAGAAATATTGAAGATCGACGATGGGATTTCACCCGTTAGATTATTGCTGCTGAACTGTATATTCACAAGCTTTTGAAGACGGCCTAGTTCGGCCGGTATCGATCCGTTCAGCTGATTTCCCTGTAAAATTAGATTGTTGACTGATGATAGATTCCCAAAGGAAGATGGTATATGACCTGTCAGATGATTGTTTGCAAGGATCAAGATCTGAAGCTCTGCTAGGCTGCTCAATTCAGACGGAATCAGTCCTTCGAATTCATTATCAGACAGATCAAGCTGTTGGAGCTTCGAACATGAGCTCAAAGAAGACGGTATTCTTCCGTTTAAGCGATTCCAAGCTAATAAGAGATCTTGCAATTGGACTAGGTTGCCGAATTCTCTAGGAAGCGGACCTTGGAAGGTGTTATTTTGGAGGTCGAGCGTGCGAAGGAAGGAGAGATTGGCAATATGGGGTGATAGAGTTCCTGATAGGCGTAGGTTGGGTAATGTAAGGGCGATTACACGCTGATCGGATGAGCCGCAGGTGATGCCGGTCCAGTTGCAGAATGTGGTATTTGTAGTCCATGAGTCGAGAATTCGTTCGGGATCTGTGGTTATGGAGGATTTGAATTGGAGGAGGGAAAGTTGGTCTGTGGTGGTGTTGGAGGCTGTGGAAGGGTGGAGTAGACCGAAGAGGAGAGTAAGGAGAAGATGTGGGGTGGTGATGGTTTTGGTCCTTGGGTCCATTGTTGGGTGGTTCTGATTTTGTTGAGGACTTTTGATGGGTGGATGCAAAGGGTTCTTAGATGTGTGTGTGTGTGTGTGAGAGAGAGAGAAAGAGAGAGAAGTCACAAGCTTATCTGGGTGGTGATGGTGTTAGTGGTAGAAACCATTGGTGGGTGGTTGTGATTTTCTTGTGAACTTTGATGGGTGGAAGTAGTGGTTTCATGAGAAAGAGAGAGAGGGAGATTTATACCACTTTCCGTGAGAACGTTGGCTTCAAAATTGTTCAGCTATTTCAGTTGATGGATGGAAGTTTCGTCCACCGCGAGTTGGGTAGTTTCACCTTTCTCAAGGTCTTCGGCCGAGTTTGGACTCGGTTCGTCTCGTCACTAAACCACTGCGAGCCCAACAACCCGACCGGTAACACGTAAGTTGTACCCTGAACGTATGGGGCTCACATTAATAAATATTTTGTGCATCCACACCGTCCATCCGTTTTTCCAACTTATCTTAGCCATGGTCTCAAAAATATGGCTGAAATAAATTTCAGGTGGACTGTACTACAGAAAACAGTTGTTAGTGACCATTAAAAACCTTTCATGAGCCATAAAAGTTTTGGATCAAAACTCCTATTTGTGCTTTCCCTCCATCCAGGTCTGTATGACTTTACCAACAGGTTGGATGGAAAATAAATATTACCATGGGCCCTAAGTAGTTTTTAATGGTGGACATTCAATGACCACTGTTTCCTATGGTATGCTCCACCTTAAATTTGTATCTACTTAATTTTTTTTCGAACCGTCCACTAAAATAAGCTGTCAAAATCGATGGACGGTTTGGATATACAGTGCATAAAGCGAGTTGGACACGACAGTCAGGGTCCAACCAATGGCTGGTTCTGGTGTGTTGCAGGTGAGGCGCGTCCGTAGCCACACAATCCGCGTCCGGCAGCTTATACTTTTGGTATTAAATTAATATATTTTTACACGTTCCAATATCTAAATTAATTAATTAATTATGCATTAAAAATAGTGTCGGACCCACTTGATGACTCGAAGATTCGATTGAGTCTGTACTCAGCTGGACTCGCCATTTAATTATTAAATAAAAATTTAAACTAAGGAGCTAAATGCTTTTCATTCTTCTTCTTCTTCTTCTTTTCTATAAATGGAGTGGCCCACATGATGTGTGCATGATCTAATGGGTTTGGCAGATGCACACCCAAGCGGATTGCCGGTGACCTTGGGAAGAGCCCACTCAGATGTTGGTTACAAATCCACTTCGTCCATCTGTTTTGCAAGACCACAATAAGATAAGAGTCCAAAAATCAGGCAGATCGAAAACGCATGTGGGCCTACCGTTTATCTGAGTGGTAATAAGCCTATGAACGGTTTGGATGGCATATAAACATGATAGTCATCTCTACGAAGGTTTCACCGGTGGATGTTTCCGTTTCCACTGTTTCACTTGGTTTGACCCACCTGAGTTTTGGATCTTTCTGAGTTTAAGACTTCTGTCCTATCGCAGTCTTTAAAAAAAGATGGACAGAGTGGATTTGTTACAGGTGGGCCCTGTACAGCTCGTGCATAGGAATATCTGGGTGCCGAGGGTCACAGGCAATATGCTTCAATGCACCCACCGTGATTATTAGAGATTCCAAATATCGGTTGATCTAATAATCAACTAGGTCTCACCCTAAAATATTGTACATTGCACAAAACTTCCAGAGCAGCCCACCTAATTGGGTGTTTTTAATTTTTAGGCGGTTTTATGGTTATTGTAAGGTAGTGGGCTAAGGTAGTGGGCACGTGTGCAGTCCATGTGATGTGTTGGCATTGCACTCTATTTCAATGGGAAGGATCACTTACGTGATCATGGGTGTAGATTGAATACATGTGTGTGAGTAGGATGTGCATACCAGCTAAAGCTTGCCTAACTTAATAGTTGATTGAATAGTGTCCCCTTTCACAAAATGGATATACTGAAGACTGGGATCAAATATCCAAAGTCATTTTAGTCACCGATATTATGCTCCGTTCAGATGACTAATAAAAGGAAATGAGGATAATCTTTTTTGGATGATTTCTTTTTACCATGTGAGAATAGATTTAAGTCCATGGCCTTAAAAACTTGTCCTTTCACTTACACTTTAAGTTTGAGAAGATATACATTCAAATTAAATAATTCTCAAATGAAATATCGCCAATTTTGTTAAGTACTATAAAATAATATTTATTTACAACCTGCAGTTTGTGAAACAACCAAGTGGATAAACAAAAATGAAAAAAGATAAATACTTGAAACATTTATTGAAACAAACAAATAGAAGCAGGTGTGATCAATAAAATCATAACTTAAAAGACTAACTCTACTCCCAAGGTACTATAGCAAGAGCTGTTAGGCAGTAGTTAAATTAAGCTAAGTTACGTTAAAAAATAAAAATTTAAAAAGATATATATAAAAATTTTAAAAAAAAATAGACAGATGTGTTTAGCGTAGGGTTTGGAATTCTTCTTCAATTATACATTTTATATATCGTCAAGGTGGTGAAATTGTTATTAAGGCTTTTATGTTACTTCTAGATCTTTCACATTCATATCGCTAGCTTTTTGGATAATAAAGTCTCCTTAGGAAGAGCTAGAAACTTTTGATCAGGAAAGTCTTGAAAAAGTTTGAAAGCATCAAATCTCATATTTCATCTCCTACACGTGGATGCTCTACTATTGTATTTTTCTCGAGTATCTTTCCCTTAATCATCTAGATCACTCGGTTCCTAGTCAGAGAGGTGGGATTTGACATCTACTATGTGTTTGTTACCGGTGATGGGTAGAGGTGTACACGAGTCAAACCGAGCCAAGCTTTGCACAGCTTGACTCTGCTCGGCCACTAGCTGACCCTAGCTCAAACTCGGCTCGGCTCGATCCTCAAACCTAACTAGCTAGCTCGACTTGGTTCGGTCAGCAACTCGGACTAGTTCAAGCCAAGATCAAGCTTATGCGGCATCTTCACAAACACATGGAGTGCACTTTCAATTTTTTACTGTATATAAAACAGCAGCAGGTGTTTACGTGCATTTCATCAAACACCTTTTAGGCAACATTAAAATCAAGAAAAAATGGTATTTATTTCACGTACATACCTTCTTTGTCATTGGCCGACACTTCATTATGTCATTTCATCAAACACTTGGTGAGCAACATCAATATCAAAGTAACCGAGTCATCGAACTAGTTCGATCCAAGTTCAATTCAAGTTGGGGTTTGATCCTAGTCGAGTCGAGATCAGGCAAGCTTAAACTCGGTTCGAAATTTTTTCAAGCTCAAAAAATCAGCTCAACTCAGCTTGAACTCAGTTTCAAACTGAGTCGAATCGAGCTTTTTCAAGTCAAGTCGAGCGAGCTAACCAAGCTAACTCAGTTCGTATACAGCCTTAGTGATGGGTCAGATTCTTCAATTCGTTATTGGGCAGATCATATCCTTACTTTAAGCCCATTATCCATTTTGTTTATTCCAATCAGGGCATGCATGGTTGCGGACCCAACCAAATTGATGTGTCTGTTTCTCTTAATTTGGGTTCAAGCCACTGGTAGATTCCCGTGAACACCGATCTATTCTATGTGTCATCACGATCTTCTTGAATGTAACGGTATTTCCGAACGTCTCCGTAAAGATCTTTCATTTTGAAAGAATTATAAGAGACAACCTCGCTGAGAAAATCATAACTGGATTCATAATAAGATCTATTTTTTCGGCAGATCTCTTATAGTCGCAGCAGGCACGTTACCTCATTAATGGGCACAATAATCATAGCCATATGACCTATACTGATTTGCTCTTCAAAAGGCAAGCGTAAAGGCTCGTCATACCTTCATATTAATGACAGAATGTGTAATGCCAACCATGATACTCTTGGGTGTGAGTATATTTTGTGCTAGTTGTAATTTCATGACTTCGTGCAGCCTTTAATTGGCCCATGTTATGGCACAAAAAATAGGTGTAAACATGATGTATACAACATTCTTTACATGATCGATTTAATGTTATAAGTACTAAATATTAGTCTCCTGCAATGGGTTTGAATCCTTACCCCAGTGGTGGACTCTAAGGAGTTTCAACACGAGGTCTTGGGTTCGAGACCCATAGGTGGTGAAATCCCACTATGGCATGCGTGGGTGTGCGTGTGTCAAGTGCAAAGAGTCCTAAAAATTAGTCCAATTCTTTAAGTATATTGCCTATGCTGCAGGTTGTTGGAAGTTGCGTGGGGCCAGTAAAGATGCCTTTGACAAATCCCCTCATGTGGGCCATACCATCAAGTGCAAAGAGTCCTAAAAATTAGTCCAATTCTTTAAGTATATTGCCTATGCTGCAGGTTGTTGGAAGTTGCGTGGGGCCAATAAAGATGCCTTTGACAAATCCACTCATGTGGGCCATACCACCCAAAACAGTGGGGATTGAATGCCTACTATTGGAAACTATGGGGCCCAAAAAATTGTTTTAATATGATATTTGCACTAACGTACAATTTGTTTATCTTGAAATTCGGTCATTAATACATATGTATGGTGTCGGCCATGCCAAAGTCTTCTACAACTTGATACAAACCACACGCATATAACTGAAGCATAGGGATAGATGAAGAGACTACGAACAATACTTTATAATTGAGAACTGATACAATTTGACTGCCTATTTAGTCACTTATAAACGAAATCAAGCAATTGTCTCTGACTCAAAACCCTGCCGTGGTCTTGCAAAACGGATGGATGGAGTGGTTTTATTTAGCATCTCTATGCCCTAAGCAGCTTCCAACAACAGGGGCATAGGAATACTTATATGCCGGGAATGGTACAGGCAATCTGTGTCCTCGATGTGCCTAACTCTTCCTCTAGCCCAAACAACGGGTCTGAATGGCCTGGATTATATATACATAACATAGTGGGCCTCTACACGAATCAAGAGTGGACGTCCCTTCTCAACTACTTTCATGTGGTGTGCCCCACCTGATTCAGGGATAAGTCTGATTTTTGGGACCTAGGTGTAACATGCTCTCACACATAGGATGGATGGGTTGGATTTCATGTATGCATCACGTGTGTCCCCTAATCTTTATGGGACCTCGATGGTTAAAAATAAACAAGATGAAGTGGTTGTACGCCTCTCCACGCCTAAGGTGATGAGATTTGAAACCTTATTAGCTGCCTATAAACTTCTCCAGATATAACCCGAGATGATGAGGTTTGAAACTTATTAGCTGCCTTTTAAACTTAGAGAGAGAGAGACTAACCACGAATTATTTATTTATTTATTTATTTTAGCTTGTTAGTACACTCACTGTCAGTTCACACATCACTATTAGCCACCCCACTATGGAATCGATGCCAAGACTTCAGTGTTGAAACGAGGTATCTTTCACTCGGTCTACCACTTGAGTTATGGTTCTGGGTGTACTAACCACAGATAATTGAATGGTCCAAATTCCAGATAATCAAGAACCGAGTAACACCATAAGGAAGTCTCCTTGCAACTCAGATAACGGTCCACTGTTCTTTAAACTGATAAATACAGAATAATAATAATAATAATAGCACGTGGATACAAAATCATGACTCAGTCGCACGTGGCCGCACGTTTGCCCCAATTGTCTGTCAACCTTCTTGAGAAGACCAACGATTGCGAGATGGTCCCCATCGTTATCACATGTTTCGCATCTCCAATTACTACTAAATAAATATCAATTAATATAATTGAAGAATGCACTTATAGTGCTTGTACTTGCATTGGTCCACTTGGACGGTCCAATTTATTGATTAAGATTGTTAATTAGGTCCAACCCATGTTTCATAGTCTACCATGCAAACGTCACACCAACCCAACAAACATTAACCATTAATTAACTGCTTTTAATATAGATGGTCAAGATTGCTTACAAAAAAAATAGGTCAAATCCACAATTTGATTGATCTATTTGTTAGGATGTATCACGGTTTACTTATGATCCTAAATATATAATTACTTTTGTTAGAGAATCATAGCTATCCCATCCATAGCCTGGAAAAAGAATGGTTATAGAAAATAAGGTAAATTAAGGATGGATTTGACTGTTGGATCAGTCTGATATTTGAGTGGTAGTACATAAATTGTGTTCTGGACTAAATGGACGGTTCAGATTGATTGATTGAATTGTCCAAATCAACCGATGCAACTAGCACTTATAACTTATTATGCTCTGTCAGCACTCGAGCATTTTTCAATATAACTATTACTATTTTATTCATTGTTTGAATAATCCATTATGAATTTATTATTATTATTATCATTCTTTCATTGTACCGTGGCAAGTGCGCTGCTTTTTAAACGGATAGATGTCACTTGTCAGGGAGCCCGTTATCTTTTGGTAGCAGCTGTTGTTTGAACGGAACTCTTTTGCAACTGTTGTAGCACCAAATCCTTGAAATATCATGAAAATTTTTGCCTTCTGGGACTGATAAATCACGAAATAGCATGATACTTGGTGCAGCCAAACACAACATTTAAGCACTCAATAGGATGAGAAAGGTTCTGAAACAGTGAATGTATTGTAAGTTATGATACAGCCTTTTCTTTTCTGTCCACATTTTGCATATGTAGAATATCCAAACCGTGGAAAAGGTGGGCCACACCGTGATGATCATCTTGATAGGAAATTAGACCGATTCAGACAAAACATCAAAATCAATCAACAGCCAATGGTACAAGTCGGTGTACTAGTGTAGATGGGCTTGGAAGCGCATTGGCTGGTGTACCACACACCAGCTATATAGCTGGTGTAGGTACGTGTCGTGCGAGCTCCGAGTTGTTTACGGTTCGAAGGAGTTCAATGTTACATGGGCCTCACAGTGATGTATTTATTATATCCACACGGTTTATCCATTTTTTGAGATCCTTTTAGAGAATTATCAAAAAATAAAAATAAAAAAATGAAGCATGTCTAAAGATCAACTGGACCACACCACAAATAGCAGTGGAATAATGATTTTTACGGTTAAAAAATTCATAGAACTCACCATAACATTTATTTTCCATCCAATTTGTTAGTAAAATCACAAAGAAGAGGACAAACAAATTTCATATTGATCCAAAACATCCGTGACCCCTAAAAGGGTTTCAGTGGTAGACATTCAAATCCCCCACTGCTTTTTGCAGTGTGGTCCACTTCATGGTTAGATCTATCATATTTTTAGTCTCAAGCCTTAAGACGATCTCGCTAAATGGATGGACGGTTTGGATATAACACATACCTCATGGTGAGACCCACATAACTTGCCGACGTCATAATGATGGTGGGGCCCACTTTTTGATTGGATTGTATATTCTACACGTGACGTGTTGGAGGGAGAGAAAGGGCTGGATCATCTCTTGGTTGGGATCTAATAGGTTCTAGTGGGATGGTCTGTTGTGCCTCCTATACCACTTAGTAAACTGTGTCCACCCTATCATGAGATTGGAGATTTTTCTCGGTCAATCAAGACCGTCCAATCAGTAGGCCATCTCATTGGATGAGCAGATGGTGAAACATGCATCTTTGGCTGATTTGTAGACTTCGTCTTTGTTTTCCTTGACCATGGTTCTAAATGTGTAAAAAAGAGCAATGATTCGGATGGTTACAAAAGTCCAACGGGTGATATCTTGCTGGAGATTCGTCCAGTTGTTGGGTCATTGATTGGATGGTCTAGATTTACCTATCATCAAAGTGCATGGATTAAGAGTTTCAATGCTGGACACTAATTACTTACATGTGCGCTTGATCTTGAACTTAATTTTCAAGGTTGAAGTAGTCAAAACCGTCTCATTCTCAAAAGCAGTTGAACAATGATTTTTTTATAAGCTGGCTTTATAACCGTCCAGTGTAATCTTGGATGGTCTAGATTTACCCATCATCAAAGTACATGGATTAAGAGTTTCAATGCTGGACATGGATTAAGAGTTTCAATGCTGGACACTAGTTACTTACGTGTGCGCTTGATCTTGAACTTAATTTTCATGGTTGAAGTAGTCAAAACCGTATCGCTCTCAAAGGCAGTTGGACTATGATTTTTCTATAAGCTGACTTTATAACCGTCCAGTCTAATCTTTGGATGGTCTAGATTTACCCATCATCAAAGTGCATGAATTAAGAGTTTCAATGCTGGACACTAGTTACGTGTGCGCTTGATCTTGAACTTAATTTTCATGGTTGAAGTAGCCAAAACCATCTTGTTCTCAAAGGCAGTTGGACTATGATTTTTCTATAAGCTGGCTTTATAACCGTCCAGTCTAATCTTGAATGGTCTAAATTTACCCATCATCAAAGTGCATGAATTAAGAGTTTCAATGCTGGACACTAGTTACATAGTGCGCGCTTGATTTTGAACTTAATTTTCACGGTTGAAGTAGTCAAAACCGTCTCGCTCTCAAAGGCAGTTGGACTATGATTTTTCTATAACCAGACTTTGTAACCGTCCCGTCTAATCTTGATGAGACCCGCATAGCTGTTACTGGGTTACCGCTTAGTGGTTGTTACACTTACCCTGTGGGGCCCACCTTGATGACTTTATTTCATATCCAAGCCATCTCATTTAAATACATTGTCCCAAAACCTAAGCAGATCTAAATATCTGATGGACCATGCCACCGTAAACAGACTATTAAAAGCTTTTTGTAGGCTACAAAAGTTTTGTATTAAGCTAATATTTGTATTTTACCTTCATCCAGTTCTCTGGTTGATCTTGTCAACGGCTTGGATGGCAAACATTATGGATCCGCTTACAGTGGGCCTTGGGAAATTTTTAATGGCGAGTGTTCAATCATCACTGTTTCTTGTCCTGAGATTTGGATATGCTTAGTTTTTGGGATAGTGTCATAAAATGGGATGTTAATTAGATGGACCGAATTGTTATATAACATATGATCAAGTTGGGCCATACGTTAAGGATAACACCCGCTAAGCTGTTATCCGCGTAACACCTGATCCACGTCCAATATTGATTGAAGCAGATTGGCTAGGGACTCCAAAGGCCTGACCATAATGTATTTGTTTCATCTATGTGGTCCACCCATTCTCCGTAATGTATTTGTTTCATCCATGCGGTCCACCCATTTTCCATATCATTTTATATTATGAGACCAAAAATGAGTTTGATCCAAATCTTAAGTAGACAGCACAGTTTTGATTGAATGCCCACCATTAAAAACTTTCTTGGGGGTTACAAAAGTTTTCATTCAAGCTGGTATATTTTTTTTTCCATTCATCCAAGTCTGTATGATCTAATCAACAAGTTAGATGTCAAATAACCATTACAGTGGGCCCTAGGACCTTTTTAATGGTGGACATTCAATCATTACTGTTTTCTGACGGTGTGGTCCACCTGAGATTTAGATCTATTTCATTCTTGGATCAAGCCCTAAAATTATCTTAAAAATGGATGGACGGCATGGATAAAACACATACATCATGATCCACGTAGCACCCACCACTAGTCACCTGGCTGGTGGCAGCGGCACTGACCAAACCGCGTCCATCCAGAAGATAAATCCAAACCTGTCATGTGCGGCAACATCCAAGCCGTCCAATAAGTTGCCCCGTCGATGATCAGGTTGTGAAAAATCAGCGGAGTACACTCATCAGATAGACCTCACTTGTAATTTTGTTATTTATTAATGGATGGACATTGCTTTCTATACATGCCACGGCCCACCGGATGAGTGGATGTGTGGCCTTGTAGCAGGTCCAACTTATTGGAAGGGTTGAATGTCAAACGCACAAGAAATATTGGAGGTTGCAGCTGGTTGGACAGTAACTTATGGTCCAATCTGTTGGACTTGGGACTTCTTTATTTAAACAAGGATTTGTTATTATTTTTATTTTATTTTATTTTAGGTTGGTGCACCTGCTCGGTTTCTGGTTGGTGGGCCACGTTAGATAGCCGTGTGATCTTGACCGTATGTTTTCCATTAAAGCTGACCCAGAAAAGAGACAGTTCTGTTTGGTGCTTTGTGAGCCCCACTATGATGTATGTATTTCATCCACGCCCTTTATTCATTTTTTCAGATTATTTTATGGTATGATTCTAAAAAATAGGTAGATCTAGATTTCAAGTTGAACACATAAGGAAACATTGTTGATTCAACACCCACTATTAAATAGCCACTTGGGTCATCGAAATTTTAGATCAAGTTGATATTTGTTTTTTCTTCTTTCATCCTGTATGATCTAGTCAATTAGTTAGATAAGGTTGGATGTCAAACAAATATTACGGGGTGATGAGGGTCGAATATTGCATATCAGACCTCGATTATTGTCTAATTTTATGTACATAATAAAGTCTAAAGTTATATTTTAAATGTGTTTTTATTGCAGGGTATAATAAAGAGCGTTGATTGAAAAAAAAGATATTAAAAGCGTGGATTTGACGCTCTGAAGTAACCAAAGCAAAAGGACAGACCCCAGATGACCAATATTAAAGAATTTACATGTCAGGAATCCGAGGAAATTAAGCCGTCCACGTTTAAAAAGGCCCAAAAATGGTCCAGAATGCAAGATCACATGGTTCTCACCATCTGATTGATTCGAAACTTCATACATGCTATGTGGGCCATAAATTAACCGTACATATTAAATTTTAGCCATTAAAGATCTCGGGAAGTGGGCCAACGGACAGATCAGCCTATTAATTTTCAATTTGGGGCCCACCTGATATCTGGAACTGCCTCAAAATTATTATTGACGGTTTAAATGAGATGAGAAATAATTTAGACGGTGAAGATTTTTAAAAATCATCACAGTGGACCCCATATGAATAAAGTATACATAGTGACAAGTGCACTACACGTGAATGGCAAATGGCAGAGACGGTTGACGGTCTCTGACCGAAAAGGAAAAAAAATAAAAATTTCCGTTTTCGGCTGCGTAATGCACGTCCACTGGCCTTTTTTGCGGTCGATAGTGGACCCCACACATGCCCCGTATGGATAATTCACACCGTCCATCTTGTAGAGGGCTTCGAGAGCTAGAAAACCATGCTGACCTTTTGCATCCATGCGTGCACATGTGTGCGATACAGGGGCCACAAAAGGGCTGCCCTATAGCGTTTAAATCTGATCTTTTAGTTATTTCTTCTCTGAGACATGCCAATGGACATTCAAAACTACTATTCTTGACTGAAATTTCGTCCTGAATCTAATGGACGGGGTGGATTTTTCAGAAAATACTTCTGTGGGGCCCACCGATCACAACAGCGAAATGGTGCGAAAGGTTTCGCACATCCGCGAAAACTGACTTTTCTAGGCGGTTTTGGCCCACCATCTTTGATCATATGGCAGATCTGAACCGTCTATCATGTACAGGACCCAATAAAATCCTAAAGGACGGTGTTTCTTTGGAATTTGGGTAAGGAAAGTGGCGCGTTTCGAGGCACTGAACTTGTCTGCGAAAAGGCTTTCGCTGCGCATGTGATAGCTTTCCAAATCCGATTCAAGTCCGATTTTCACCACTCCAGAAGCTATATAAGGAGGTTTTGGACGTGGGGAGCATTAAGAGACCTTGGGAGGAAGATCCAGAGCTTGAGGAGAGCCAGAGCCAGAGAGAGAGAAAAAAAAGAAGAAAGAAGGGAAGGATGTTTTTAATGTTTTTATTTTATTTTTATTTTTTTCCTAATTAATTTTATGGATTGCTAAGTTCTTAGCTAGGGCTGAGATGAAGCCCCTAATTTGATTGACTCTTGTTTATGTTGAATTTATTTTAATTGGATTGATTTCTTTTTTTTTCTAATGCGCTTTCCTGAGATTTCCATACTTCTCCATTCTATGAGCTCGACCAAAGTCTAGATATAGATGTTGTTTGGAATATTACTCTAAGTGCTTGTGTCTGACCATGAACAGGTTTCCTATAGAGGAAGAAACAGGATTTACATCTCTCCATGCCTGACTATGGATGGAAAGATGTGATCCATATGCTTTAAAGGATTATACATTCTGTGTGCCCGACCAAGGACATAGAGTGTACTTTGTTTATTTTGATATCAATCTGAATTAGGGTAAATCAACAGGTAAAATAAGGGTTAGGATAATTAGGGGTGGATTCGAAAGTCCTAGTCTTCTCCTGGATTGAATTTTTCTCCTAGTTCTCAGTTATTTTTCATAGATTTGTGTTAGTTTACTTATTAGTTTGCTAAAATATTTGTTGGATTAGTTAAGAAGAGTCTTAAATTTCGAATTGCGACAACCAGTCCTCGTGGGAACGATCTCGTAATACGTACCATATTTACATCTGATTCGTATACTTGCGAGTTAAAATCATTTAAATTAGATTGGTTGAAATTAAAACATCAAGTTTTTGGTGTCGTTGCCGGGGACTGTTTCGGTCCAAATTGAATTTAGGATTCTCTCTTATCATAGTTCATAGCCTTAGGATTTTACTAACTTTAGGTTAAAGTTTATTTTATTTTATTTTATTTTAAAAACTAACATATTTCCTGTTTTGTAGGGTCCTGATTTGAACTTCTATTTTGGTAATCCCTTTCTAAAATTCTCTACTTTTTCTAATTTCTATTTTTTAGGAATTTTCTAATTCTAGGCTTTCTTCTTAGAAATTTTCTAATTTTTAATTTTAGATTTAGATTCTTCTTTCAATTAACTTTCTATTTTCTAGTTTTAGAAATTTTTTCCTTTTTAGAAACTAACCGTTGCTTAAGATTTTTTTTTCTTTTCTTTTCTTTTCTTTCTAGCATTATTTTAGGAAATTGCTTTTGTTTTTACTTTTATTTTTACAGGAATTGAAAAAGGAAGCTGTTAAATAAGATTGTTTTCAAAAGGAGAAGCTACCAAATCTTCAAACATCCATCACCTTCTTTTTCGAATTCTTTCTTCTAATTCTTGTTTACATAGCTTTCTCTTGTTTTTAGGAATTCATAATTTTTAGTTCTAGTCTTATTTCTCTTAGGTTGCATCTTAGTTTAGTTTAGTTTTCTTTCCTACATTTCAGTTATTCAGTTTATGCTAGGGCGTAGATCTTTGAACATAGAACTAGCACCCTTTGATCCTGAAATAGAAAGAACCTTTCATAAAAGATCTAGAAATATCCTATTCGAAATGACAGACGAGAATGCAATTAAAGCGCTTAGAGATTATTCAGCTCCTGTCCAATTTAATGCGCCTTCATGCATAATGTTGCCAGCCACCACGGCAGCACACTTTGAACTTAAACCAGGGGTCATACAGTTGTTACCATCTTTCTATGGTTTAGATAAAGAGGATCCATATCATCATGTAAAAGAATTTCTAGACATTTGCTCGACCTTTAGGTTTCAAAACTTCTCAGATGATTCGATCCGTTTGCGCCTTTTTCCTTTTTCTTTGAAGGATAAGGCAAAAGCATGGTTGAATTCTCTAGGAGTTGGGACGATCACTACATGGGATCAACTGTCTAAGAAGTTCTTAAACAAATTCTTCCCTGTTCACAAAACAAATGCTCTCCGTAGAGAAATCACTAATTTCACGCAAAAAGAGGGAGAGCACTTTCATGAATGTTGGGAAAGATGGAAGGACTTGCTCCTTAAATGTCCACACCATGGCTTTGAGAAGTGGCAACAAGTTCAATACTTCTATGACGGTTT
Source organism: Magnolia kwangsiensis (assembly GCA_037074715.1). Classification (NCBI taxonomy): domain Eukaryota; kingdom Viridiplantae; phylum Streptophyta; class Magnoliopsida; order Magnoliales; family Magnoliaceae; genus Magnolia; species Magnolia kwangsiensis. The sequence continues at coordinate 122,660,284 of CM073578.1, read as the reverse complement.
GACACCTCAAAACCGTCTCATGGTTGATGCCACCAGTGGAGGGTCATTCATGACCAAAAGTGATGTCGAAGCATGGAATTTCTTTGAAACCTTGTGTGAAAATTCTCAACAATGGGACTACTCAAATAGAGGTGAAAGAAATCCCCAACTGTCAAAGAAAGGTGGTATATATGAGATAGGAGTCACGCCAAATATTTATACCATACTTGATAGCCTGACACAGAAAGTCGTTACTCTGATGTTGAATAATGGACCTCCACAAACAACTCAAATCGAGTCATGTGCTATATGTTCTAGTCTTGGCCATCCTACGCAGTCGTGTCCATCTAGTGCAGCATTTCCTGAATTTCTCTCCGAACAAGTACATGCTATGAACACCTTTCGGAGACCTGGGAATGATCCTTACTCAAATACCTACAACCCAGGGTGGGCTAGACATCCAAATCTTTCTTGGGCAAAAGGACCACAATAAGGAGGACCATCTGAAAATCCTCCTATGCAACCTTACCCACAAGTTGGTAGTCAACAACCTCAACAGTTTCTTCAATATCAACAAGCTCCTGCACAATCTAGGAAACCATCTCTTGAGGATATACTTAATCTTTTTATGCAGAGTTCTCTTCAATTTCAAAAAGACACCCAACAAACTTTACTAGCTAACCAGCAAAGCGTACATGCGAATGCTCAATCTATTGTCAAGCTGGAAGTTCAATTGGGTCAACTTGCTGCTACATTAAGTGAGAGAGAGAAGGGGAGGTTCCCTAGCCAACCTGTGGCAAATCCAAAAGGACAGTTTGAGATTGGCTCTAATTCAAATCAAGAACAATATCATGAGCAAGACAAATCTATCATTACCCTTAGGTCCGGTAAACAGATCGAGAACAAAGTAAAAATGCCTAGGGAAGAATCAAATTCCAAACCGGAAGAGCAAAATGAAGCGGAGAGACATACTATTGCATCTAGAGTCCAAAAGCACTCTGACCCTCCAGAAACCACTCCTGTATCATCCTATGTGCCTAAAGCACCTTTTCCTCAATGTCTGGCACCAGTTAAGAAAGGAAACAACTTTAATGAGATATTGGAGATGTTTAAGCAAGTGCAAATTAACATTCCATTGCTTGATGCTATCAAGTAAGTCCCTTCTTACGCTAAGTTTCTTAAAGATTTATGCACTCAGAAGCATAAGATGCATGTTCATAAGAAGGTCTTCCTTGCAGAGCAACTTAGCTCTATGATTCAACACAACACCCTTCCTAAATTTAGGGATCCAGGAGCTCCTACCATTTCTTGCGTCATTGGAGAGCATAAGATTAAGAAGGCATTGCTTGACTTAGGGGCGAGCGTTAATTTGTTGCCATATTTTGTATATGAGCAGCTAGGACTTGGTGAACTGAAACCCACTAAAATAACACTACAACTAGCTGATAGATCTGTCAAGGTGCCCCGTGGTGTTATTAAGGATGTGTTAATCCAAGTTGAAAAGTTTTATTTTCCAGTGGATTTCATCGTCGTAGATACTCAGCCTGTCCAGAATCCTACTAGTCAAATCCCGGTTATCCTAGGACGTCCATTCTTAGCCACATCCAATGCTATCATAGATTGCAGGAATGGAGTTATAAAGTTGTCTTTCGGTAATATGAAGCTTAAACTCAATGTTTTCAATACCGGACAACAACCGTCAGACTCAGATGATATATTTGAAGTGAATATGATTGAGAGTCTAGTGTTTGACTTTTTCTTTGAATCTTTTGAAGATACTCTTGAGACTTGCTTAGCGCATTTTGCAAATTCAAATGATCCCCTGTTACAAGAAATAGTGAATGCGTTACAAAATAATACCTCTACAGTTGTCATGAATCAAGAAAACCCGTATTCTGAAGTACCTCCTTTCCTGGATCCTAAATTCTTACCATTAAATGAGGATGAGTTAAAAATTGAACTGCAGAGTGAAACATCGGCGTTTGTTGAGACTACACCACCTACCACAAATTTTTCTGAATTTCATTTACTTGTAGTCTTTGATTCATCATGGTGTACTAACTTCGAACGTTTTTCTACCACAGGTGAATCATATATACTTTGGACACTTCAGACGATAAAAAGAACACTTTATGCTGAGGTCCTTCAATTTCTCTGGTTATTCACACTACAGGACATCCAAGTCCATTGCAAAATGGGCTTTTGGATGATCTTGTTGAAAAACCTTGTAAAAAATGTACCAAGATACTGGCCGATGGTCTATGATTGCTTTCATTACTTGTCTAGCTGAAGACGTTAAACTTATCGCTCCTGGGAGGCAACCCAGCTTTTCTTTTTATTTTTTTTCCTAGATAGTTAGTTTAATGTTTGTGGGTAACATTACTGCAAACCCTCACGAGACTACAACTCGTCCACTAGGGGTAACCTAGGGGTTTAAAGGCTTATTGCATACGCTAAATGCAGTCGAGAGCACCTGCGAAAGTGGTATAGGTAGGATTTTATTTTGTGATTTTATTTTAGTTTTATTATTTTTGTTGATTTCTCTCTTGTGCTGACTCGCTTTTAAGTTGCTATTTTTGGGAAAGCCTCTTAAATTCTCCGTCCAGGTACTATCTTTTCATCACTCCTCTTTTACTTTCATTGTCCTATATGCATTGCATGCTTATTTCTTTTACATTGAGGACAATGTAGATTTTAGGTTGGGGGTGGGAGATTAGGTAACCTAATCAGTATTTTCTTGGTCTTAAGCAAAAAGTGTGAAAATTTTTAAAATTTTTTAAATTTGAAGTGACTTTGAAGGATAGTTGTGATTTTAAAATTAAAAGATACGTGATGTTGGTAATTTATGACTCTTGGATTCAGTTGTCTGTTAGATTTCACATTTAAGTTTGAATTGTTAACCCGTGATTAGAAGTTGTAAACATTGATTGAGTCATGATTTCGCATATCACATCTCGCTTACACATTAAGGTTCCGGTTCGATATTAAATGATTAACTTGGTAATCTCTAAGCATGAATGGAATCAGCTTTAAAAAAAAATATTTTGTTCAGTAAAAGAAGAATTAAAAGGATAAGTCGCATAATCTTTACTATAGGTTTGCTCCCTATAGGTGTAGATTCAATGGTTGATGGTTAGAAAAAAAAAAAAAAAAATTAGGTGACAAGTTTTCACCATAGGTTTGCTCCCTATAGGTGAGGATTTGATTCCCCTCTTTAGCGTTACTGTTTATGAAAAAAATCAAAGGTTGGTATAATGAAAAGTTAACCTGTCAGGCAAGTGTTGGTTTTAGTTGTCATGCATTCCATTATTACTTACCAATGATATCATGAAAATGACAATTGGATCTCTTAACAGTGGTAAGCCGAGATTACACTATACACTCATGGAACTCAATGTTTGGAATGTTCTAATAAATGGATTAATACTTTGAACTTGATTATGAAGTTTACCATGAGCTTGATTCCTAGAGAAAATTCTAAACACCATTCATGAATCTTAAAATTCTCACATCTCAACTATCTGTTCACAAGTCACTTGGGTTTAAAGGAATTGCTCTTTTATTTTTGAAATTATTTTTCGCATGTTTTGCTCGGGACTAGCAAAATGCTGGTTGGGGGTTGTGATGAGGGTCGAATATTGCATATCAGACCCTGATTATTGCCTAATTTTATGTACATGATAAAGCCTAAAGTTATATTTTAAATGTGTTTTTATTGCAGGTTGTAATAAAGAGCGTTGATTGAAAAAAAGGATATTAAAAGCGTGGATTTGACGCTCTGAAGTAACCAAAGCAAAAGGACAGACCCCGGAGGACCAATATTGAAGAATTTACATGTCAAGAACCCGAGGAAATCAAGCCGTCCACGTTTAAAAAGGCCCGAAAATGGTCCAGAATGCAAGATCACATGGTTCTCACCATCTGATTGATTCGAAACTTCATACATGCGATGTAGGCCATAAATTAACCGTACATATTAAATTTTAGCCATTAAAGATCTCGAAAAGTGGGCCAACGGATAGATCAGCCCATTAATCTTCAATTTGGGGCTCACCTGATATCTGGAACTGCCTCAAAATTATTATTGACTGTTTAAATGAGATGAGAAATAATTTAGATGATGAAGATTTCTGAAAATCATCACAGTGGACCCCACATGAATAAAGTGTGCATAGTGCACAAGTGCACTACACGTGCATGGCAAACGGCAGAGACGGTTAACCGTCTCTGACCGAAAAAGAAAAAAAAATGGAAATTTCCGTTTTCGGCTGCGTAAAGCACGTCCGCTGGCCCTTTTTGCGGTCGATAGTGGACCCCACACATGCCCCGTATGGATAATCCACACCGTCCATCTTATAGAGGGCTTCGAGAGCTACAAAACCATGCTGACCTTTTGCATCCATGCATGCACATGTGTGCGATACAGGGGCCACAAAAGGGCTGCCCTGTAGCGTTCAAATCTGATTTTTTAGTTATTTCTTCTCTGAGACATGCTAATGGACATTCAAAACTACCCATTCTTAACTGAAATTTTATCTTGAATCCAATGGACGGGGTGGATTTTTCAGAAAATGCTTGTGGGGCCCACCGATCACAACGGAAAAATGGTGCGAAAGGTTTCGCACATCCGTGAAAACTGACTTTTCTAGGCGATTTTGGCCCACCATCTTTGATCATATGGCAGATCTAAACCGTCTATCATGTGGAGGACCCAATAAAATCCTAAAGGACGGTGTTTCTTTGGAATTTAAGCAAGGAAAGTGGCGCGTTTCGAGGCACTGAACTTGGCTGCGAAAAGGCTTTTGGCGCGCATGCGATAGCTTTCCAAATCCGATTCAAGTCTGATTTTCACCACTCCAGCAGCTATATAAGGAGGTTTTGGACGTGGAGAGCATTGAGAGACCTTGGGAGAAAGATCCAGAGCTTGAGGAGAGCCAGAGCCAGAAAGAGAGAAAAAGAAGAAGAAAGAAGGGAAGGATGTTTTTAATGTTTTTATTTTATATTTTTTTTTTCCTAATTAATTTTATGGATTGCTAAACTTCTTAGCTAGGGCTGAGATGAAGCCCCTAATTTGATTGACTCTTGTTTATGTTGAATTTATTTTAATTGGATTGATTTGTTTTTTTTTCTAGTGTGTTTTCCTGAGATTTCCATACTTCTCCATTCTATGAGCTCGACTAAAGTCTAGATATGGATGTTGTTTGGAATATTACTCTAGGTGCTTGTGTCTGACCATGAACAGGTTTCCTATAGAGGAAGAAACAGGATTTACATCTCTCCATGCCTGACCATGGATGGAAAGATGTGATCCATATGCTTTAAAGGATTATACATTCTATGTGCCCGACCAAGGACATAGAGTATACTTTGTTTATTTTGATATCAATCTGAATTAGGGTGAATCAACAGGTAAAATAAGGGTTAGGATAATTAGGGGTGGATTCGAAAGTCCTAGTCTTCTCCTGGATTGAATTTTTCTCATAGTTCTCAGTTATTTTCCATAGATTTGTGTTAGTTTACTTATTAGTTTGCTAAAATATTTGTTGGATTAGTTAAGAAGAGTCTTAAATTTCGAATTGCGACAACCAGTCCTCGTGGGAATGATCTCGTAATACGTACCATATTTACATCTGATTCATATACTTGCGAGTTAAAATCATTTAAATTAGATTGGTTGAAATTAAAACATCACGGGGGACTGAGGTTTTTAATGGTGAACAATAAATCACTACTGTTTTCTATGGTATGGTCCACCTAAGATTTATATCCCTCATTTTTTAAATCGTAACTTAAAATATCATGATCTACAACTTAAAGTTGTAGAAAGACTAACTCTACTCCTAAGATACCATAGCAGGAGCTGCTAGGCAGTAGTTAAACTAAGCTAAGCTATGCTAAGAAGAAAAAGTAAAAAACATAATAAATAAATAAATGTACTTGGCATAGGGCATGAAATTTTACTTCAATTTCATCTTTTATAGATCATGGAGGCAGTGAAACCCTCATTAAGGTTATTACGTGGCTTCTAGATCTTTCATACTCATGTTGCTAGATTTTTGGATTAAAAATAAAAAAATCTCCTCGGGAAGAACTGAAAACTCTTGACCAGGAAAGTCTTTAAAACGTTAGAAAGCATCAAATATCATATTTCCTCTCCTACACGTAGATGCTCTTCTATTAGATTCTTCTTGAGCATCTTTTCCTTAGGGCATGTTTGATTTTCAGTAACTATGCAAATACCTGTGAAATAAGTAATTATTATCATTTCATCCATTTAAAAATCTACTATACTTTTTGCCTAAGAAATGGTTTAAAAGAGTTATTTTAAAATTTTGAACTCCAAGGTGATGTATATGATAAATTCATTCTATCCAGTCCTTTTAACACGATATTTTAAGGCATGAATCGAAAAATGAGGCAGATTGAACACTCAAATGGCCCACACCAAAAGAAACAGTGGGCTGAGAGGTTTTTAATGGTAAGTATTTGATTCCCTTTTTCTAGTGGCATGGTTCACTTGAGCTTTCGATATACCTCGTTTTTTGGTTCATACCATAAATTCATCAGGCATAATAAATTAACGGTGTGGATAAGTGATACACATCATAGTGGGACTCACAAATATATTGTGGCGTTCTCGATTTTCATATTGAAAATACATGTCATCGAAAAAAGTGAGGTAAATACAGGGGAAATAATTATTACATATTTTCACAGTATTTTTCTGTGAAGTAAAAATTCAAACAAGCCCTTAACCACGGTCGTTCATCTGAACAACCTACCTAGATCACTTGGTTCCTAGCCAGAGAGACATCTACTATAGGTCTATTACCTGTGATGGGTCAAATTCATCCAATATTAATTCATTATTGGGCATATCATATCCTTTCTTTAAGCCCGTTATCGTTTTGTTTGTTCCAATCAGGGCATGGTTGCGGACCCTACGAGGTTGATGTGTATGTTTCTCTTTATTTGGATTTCTTTGAACCCCAGACTATTTTATAGGCCTTCAGGATCTTCTTGAATGTTACGGTCTTTCCGAATGTCTCTGAGAATATCTCCGATTTTGAAAGGACTATGAGAGACAGCCTTACTAAGAAGATCATAACTGAATTTGTGAGATCTATTTTTTAGGCGGATGTCTTATGGTTGTAGTGAGCACATAGCCTCATTAATGGGCACAATAATCATAGCCACATGACCTATACTGATTTGCTCTTCAAAAGACACGCTTAAAATGCTCGTGCCTTCATATTTATTAGAGACGTTGAATGTAATGCCAACCATGATACTCTTAGGTAAGAGTATATTTTGCGTCAGTTGTGATTTCGTGATGTCGTGTGGCCTTTGATTGGCCCACGTTAGGGCACAAAAAATAGGTGTAAACATGATGTATGCAACATTCTTGATTGATCTCATGCTGTGAGTCCTAAAATTAGTCAGATTCAAAGCACAGGTAGAGCACAACATATGGAATAAATTGAGAGGGAACAGGCAGCCTTGATATGAGGGGCCCATAGAAATGCCTATGAGAAATCCACTCCATTCAGTTTTGCAAGACCACAGTTGGATAGGAGTTTAAAAATCAGGCAAATCTAAAACTCATGTGGGTCATACCACACAAAATATATAGCAGGGATTGAATGCTACCATTGGAAACGATAGGGCCACAAAAGTTGTTTTAAGATAATATTTGAGCTTACAATTTATTTGGCTTGAAATTCGTTCATTGGTATGTGTGTATGGTGTAGGGCATACCAATGTCTTCTACAGCTTGATCAAAACTAAACACTATTAACTGAAGCATCAGGACAGATGAAGACACTATGAACAATCATCTATCATCTGGAGATGATGCAATTTAACTGCTTATTCAACCCCCTATAAATAAAATCAAGCGATTATCTCTGACCCAAATTGTCTCTGACCCAAAATCCTGCTGTGGTCTTGCAAAACTGATGGATGGATTTATGGCGGGCATCTCTATGCCCCAAGCAGCTTCCAACAACAGGGGCATAGAAACATTTATGTGCCGGGAATTAATGGCACAGGCAACCCATGTCCTCAATGTGCCTAACCCTTCCTCTAGCCCAAACAACGGGTCTGAATGGCCTAGATTACATATACACAACACAGTGGACCTCTACACAAATCAAGGGTGGACATTCCTTCTCAACTACTTTCATGTGGTGTGCCCCACTTGATTCACGGATAAATCTGATTTTTGGGACTTACGAGTAACATGCTCTGACACATAGGATGGATGGGTTGGAATTCATGCATGCATGCCCCCACATCTTTACGGGTCCTCGATGCATGGTTAAAATAAACAAGCTGAACTGGTTGTACGCCTTTCCACACACGTAAGGTGATGAGATTTGAAACGTCATTAGCTGCCTTTAAACTTCTCCAGAGATAACCTAAGGTGATGAGGTTTGAAACTCATTAGCTGCCTTTTAACTTAGAGAGAGAGAGAGAGAGAGAGAGAGGGAATAATCACAAATATGTAAATGGTCCAATTCCATATAATCAAGAACCTAGTAACACCCATGAGGAGGTCTCATTGCAACTCAGATAACTGTCCGTTAAACTGATAAATACAAAATAATAATAATAATAATAGCATGTGGATACAAAACCATGACTTGGTCGCATGTGGCTACACGTTTGCCGCAATTGTCTGTCAACCTTCTTGAGATGAACGACGATTGCGACAGGGTCCCCATCGTTATCACATGTTTCACATGTCTAATTACTACTAAATAAATATCAATTGGTATAATTGAAGAATGCACTTAGAGTGCGTGTACTTGCATTGGTTCATTTGGGCAGTCCAATTTATTAATCAAGATTGTTAATTAGGTTAAACCCATGTTTCATAGTCTACCATACAAACATTACACCAACCCAACAAACAATAACCATTGATCAATGGGTTTTAATATGAACGGTCAAGATTGCTTACAAAAAAATAGGTCACATCTGATTGATCTATTTGTTAGGATGCATCACGGATTGCTTATCATCCTAAAGAATTACTTTTGTTAGAGAATCATAGCCATCACATCCGTAGCTTAGAAAAAGAATGGTTAAAGAAAATAAGGTAAATCAAGGATGGATTTGACTGTTCGATCAGTCTGATTTTTCACTAATCATCTATAAAATGTGTTCTGGACTAAATGGACGGTTCAGATTGATTGATGGAATTGTCCAAATCAACTTATGCAACTAGCACTTATAACTTACCGTGCTCTGTCAGCACTTGAGCATTTTTCAACATAACTATTACTATTTTATTCCTTGTTTGAATATCTATTATGAATTTTTTTTTTTTATTATCATTCTTTCATCGTACGGTAAGCAGGTGTGCTGCTTTTAATCCGATAGCCGTTATCTTTTGGTAGCAGCTGCCTTTTAACTTAGAAAGAGAGAGACTAATCACAGATAAGCAAATGGTCCAATTCCAGATAATCAAGAGCCTAGTAACACCCATGAGGAGGTCTCCTTGCAACTCAGATAACTACCCGTAAAACTGATAAATACAAAATAATAATAATAATAATAATAATAATAATAATAATAATAGCATGTGGACACAAAACCATGACTTGGTCGCACGTGGCTACACTTTTGCTGCAATTGTCTGTCAACCTTCTTGAGAAGAACAAGGACTGCGACATGGTCCCATCGTTTATCACATGTTTCACATCTCTAATTACTACTAAATAAAAATCAATTGATATAAGTGAAGAATGCACTGATAGTGCATGTACTTGCATTGGTCCATTTGGGCGGTCCTTTATTGATCAAGATTGTTAATTAGGTTAAACTCATGTTTCATGGTCTACCATTCAAACATTACACCAACCCAACAAACATTAACCATTGATCAAGTGGTTTTAATATGGATGGCCAAGATTGCTTAAAAAATAAGTCACATTGACAATTTGAATGATCTATTTGTTAGTATGCATCATAGATTACTTATCATCCTAAAGAATTACTTTTGTTAGAGAATCATAGCTATCCTATCCATAGCTTGGAAAAAAGAATGGTTATAGGAAATAAGGTAAATCAAGGATGGATTTGACTGTTCGATCAGTCTGATTTCGCAATAGTAGACCAAAAATGTGCTCTGGACTAAATGGATGGTTCAGATTGATTGATTGAATTGTCCAAATCAACTTATGCAACTAGCACTTATAACTCATTGTGCGCTGTCAGCCCTCAAGCATTTTTCAATATAACTATTGCTATTTTATTCCTTGTTTGAATATCCATTATGAATTTTTTATTATTATTATCTTGCATTCATCATACCGTGAGCAAGTGTGCTGCTTCTTAATCCGATAGTCGTTTTCTTTTGGTAGCAGCTGTTTTTTGAATGGAGCTCTTTTGCTTCATTTACGGAGACTTTTGTAGCACCAAATCCTTGAAAGATCATGAAATTTTTCGCATTTAGGGACTGATTAATCATGAAATTTCATGATACTTGGTACAGGTAAACACAACCTTTAAGCACTCAATGGTACACCCTGATCCTTAGCTCAAGTGGTAGAGTAAGTGAAAGATATCTCGTTTCAACATTGAGATCTTGGTATTGATTCCCTAGTGCGGGTGGCTAACACTGATGTGTGAATTGACAAAAAAAAAAGCACCCAATAGGATGAGAGAGGTTCTGAAACAGTATATGTATAGTAAGTTATGATACAGCCTTTTCTTTTTCAGTTGGGATTTAATGGATTCTAGTGTCTTTGGCTGATTTGTAGACTTCCTTGTTTTTTTTTTTCTTTCCTTCGACCATGGTTCTAACAGTGTGAAAATGGGCAATGATTCAGATGGTTACAAAAGTCCAACGGGTGATATCTTGCTGGAGATTCGTCCAGTTGGTGGGCCACTGATTGGATGGTCTGGATTATTTTTTTTTGAAAGATAACTGATATTAATAAGGAAAAACGAAAGTAAAAGCGAGCTAAAATCTGCTGAGAGAGCAGAGATTAACTAGACCCCAAAATAAGAGCATCTACATCTTTAAGAATATCAAAGTGAGAGGCTCATTCGGCAATAAGACATTTGACAATGGAACAAACTACACAAGGCAATCTTGATTCGTTTCGGAAGCATCGGTTGTTTCTTTCTATCCACACAGACCACCACATGGCAAGAATCGCCATCCGCCATAGCTAGGTTTTCAAGAGGCCTAGTCTAATGTCGTGTCAAGCTTTCAGGGCGAGGTCAATGTCTTTGGGAAAGCACCAGCTAATTCTGAAACAAGAAAAGAGGTCTAACCATATGATGGAGACAAACGGGCAATGGATAAGCAAATGTGTCACTGTTTCTTCCGCTTTTAAGCAACACATACAAACGTTGGTTACGATCATTCCTATTTTTCTAAGGTTATCCACTGTTAGGATTTTCCTGTTCCCTGCTAACCACCCAAATACCTGTAACTTCAGGGGAACCGGATACTTCCATATGAAGTGAAGGCCGTGAGAGGTAGTGTTGCCGAACTTTAGAAGAAGCTGATTATATAATGATCTAACTGAAAAGGTTGAGGAAGGATCAACCTTCCACAACAGGTTGTCGCAGTTCATCCGATTTGGATGGGCCTGTTGGATGAAGTCGAGTAAATTGGCATAATCATCGATTTCCCAATCCTCCGAGTTTCTTCGGCATTGAATGTTCCATACCACTCTACCAGCTACTATTGAGTAATTTTCAGCAATGGAACTGTCTTGCTTAACAGCTAACCAGTATATGATGGGAAACTTGACTTTCAAAGGAGTGTCCCCTAACCAGATATCAGTCCAGAAATAGATATTCTCACCATTGCCAACTTCAAATCCTATCCTTTGAAGGACTTCCTTCTGCATGCACATAATGCCTTTCCAAATTGCTGAGGCCCTATAAAGGGTGGAATTGTTTGTCCACCAGCCACCGTCCGAGCACCCATACTTGCATTTAATGATTTTGTTCCACAAGCTGTCTTTCTTGATGCCTAGCCTCCACACCCATTTCCCCAACAGCGCACGATTCATCGTTTTAAGGTCTTTAATTCTAGCCCCGCCATCTTTAATGTGAGTGCAGACCTACTTCCATTCCATGAGATTAAAGCTTTTCCTGTCTTCCTTTCCATGCCATAGGAAGTTACGCCTGAGCAAATCGGTGGATTTTCACACCTCAGCAGGGCAACGAAATAGGGACATGAAGTACATGGGCAGATTAGACAGGGTAGCCTTGATCAGAGTAAGCCGACATCCAATCGACAAATATCGACTTTTCCAGGCAGCGAGATGATGTTGAAATCCGTAGATGACCTTGTCCCAATGGTGCTTCTTGGGACGACCAATGCATAGGGGAAGGCCAACAAATGTTGTCGGGAACAACGCAGAAGAACATCTCATCATCTCCGCAAATTCCTTAACTTCGTTGGTATCCATATTGACCCCGTAAATTTTGGATGGTCTGGATTTACCCATCATCAAAGTGCATAGGGCCCACCTTAATGAATTTATTTCACATCCAAGCTGCCCGTTCTTTCATCTCAGTAATTTATCCCAAAACCTAAGCAGATCCAAATCTCTGATGGACCACACCATTGGAAAAAGTGGCACATTTTTTGTTAGCCTGTTAGTACACAACAGTGTCATTTAAGCGTGCGTGTGTGGGGTGTGTGTGCGGGTGGCGTGAGTGTGTGGGGGTGTGTGTGCATGTGTCAAAAAAAAAAAAAAAAAAACCCAAGTCAGTTGACACTTTACTGTTAGCCGCCGGCCCACCCCCACTAGGGATCGATACCAAGACCTTGGTGTTGAAAGGAGGTATCTTTCACTCTGTCTACTACTTGACCTTTCATACAGTTCTGATTGACCTTATCAACAGGCAAATAAAAATTACAGATCTTCTTGCAGTGGTCCTTAAGAAGTTTTTAATGATGAGCATTCAATTATAGTTGTTTCTTGTGGTGTGGTCCACCTGATCTTTGGATATGCTTAATTTTAGGTAAATTAATTGTTCTAAAATGGAATGCAAAGAAGATGGACAGAATGGATATATAAGATATGATCAAGGTCATTAAGGGTAACACCCGTTAAGCTGTTACCCGCGTTCAATCTTGATCGCGTAGTTGGCATTGCTGGGCCCACCACCAGTTAGTTTCCGTCCACCAAGAAGATAACTTCAAACCTGTCATGTGCGGCAACATCCAACCCGTTCAAATAGGTTGGCCCCATCTAGGATCAGGTTGTGAAAAATCATCCGGATCCACTCATAAGGTGGACCACACTTGTAATTTTGTTATTTATTAATGGATGGACATTGTTTTCTATACATGTCACGGTTGGACCTGATGAGTGGATGTGGCCATGTGGTGGGTCCAACTATTGGAAGGGTTGAATGTCAAACGCACGTTTGGTTTGTATGTTAGCTAGGTTGGTGCACCTGCCACGGTCCACCGTATGTTTTCTATTAATGCTGACAGGGAAACGAGACAGTTCTGATTGGTGTTCTGTGGGCCCCACCATGATGTATGGGTTTCATCCACGCCGTTCGTTCATTTTTTTCAGATCATTTTATTATATGAACTCAAAAATGAGATAGATCCAGATTTGGTGTTGACCACATCAGGAAACAGTGTTGATTGAACACCCACTATTAAATACACACACAAATTTTGGATCAAGTTGATATTTGTTTTTTCTTCCTTCATCTAAGTTTATATGATCTAATAAACAGGTTTAACAAGGTTCGATGACAAATAAACATTACAGTGGGCCTATGAGGTTTTCTCCTATGGTGTGTTTCACCTGAGATCTAAATCCCTCATTTTCGTAATCAAGCCCTAAAATGACATGGAAAATTGGATGGACAGTATGGATAAAACACATGGATCATGGTGGGGCCCACAGCTTCGGCCACTAGCCTGGCTAGTGGCAGCGTCACTAGCCAAACCGGATCGGACTTTACCGTGCTGGTATTGCATTCTAAAGAGTTGGCCGATTTCCTACACTTTGCAGGAAGTTCTTGCTGGGATGCTAAGTGGCTCTAATCGGCCAAATTCAAATACAACAATGTCCTCAAGATCTAACCTAGGATCTATGTAAAAGTTGAGACCTAACTTATGATTTCAGATTTATGAAGACTCACTACGGGAATAAGGCCATAACTGTAAAGGATAGTGAGCTATTAAGGAAACCTAGCGAGGGTTTTGCTGCTTCACAAAGCCTATGAAAAGAGGACGTGGTGAAAAGCTCGACACCTATGCATGCTAAACACAATCTATCTTCGTTATTTTCACACTTATCTTAGCATAGCCTAGTTTAGCCTTAGTCTTAACGTAGAATTGTTATTGTTCAGTGCCACTACTACAGTACCATAGAAATAGCATAATCATCCACAACCTTTTGTCGTTAAATTCTAATCAACTAAGTTCTTATTTGGGAGATCAAACCTTATAGTTACATTCTGCTAACCGCCCACCTAGATTTCCTGTTCATATGAACGAATCAGGTTTTTATATCTTTGTTTTTCTCTAATATTTTTACCCAATCATTGCAATGAGCATCATCTATATAATAATAAATTTAGCATTGTTTTTAGCCTTCTTTTATTTGTTTATCTTCATTTTTTTGTTAGAAATACATTAGCGGTAATTATTGGTGAAATCAAAATATTATACTTAAGGCAAAAAGAATCAATCAGGAATGGCTAACCCCCATCTTATACAAATCGTCCGATGGTTGAGAAGGTAGTTGGGATTTGGTCTCAATCAGTCCATTTTGGTGGAGGTACCAACATTTGTTGAGTACAACTCTGACACGTCCACACTTCCTAATCACACATATAAACCGAATACATGCCCTTGTTCTCACACGTGATTTTGGATTGAATTGCGCCAACATACGATGGACCCTAGGGAGGTTTCAATTGTGTGAGCATTTGCCTATCCACTTTTTATTGTCATGTAACCCGGTTGAGTTTTGGATTTCCCATATGTTTTAGCTCATCTAGTAACATGATCTCGTAAAATGGAAGGATGGATGGATTTCTCACAAACAAATGGTGGGCATCACCCAGCTTCACATCCTAGGAAGTTCCTACAAAGGCTTTTGCACGTCCAACCTGATCAACTAGAAACACTAACCACCTGGGGAAATGATCACGAATGTTGACATATTTGGTAATTACCCATACATTTGAGATGTGTGGGCCCCACCATGATGTGTGATTTGATTCTATAGGGGAATATTTGGGATGGACCCACTATAAACTCTTCTTATGGATTGTAAGGTCCACCTTTTTGTGCATGTTTCTGTAAAACATGGTCTTTGATATAAATTAAACCCATGGATCTCATGAATCCATTATGTATTTGATATTTAAATTTGCCATAGCTGAAATGCTAACCGTCTAAAAGTTTCGGAGGAGATGAGGATGAGTGATAACATTTCATCCAACAGTCATCGGGTACACCCCACCAGCATGATGGTCTTTTTGAAACTCAGGCAATCCTAAAACATAGATAGTGAAAACATGGAGGTCGTCTCACTCCATTGTAGTCCGAAGGGAGCAGTTTCAGTCAGGTCAGGTAAAACCCATGACGCAGTGTCATTTTGTTATCCAGCCAAACACTCCTTAGAGAGGGACCCACTAATTTTCAATGGGTTGTCTAGTACTCGAGTATAATGTTTGGCGGACCAATAAAATGGTGTCACATCATGTGGTTCGACGAAATTTAGAATTATCCTGACTAATCCCTAGCTTAAAGCGATTTGGACTCTCGCTGGACTGTCCTAAGAAGAATTGCAGGTCTTATAGCTATCATATAAAAAATTTCTTTTAATTTGAGTGAAAAACAACAATTACATAAAAACTTTAAAAGTATGTCTCCATTTCTTACGCCTTTCTTGAATTTGATGGGAAATATCCTTCTTGATCTTTCCATTCTTATGAATTATCAACTCAGTATATCGGAAATGATTATTTTGGAAAACTTCTTGGTCAATCAATAATCTTAATTAATTCTTCATTTACTCCTGCTGTTACTAAAATTGTACTTCACATGCTTTGTTTTAGTGTAACTTATTTTAAATCCTCGGTTCCTAAAGCACCTTTCTATAAATTTAACTGTATTTTTACGTCCTCCCTCATCTTCTCAATCAAAGCTAAACACCATGAGATCTTTGTATAAATGCTTCATTAACTCGTCCATAACCAATGTAAAAAAGGTTTTGGCTCAATAACCACCCCTGGTGTAAGCCTATGGTAACAAGAAACTCGCTTCTCTCCATTAGTAGTCATTGTATTTGTTACCATTTTACGTGTACATATCTTTAATCATGTCAATATATCATCTCAAAAATTTCTCTTTCTTAACACCCACTAAATTAATTCTCTAATGACCTCATTATAGGCTTACTCCAAGTCAATAAAGACCATGTGGAGATCCTTACTCCTCTCTCTATATTTCTACCAATTACCTATGTAAGAAGATAGTTTCAATGGCAAGGCTCCCCATAACAAAGGACAAGAGCATGTCTGGTTTTACCAAATATTATGAAATTATTCACTAAATTAAATTGATAAATATTCACTAAATTAAATTAATAAATCATCAAATATCATGATACTTGTACACATTTCATGATCTGTAATGCGAAAAACATACTGAAATGTATTTGATTTTGATGAGGTGTAACACCTTCACAAAAATCAATTCAATAGAGATTAAACGATGGGCTAACATGACTTCATTTGTACCGAGGGCCTAGCTATCTAATTTCACGATGGGCTAACATGACTTCATTTGTACCGAGGGCCTAGCCATCTAATTTCAATTTAAGTGGCTTAATGTTGGACTTGAAACACACAAAATTGCAATTAGGGCTTTGGATGCCATTTTGGCACTTTTGTTTGTAATGAACTTAGGGCTTATTTAATAAAGAAGAAAGTAAATAAAAATAAATCAAAATTGTAATGATGATTTCTACTTCTATGAGATTAGATTTCAAAGTTTGAAATGTATTTGATTTTTAATGAAAGCTTACATGAAATCTAGCTCATATGTATTAGACAACGGTTTTCTCATATCTTACTACAGTAAAAGCAGACACTAACGCTTATGATGACGATATTGGATTTGGTAGTTTTCTTCAAAATCAAATATGAAAAATTTTAAGTTAAAAGATAATATTTTTATTTTCTGCTTAAACCTCATAATTTAATTCAATAGAGCAACCAAACATGTCCTTAGTAAATGCGAACTATATTAATTTCCAAGTGATTGGGGTTGTATATAGGCATTAGTAATAAAATAAAACTGTTGAAATTCATCAATCCAATGGCCTTACGTACTTAAAAGTATGCATTCAATTCCGTGGATAGTATATCTTATGTTGGATGGCTGTTTACATAGTCTAGGCTTGTCATGCCATCAGATTATGTGATATTTCTCAATATCTATTGGAAAAATGCATTGCATTGCTTTAGATGGATAAATGCTATCATTACAAATGATGATATGTCTAGAAATACAATGGTATTTGTCTAATCTCACATTTGGGATCGAACTCATTCATTGGGAAAAACACTATAATGCATGAAATTAGTGTTTGGTAAATGTTGGAAATGTAATTAATGGACTAGATTTTATAACTAATGTTAGTCACTTTGGTAGTTATTAGAATTGTAATTAATGGATGAGATTTTATAACTAATGTCAGTCACCAATATTCATTTGCAGCTCTAGTGCCACATATAAAGCGCATATATCGATAGATAGTGTGAATAAAAGACATGCATTAACATGAGGCTCATGGATACCCGAAATTCCGCTACTCTCACTCCGATCTACTCTCATCTAAACCAGGCATTGTGTCCGACATCCAAACCGTGCATCTCATGGCCCCCACTATCTATAAGCCCCAAAAAAATAAATAAAATTGAATGAGTAGGCCACCTAAGGAGATTATTGGCTTAAGCCAAAAAAGGGCCATCTGATGCAAGAACAATGTACTCAATCTGTCAATCGTCTTATCTATATTATTTTCACATAGCTTTGCATTAATGCCATGGATTTAGTTAACATATTATAATTCAAGATTATTATCAACTGTCTGGGTGGTGTAGTTGGTCATCACGTTAGTCTCACACACTAAAGGTCCCCGGTTCGAACCCGGGCTCAGACATTTTATTTTTATTTTTTTAATTTTCGCACATGGCCTGGCTCAGGTCAATGGCTATTTAAAACAAATGGACCCTAGCCCGCCCTAGTGAGTATGCAAAACCAGAGCCGTAGCTGAGCTTGGCCACCCACTTTCATGAGATCTTGGCTGTTCGTTTAAGCGTGGTAAAATCCTTCATGATAATTGACGGCAAATGATATTGAAATCCCAAATGGGTCCGGGAAGGCCGTGCTTATGGGCGCTTATGCAAAGCCCGGCCAACGACTAGGTGAAAGAAATAGACCCCGAACCAGCACGCAATGAGTGTGCACAACTCAAGCCTGTGTGCGGGTCGAGCCCGAGCTTGGCTGTTCATCAAGTGTGCCAAATCATGCATTGTATGTGACAAAAATGCCTTTGGAATCCTAAACAGGCCGGGTCAGGCCATGCTGACGGGTTCATAAGGACAGCCGGAGACCGGTCCAGTTATAAAACGGGCTTAAATTTTGGACCCGAGTTCGCTCAGACCCATTATCCCAGGCGGGGAAGGCTGGCTTTCCAACCGGCCCTTTGACAACCCTACCTATGTGGGTTGCTTTCCCAGGCCAATAGCGACGTGGGTGGAACCTTTTGTAAGATCTAGCTCATCCATCAAGCTCGTTACCTCATTTTAAACATAAAACCCAAAAACAGAACGTTGAATCAATCAAGTGGCATAGTATAGTGGGGCTTTCTTTTGTAAGAAATTCAAAGTAAAAATTATTGGACTTCAAAATAAATGCAACATGATAATGAGTTCTTCAGAAGGCGTGGGAGCCTGGTGGAACGGGGGAGGACTCGGGATGATCTAATATCGATATAGACCAAGCCAAAAGGAAACCTTTGGCTGAAACACCCACCGTTACTTTCGTGTGGGGCCCACTATTATGTTTATACTCCTTCCCATCCATTCATCTGATATCCCTCGTCATGATAAAAGTTGACGCGGGGAAGGATGTGAGGTCGAGCACCGCCTTCCTTAAGGGGATAACTGTTCGGAATTCACAGAACTTCTCTAAACTCCTCACAAAGACTTCCTCAATCCACAAGGAAAAGAACAAGAAAATTGAAAAATAAATTTTATAAAATTTGAAATTGATTAATGAATGAAATAAATGAGTTCATAACCCTTTAAATAGGGATACTGAGCAATGGGAGAAATGTTATAATCAAACTACAACTAAAACTCATAAAATTTGCAACTTAATATTTATAGATGGTCGTGATGTCTACGAGTGCGCAAGGTTTCTGGCCAAAAATAGTAAGTGTCCTATTTGGCTTCATTTTGTTGTTTTCCTAATTATTCTAAGCACTTTTCATGTTGGGCGCAACTCCTTAAGGCCCAATGGATGAAGAGTTATAATCAAACTAAAACTTATTATTTATAGTAAAAATGGAATTAAAACAGAAAATGATAGTCAATATTTTTTGCAGATTTCATCTTACCCTAAATTTAATTCATATATTTTACATTCAATAACTCATTTCAATTTGTGAGATACGTCCGTTTCAAGCTCTGACAATCCAAATCATTTTTTCCTCTGATCAGGCCTTTTCTGGTCCATCTTTGCCATGAAATTATCCACGACCCACTCTACATCAAAAGCATTAACCAAAAATCACAATATTCTCAATTGGGCCATAACATGTGAATTTAGAAGCTTTTAGTGTAATTTTATGGGGTGGCCATCTTAGAGTTGAATGAGCCTCAACAGATTAGGGGCAGCCCTGACCATGGGCCCACTTTAATATATGTGTGTTATATCTACTTCATCTTTCTATTTTGCCAGCTCATTTTAGGACAAGCCCAAAATTGAAGCAAATACCAATATCTGGTAGACCATACCATAGGAAATGGTGGTGATCCACTATTAAAAACTTTCATGGGCCACAAAAGTTTTGGATTAAGTTGATATTTGTATTTCCTCTTTTAGGTCCGTGTGACATTACCAATAGATTGGATGAAAAAATAAATGTTACAATAGGCCTTGGGAAGTTTTTAATGGCGACCATTCAATCACCGTTGTTTCCTATAGTGTGGTCTACCTGAGAGTTGTATCTGCTTCATTTTTGGGCTCATGTCCTAAAATGAGCTGGCAAAACAGATGGTGTGGATACATTACACATGCATCATGGTGAGCCCATGGTCAGGTTCTTCCACCGTGTTGGGAGAGGCCGGTGGGCATGTAATCCGCTCCCCATTGTTTGGGATCAATGCCAAACAAGTGGTTGGGTACATAGTGGACCGCTTGGATTTTATGCCTGTTTAATATTTCTCCCACATTAGAGAAACGAACCCTGTAGGTCCCGCACTAGCATGTAAGCGTTTCCTCATACATCACAGTTTTTGTGGGCATGCGTGGACCGCTAATTTTTTTGTGAGACTAGCCTTTCCTTGATCGAAGCCGTTCATATGAATTATTTGCTATTGAATTTGTACGATGGGCCGAATCGTCCCTTTTGGGGTGATCCAATGAGATGGGTTTTGGGCCCATGTTCCATCAGGACGGTCCTAATATGTGAAGGTCTGCCATTTTGATTCCTCTTCGGCAAAGAAACCCCTTTCCCTGCTCATTCCTTTTCTCTCCCTCAAGAAAGCCACGCATGCTACACTGTTAATTCACCATAATTTAGTTTACTGAATGACTTCTCAGCTCCCATCTCAATTGATGGAGTCGTGGTCCATGTGGCTTTGTGTTCACTAGCTATTTTAAAGTGCTTTGAGTTGTGTTTACACATGATCTAACGCAGTCAAATCCAATATTTAAAGAGTGGATACATGCAACATCAACATACAAAAGATTTGTGACAAGATCCTTGCCGTCGACACAATCAGCATATGGTTGATATATTCAAGATAATTACGTATTTACATGTAACACCCTGAAAATCGAGGGTCGGGTAGAAATCCAACTCCCGAGTTCCAGAACATCACTTATACAACATAGATAATGATAAATACATGTTGTCTGTAAAATAGCATTAAACAAGATTGAGACTAAGCCAAAACAGCATTTCATACTCCAACGACAGTTAAATTAGCAGCGGAAGACTGTGATAAATACATAAAATATATAATTGATTGTAAGTCTCCAGAGTGTGAACATGTTACCAGGTTAATTAAGTACATGTACACTCCAAAAATGGAAAGAAAAGAATATACATGAGTGCTTCGAAAATATAACATAACAAGTGTCAATGCATCTAATCAACCTCCCTGTAATCCCGTCGATCAGAACACGTATAAATGAGGGATCCTCCTCATCATCATCAAGTCCGGCTCCGCCTCGCAGGCCGCGCCATCATCTGCAATTACAAAAGAGTCTAGTGGGTGTCCAGGAACACCATCCCGTAACGTGGGAGTGAGTGATCAACTCAGTGGAATAATATAGCAAAGATTAGCATGTTCTTAAATCAATCATGCGATAATAGTAAAGCAATCAATCACACATTCCTAGATACTGTTGTTAATGCAAGCATGAAATGACATAATGGATGCCCTCACCGACATTCTCCCTCATACGGCACCATCTGCGTCCGCGGCATGCTTGCGTACCGCTCAGTGCTCCACATCTTCCAGGCACATGCAATGTGATGTGGGTATGATTACCAAGTTGTTATTATTCCTTTTCATACAGCAGTATTGGAAAACTAAGATATTTTGCTTATATCAATCCCAACACAGATCCTATCTAAGGTCGTCACTCTTAGTAATCACATACGATGTTACATTTGTAGGTCGCTGCAAGGGCTGTCAGGGCTGTTGCTCGCACTCATTGCACCGCACCCCCATCACCTTATCAATACAGGCCTAATGTACTCTCATTGCTGCGGAAGGGTCGTCGCCTCCCGTAGACTCAGAATACGCTCGAGGTCACTACAAAGGGCTGTCAGGGCTGTTGCTCGCACTTGTTGCACCACTCCCCCATCACCTTATCAGTGTAGGCTAACAACAAGAATATAGTGTCTCATACCACCATAATCTGCTCACGAGTCTGGGTGCTTACTGGTCACTACAGGGAGGTTTGTGGCCCCAGCGTAGGCCGACAGCTCGACCACGGTGTCCCATACCAACATGCCCGGCTCATGAGTCTTTATGGATCAAGTGCCATGGTTGATAGGGTTTCCAATGGTAAGTTCAGTACCATAGGTTCAAGCAGTTATGATTCATACAGGGTGAACAATCAACGACCAGTCGGGTTACTTGACGGGCTCGACTAGTACGAGCGCATCGCAAGTCGAATGACATGAAGTGTGTAAAACACTTCGTGTGGCCTAACCACTGCCGCCAACTCCAAACACGACTCGCGTTCATCGACGCGTCATTCGTGGTCAATACAAGCAAACCACGAATTTACTATGTTACCGACTGCCTGAACTAAGTATAGCCCCAAACATTTGTGAATCCACATCAGCAATCATATAAGAGTAATGGAAATGAAATACAACAATATAAGCATGTTGAAACATGTTATAACATACCACTTAAGCAATTCATCCAACATATACATTTTCTATACATAAAGAAATTAATACATCTAGTCAACATGATGGAGATCATTTACATCAGCATATTACTTGAAAATTCAATCTCAAAATTATTTCATAACACCATATACTCAATACATACTAATACAAACATTTATTCAAACACTTAGTCTACACGCTTAAGTCTACATAGTGTATGTCGACTCAAAGTGCGCATTTGGGCGAATCTCTTCGCCAAACTAATTATGCACGCATTCCTAATATCCTAATACGACAAATAGCCATGGCAACCATTTCAGCAAAATATGCATATATACAGTATTTCCTACAAATGACTAAAATGCCCTAAATCTCATATTTTCTGTACATTTACGAAACAGAAAACGGACAGCATGTTGTACATGTCAAACGGCGTCACCGTTGATAATCTACTATTAAACGACATTAAAAGCGTTGAAATCAACCAATCAAAGCGTCTAAAATCCGCACCTTTTTACCTTAGATGTGTATCGTTCCGAACGAAGCGAATACGCTTCGTCTACGACGAACAGGCGACCTAATACACAACATGTATAAGTTACTTCACTTTTGGAATCGATGGAACCTTAAATCAACAAGTGTTGAGGGTTTTCCTTACCTATAAATGCGTTGGAATCACCGGGAGGGTGATGCAGGCAGGTAGATGTGGCAAGAGGAGCAACAGGGAAGACTCTCAGGAGAAAGCTCCAACTTCTCCCTCACTTTCTCTCTCTTTTCTCTCTTCTCTCCCCAAATTCGTATGGAATGAATGAGCAAGGGTTTAAGCCCTTTTTATAAGCCCAAACATGACCAAAATATACTTGGGGCCAAGGTATACTTATTTTATAACCAAAGAGGGCTTGTTCTGATCCAACGGAGCATTTCTAGGGGTCCTGTGACTGAATGCGGTCGGACTTAAGCTCCCTGACATTGGATCTAGGTCAGGCAGAGTTTTCAGTCCGATCAGATTTCCAGATCGCCCGAGACGGACTAGTTTCAGTTCAATGGTTACGGGAACTCGATCGAAGCTACAAGTACTATGACATATAAGGAAAATTTTTTCTGATCCAAGGGTGAAATTTGATTGAATTCTGACGGTCAGAACGCTTAGAAAAAGCGCACAAGCGAACGTGTCAGATTTCATAAATTATATTTATTTCTCACTCTCTTCACTCCGAACCCAGTAAAATAGCGTCAGGACATCAGTTGGACTTGATTTTCGAGATAAACGTCAAGTCCAACTAGGCGGTCAGGATTGTCTAAGTTCGGGGCAATCGGACTTCCGATGTGCGGTCCAGAGCCAATACAAAGTTTCCAAGGTGCTCCAGAGAGCAATCGGGAATAGAGTTTGATCCTAGGCTTTACGGTATTGTAGCGTCACCTATCCTATACGTTTTGACTATAGCAGATATTATTGAAAGTGATTGGTGCGAATTTCCCAGGTCGTCTAGTGCAGCGCTAGGTGATTTTCTTCAGATTTCTAAATGAAGTAGCCTATAATGATCTCTGTTTGAGATGAAATTCGAAGGGTGGATTGAGGGTATTTGGAAACGAAAGAAGGAAGAGTTTAGAGGGGTGGTTTTTTACCAAAAATCAGACGTTTGAAGTGAAAGGAGAGCTTGAAGGGTCACTTTGTGAAGGAAGTACTTGATTGGGATATTTTTAACGAACGGCCCGCATACCAGGGGGCTACCCTAGCCCCCAAACACCTCCAGCCCAAAGCCCAGACCCAACGGTGGAGTTTGACCGGCGATGTCATCGCCGGTGAACTTGCAAACTGGCGATGGAGGCCATATGGGCTGGGTTCCCCTTGCCCTAGGGACCCAAAAAAAGTATGGGCCCCACCCCAGTTCATTGTGGTTTGGCTTAGAGAGGCCCAAAACTCTATTTGGGGCATTCCGGGGCCAGTCTGTAAACCAGAATGAACTTATATATCATGTAACATATTATTTTGGGGTAGGAGGAGCCAATCCATCCAACTAACCCATCAGTTATAGAATATTTCAAAATTGGAATGGCCAAAAGTCCAATTCTTACGTATTTTTGCTATTCATTATAAAATTTTGTCTAAGTATGATTTTATATCATTTTCACATTAGAATTAATGCCTAACATGAAAAGACTGAGAGAGATTTGAAGAATGGGGTGGTGAGAGGAAGAATTTTGAAGGAATTGGGTGAAACGGGGTTTTTAAGCCCTGAAATTGAGTGTAAGGGTTGTGGTTGCCCCACAAACTAAGGATTTACATTTTAGGGTTTGGAATTCTCTTAGGATCATCTCAAACCCCCCTACTAACAACCTACTGACTACTTAGGTCGCCTCACATGACCAGAGATGCATTATGGACTCGATCGAAACGAACGAGTTGAGTAGACTTCGCCTATTGGCGAAACTGAAATCCTACGTGTGTTTCTAGATCCTGAATTTTAGGGTAACGTGGCATCAACGATTCTACAAATTTTGGGTCTTGCAGAACGTATTTAAAGCGATCAGAGACAATTTCACAGCTACTCTAGCGTAGCGCTAGCTAACTTACACTTAATTTCTAAAGGAATTAATCCTAAGTGATTTATTTGGCTCTGGAATTGGGTTCTGAGAGGTTACCAAGGTGTTATGGTTGACCCATTGCCTAAGGACGTCTAATCCCAGGTTGGCAAAAATCCAGGGTGTTACATTACAAAATACCGTCTCAATTCATCCTATTTCATCAGATCTGGGATGTAATATGGTTCCGAAGGATGAACCGGATATAGGCAGTTCCAATAAGATTTCATTCTTGAACAAAAATTCATTTTTAGATTTATTTCCTCTATTCCATGACCAGGACAAAGGGGGATACATGTTACACCACGATTTTGAATCAGAATAGAAATTTCAAGCAATGGCACTATCAATAACCGAGCCAGATCTGGTGTATTATAAGGGATTTGCCTTTTCTATTGATTCCTACAGATTGGATCAAAAAAAATTCTTAAATAAGGTATTTAACTTCAAGGCTGAATCGAAAAAGAAATCTTTATAGGTTCTACTTCCTATTTTTTATGAAGAGAATGAATCTTTTTATCAAAGGATCAGAAAGAAAGAAAGCAAAAAAAAAAAACTATACAAGGTCAAGATGACAATCTCAAACGACACATGTCAAATGGCTAAATAAACCAAAAGCATATAACCGATACATAAATATATGACAAAAAATGAGAAGCCTTAACTTATATAACAACCTAAGAAAATGTGTGCAATCGATTAACTAGTCTGCAGTGGGATGCACAGCCTATGGGAGAACGTAATTGGCTGGGCTTAGCTAATGACTTGTTAGAGATACAAAGATCATCCAAATTCACCTCAAGATAAGAGCATAACCAGCTGCATCAGCTAGATAATTGGCCGATTGCAAAAGGATCATAAAGACTTGTCCCAAGTTAGAAGTATTGGTCGTGTCTGCTAATTGGCCAATAATCCATAAAAGATCACGACAATTTATTTCGAATAAAATTTTCCCACTATCACCTTACATCCTTATAAATTTAACAGAATAGCTCATGGCCCATGTCATTCTAAAATAATAGTACTCTTTTGGTGTAAGGTTGTCTATCCTTCGTGTTGAGAAAAGTTTTAAATCTAAAGTTTTTGAGGTTGTTCGACCAGTCGTGGGACAGTTTCGACTGGTCATGAGAGGCGCTTAACTGGTCGTAGGTTCGAGCCCTGACACGACTCAAAGTCCAGCGAGTTTTTGTTGCTTTTCTCCGCAGTCTTCGACCAATCGTAGGTCTTCGACCAGTCGTAGGTGAGCTTCGACCAGTCGAATGAGGCTAAGACCAGTCCTGAAATTTTCAGGACTAATCATAGGTTACACAGTTTGTTCCGCGATTTTGCGCGAAACTGCGGATTTGAGTCCTTTCGCAACTGGGATGCGAAAGGGAAATTGCCTAAACTATAAATAGGTGTTCTTAGGGTTTTTCTAGGGTATGGAAAAGTTTTTTAAAGGGGTTTCAGGGAAATTAAAGGGTGTAGCAAGGGTGAGATTCGAAGTTGTTCGAATCAGGTAAGTCCTCTCTCTTTGTAATTTCTGTTTTCATAATGGAGATCTGTCGCTTTGTGCTGTGGTTTTTTCTCAAAAGGATTTTCCACATTAAATTTGAGTATTCTCTGTGTTCCCTTGTGTGCTTGATGCCATTGGATTGTTATTCTAGATCTAGATTTATGTGATTCCGCAGGTCAAAATCCCCAACAACTGGTATCAGAGCGATCTATAGGGCACAGATCTGAATCTGAGGGATTAGTAATAATGGTAAGTGTCAGGTATGAGTTTGAGAAGTACTCAGGGAAAAATAATTTTGAGTTATGGATGGTTAAGATGACTAACCTGTTAACCAAACAAGGTGAAGATGGTGTTCTTGAGGAGCGGAAGTCTACTATGACTGATGCTGATTGGAACACTCTTGATAAGAAAGCTTTATTATCGATCCGTTTATGTCTCACGGATGAGGTTCTCTACAATGTCATGAGGGAGAAAACTGCGGCTAAGTTGTGGGAGTAAGTTAGAGGATGTTTATGCGAAAAAATTCTCTGAAAATCGCCTACACTTGAAGCAGCAGTGGCAGAGGGTGAAGATCTGGAGGCTCACATCAACAACTTTAATAAATTAGTTTACAAATTGTTGGATATGGAGGAAGTAATGAAAGATGAAGAACAAGCATGTATGTTGCTGAATTCTCTTCTAGCGTCTTATGAGTCTTTCAAGGACATTATGTGCAGCATGAATAAGACCCTAAGTGTCGACACCGTTCTCTCATCCCTTCAAGGGAAGGCTATGAGATAGCTAAACAACAACATGAGGACGTCCTCCGATGCACTGTTTACAGTGGGTAGGAATTCTAGACAAGGTACAGGTTCTTCTGGTTCTAGATCCGAATCCAGGGGCAAGGGCAAAGGAAAGGTAAAGTGCTGGAATTGTGGGAATGAAGGACATGTGAAGAGGAATTGTGAAAATCCTATATCGATGAAGGAAGATTCTGAGGCTTCATGCAGAAAGGCCAACGTTGCCACGTCAGATGGAAGTGATGATGATGTTTTATCTGTGTCTTCGCTTCGTAAGGACTAGTGGATGCTAGACACAGGGACATCTTTTCACATGACTGCTCATCGGAGTTGGTTCACCAGCTACAGGGAGTGCGATGGTGGACAGGTATTTATGGGTAATAACATTGCTTGTAATGTTGTGCCTGTTGGTTCTGTGCGCATCAAGATGTTTAATGGAGTAGAGCGTACCTTGACAGATGTGAGGCACGTTCCTGATTTGAAGCGAAATCTGATTTCTCTTGGTGTGCTTGAGGCAAAAGGATGCAAGTACACAGGTATTGATGGTGCTCTTAAAGTATCTAAGGGGGCACGAGTAATCATGAAAGCGCAACGACTCGGTAACTTTTACAAGTTAATCGGGAGCACTTCGAAAGGTGGAGCTACGGTGAATGTAGCGGATTTCACCTCTACACGTGTGTGGCATGTTGGGCATGGCCACATGAGTGGACAGAGATACAGAGCAGGTGGAGTAGCCACCTGTGAGAAGAATCACATGGCATGATCGCAGGGGTACATGGACGATTCCAATATCGCAGGAGTATTCATCTTCTATTCAGATGGCTCTAGGTGAGCCTGGTGTTGAGAAGTGAAAGATGACTATGGGCGATGTAATGGATTCGTTGTACCAGACCGACATATGGGAGCAGGTGGAGCTTCTAGTGGGCCGAAAAGTAGTTGGATGCAGGTGGATCTTCAGGAGGATACAACATAGATACAGAATGGGGTTGGTGGCGATGGGTTATGCTCAGGGAGAAGGGATCTGCTTCTCAGAGATATTCATGCCAACAGTATAGCAGGTGTCTATTAGATCAGTGATTAGCGTTGGTTAGCCAATGTGATCTTGAGCTGGAAAGAAGGATGTGGAGTTTGTACTTCTGCAAGGGAAAGTGAAGAGAAAATCTACATGAAGCAACCAGGGTGGTTCGAAGTGAAAGGGGCTGAGAAAAGACTTTGCAGGAGGTCGTTGTTCGGCCTGTCGCTTAGGCTGTGGTTTGATTCCTTCATGGTGGGTCAGGTATTGTATGCTAATGACGTGTGGATCGCCAATTGTGACATGTCTGAAATCAATGTACTGAAGACTCGGTCAATTGGAACATTCAGGATGAAGGATCGGGGAGTTGCAAAGATGGTTCTCGGCGTTGAGATTGAAGGAGGAGTAGGCTTTGGTAATCACAGGAGGAATACCTTGTGTGTAGGTATTGATCTAGGATGTGATGGGGCAGGTAAAGCTGGAGAGCGTTCCCTACGTGTCTCTCCTCAAGTTTTCCTCGGGACATGTCCCAAAACAGATGAGGAAAAACAGGATATCTCATGAGCCTTATTCGAATGCGTTGGGCAGTGTATGCCATGGTCTGATTTAGACTGGTTATTTCACAGGCTATCAGTGTTGTGAGTAAGTACCCCGGCAAGTAATATTGGGTAGTGGTGAGATGATAAGAAGACTACATTTTTCTTTTTGAGAAGACAGGTGTCACGCCCCAAACTCGAAAATTGGGCTCACAAAATTCTCGATCATCGAATCTGGCACCGACAACCTCCGTAGAATCCCATTCTCGGCTCTCAGCTCCCATTTGCCAGGTTCTGATCCTGGGATGCTACGAAGAGGATTTTCAAGGTCAGTTTGAATCGTGATAAGCATAACCAAAGGCATAACCCACAAACAACAACCAAGAATTCCATTACATTTCCACTATGATAAAAAACTTTACAAGTATAATGAGCATGAAGGAAAAATACAATGGTGAAGAATAAAAACTCCAAAATGATCTGCAAAGTGCTCTTGCCTCAGCGCTGCTGCGCCCTAATGTCACTTGCACGCAACGGTCGTGCATAAGCTTATAGAAAGCTTAGAGGGTGGTGAAAGTGTGTGCGCAAGGTAGTAATATGATCATGCAATATCAGAGTAATGCGGAGTATGCAGATGGATCCATAATATCATGAGCCGTACTAAGGCTATGCGATGCAAGATGCAAGTCAAGCATACAATCCTCATCTAAATCCATATATCAATACAGCTCAACTCTGGGATATCACCGAGGTCTAGTACACTCTAAACCAGATCACCGTCACATCGCGCGCAGTAAGGTAAGTGGAAGAGACCTCACTATCCGTCTGCCAATATTGGGCTCGACTCGTCGATAGCGGACCCATTCCCCGAGCTGATCAAACTCAGCCTAGCATTGCCCCCTACACTCGGACGGGTAAGGCCGCACCCCCTTCCAACTGACCACGACACAATGGAGAGCGTAACCATTTGGTATTCGGCACTCAACGCTCATCTACCTACTCGGTCTATACGTTGGAGCAACCTCTTGGTACCATAAGTGTTTAGAGACTTTCACCCAGGGATATCTATAGCACCCCATGTAGAACAAGATTTCCGGCATCCAATCCTGTCAACCACGATGCGTCTGTGGAAGCTACGACCCTAATGTCGCTAGGGCGTACAATAACCATGTCACACAATGCGAAATGCATGAATCACACTATCCAATCATGCAGCAATTCCTGCACGTATTATGCGCTCATGCAGGGCAACACCGCCTAATCGGGGTCCCATAAATAGTTTGTTCGAAGGCATATGCTATGATCAGTCAATTCTCACATCAAGCATACATATGATGCATATGATCATGAGTTATGAAATTATACTAAACATGTTATAATGAGATGAACTATCCTTACAATGCAGATGGGCCTGGACGGCCTATAGACAACAAATACGGTTCTAACAATGGGCTCTAAGGAGAGTCGTAATGTGGACGTCCAACCAACTTTACACTCGCAATGTGGACGTCAAACCAACATTGCTCTCAAGGCGCGATCATTACATAATCCGAGTTGGGTTTACACATTGCAATGGACCTTAGGTTCATCCCA
This sequence comes from Magnolia kwangsiensis, assembly GCA_037074715.1. Lineage (NCBI taxonomy): Eukaryota > Viridiplantae > Streptophyta > Magnoliopsida > Magnoliales > Magnoliaceae > Magnolia > Magnolia kwangsiensis. The sequence continues at coordinate 122,629,643 of CM073578.1, read as the reverse complement.
TTGGGCTTTACATATATATCAGATGGGCCATATCATATGGGCCTTTTATTCATCAAATGGGCCACATAAATGGGCGGCACCAATGGGCCTTATGTGCATTGCAATGGGTCATAACCCGTGGGCCTTAGATTTGCATCAAATGGGCCTAAACTCATGGGTCTTATATTGTAACAAATGGGCTACACCAGTTGGGCCCCATACGCACATTAAATGGGCCTCAACCCATAAGCCCCACTACGTCTCAATGGGCCTTAATCCATGGGCCACCAAAATATCAAATGAGCCTAATCCCATGAGCCTTGGAATACATCGATCTAGTCCAATCCCATGGGCCTTTAAATATATCAAATGGGCCCCGACCCATAGGCCTTACAAAATGTTTATTTTCCATCCAAACTGGGGCCTATCATGATGTTTGCTTCCATCCAAACTATTCATAGGGACACATGGCCTAGGGCCCACTGTAATAATTGTTTGCAATCCATTATGTTCAAAATGTCATATGGACCTTGGGCCCACATATATAATATGTATAGTAATATACATACATTATAACTATGATAGCAATTTATACATTAAGGGCATGTATGTATATATATAAAATATATATATATATATATATATATATATAGCTGTTGTTGCAACTCTTTAAGCATTTTAAAAGGAACAGAGGTGGGTCCCACGTAGGGCCCACCACTATATACATATTATAAGATATATAATATAAACTATATAATATATAACATAATATATATATATAATGGTGGGACCCACAGAACTCGCTGTTACTAGGGGACAGTGGGCCCCACCTTCAAAACAGATGGACGGCAAGGACCCAGGGCACGAGCGTCACCGTGGGCTCCACCGTCTGTTTGGACGGTGGAAATAGTACACATACATCACTGTGGGTCCCATGTGGGGCCCACCTCAATGTTTATATGCCATCCAATCCGCTGATAAGGTCACACAGCCCTGGGAGAAAGGGGAAAACAAATTTCATCTTGATCCAAAACTTCTGAGGCCCACAAAAGGAGTTTCAATGGCAGAGGTTCAATCTCGCTGTTTCGTGTGGTGTGGGCCATCTGAGCATTGGATCGGCCTTATTTTTTGAGGAGGCCTACCTAAGGGGGGGACCCGCCATATGAACGGTGTGGATAAGACATATACATCATGGTGGGGCCCACGGCAGCAGCCGTGGGTGGCTACTAGGACGCCCGCCCGCCAAAGACGTGCAGCGTCTGCTGCAGCGTCAGAGAGAGGCAGAGCCTCTGTGTTGGTTTTTTTTTTTAAAAATGGAAAACCCATTTTTCGGGGTTTTTCACACCTGGGGCTCGCATCAAGTAGATCCACCCCGTCCATTGGCTTCAGTGGCTCAAGACCGTCTCAATGAGTCTAATATCTGATATTTTTTCGACGAATAGAAATGTCAGGGTGTCTTTCAATGGTTGAATCCCTTATTTTGCAGGTTATGGCCCGCCTGAGGCTCGGATTGATCTCATTCTTTGGCTCAACGCCTAAAATGATATGGGAAAAAGGATGGACGGCTTGGATTGAACACAAATATCAAGGTGAGGCCTGCATGAGCCTGCCCACCTAAATCTTTCCTTTTACTTTTTATTTTGGCAGAGACGTCCAGCGTCTCAGACGCTAAACGGTTGGATATTTTAAAAAATACATTGAGGTGGGCCCTGATTAGGTGGGCCACCTCATGGAAAATAGTGTGGGTCCATTGCACATAAAGTGGGGCCACACTTGATGATTTGGGTAAAATAAAAGCCTCATGGTGGGGTCCAATCAAGTGGGCCACACAAACACATCATGATCTATATAAAAAAAATGAAATACAGGGAGAGAGAGAGAGAGAGGGTGGGACACGCTTGCGATGGAGGGCTCCGCCACTATGAGCCCTCCCTAAAAAAAATCATACAATCCAAGGGATCCCTTTACACATGGGACCATAAAATTTAAAAATCAACGGTGGAGATCCTTTCCCCACCAATATGGACGGTCTAGATGACCTTCCTAATGCAATGAAATCATCATGGTGGGGTCCATGGAGAATGACCCCATCATGGAGTGATCATGATGATCCAAGTGGGCCATCGGCCACACCATAGGGTCCCAAGTGAGATCCAAACCATTGATCGGTTGGCCTCACTTGGCCCATCTTTAAAAATAGGAAAAACTACCATTATCAAGCACCCACCGTCCGATCTTCTTGCTCCTATGGGTTCCTTAGCACCTTAGCTTTGATTTCAATGGGTGAGATGAGGAATGGATGGCTAGGATTGAAGATCTTGGGATGGAGAGGTGGGCCACACTTGGAGTTTTGAAATGGAGGGAGAGGCTCATACGTATGGAGGGTTTTTGGTTGCTTGGAGTGGATTTTGAAAATGAGAAAGAGAGAGAGTTGTAAAGGGAGAGAGAAATGGGTGATGGATGGATGGAGTGATAGATGTGTGTAAGAACTTTTTTGACTTTTATGGCCTTTTGTGTAAGAAAGGCATGGGTTTGTAAGAGAATTTTTGACTTTTGAGGCTTGCTTGAGAAAAGGTGAAAGGTGATGTGTACTTGACATGTACTTGACATGTGATGGATTGATTGATTGATGTGATACCTCGTAGAGATTTTCTTGGGTTTCGCAAAGCGCGGCGTTTTCCTCGCACCGAACGTTGGCCCACATCTCTTGACCAGGGTATCGCCTCGGCGTGCAAGTCACGGCATCGGAACCGCAGCGATGGCGCGGTCGCTATGGTAATGGTCTTAGGTTGAGTCGGCTCGGGTTGACGGCATACGAATCAGGGTCGCGCGTAAATATCGTTTAAGGGTCGAAGGTTACCGGAATTCGACCGATAAGACCGCGGAAGTCTACGAAACGGTACGGTCCAAGATACGGGTCTTACAACAGGAGCAAAGGTGGTTGATCACGTAGATTTTGATTCAGCAGACATGCTCACCTAGGTCATTCTTGTAGAAAAGTTTAAGTTATGTGTAACTTCTCTAGGCTTGGTGATGACGAAAAAGAAGGACGGAGTGTGCACGAGAAGCTATGATGTGATGCAAAGATAAGAGAAGAAGTCAATGAGCTACACGGTTGAAGATTGAAGACTTGGTGGAGATTGTTGAGAAAAGTCTTAAATCTAAAGACTGGTCATGGGAGGCACTCGACCAGTCGTAGGTTCGAGCCCTGGCACGACTTAAAGTCCAGCGAGTTTTTGTTGTTTTTCTCTGCGGTCTTCGACCAGTCGAAGGAGGCTAAGACCAGTCCTGAAATTTTCAAGACTAGTCGTATGTTACGCAGTTTATTTCACGATTTTGCACAAAATTACCGATTTGAGTCCTTTTGCAACTGGGATGCGAAAGGGAAGTTGCCTAAACTATAAATAGGTGTTCCTAGGGTTTTTCTAGGGTATGAGAAAATTTTCTAAAGGGGTTCCAGGAAAATTAAAGGGTGTAGCAAGGGTGAGATTCGAGGTTGTTCGAATCGGGTAAGTCCTCTCTCTTTGTAATTTCTGTTTTCACAGTGGAGATCTGTCGCTTTGTGCCGTAGTTTTTTCTCGAAATGGTTTTCCATGTTAAATTTTGAGTGTTCTCTGTGTTCTCTTGTGTGCTTAGTGCCATTGGATTGCTATCCCAAATCTAGATCTGTGTGATTCCGCAGGTCAAAATCCTCAACACTTCATCTATCATGGACACTTATATTAGTTTTTATTCAATCTAATCCCTCGAAAGTTAGCCAACACAATGTTACAAACTAGCCCGAATCAATTAGTTTGGAATTAATTAGCTTACCACTCTATATCCATGATCATGCCACCAAACCTTTCGATTATGTGTGTAGAGATTTTATCGACCATCTTACTAGAGGGTTCGACCCAAGCAAATAACAAACTGCCACCAATCACGATTGTCTCATTATGGAGTTCAATTCAAGAGTTGAATAGGTTGTTTAATCACGATAGTCTCACATACGAAGTGAGGTCCCTAGCAACTAATAGATAACTATTCTACAATTATTTTACCTACGAAGTTTGGCTCCAAGTAACGAAAAAACTGTCATCCCATTGACCTTCCTACACTACGAAGTGCATGGTTGAATAATGAATAATCAATTGTATAACCCATGGTCATCTCGCTCACAAAGCTCGGCCATATGGGCACCAAACATATTATCATTTCTAAATGACCGTTTAGCCACGAAACTCAGCCATTCAATGAGCAAATTGTTGAAAATTTGCCCGCCATCATTTATATTACCTTTAACAATTGCCTTGCAATGATGTCAACAGGGGGGCAAATAGATGGCCATTCTAATGAACCACAAATATCTTGCTTGACAAAGCCCCCTACCGACCATTTTGCCTACGAAGCTAGCTAAGCAGGTGAACTAGCATGTGTCCAAAAAAAAAAAAAAAAAGCCCTTGCCTATGATGCCTTGCATTTTACTTAGCAATGAGCTAACTGTCGTTAATTATCTTTTTTTTTTTTTGTTATTTTTCAACTAATTATAGTTACAGATATAGCAATATTTATATTATAGGCTTCAACTTTGTTTTTACTTTTAATACATATTAACTTATTATTGAACAATATAAGTTATCACTGTTTATACCCCCCGCCTATCACAACTAAATTAAATAATCCAAAAGATGCCACGTGGCGACCACGCACTACATGTCGTAAAGATAACCTTTAAAGCCAAAAGGTTATAAGTATGCTTGTATTGAAAAACATTAAATGCTAATATACCAACGAAAGTAATTCTTTGTAAAATATAAGTCTAGACAAGTCTCTAACTGTAGCATCAAATGCAAGAGTCCCACAAAAATAACTCTTCGTAAAGCATTAAAGGTAAGAATTTTAGTAACGTTGAGACTCAAGTAGAGCTCTCTCTACACATTGTAGGGCCAGAATAGCAAGAGGAGAGCATACGTATTTATATACTTATTGAAAACATGGTCTCTATTGTACACGAACCAAATGCAATGATCTACGTGGAGGATTAAGAAAATTTGCACATAATCAGACATTTGAATCTTTCATGTTACCAAACCACACACAAGGCCATTGCCTCTCAAAGTCTATAAAACAACATAAAATGAAGGGCTCTGAGTCCTCACTAATCTAAATCAATTAACTCTTTTCATCTCAATGCTACTTATTAAACCTCTGTCTCTCATCGACACATATCTTTGCATTGCCTAGTTTTAATCTCTTCGCTTTTGTATAACACCATGTTGTAGTAAGTTCGAATTGACTATTAGGAGTTTCAACTCCTAATCGAGGGTTCGAGTAGCCATAGGTGGTGAAATTCCACTTGCGTGAGTGTGTGGGGGTGTGCGTGCCTGTGTAAAAAAATAGAAATAAATTCGAATTGACTATCTTGGCATAGTTTAATTCCATCTTCTGTCCAACACATCATCGCAATAAGCCATTTTAACTTAGTTAAATATCTGCGACCTCGCCATCAAATCTCTTCTAAACCCCTAGGTCACATCCTTCTCACCGAAAGCCATGCCTATTTCATGCCCATTGATGTTATTTTCAGAACCATCCAAGTCTTAGAGATAGTTTATCCCATGGCCATCTTATCCCCTCGAATTGTTGTCATTCATTTTTTTCTTATCTATTTACCTTTATATGTCAATTATATTAAATCTTCATATATATTAATAAAATCAGCATTAAAGCCTTCAAGTTCATGTTTTATTTTCTTATGTTATTTTATGGACAAACGCGATCAAGCTATCATTGCTCTGATAAAAGTTTTTATTTTCAAAGATAAAAATTCATCTCAAGGACCAACTCTCCTTATAGACCACCTAATCATTCTGTCAATCAGTGTGTGAGTTGCCAAACAAATCTTAACATATTTGGTATAACTAAGCTATTTCGACGTATATGGTCACAAGGAATATGATGGGTTTTTTGACCCATCCTCGACTGGTCGAGAGCCCTGCTCGACCATTCATGGGTTGTGTTCGACTGGTCGTGGGTTACACGACTCAAACTCCAGCGAGTTTAGGATATTTTTTTCAAGGGTACTCGACCGGTCGTAGGTGGTCTACGACCGGTCGTACGAGGCCCATGACCGGTCGTAGGAGGCCCACGACCGGTCATACTTACGTAGATTCGTTCCGCAATTTTGAGTGGATTTCGTGTCGCGAGTCCTTTCGCAACCGGGATGCGGAAGGGAGTTTCTAAAAACTATAAATTGTAGTTTTTGAGGATTTTTCAGATACAGAAAAATCAGAAGAGGATTTCCTAAAGACTTTGCAAGGGTTTTGCTAAAGGGTTTAAGGTGAGAGAGTGAGAGAAAAGAGAGAAAGAAAGCTTGTGGAAGGGAGTCGTCGTCTCAGCGTTTCTACGTCCTCGTGACCGGTGAGATTTCTCTGTTTTTCTTTTATTCTCTTATTGTTTATCCGCTCCTGTGTGAGTGACGAAGGTTGTAAACGTTCTACTTCATAGTGGATTGTTGATCTGAACAAGGTCCCGTGATTTTTATCTCTTTGAGGGTTTTCCACGTAAAAATCTCGTGTGGTGTGTGATTGTGCTTTAATTTATTTCATTGCTATTATTATCTCATAATTCTGGTTTGTTCAGGAGGCTAGATCCTAAGGTTTTGTGCAAGGCCCTCAACAGAATAGGCATACTCACACATGCATAAACCAAATCAAACCATTCAATTGTATGTATGGCCATACGTCCAAATTAAATAGCAACAATTACATGCAAAATTAAAAGTTATTTTTCTAAAAGTAAAAGAAATCATTAAAAACAATAAACCTTTCCTCTTTTGGATTTTGTTTTTACGTTATAATGGGTGGTTAGATAAATTTGATGGGCATAAATTCGGTCTTAATTAGTTTATTTTTGTGCCAATGTTGCAAGACATTCCGTTCAATTTAAGTTACGGCCGCCTTAACCGACTCACGGCCGCACTAACCGACTTTGAGCCATAGGTAGAATGTAAGTCACTCGTTCCCTCTACCATATCACGTTTGAGTTGCCAAATCACTCATTAAAATGTACCAAACGCACAATGTAATCCATTAGATATCCTCGATCGAATGACATAAAAGCTGAAGTCGTAACTGGTTCAACCAGGAGAGAGAAAAAGACCTTAATTGCAGCACGTGACTCAGCGTGACACGTGTTTTATATCTGGACCGATCATTATGGTTAACCAAGCGGAAAAATCCTAATCCAACAAATCAGGCCAATCCGCCCATCAGATTGGTCAAAACAACGGGAAGGAAATGGACGCCTGGGGATAAAATCACGTGTGGAGGACTTGTCCGATACTCAGTCTCTCTGACGCTTGATACGCAGGCACTCAGAAATTGTACAAATCGCATGCATTAAGTCACATAAAACCAACCAACTGGATTGTGGAGCCCACCGTGGCCAAGTTAAAATCTCAAAATCAAATACGTTGAACCGTCCAAACCTCTGATTCCTGGACACCTTTTTTTTTAATAATTTTTTTGTCGAAATTGGGCCATTGGATATTTTGGTTAACATAATTTGGACGGCTTAGTTTGAATACTTGTGTGCGACGTATACAATTTCTGACTAATTTCTATATGCCTGCGTATCATCCATCAGAGTCAGCAGAGTATGAAAGTTTTTTCCAATGCCATCGTCCCGTATTCGCTGTAGAAGTGGGACACACCTGAGGAGTAGATCGACTTTGGGACACGTGTTCCACGTCAGAATGTCCTCATTTTACAGAAGTGGAGTTTTTACGTACACAGGCGCGACTTGGAAAAATCGATCTGAGTCGTACCCTGACCGTGGGGCCCACCTAGATATATGCTTTGTATATCTATACCATCCATCCGTTTTTAAAACTCATTTTATGATAAAGGCCCAAGAATGAATTGGATACACATCTCAGATGGACCACACTAAAGGAAACAATGGACATTGAACGTTCACCATTAAAAGTTTCTAGGGCCCACTGTAATATTTATTTGCCATCCAATCTGTTGTCATGCAGACCTGGATGAAAAGAAAACACAAAGTTTTGTGGCCCACAAAGTTTTTAATAGACATTCACCACCGTTTCCTGTAGTGTGGTCCACCTGAGACTTTTATCTACTTCATTTTTTGGCTCATATCATAAAATGAGTTGGAAAAACGGATGGATGGATTAGATATGCATTGCATACATTGAGGTGGGCCCCGCGGTCAGGGTACCACTCACATCGCTGGTTCCGGATTCCCAGCCGAGTCGCACCCAACGTACACATGACAACGCGGCGCGCGTGCAAGATCAGGACCAGTTACTACGATGCCATTCTTTCTCAGTAGCCATTCCAGTCCACTCATCTGGTGGGCCATACTTGCCCGTGGAATACAGGCCTTTCGTTATCGCCCAACGCCAGCTATTCTCGTGTGAGTACGGTCTTATATGATAATGTATTCACCTGATTTATGCTCCAGGCTATGTTTATGGTTGGCCCACTTAATGGTTGTCAAAGATCTCACACACGTGTACCGCGTTGGCACGTGCTGCGGTTTCGCATCGTCCGGATTCCTCGCGCGAATCGCTTCAGCATCACTATTCTAACAAAGAGGACAAAACCAAACGCGTCTCGAAATCGGGGAAAAAACATAAAAATCCGTCTGTTCGTTCGTCTATCTTCTTTGCTAGGGTTTTCATTCCTCATTTCTGCAGTTTCCAGCTCGAACGCGACCAACCAAACGATCATTTTCCCATTTCTAGGGTTTTTTGCATAGAGAGAGAGAGAGAGAGAGAGAACGAGATGGATTGGGGAAACGTCACAGCCGAAGATCTGATGGACGCTCTTCGAGAAGTCGACTGGTCTTCCCCTCCTCGCCCGCTCACCGAGTTCTTCTCTCGATTCACGATCCCTAGATCCTCTTCCAAGTGGAATAGCCGCCTCAAATGCAATCTCTACTAGTACGATCTATTCTCATTCTTCTCCCCCATTTCCGCTGTTTTAGTTAGATTAGAAACCCTAATTTCATGTTCTTGTTGAAATCTTGATGATTTTTGTGATCGTTTCTGTTGTTTCGATGATGTTTCGTGTAATCTTGATTTGATCAGTAGTGATCCGATTAGAAACTGTAACTATCACTCTTTTTTTTTGTTGAATTTCGATTGATTAATTTAGAAATCGTATTTAATTGAATTGTCGCGATTGTATTTTTCTGTAGTCCTGATTTGATTGTATTAATCTGATTAGAGACCCTAATTCTCGTGTTCGTGTTGAACTTCAGTTTTTTTTTTTTTTCAGAAATCATTTTAGGTTGTGTTGTTTCCATGTTATTTGCACGTATTGGCGACTCTTGATCAGTTATAATGTGATGGGAAACCCTAAAACTCATGTTCTTGTTGAAACTCGGTCGATCTTGTACAAGTCATATTCAGTTGTTTTGACTGTTGATGGCATTTTTGTTTTGCCCAGTTGTGCCTGTAATGATCCCATTGGGGACTCCAAATTATCACGTTCTTGTTCGATTTTTTAAATTGATTTATAGAAATGTTTCCGTTTGTGTTGTTTTGGTGATATTGTGGTGTTAACCATCATGGCTTTCGATTTTTTTAATTGATCTATAGAAATATTTCCATTTGTGTTGTTTTGGTGATTTCCGTTTGTGTTGTTTTGGTGATATTGTTGTGTTAACCATCATGGCTTCGGCCTGACACATATATTGGTGGCTGACTCATGGTAGTAAACCAGATTGGACAGTTTCTGTTGTTTTCATGACATTTTCCTATAATCTTGGTTCTTCGAGTAACAATTTGCACCATTTGATGGTGTCAATTAACCATACGCCCATCACACTTTCTTGGAGGTCTTTCAGTTTTCTGAATATACTTAGTTGCTTGGTTTTTTACGATATTTTGTGCAATGTCGATCTGATCTGATCCATAGTTGTGTCATTGGCAAAATGAATTCCATGCTGGTTAAAACACCTCATCCAGCAGTTTATACAAGTGGGACCCATGGTTCCCTGACCCACTTTTTTTTTATCTCTATGCCCCAAATCTCCTACAGTGGAAGGTCCTAACCCTTTGATAAGGGGCCCATGAATAGATGGTTTCAGAAAAATGAATACAATTATAGTTTGTCAAAGAGGCATATGGTTGGATGGGTAGGATCTTCATTGTAGAAGGCTTTGCGAGTGTTCCCCTATCCACCTTAGGGCTTGTCAGATAAATGGCCTAGATCAACTGATGGGCTCCACTTTTAAGGACGATGTGCATCAGCACTCAATGCACATGGCTTGATGCATTGGGCATCTGTACTTGAACTCTTTTCTAAAGAGCATAATGCAAGTACTCTGCGAAATGATGGTGGGATTTGCAACTTGCGTATGGCATTTGCTTCCTCTTTTGGAAATGATCCACTAATCTCCACTTCCCATCTCAGGTCATTAGAATCAAAGTTCTATCTAGGTAGGTTTATCTCACCAGATGACTGTTGGAGACACTATCCATGGCTTGTCTCTAGCTATCTTGGCACAAGAACCAAGACAAATAAATAGTGTTATTCATAAAGTACACTTCCTCCCTATGTCAAAGCAGCTAAGGCGGCTATTTCCTTGTTCACTTCTATGTTGTAGTATAGAGTTGTATTCAGGCAGGCTCCTTGATAAATTATTTTGTTCTCTAAAAAAAAATAAAAAAATCATAAAGTACACTTTAGTCCAAATTTTGCAATCTCTTCGAAAAAAAAGAGTAGAAACACTCTTACCCAACAACATTCCCAATGAAGAACACCATAAAACTATAATTTTTTTTTTAAAGGTGATATTTCATTGAAGAAAGAAAAACATAGACAAAAGGAAGAAACAACATACATAACAAGAAAAAAGAAAAGAAACGGAAGAAAAATTAAAGGAACTAAAAAACTAAGGATACAACAACATCCAATGCTAACACTGGGAATAAAAACCCACTAGACTCAAGGATCCTCAAAAGGACTCCTGCCTCAGAGCTTCTCTTGTTATGGAGATAACGATCATTCCTCTCTGCCTAGATAGACCAGAGCACTGCGAGCAAAGTGGCACACCACTTTCTCCTCCCAAGGTTTCCTTTGTCTTCGGTGTGCCAGGCCAGGAATAACTCTTCAATAGAGTGTGGCATGACCCAGAGAACCGACATAAGAGAGAGCACCTCGTTCCAAATTCCTGACGAGAAAGTGCAGTGAAGAGATGGTCTATGGACTTTGCTTCTTGACACACATGAGGCAAACATTCAGGGAGACCATTCCATGTTTTTGGAGGTTATTGATAGTGAGGACTCTCTCCCTCCCCACTAACCATTTGAAATCCTCTGCTTTTGGAGGGGCTTCATACATCCATCTCTCCGAAGTTGGAACATTGACATTGGAATCTCTAGCCTTCTCAAGATCAGCGTAGAGCGTACAGACTGAGAATGCTCCCGAGGCTGTCACCCTCCATATCGTTGAATCTTGCAAATCCCGGTCCATCTTGACACCCTGCAATTGAGAATGGAGAGAGATCAAAGACTCCATCTCAGATTCCTTCAAGTCCCTTCTCAAAGGAGGGATCCAAGTCATAACTTCTCCTTGCTAGAACAAACAATGTACCACCAAGATATCCAAATCCGTGGATAGCCCAACTCCCAGGATTTCACTTTTACCCAAATTCACCTTCAAACCGGATACAACTTCAATGCACGGGATGATCATGCGTAAGTTCTTTGGAGAGAAGTTAGAAAACATGCACCTAGTATTCATTTTGGTAATATTTTAGCCTCTATTGTGGCTGCTCACCCTGGAAAAAGAGAAGGGTTGATGTCTGGTAGGCAACTGACAAAAACTGTTGTGACTCTATCATGTAAAAGGCGACTTAAAATTACTGGGAGAAAGGCTTAAGTTAAAATGATAGCGTTGATTAATTGCATTGTTGTTGATGATATTTTCTTGTAAACTCAATGCAATTGGTAATAATTTTAATCGCTCAAAAAGATTTTATTGGAAGGCTAGTGCTGATGTTCATTTTCGTTTGTATTGTTTGAGGATGCTATTTTGTAACTTCATTACTTCTTATATGTTGTTTCTGCATATCTATTTTCTGTTTTTCTAGATGATTAATTACCTTTTTATTTTATGGATTTTCTGTGTGTATTTGCAGCTATCGGACAAACTACTTCATCATGATAATATTCATTCTGGGTATGCATTCTATAACTTGAATTGTGTAGAAAACGTTGTTTGATCGATTGCAAGGGATTCTGTGTTGATCTTCTTCTTTTTTTTCTTCTTTTTTTTGTTCGGTTTTTAGGAATGGGGTTTCTGAGGAAGCCACTGGCTATTGTTGCTGCTCTTTTAACAGCCCTAAGCATCGGTTTCTTGAATGACAGGTAAGCTGTTGTGTTTGCTGAATAGGTGTAGGTGCAGTAAAGATGTGTAGTTTATTTGGTTGACTTAATACGCTATGTAATTGACTGCTTGTTATTAGAAGAGTGATTTTCCTCTGAATGAGTTGAGCACTTGAGCCTGTGTTTTCTTCAAAATATGAAAAAACATGTAAGGACCTTTTGGGAATGCACTTTGGGACCATTTGATTAAACAATTGATTAATTTGATCATGATTATGTTTGGGATAGTCCTGGGGATCAAGGACTTGGATAACTGATCTTTGCTGCGTAATATGTCCAGTCTTCATCTAGATTTCAATACCTATTGTTTTAGATCTGTGAAAATAATCAAATCGTAAGCGTTCGCTGGATGAGTTTAATGTCGTTAAGAGAACAGTACTTCCGTCATTGATTACTTGAGTGAAAGAGACTAGCTGAGAATGATTTATGAAGGCTGGTAACATTTTTCTGACGATTAGATCAGCTGCTTCCTCATTTTGAACAACCAGCATGTAATATGCTAGAGTATGTGTTCGAACCCTTTCTTTTCTTTTCCTTTCCTTTTTCTTTCCTTTTTTGAGTAGTAGACCAACCTTTCAAGTTATGCTTGATTTTCTTACCGCATACCAGTATAATAATTATGAAGATGATGTCACATTCATTACTTTGGGTAAGGTAATCTCAGAAATGCATCTGAGACAACCTCTGAAATGTCAGGGAATGCATCAAATTTACAAAATGGTGTTGTCAGTAGACACATTTTTGGGAAATAGTTGTTTTATTTCTGTAAAATTCTCCTGTGAAAAACATTTTATTAGAATATGGGCATGTTCTTTACATCATCTTTAATACTGAGATCAAAGCTTTTCAAGCCATTTTGTCTTGGGCCAGAATTGTGCTGCTTGCTATAATCCTCCCACCAATTTGAAGCATGTGGTTCCTTCTCTGTGTTTTTACTATAGATGCAGAGTTACTTGTACATGTTGATCTGAAGCGAGCTAGTTACCATTTGTTTACTTTGGTGTCATGCATTGTTGCTGAGGATTTTAATTACAGCTTTGCAGTTAGTTTTAATGAGAAGGTGACAAGAACCGTGAGGCAGTTCTCTCCACATTTAGCTGCAAAGATGAGACCCCCTATAACGTAAGTGCAGTTTACTTTTTTGTATTGTTGTAAGCAGTCAACAATTTGTGTTGTTTCCTTTTTATTATTGTGCTAAAGCAGTTAACCAATGCTGCAGTAATACATTACAAAAAATAAAAAAAAATAAAAAAAATACTTAACAGTGTCATACTTGCAGGCCTGTTATTCGTGGACGTCCATCTGCAAAAAGAGCAATTCATATATGTGGAAGGCCTCGTTGGGTGTTTGTCTTTGTATTTTCAGCAGGTATTTGACAGTTTTTGGAACTAGTATTTTCATCACTGGCATCTATTAGGGCAGAATAGAACAGTATTGATCTTTGCTAGACGATGATTTTATTTTTTTTCTTTCTGCAGCTAGTTGTATCTTGTGGTTCACCTCATGTGGGCTTCTTATCGTCCTATGGGCGCTTGCCATTGGCCTTCTTGGTAAACTTAACTTCCTGCTTGTCTTTGATGTTTATCGTTCTAATCAATGGGACATGAGTTTTTTAATATTGTGTATTTGCAGCAACCATCCTTCATGCAAGTTTTAGAACACCTAATCTGAAAGCTCGTCTGAACACATTCCGCGAGGAGTTCCGTGCAGTGTGGCGCAATTATAGTGAGCTGTGATTTCTTTACAGAATGTGAGTGAACTTGAGACTCTGTCTGCCTTTAGTTTGAAGAATTGGTATAGGAATGCTTCTCATTTACCCATACGAGAATTATGTTTCCCTAATCCAGTTTCATCATTTGATTCAATGCTTGTAAGAGTTCTATCTTCTCGCATTGTTTTAGAAGTCTTTTATTCTTTCCAGATTACCGTTTCCAATAGTGGGTGCACCATAACATTTGTCATTCTACATTTGTTCCTTAATTGAGATAATAAGCTCGTTGACTTCAATAAAAAAGAATGGATTAATATGTATTAAATTGGCATTATTGTGCCATCAGAAACTCTGGGATGATGAGTTGGTTGAATTTCTCTCTCTTACAATGCTTGCACCTATATTGGCTGGATTTTGAGGAGTGCAACAGGATGGTGTGGGTTAAGGATAACATTGGTATATTTTCGGTTCGATCTTTTTATTCCATGCTTCACATCAAAGGGATGCAAAGGTTGCTCACACAAGTCATGTGTGGCATTATGGTGCCCCCGAAGATTGTGGCCTTTGGGTGTTTAGTGGGAAGAAAAAGAATTTTGAGGATCGATAGTCTTCAGAAGCGATTTGTGATATCCCTAATATATGTCTTATAGGCATGTCTATGGCCGAACCCATTGATCACAATTTCATCTATTGTCCCTCACAAGGGGTCTGTGATCAGCCGTCCTTTGAAGATTCAAGTTAGGATGGACCATGCTTCTGGATAATGGTGCCTTCTTTTGATTTGGCACTGTATGGCTTTTTGGAAGGAAGCTAAACTCATATGGAGGCTCTTCTTTTCTGAACGATTTGGGGAAAGAGAAATGGCATAGGCTTTTGTAATGAAAGTTAACCAAGAGGAGAGGGAAGTTAGTATTGCTTCCTTTCCTTCTGGATAATGGTGCCTTCTTTTGATTTGGCACTGTATGGCTTTTTGGAAGGAAGCTAAACTCATATGGAGGCTCTTCTTTTCTGAATGATTTGGGGAAAGAGAAATGGCATATGCTTTTGTAATGAAAGTTAACCGAGAGAAGAGGGAAGTTAGTATTGCTTCCTTTCTAGTTTTGGATTTGATTGTGAGCTTGGGTAGCTCTTTGTACTCTTTTTTGCTTCCGTCATTTGTATTAATTGCTACGTTAGTGTTTTTTCCTTCTCGTCAATGAAAGTTCTTGTTAAATTTCAATAAATAAATAAAATAATAATGGTAATGGTGGCTGTAATGGCCACTGCCGTTACCATTACGATATGGGCCCTGATGGCTATTATGGCCCCCATAACAATTGTTACGCTTTTAAAAAAAAAATTGTACCGGTTACGACAATTATTTTTCTATGATGTAACCATTTTTTAATACCTTGGCTGAGAAAGATGAAAATATGAAAGGCCCTTGGACTAGATGGTATACCGGTAGATGTTTGTAATGTATAGGAGATGCTGGGTTATTTTGGTTGACAAATTTGTTCAACAAAATTGTAAGATAGAAGAAAATGGCAGACAAGTGAAAGAAAAGTAACCATGGTACCTATTTATAAGAACCAAGGAGGCATACAAAGCTGCACTAATTGTCATGGGATTAAACTTATGAGCGATACTATGAAACTTTGGAAGAGTGATTGAGCAAAGACTAAGGCATGAGACATGCATTGGAAAATCAATTTGGCTTCATACCCAAGAGGTCTATCACTAAAGCTATTTTTCTACTTAGATAATTGATGGAGAACTATGGGGAGAGGAGGAAGGATCTCCATATGGTCTTTATTTACTAGAGAGAGCATACGATAAGGTCCCTAAAGAGTTAGTTTGGTGGGTGTTAGGGAAAAATGAGTCTTAAGAAGATATATTGACATTGTTAAGGATGTGTATGAGGGACCAGTAACAAATGTGAGGACCACTAGTGGAGAGATAAGTGAGTTCCCAATTGTTGTAGGCTTACACTAGGGTTGGCATCGAGCCTGTACCTTTTCACATTGGCTATGGACAAGTTAACGAGGCATTTGCAAGAAGAGATCCCATGGTGTATGTTGTTTGCAAATGACATAATTTTGATTGACAAGACAAGTGAGATTCAAAATTTGTCAAACTAAAATAGAATATATTGAGCACAATTATAGTAATAATAGGCGTGAAAATGAGGATTTAGTTAAAATTGTTGACCAAGAAATTTCCAACCACTTTTAATACCTTCGGTCAATAATTAATGAGACGAGACATTGAAAGGATGTTGCGCATAGAATTCAAGTTGGGTGGAAGAAATGGAGACTTGCCTTTGGAGTTTGTCATTGTTGTGTACCCCTTAAACTGAAGGGGAAATTTTATAGGATAGCTATGAGACGAGCCATGCTTCATAGGACAGAATGTTGGGTAGTAAAAGGACAATACATTCACAGGATGAGTGTAGATGACATGAGGATGTTGAGATGGATGATTTGTAAGATGAGAAAGGCTAGAATTAAAAATGAATGCATTTGAGGGAGCTTAGTGGTGCCAATAGGTGGTTCGACCCCGTAAACAACGTTCGACTTGCATGTGCTAAGCATATAGCTAGTGTTCCTTCTGAGCCAGGATTTCCTGTTCTGTTACTGAAAGATAGATGCTGATAATGTTTATAAATGAGATTTAATTCACGGTGGCTCGTCGATCCAAATGAATCATTCTTCTGGTCTCTCTCAACCCCCTTCTGTAACTGGTTTGAATTGATCACGGGCTCTAGAATGGCCAAGAACGACAAGCCATATTGACGGGATATTGAGAATATGTCCATACCATCAACATCTCATAAATGTCTAAGATTTCCGGAATGATTATCACGGAGAGGCCTTTTGCAGGATGTGTTTTGCTCCTAATTGCTTTGCTTTTATTGACCCATCGATGTGAAATTCACTTGATTGATACATGTACCAATCTGTAGGGATGCTTTGGGTAGTAAAGCCATCAAGCTTTTGAATCATACCCTAAACATAGACACAGAGGAATAATTGAGGGGATATTTCTAAAGAATATTGATTATGAAATCCAAAATGGGTGGCAAAACAAGAGAGAAATTGAATAGTTATGAGAGATCCAATCATTTGGTCATCAAAGAGCACAAGAAAGGATAAAAAAGAGAGCAATAAGAGGTTCTATGTTAGTAACACAATCAATTCTTAGAAAATACATCGTACTGCCTTCATTGATAATAGCTAAAAATCTTGGCTGTATGTTATTATTTCAATTCCCTGAGTAGTCTTTAATCCACCCCCTCCACTTGACACCAAACCCAAATTGACCCAGCATATACAGAAGAAAATCCCAGTCGATAGTGGAATTGGAATTGCGTGAGGGGGAGCCCTCCTTGCCAGTATGGATGCTGGCTTTGGTTGAAACTACTTCTTTTGACTTTGCCTTGTATGTTATGGGTGTGAAATTTGTTGCTTTTCCTTTCGGGTCCACTACATATAGATCCACTACTAGGGACTGAAACTTTCAATGAGAGGGTTGCTCCCTCTCCCACAAGGAGGAGTGCTGGTAGTGTGGATCCAGCAATGGCACAGATGACTCTCTTCCAACATATATGCGATTGGGCAACCTTCCATTGTCGTGGTTGGCCATTCCTCGTTAGAAGTTTTCGCAACCATCTTTTTATCCCCCATACCAAACACTTGATTTAAATGGTTCTCAAAAACTTGAGATGTATCTAATCACGGACACATTCGAGATCACCAAATGCTCAGGAGTTCCTCTATTCAATCCTTTTCCTTCTTCTTGTTGCTGGATATCTTGTTCTTACACATCTTCTCTTTGTCTCCCGAGCCTCTGGTGAGTTACATTTAGGTTTAGATCCAAAGGTAGCACCAGGACCTCCATCCTCTAAAGTCAGCTTTGATTACCAAGGAATAGAGGCTTTACAGACAAAGCTTGACGTAATAAGATGGGGGAAATGACTTGCTTCTATCTAGTCATCAAGTGGACCACCATTATACAAAAAGAGGATTAAAGACAATTTTGATACGTTCCAATTCACTATACATGTGTAGTTTAAAGACATCATTGGATCTAGCCGTATTTCAATGATCGAAACTATGTATATGATGGGACTTGTAGATGGTAGATACTAAAAAATTCTTTGATTGGTCTATATTTCAAACCTTTGATCATTTAAATCTTTTTCTAGTTTGCTCCGTCCTTGTAAGGCCAAGGCATTTTTAGCTTGATTAGGGCCAGGGCCATTTCAGCCCGATTAGGGCTATGGTGAGGCTAGGGCTAACCTTGGCCCAACCCATTGCAACCCCTAGAGTACCTTTGTAATTTGTGTGATCATTGCATACCAACCAAGTTAAAGGGGAGATTTTATAGACAACCATAAGACCTGTCATGCTTTATGGAACAAATGTTGGGTAGGCAAAGAAACAACCCTTTATTAGCAAGTAGTTGAAATGAAGAATATATTTGAAGTTAACCTAAGGAGTGAGGCAATCGGTAATAAGATGAGCAAAGGTAGAGTTAGATGGCTTGACCATGTGTGTCAAAGCCCAAGAACTATAAAATGAGCAAGTCGGTTCAAGTTGAAGGCTATATAAAAGGCAAGGGAAAAGCCCATGTAGTGCGGATGCCTTGGATTCTATGTAGTCTGGAGTAGGAAACATGACACTATTAGTCCGACCGACAGCGTGTTGTCAGTCCGACTGACAGTGTCACGCAGATTAGCGTAAATCAAGGTATTTAAGTTCGATTACGATTAGGGCTCAAGTATTAAGGTTTTTCTCTTTAAGGGCAATGTTTTGCAAGATGAGAGGATTCTCTACACTTGTAAGGGCTTGGGAAGGGATTTTCTCAAGCTTTTCTTAGGTGCGCATTGCAAGGGGAGATCAGGATTCTGTAATCGAAGAAGGTGAGTAGTCTAAACTCTTAAGACTTTTGATTATAGTGGAGATCGTTGTCGCTTTGTGCCGTGGTATTTTCCCACAAGGGTTTTGCACGTAAAAATCAGTGTGTTCAGTGTTTGTTTACTTGATTGTTTTGTTATCTATTTGATTGTTCTATCTTCGTTGAACGTACTTCCACAAAGCGCATGGATTAACAATGGTATTAAATCCGAATTTCTAATACCTAGGGTTGATCTGGGTTTGTTGTGGGCTTGGAATTACATCACAGTGGTGTGAGAGATGAGCCAATTACTCCAACAGCCCAAAAGGATGTGAGGGAGATGGTAAGAAAATATTTGATGACCTATGGTTTAACTGAGGATATGGTCCTTGATAGATTGGAATGGGTGGAACATGATTCGTATTGCGAATCCCAATTAGTTGGTAGAATAGAATTAGAAATGAATGCATTTAAGGGAAATTGCTAGCACCAATAGTTAATAATTTGAGGGAAAGTAGAGTTTAGATGGTTTGGCCATGTGCAACTAGGACCAGGAACTGCACTCGTTAGATGGAGTGAGTTTGTTTTAGTTGAAGGCTTTAAAGGGCAAGAGGAAGGTCCAAATGGACATGGGTGGAGGTACTAAAAAAGACTTATGACCTATGGTTTAGCTGAGGATTTGCTCCTTGATAGGGTGGAATGGTGGAACATGATTTGTGTAGCTTACCCCAATTAGTTGTGATGAAGCTTAGATGATTACGGTGATCCATGCTCAATGAGCTCATGGCACATTGCATGTTTTAGACAAACTGTTCACACATTCCTCTTTGTGGATAGTATGCACGGTGTGTTTTGACTATTTTGGCATGTGAGTCATGATATTAATCATGTATTCTTGTGTTCCCTACTATTTTGTGCAACCAACTCAAGCAACGACCTTTCATTTGTTTGGGTGCTTCATGCTTAGCAGTTTGCTTGGCAACTATACCTTACCAGATTCTGTGCTGGGGTATAAAGAATGAATTATACAATTGGATAAAGGTTTTTTTAGTTCCTGCCATTGGAATTTTTCTGAAGGAAAGAGAGTTTCGTTGGCAAAATTGAGTGTAAATATTTTCCTCCTGGGATGGGCATATGAACACGTAGTCACAAGCTAAAACAGATTTGCAACAAGGGATGAAAACATACCTCTCATGATGAAGAATCAAGGTTGAAAAAGACTTCCCAAGTAGTCACCAATTCCAAAGGAAGAATGACAACCATAATTGCGGAACCTAAGTTCATGCTTGCACTCTACCCCATGGAGGATGGTAGTCTCTTAAAACCCTAGAGAACATGGAAAAATGAGGGCACAATGATACCCTAAGCATGGGATCCAACAGCCTATAGATAAGAGTTCCAATAGGGAAGGCCTGGGGGCCTTGAGAGTGATTACTAAGGATGCCATCGTTGTCTTTGGTGCTAAACAAGGTCATCACGCCATGTAAACTCTCCCATGGTACACAGTGTCCCACCCTCCTCATCATTGAACCATCAAGTAGGCTGAGGCCTTTCTGTCAGGAAAAAAAAGTGTGCCTCGCCTCTTAGGATGAGCGAAATTTGTGAAAAGTTTATGTTCCCTGTGATATTCTTCACTTGGATCAGAGTTTCTGGTATTTACATTTGGTTCCCATTCATCAGATTTAAAGTTGCCAGCCCAATACCATCTCGACTTGTTCTTCTTTGATACCAATGCATATCCATGGCTAAGTTATGAAGCTTGGAATGCAATTTCATCTCCTAGGTTGACTGCAATATCATTGTTGCAAATTCTGTCTAGAGGATCCCTTCCTCGTGTTGCCCTTGCATTGCTTGGAAGAAGAACACTCGTACAGTTTTTTGAAATTTAATTGAGGTTGGCATCATATTTTGCTGCAGTTGGGAACTTTTCAAGGACTTCCCAAGCATTAGGATCTCAGAAATGAAAATTCAAATTGAATTTTATGGGCATGCATGACCAAGCTCCCTATTTTTGATACACACGGCCTTTTCTTTTGTAAAATTGAAAAGCAAAAGGAAACCCCAAAAGGGAAAGAGGGGGAAAAAACGGCTATGTCATATAAAGGGTGTGGGCAATATCAACTCTCTCATTTGAGACCGATCTTCACATTCAGACATAAACACATACATAAATATCTCTATACATAACATCGGCAGATTGGACATTTTTGTCCTCACTATTAGTTTTCACAGCATTGGTTTAGAGGGTAAATTTGTCATAAAAATGTATCTTCCTGGCAAGGAACGGTTTGCCTGTCGTTTTTGCTGCATAATAGCATATGTGGGTTAGCATGGATTATGATACTAGGTTTCCTATACCACCATGCCTTGCAAAATCCGCTTGCTTCAAATAGGGTATCCTGTGACTATACAGTCATATTTGGTATCGGGTATGATGATGACGACAACGGCAGCGGCACGCTTATTTGGGAATTGGGATATACCTGGTAGAAATGATTCTTTTTCGAGTGGCAGCAAAATTATACACTCATCACGCAAGCTTGTACTGTTGTTATTGAACCTCAAAAAGATGACTTCTCACATAGAGATGCATTACTATTCCTATTCAGTGTTCTCATGGTTTGATATCTTTCTTGACCTCTTGCGCAGGGCTCCTGTCATCGTGATAGCGGATACGCGCGCGTGACCTTCTGAAGCCCCTGCCGTTCTTATAAAGCTGCACCAACTCACCCTTTAAGCGAGAAGGCTCGCAAATCTCTGTACAGAGACACCTGCCTTGTAAATCGTATGCGATTACTCGTCCTTAATTTCTGTAGAAACTGTTTCCTGTAATCCTCTCTTGGACTGCACATTCATCAAGAAATTGTGTGGATAATGGTGCTTGGCGGAGTAAGCTGAAGGAATCCCTTCATTTCTCTGGCCTCATGCAATCATAATGCATCTGATTACTTAATCACCATCTGCTTGGTATTAATAGAGTAAGACATGCCGTGGGACAAATGGTTGTCATTTCTGGCAATAATTTGAGTATTAAGCCATTGGTGAATCTACTCTTCTTCTTCTTTTTTGTTGTTTGAATTAAATGACAATGTTGGATATGTGTAATAGTTGATGTATACCCTTCTCGCTTTGTTGCAATTCTCTAATTAAGATTTAAAGTATTGTCTGAAACCAGTATGTATTGCCCTGTATGAACTGGCATCGTTCATGAATGATACAGCTGTGTCAGTCCAGAATACACATTAGCGGTGAACAATATGGAACCTGGTATATGTTTATAAACCTTCTCACTAATGCCAATTTACTGTGGCTTGCATGTGGCTTTCGATGGCACTTTTCTTGACGTCTGCTCTTCTGCTGTATCTTATTTGGGTACTTCTCAAAGTGTATCCCAGGCACTGAATCTCCTGTTAGCATCTTGTGTAAAACCTCAACGACCTCCCCAAAACGTAACCTAGAATCAGATCTTCATTTCCGAAATAAATGTTTTTGTTTTTGAGAGTTAACACTTCCATGAATTGAACCCCTGGATCACTCACACATACTCATGCTGTCGATGAGCCGCAGGTAGTAAATGACATTATTGTAAGATTTTCAAGTATCAGCAGAATTTAGTTTTTGGTTGTGATAATATCATGATATTAACAGGGAAATTAGTAAAAACCTTAAGGATTTTTTTATGTAAATATATATTTAACTTTTAAATGTATTTATTAATTCAAAAATTTCCAACTATTCTTATTTTTGGTGAGATTTTCCTGATAATATCACAGAAAGACCTCAAAATTTGAAAATCCCTTGAGAAAGTTGGGCCTCGAGAATTTGCTGAGGAGATTTATGGCTATTGCTGGTAGCCCTCTCCTAACAGGTTTCTTTTCCTCCCCTCTGCCCTCCCAGTTGCTTTCTTTTCTGCCCCTTGGACACGTTTTTTTCCCCCGGTAAATCAATCAGGGTTAAATTTGGAAGGTGACCTTTTTCAGTTCAATTGTCCATGTGATGGTCACTGATTAATGGATGGATGTCATTTGCAGACATACTCCATCAGCCCACAGGACCATCCAGATCAGATTGCATCATACCACAATTATTTATTTTTTTTAAAAGAAAAAAAAAAAAACTGTTTTCAATAAGCTACGCTCAAACCCGAGACCTCAATGATGTGACATTTCCATTTTACGAATGTGGACGGCACCACCACTTCCAAATGAATCTAAGGCAATATGGTACGTCCGAATAGTGGGGAGAGAGTTGCGGATGGAAACATAGCTCCACAATCATTTATCAGGTTTTCTAACCATCTCCATAGGTGAATCAGTGGACTGTTTAAAGTAAGGTGGTCAAGAGTCCAGATTTAACTATGCCAGAAATTTGTTTTGTTCTGTTTGTTTTTTTTTTTTATTGTTTTGGCTATTCTCCTTCCAGAATAGGGTAGTCCATGATTTGGATTTAGCCCTGATGGCCTGGATTGCCGAAACATCATTGAGGATGCATTACAACACAACATTTGTGGCACGATATGGATGTTGGAAGATAAAAAAAAGAGTATAGATTTGGGGGTGTAAATGGTCACTAGACTTGTGCCCAACTGTGGGCCCACTGATGTATGTGTTTTATCCTTGCTGTCCATCTGTTTTGCCAGCAGGGAGATCCAAAGTTTTGGATCAATCTGATATTTGCATTTTCCCTTCACCCATGTCCATGTGACCTAATCAACAGGTTGGATGGCAAATAAACATAATAGTGGACCCTAGGAATGCTTCGTTATCCCCTTGTTTCCAGTGTTGTCCACTTACGTATTGGATCTGCCTCATTTTTAGGCTCATGCGAAACCACCCCACCCCCCCCCCCCCCCCCCCCCCCGTTTCCTTAGTGCTGTCCACTTGAGCCTTGGATCTGCTCATTTTTGGGTTCCTGCTTTAAATTGAGTTGGCAAAACAGATCAAGGATAAAACACATACATCACAATTACCCCCAGAGTTGGGTCACCAGGCAATTCACAATGCTGATGATCATGGCGGGCATGTGATGGTCTACAGCAATCAATGAAGTGGAACCGACCCACCTGTTCTTGACATCAACAAGATGGGCCACATCATGAAAGTTCAGATACCACACATGGGATTAGCATGCCTCACTAACAAAAGCCAGTAGTCCAGAAGCACCGGATCACCAGGCTGGCCAATTCCTTCATCGATTGAGCCACACCATCTGCGAATAAAATAGTCAGTGGCAAGTAACGAATGGCACAAGTGAGTCCCATCTGATTAGTACATCATCCCAGATCTCTATGGGGGATCCTTACATTCATCCCCACCTGAAAAGTGAACCTTCACACCCAAAAAAGGAATCACAGTAATGTTAGCTCAGAATCAGTACCAAGGCCGATTTGATATATCACCACCCCAAACGCGAGAGTGGAAACTTTCAAGACAATTCAGTACTGACATAGTTTTTGGGGGAGGAAAAGCCAGTGAATGGAAACCTCATAGCTTCCCAAAAGCGAGCCATGTAAGCCTTGCATCCAAACGCTCTCTGTTTTCCCCCCCATTTTCTGCCTTTCCAAATCAAGGAGTGAATTGATGAAAGAATCAAAACACTCCAGCCGCCAGAAGAAAATAAAAAATAAAAAATCAACCATAGGTGGTCATAAGAGTTGCATATGCTCGTTTGCTCAGAGAAGATTGATGAAAAAGAAAAGAGGAAAACTGAAATTTCGGTAATTTCGATGCGTAGTACTTTCATGTGCCAAAGCTCCGATCTCCTGCATCTCCCAACCCAGGGACTATAAACCTGCAAAAAGTTGACAAGAATTAAAGATGAGTGCAGTGTATACATGCATATGACGGTCCACAAATTGCATGAAGATTGCAGCATCTCTGCATGGCGACACGTGCTAAGCTCGAGCTTGTGAAACAACCAGGTGTCCATCATGCAGGCAACGATGTTGTGGTGCCCTGGCCCGAGAAAATCAGTCCTGTCCAGTCATCAGTTGGGCTAGAGTGTAGGGAGAAAATGACATGCTTTTTCATGCTGCCTGCTTGATTTGCACATTGTGGCCCACCTGCTGGGAAAATGGCACAATTGCTGTGCCATGGCATCCTCACATTGATGCCTACCTGATGGGCAGATCGATCTCACATGGGCACATACGGCAACACGTAGAGTTGGGTCTACATTCTACATGCAAAAAATTAACAACACCCCTGGCATATATGCTATTGAGTCAGTCAAGTACCCCTTCTCATTGACGGTTGGATCGATTGTTCCCGTGTATACATGCAACCTGAAAAAAGGTACACTACAATTTAGCTCTGGATTCGGATCTGATTGTATAAGAAAAGATCAGTAGAGAATGAGCATTAGGTATGGCTGGACAAGCCCAATTCTTGAGCTTGTGGCCGGGGTTCTTGTCCTTGGGTTTTAAGACTTGGACGAGTTGGGTGCAGCTCGTCCAAGTCAACTCAGACTCAGACCTGATACGGTTCAACACTGCAAGTCACCCCTGACTTAGTCGAGTTAGGCCTATCCACCCTTGACCTAGCTGAGTCGCAACTCAACTCAAGATAATGGTAAACCCCCAAACTGCCCAGTTGCAATCCTAACAATAAGAAGGTTCAGATAATATTTTACCCTGGGAATCTTTCACTTAGCTTCTGAAGCGCCGGCGGTGCAGCCACCGCTGATATCTGCAATCCGACAACTCATATAAGTCAAGAAAACAAACAAAATGAAAACATTTCCATAGTTAAAGTGGCAATTTGTTGGGATTTGTACTCGTAGTAGGAATTCCAATATTTGGGGATTTGTACTCTCAGTCGAAATTCCAAAAATCATGAAATGATACTAATGTGGAATCGTGGATGCAAAGAGTTCTCTTTCCAACACAAAACAAAATATCCCCGTTTCATGATTTTTAAGTCCCAATGGGAGAGGGATGTAGTAAGAGGAGATATCCAGAGAATGGGAAGATTTATTTTCTCCAATCCAGAAATGGCCATTAGCACAGTGACTTTTGGATTGCATATCTGGTGGGCCCACGCTATAATAAAGCATGACAGCTGTACGCATGAACAATAGTCTGAATAATGGGACCCACTGCAGCAGAAATAACACATAATCAAATCGATTGAATGATCCTGTTATCTCATGAATAATGGGATGTACTGTAGATATGCAATCCCAAATGTAAGTTTTTCACCACGAGGCTTAAGGATAGTCCAATCAACCAACCTAGACAGTCCATCAGGTGCAACATGCACTTTCCATGAAAAAATCACATCAATTGGACCACGTCCAATCAGCAGCCTAACAGATAGACAAGATCATTTATTTTCAAATCCCTCCCTCAGACCCTATACTGGTGCCCTAGCCCAAGATTCACGCTCTTTTCAATACGGCACCACCGTATTGATACACTAGTCCAAGATTCAGGTTGATCCACTGGTAAGATGGGGCACAGTTAGCAGAACAAACTTACAGCTCTGAAAAACTTGGCTGAAGTTTTAACCCATTTACCTTTTTTATTTCAATATTGGGGCCTACATAGTGGACCAGATTTATTTTCCAAGGTCAGACCAACCTGATGGATGGATTGGATCTTGCACCTAAGTGCCATTGTAGCATGTGTGATGTAAATGAGCTTTATTGCACACCCATGATTTTTACCAAGGTCCACCTGAGTTGCAAAACAACCTTATTTTTAGCATGACCCTTCATCCAAGCCAGATGAAGGGTTTGTGTGGCCTGGATTGGATAAATGCAACACGTGGGATGAGTTCTAAAAGAGTTCTCATGGGTTCTCATTAAATCAGGTAGCTTACCACTTTTATTTGTTTGTTGTCAACTCCACGTTCCTTCAATAAGTCAATTGCTGCAACTATCGTGCCACCTGAAATTAGGTTTTGAAACTATATTAAAAATTGCAATAATATTCAACTTTTGCAGCAAAGGTTAAAATCAGCACACCGAGTATCATATCATCAAATGACCGAAGCCAATACATGTCAGACAATATACCCAAACTTCAGTAAGGAAAATAAAAAAGAGGTGAGGGGGGGAAGAGAGAGCCCCCAAATCTGCATTAAAACATGCCACTAAACTTTTCTTAATGATTAATCTCCCTCAAATATGGGCTTCTAATAGAAGAACCCAGAGGTTCTTGGTGTGACTGATTAGTATCAATGGACACTGAAACAACACTTTTCAGTCGATACATATCAGTTTCAGATGATACTTTAACCCCTGTTTTGCAGCTTCGTAGCTTCTTGCATCTTTGTCTCTCCTCTTGAATTAAAAAATATGTTCATGTTGAAAAGAATTGCCAGAAAATCATTGAAATTTACAATAAATTGTTGTTGTTGCAAGTCTGATTATAACGATCACACCACAATGGAATCAAACCATTTTGCATTAGAAATAATGTGTACCTGTTGCCAGCATAGGATCAACAACAAATACACGAGATCCCTCAGGAAGATTATCAGGTAACCTGCACAAGAGAAGAATCTGAATGTGAAAGGGCCCTTCAAATTGCATTTAAAGCATCTGCTTGCTATCAAAATGGCATCATTATAACAAAAGCAATGTGCTAGCAACACCATTCCCGTGCAACTAATGTTTTAGAAACTGGGCTGGACCAAACCAGACCATAAAGTTGTACCAGGATGGACTGGAATGAGACACAAACTTTCTTCACCTAAAAACCTGGTCAAGTGGTGGTTACCAATTTCCTTAAAATACGAAAGGTTTAATCCATTGTACTGGTGGCATTGTGGATGTTTACACTTTCCATTTTGATTGTAGTTATTTTACTTTAAGCAGTTGTCCTGGGTGGGAATGAGTTCATCCAGTTGCAACAGTTAAGATGAACTCAACTGCCAACAAAAATGGTTTTCCTACCGGTTCGGTTTTCAAACATTAGTTCAAACTATATAAGATGACTGTTCTTTGTGCTTTGAAAACATGGCATGCTAATAACATTCCCACACAGACATCCAGTATCTTCAGGCCTTACTTCAGGCTCATGGCTCAATGATCCAGGCTGATGATCTGATGGGCCCCTCATTACTCCAGCCAGCAAATAGACGGTTAGGAAGAGAATACATAGGGGTAAATAAAATAAAAATAAAATAAACAAAGATTGGCTGTAAACATGCTTGGAGATCTTTCAGACGCTGTTTATCCATGTCAGGGCCCCATCAGATCAATGGTCTGGAATTCTGGACAGCTGAGTCGTAGACCCGCCTGTCTAAACTTTTGAGGCTCGACAATACTGCATATCCTCGGCTCAAGGATCATTTAATTTCTCCACAGGAAAAGATCCAAGGAAGAAAGAGAAACATACTCTTACTTGTTCAAATATATAAATGGTTGAAGTGTCTCCTCATTTCTGCTTATCCCTGCGCTTGTAGAAGGAAAAGAAGAATTGATGAATACATGACTGAATCAGATCTCTGCAGTACTATATTTACAGTTTACTGATAAACAGCACACCGTTGCATAAGAAAACCTTGTCTACAAATTAAACGCTATAAGATCATTAGCTTAAATGAGGGGGGAAAATCATAGATATAATTCAGGGTCCGCTCAGGTAGGGGATCCTGCATAATCGGGATTAAGTCTAATCCCAATTTTGAGTGTGCCCCATGCCCTCCACATAGGATTCGCTGCAATAAAGCGGTACTTTCCTCTGCAAAAACCATAAACGCAGCTTAATTGTGTTTATGCAGAGGAAGACACTGGTTTAGTGTGCCGAATTCTACATGGAGGGTGTGGGCCCAGCCATAATCGGCGCGCAGGATGCCATACCCAAATATGCCCTAAGCAACTTTCATTCAAACATGTCAAACGGTATATGCAAGCAATAGATTTTACAAAGATACCCAAGTCATGTTAAAAAATCAACAATATTATGAGCTTTTCCTTCCTTACCAAGATGATAAGTTTTAGTTGCTGGCAAGATTGATGGTGCATGCTCTACCAAAGCAAGACCAGCTCTCAGGATGGGGACAATCTGCAAACTAAAACCACTATCTATCAGTTGTAGCCATCTAAGGAGATTTACACCGCCTTGAGTGACAAAACTCCACTTGTAAAAAAGTCCATTCTTCAATCTTCTCAAGCAAAGAAAAAGCTCATCATTGCAGCCCATCAATAAAATGAAAGCAACCCGCAAATCTGCTGCATGGATTTGAGTATTTTAGCTCATGCGCACAGGAAATGATACAGCAGCTCATGCTGTAATGTAATAAAATACATTACCAATCAGTGTATGCCATGTGATATCTTAAAAGCACTTTTAAGAGGAAAATAAAAATAAAAAATTCAGAAAACAAAAAATTTAAAATGTGACTTCCCCCCTATGATTGGTACTCCAATTAATTACTCTGCTGCATGACCTACTGTAGCATTTCCAATGGCCTGTTTGGAGTCTTGGACAGGGGTTGAATCCTGACTTTTTCAGATTCTTTATCCAGAAGGATTTGAAACCAAAAAAGTTGGCAGTTGGGGCAATCCAGAATGTCCCGGGCACAAGTAGAAAACGTCATGGATTAAAGAAGGTCACTTCCTCTGGTCCGTCTTTTTCTATCTCCCACTTGAAACGAAATGGACATGTGATCTGAACCAAAATGGACACATTATCCTATCCAATTCAATCAATGTCTCCTGGAAAGCAAACAGGTGGCGGGTGTTCCACCATTTTGTGTGGAATTGGAATATGCATGCTACAGATAATAAAAAAAAGAAGACTACTATTAGACACTAACCGTCATGGGCTCCCTTGGATCAATAAATTCAACAGAAGCAACACCCATGGGCGACTGAATCTCTCCGAAGACAGTAGGCTGCAAGTAATTAAATCATGCAACTGTAAATAACTTTATTTTAAGAGGTAGCTACTGTGAATAACATGAATACAGCAACTAGGTAAAAAGAGAAATTCATGTGTGTCAATAGCGTTTCTGCAAGGGTCTTGAGCAATGATCAAGAAACAAAGCTCCATATAACATGACAGAAAAACTGAAGACGGGAGTAAAGAATAGATGCAATTGCCCTCATAGTTATTTTCACCAGAATTTATTCAATCTCGAAATTGACTCTTCATTCAGGTTGAAAACATCATTATTGGAAGGCATATTGGGGGGCCCATGACCGATACATACCAGTACGTACCACCCAATGCACATTTCATATCAGCCATATCAACTTGAATTCGGACCTTTGCTTTCTATAAAGGTATCATTATCTTATGACCCAACTCATCACTTGTATCTTTTTTTTTTTTTTCCAAATACCAATGCGCATCAGGTGATATTTTCCAAAGGTGGGACCATTACCCACCATTTATCCATCAAATCAAAAAATTAGAGCAATTCATGTCCATCCAATTGAAATTTAGAATTAATCAGAAACAGATGTTACAGATCAGAATTTACTCCTTCCCATAGAGGAAGCCTAGAGCACTTCTCTATTTGGCTTTTCATATACTATTTCATTACTGCCAAGCAAAACATTTGGCTTTCTAGACATGGTTTCTTAGGGCCTGTTTGGATTCGCGTATAGTATTGTATTGTATTTGGGTACTGTTCATGTATACATTAGACGGTTTTCAGAGTACATCCAAATCAATCAGATACTAATCAATGTTTGGATAGGAGGTATTGTTTGGCATAGTATACAATACGTTATACAGATCAATGTTTGGATAGGACGTATTATGTCTGTGTATTATACAATCTTAATTGGGTTGGGTGGCCTGTTTGACGTATGGAACTTTCTGATTTCTAGCCCAGATGATTTTCACGTTGAAATGTACCAAATGAACGGTCCCGATCTTACACTGCATAGGTAACAGATATCTTGTAATCGTACAAATTTCAAACTTTTATCTGCTGCCGAATACAGCGCAATGAATACGAAGTATTGACGGCAACAGAACCCACCGACAATACTCTACCGTAGGTTCGAAAATTTGGCTGGAGTTTGTATTCGCACGCATGGGATTCAACTCCTATTCACTCCAATCCAAACACGGTAAACGTCAAATCATAACTTTTAATACGATACAATACATCTCAAAATGCATATCCAAACAGGCCCTTAGTGTTTTTGACATGGCCAATTCATCTTTGTGATGCACAAATTGTTCTCGGCTGTTTCTTCATTAATTAGAGAAGGCTTTTTATTTGCAGTTTTTCATGTAATCCGATTTCTATGCTAATTGACATGTTGTTAATGCATTGACATTAAAATGTTTCATGAATCCTCCGAATTGTGAACCAAGCATATCAACAATAACAAACAAAATAAGGTTTAAAGTCTTACACAGAGCCTGTTTTTCTTTTCTTTTCTTTTCTTTTCTTTTCTTTTTTCTTTTTCTAAAAGGTAACACTACCAAGGGATTGAACCCAAAAAATTGATGAGGTTTCCCATGATCAGACATTTCACCATTATTTACATAGAAAAGGAAACATTGAGTTTCAAAAGGCAATCATTTCCCAAACATCACAGTCAAATTCTCATTCACAAGATTCGAGGTGATTATAGTGAGAGCCTTATTAATATTTTCACTTTTATCCAAACAAGACCCTTTTTCCCACTATCCGAACAAGGCCTAATATGGCTATTGTCAACCCACTAGCTAATCCCTTGAAGCTTCATATGTTAGTAGCCTTCCCATCTCTGCCATTGCATTCTATAACATAAGAGAGAATGCAATGGTGCTGTTAATGCATAATCTGATTTCAATGCTACCAACATTTTGTTAATGCATTGACATTAAAATGATTTATAAATTATAATACTCTGAATTGTGAACTAACCATGCTATTGTAGATCGCAATAACAAACAAAATAAGGTTTACAGCTGTCCACTGACCATGACCTCTGGTATGACTGAAGTCATGGCTCTTGAGAGAGTGGAATGGAACAAATTCATGTAGCCGATCCCAATTGGTTGGGATAAGGCTTAGATGATGATGAGTTGCACACTGACTATGACACAAATGGACTGATTATTGACTCACCAGCCAATCCCTTGAAGCTTCATATATAAGTAGCCTTCCGAGCTCTGCCATTGCATTCTCTGATATAACAAAACCGTCAGAAAATGTTAATGGATTTAGGATAAAAAGAATAAATAAATCAGAACATGACAAGTGCCTGAAGGTGGTTAAGAAATATAGATGCAAGAATTCCACTCAAGATGGCACCACATTATCATTGACAATGTCGACATATGATTTCACATCTTCATCTAGATTCTACATACACATGTCATATTTCACTACCAGATCTTTCTTCTACACTGTTGATGAGACTCTGAGAAATGATATATGATGCACTTCAGCAAGCCAGAAAGTAATTCAAAACCATTCATTTTGTGGGCCCCATAGCTGATAGCCATAGACGATTGCACCAATTGGATCAACCTAACATCCACTCAGAGGAACTTTTGGTTGTTGAATCCAGGCCATTGCACCATCCTTCTCAACAGTCCATTTACAATCGGCAGGTGCACCTTTTTGCTAATCCATGGTAGAGCCTACTAGATGAATGGTATAGATTATTGACCAACTTGCCGAAATATGCCAATCACAACTAATCTCTTTTTTTGATGACACAGGATGCATAATAACACTCCCCTAATCACAAAATTCAAGGAAACATGTTACAAATCTTCTTTATAGTCCTGATCTTCAAACATTTTCTTCCTCACCGAAAACCAAAAAAATCAACACTCGAATCAGTGGAGCTACTGTCATCAAATGATTTTAAAAAATCAATCCCTACTTACTGAATATTGGACATGGAGTCTGCTCATTCCTCAGAACAGAAACCCAGTGCTTGATCAACGGATGTGGTGGAACAAACACCTGCATCCTAATCAAAATCAAAATCCAACTTCTAGCAGGAAAAATAAAATAAAATTAATTAAAAATAAAATAATAATAATAAAAAAAAAATCCAAATTTTATGCAATTATAACAGCCAAGAGAGGCATTTCTGAGTACCAAGTACCGTACGAAACCAGGGAAAAAAAAAAGAAAGAAACAGAAGCCGTTATAATTAAAAAAACCGCAGTTATAATGGAGAATTGCCGTTATAACAGTAGATATAACAGCTCCGTTGCATGGGATTGATAGCTGAATGTGGCAGCCTGTATTCTACCGTACGCACACAGCATACGTGCAGCCGTTGAAATCATGGCCCTCACAAGGGATAGCCCGAAAAACATGCAGATCAAACGATCTTAACCGTCCAATTGTTGAACACCAAACAGACCGTTAAAAAGAAACCGCCCACGCAGTCCAGATCCAACAGACAAAATCACGTGGTTTAAGACCGTCCGATCAGCACGATTCCTGAACTACGCTCCATCCACAATTGGATACCCGATCTGGACGGTCTGGACATGTGGACCATTACCGCCATTCACAGAACTCCCGTTCTAGCTTCCAACCACCGTTATACCAGCCGTTATAACGCTTCTGAAATAACGGAAGAGTAGAGTTGGAAAAGCGTACCAGCATCCTGTCGTCCGAGACTGGCTTCTTCTCAGTCGTCGTTTGAGAATTCGAGGCGCGGACGGGCTGCCGTCTGCTAACGGACGGCGTTAGGGATGAAGAGAGATGCTGTTATGTTGGGAGACGGACTTCAGATATTAGGGTTTTTGGAAGGAGAGGGTATTTTGGTAAATGTATAGAATATATAAGGAGAGAGAAGGGAAATGAAACTTGCCTTTTGGAAGGAGGCATCTGTTACGGAGAAGAAACGCGCAGTACGGACGATTCGGCGGGAGCTGATAGCAGAAACACACGCCGTGTTGGGAGCGAATCGGGTCGGGGAGTTGATGACACGGGCCATGAGCAGAAGGGCCGACAAGGAAGGAGAGCAGATAGGGCGGGGTTTGGGTTGGAGAGGTTTTGCCGGAATAACCAGCGAGACGCGTGTTTCGTCGCTGTACGCGTGCGAACTATGTGGGATCGATCTGGACTGTTGATCTGGAGTGTGGATTCAGTAAGGTTGGGATCTGATCGAGTTCCGTCAGGTACTGACCGAGGAGCCTACCCGATGTGTGCGTTGTATATCAACGCCGTCCATCTGTTTTGCCAGCTCATTATATGGCATTACTCGAAAAAATGAAGCAGACCACCATTAAAATTTTCTATGGGTCCAAACTAGCATTTATTTGTCATCCAACGTATTGATAAGGTAAAACAAATATCTATGATAGGAATACATAAATATTAGTTTGATCCAAAACTTATGCCCCCGTGATGTTTTTACTAGCCATCATCATCGTTTCCTATGGTGTGGTCCAACTGAGATTTAGATCTAGGTTATTTTTGGACCCACGCTTTGAAATGAGCCGGAAATATTGATGTATGACATGGATGCAAAACACAATATATCGAGGTGGGCCTCATGACTAAAGGAAGCTCAGCTACGCACAAGTAAGGTTATCTAGCTAGGATGGAAGGTAATGTTAAGGACTCCATGGCCTACTACCATGATCTATATATTTTACTCACACCCATTTTGATAAATTATTTTAAGGTGCGAGTTTAAGATAAGATAAATAAGGCTCAAGCTCACCACAGAAATGAGGTAGGAGATTAAAAGCTTGTAGATGTAAACTTTTTATAGCTACGTAAGCTCTATGTGATCTTATTAATAGGTTAGATTGTAAATAAATATCATGGTGGGCAAGTAAGTTTTCGACCATGGAAATTTAATCCCCACTGTTATCCGCAGTGTGGTCTACTTGAGCCGTCAATCTACCTTTTTTTTATTCATGCTTTAAAATGATCTATCAAAATGAACGGACAAGAAAAAGTACTATGCCTCGACCTCATGATAAGCTCCTGTGAGGTCAAGCTGTGTGGGCCCCACCGTGATACATGTCGACCGTCAACACCATGCATTTGATGGGTACCCTTTAAATTATGAGATACCCCAAAAATAAGCTGTATACGGAACTCAGGTAGGCCATACCATCTAAAATCATCTGAAGGCACCATTAAAATACATAAAAGTACTTTGTGGGGCCCACCTGATTTTTGAATGCTTCTGAAACTTGGTATGACCACTCATCCTAGTGAGACACACATAATGGATGGGCTGGATTTTCAAAACACATCTCGGTGTCCATTAAAATGATTATGAATTTTTTAATGGTGCAAGGCCCCTCTACACTTTTGTAAGTGGTGTGGCCCACAAAAACCACGGATTGACTTGATTTTTAGGATCTAGGCCCACGATGGAATGGCGCATTTGACTGATGGAGTAGATGTTCGAAAGGCATCACGGTGGGGCCCACACAGCTAGACGGAGCTGTGAGCTCGAGCGCATTGTACCTTTTCCCATATATATATATATATATATATATATATATATATATATATATATATATGTCATGAACATCTATATCTAAGTAGGTCTCAGCGAAGTAGTATCAAATCAGCCTCCCTTAGTCAGGCCTAGACCTGACTGAACTGCACCCGTTGATCGGTGGGTCACCATCAAAAGTGGAACGGAGTCATCTACAGCTCCCGTTTTGTAGCCCATGAAATACTCAAGATACGTGGAGCCCACCATTTTGTATATGTAAATCTACTCTGTCCATCAGGTGAGAAAACTTATTTAAACTACGCGTACAGAATATCAGCCGAATTGAAAAGTTGGATGGGACACACCACTCATAACATTGTAAGTTTTCTCAACTTTAAAGTGACGCGGGCAACGGGCCTGAGTTACCTGCTGCCGGCGTCACCTGTTGAAGATAAATTTTATTTTAGGATTAAGAAAAATCATTGACTTTGAACTTTTTTAACTACTTTGAAAATGAAAGGAAGTCATTAAATATTTTTCTAATTTTAAGTACGCACCTCTTCACATCTATTCATCTCATCCTTACTTTGGCTCATCAACCACACACGTGGCATAGTTGTAAATTAATCTAGACCGTTCAAATCTTTGACCCAAGTAGGAATATAGCATTGCTTAAAAATTTACACAGGATATAATTGTAACTATTTACTTCACATTTGAAGTTTAGACCACTTATTATTTTACTTTCAAAAAACTACTTTGATGTCTATAAAATGAGTGGTTAAGATGTGATGGGAAAACGATTGATGTAGCCTATCCTAATTAGTAGCCATGAGATTAAGATGATGATGTTCTGTCCAAAATGCAGCCCGGGGATCGCGTCCTAGTCCCGTTTTCTAGCCACGAATGGGTAATTTGGTTGGCAGGCGCACTGTGATTTATCAGATTATTTACACATCTCTTGATCATTTTTAGGCATGCGGACAAAAATGAATAAGATCCAATACGCAAATGAGCCACACCTAGAGGTGTACATTGGGCCGAACCAAGTCGAGATGGCCTCAACTCGGCTCGGCTCGGCTCGGTCACCAGGCAAGCTTGGCTCGAACTCAGCTTGGCTTGGTGATCGTGCCAACATCTCTAGCATGGCTCGGCTCAATAAGTGATCAGACCAGTTTGAATCGAGT
The DNA here is from genome assembly GCA_037074715.1 of Magnolia kwangsiensis. Taxonomy (NCBI): domain Eukaryota; kingdom Viridiplantae; phylum Streptophyta; class Magnoliopsida; order Magnoliales; family Magnoliaceae; genus Magnolia; species Magnolia kwangsiensis. Next base: position 122,593,153 of record CM073578.1, on the reverse strand, counting down.
TCGAGCCAGTTTCTAGCTTTGAGCTTTCAAGCCGAGTTCGAGCTTTCAGCTAAACACTATTATCCGATCTCAAAGATCTTTATGTCTACCATCTACATGACATCCCCATTGAATCAAAGCTCCCAATTACTACAATGATCCGGCAACATTCCACTTCCACAAAACGACACTAACACAAACAACCCACTCTCCCCTTCTACAATCCCATCTAAAATCAAGATCCAAACCACAACATACAAAAATCTAAAGACAAACATACGGAAAAATAGATGAATAGGAGGAATTTGAGTTTCCTTCTGATTGGAAGCACTTGGCCGAGCGTAAGAGGTCTGGAGATCATCACCATTTGCATTCGAGAAGAGAAGAGATCTCAGAGAGCTAGAAAGTGCTATCGATTCCGGAGGATTTGCCGTGAAATGGAGAGACAGATCTGATAAAGGAGAGAAGCTCTCATCCACTTCTTCAAACCCTAGATTTCTACTGTAGAGAGAGAGAGAGAGAGAGAGAGAGAGAGAGAGAGAGAGAGTGTGTGTGTATGTATAGGGTATTTTTTTAAAGGGGAAGGGAAATGAGAAAATGGTGTGGCCGAGTAAGGTGCAGGTAGGGTATTTTTTTGAAGGGGGTAAAGTAAACTAGAGTTTTCTTTTTAAGGGGATATATATACCCTACACCGAGTCGAGCCGAATTCGATTCGATCTGAGTCGAGTCGAGTTGGGACAAGTTTGAACTCGTTTTCGAGCTCCAAAAAACAACTCGACTCGGTTCGAACTCAGCTTCAATTCGAGTTGAGTCGAGCTTTTTCAAGCTGAGTTGAGCAAGCCAACAAAACTAGCTTAGATCGTGTACAAAGCATGAAATGCAAGTTGCAAAAATTATTTGTCCTATGGCCCATTTGAGTGATAGGTCTACCTCATTTTTTGTCCACATACTTTAAAATAATTTGAGAAAAGTGTAGATAAACAGATAAATCACAGTGGGCCTGCACACGAAACTATTTGTTGGTGGCTGGAGACGAGAACGGATAAGACCCTGCATCCGCAATTCAGCGCTTATTTGATTTTCCAAGTAGGTGGTAAATATAGCGGAAATGATTAATAATTATTTCCTTACGAATTTTTGGCACTCTTTTCTATATTTGATTTGACGGTTCACTTTTTAGATAAATCACTGTGATGCATGTTGCTTATCCACACCATTCATCCATTATGCCAGTTAAATTTATAGTGTAAGCCAAAAAATGAGATATATCCAAAGCTCCATTGAAGTGCACCACATAAAAAAGTAAATCAAATACTTACCATTCAAAACTTCAAAGGGCGTTGTTTCTTTTAGTGTGGGCCACTTGAGTGTTGGTTCTATATAATTTTTCAGCTCATGTGTTAAAATGTCATGGTAAAACGGATGGCCGTAACAAGTATGTCATATACCTCACCATGAAGTTCAAAAATATCAACTAGCACTTTTGTATTGATTTCCAAGGTAGGAAATTTCAAAATTTTTCAAACGGTTAAAGGTGTCATGATTACTTATTTCCGGGATATTTACATTTGCATTGAAAAATCAAACAGGCACTTAGGGACGCAGATTGCTTGCTGACAGTGTCAGTAGCGAGATGGATATTGACAGTGATACGTGGGCGCATCTTGATGTATGTGTCCACGTCATCCATCCATTTTTCTAGAACATATTATTATAGCATGATAAGAAAAAAAAAGAGGCCGTTCTAAATCTCATCTGTAGTACACCACAGGAAATAGTGGTGGTTGAATACTCGCCATTATAAGCTTCACCCTGGTAAGTTTTTAATGGTGGGCATTTAATCTCCACTGTTTTCTTGTGGGGTGATCCACTCGAGATTTGAATCTCTCTCATTTTTTGGGATCATACTCTATAATGATCTTAAAAAGTAGATGGACGGCTTGGATAAAAGATATTTATATTATGTGGGGCCCACGGAGCACTCTCAATAGCCACTAGGCACTAGCTACTGACGCTTTCAGCACGCAATCCGCGCCCGCAATTTACATGGTACATATGCATGAGTGCGACGTATTCATTTGGTTGTTCAACTCATTGACTAAAGCACTTACACTTCATAGGACCTTCCATATTGCGTATGTGAAATCTACTCCGTCCATCAGTTAAGAACCCTTAATTTCACCGTTCATACAAAATATTAGACCAATGCAAAACTCATATTGACCAAAATAGGTGGTAGTAATGGAAAATTATATCTGAAATCTCTAAGTTTATGTGGTGTGTCCCACCTGAGTTTTGGGTCGGGCCAATTTCTGTATAGTCACTTCATCTTGTGAACTACACGTGATAAATGGGTTTTATGAAAGATAAAACAGGCCCTAAACACAAACCTATGTTTGGTGTCTGATCCTTAGTTCCGTGTAGTGCGGTCCATTTGTATTGTCTATCCAACTAATGTCCCCAAGCCTAGCATTGAACAAGGCGCCTGATGGATGGAGAGGATGTAACACACATAACATGGTGGGCCCACAGAGCTTGGGTGCTTTCACCAATGTAAAACCAGTGTGGTAGAGGATTACATACTTCCTTTGGGAATAGAGCAATCTCAAATGTGGCACTGAAGCATGTACAACGATCCAAACCATCAAAATTGAAATGATCAAGAAATCCTAACCACATGGTTAATGGCTATCAAATGGACGGTTAAAAGTTAAATATTCAGTAGTCCAAATTAGAATGGAGGAATTAGATGGTTGATACTATCTTAAGTAGTTCAGCCATTGGATGGTCTGGATTACCTTACAACCATGCCGTGTGTGTAATTGAAGTTCCCACTATTTTTTAGGTGGTGCAAAACCAACAGAGAAGTCCATCGTTTTTGTGCGTGAAGATGTACCGTGCAATCTACAACATCCAAGCCGCTCACCCGCTGGGGCTCATCACGTACGGACATACACGGGAGTAAAAATCAGGCCGGTCATTCATCTACTAGCCCACATAAGTACATTTATGTGTTTGGTAATAATTTTTAATCGGCTCTTTTTTGCATATGTTGGCCATTATTATAAGAACGGCTATTTTTTCTCATTCCATGGGACCCACATTGTGTCGCTCAGCAGATGAGCGGCTTGGATCTTGCATTTTTGAATATGAAGGTGTGGGTACACGAGCATGTGCACTGAAACGAGTGCATGCGTCTGAAATCTCTCTGTACGGAATCGGTCCAGGCAGGGGTCCGTGAATCTCACCATGATGTATGGGTTTTATCCATTCCGTTCATTCATTTTATCAGATCATTTTAACCAATGAGCCCAAAAATGAGTTACATCTAAGGGTCAAGTGGACCACACGGTAGAGATCGAATGATTACCATTGAAAATTTGTTGGAGGCCACGTAAGTTTTGATACTCAAGCTGACATTTGTCTAAAATGATCTGAAAAAAAAGAAGTGAATGAACAGTATGGTAAAAACCTATACACCATGGTGGGCCCCACATAGCTACTGCCTAAACGGATTTCAGGCCGGGCAGGGAAGAAGGGCAATCCGCTTCCAGCTGCAAGAGATTAAAAATGTATATTTTGGTCGAATGCAAATATAAAAATATACAAGTAAGGAGAATAAAGCATTAGGTGAGGAAAGTGGGCCATTCTCCCTTGAAAATTTTACAGGAATAACTAATTAATACCTAAATTTATATCTTTTTCCAAAAAATTTTTAAAAAGCCACCTTATCGTCAATAGAATTATCATTTGAGTTTCTTTAACAGCTAGTTTTGTGGGCCTACGACCAAATGGGTGGGCTGCTTGACCCCACCAGGTCAGGTTAGATTTTACTTAAAAATCCTGATGAGACCTACCTTAGCTACTGAACCATTTGTTCTGCATAGGATGTGATGGAAGACAGTAGAATGATAATTACATAGACTAATGAGGCAGCGTTTTTTAAAAACCTTTTTTGAAAAAAGGCAGTAGAATACAAATTTCACATTAATCAATCTTTCTTTTTTCTTTTTTCTTTTTTGCAAATTTCCCTTTCTCCTTTTATATATTCACCCGGTGCTGATGAGTTACCATTTTGATGAAAGTTATGCACTAGAGAGTCTGAATTCAGACTCTCTCTCTCTTTTTTCATCCCATGACTTAGAATCAAGTATAAAACTTGATGGAATGTGGATGTTGCATATATAACATTGTGGAACCTATTTTGTTTGGCTGATTTACTTCCTCCATAATGCAGATTTTGGTGATTAATCCAGTCGTTCAAAATTAGAGAAGTCGCTTGTGTTTGTTTTCAAGATGCATGGATCATTTTATTGGTTTCGAATTTGGTTGCACGTGTTATGTATACTTATGTGTATATGCCGGGTGAGCTAGAGCCAATAGTAACTCAACTCGAATCAAACGTCTTGTAACCCTAGGCACTAAAAAATTAGCTTAGGATCAGATTTATGAAGATCAACCTAACTACTTAGCCACTGGTTGCATAGAATCAAGTGATTTGTGAAGGGAATGGTTAGTCTTTTTGATGAGTCAAAATAAGGACTTTTCTTATTATTAAGCTTGTGATTCGCTTTACACCCAAATCCATATCTCAACTAGCAGACTGAGTGGAGATACCTCATTTCAACACTTGAGGTCTTGGTATCGATCCCTAGTGGGGGTGGCTAACATGGAGTGTGTGTACTAACATGGGTGTGTAACAAGCTAACTTTAAAAAAATAAAAAAATAAAAAACCTTGTGATCATCAATTAAATAGAAGAGTTTTAATTAATTATATTCAACTGTGAAAAAAATTAAAAAAATGATAACTAACAACAATATGCTCATAAGAAGACAATCATTGGAATTAGGATTTTAAAAAATGATAACTAACAACAATATGCTCATATGAAGGCAATTATTGAAATTAGGATCCGTTCATGGCAAGAAGATCATCGAATCATGAGAGTTGGATCACATGTTGATGTAGAGCATCACGCAAACTGGAATGAGTTATCTAACGTACCATATATGATTTTGGGGAAGGAGAAGCAACTTTAGCCAACCAACCCTGCTACACTGAGTTGCCCACATCAAATTTGTGAGATTCCATCAAATCGACGGTCAAAAATTGATTTTAATTTTTTTTTTACTAATTATAGTAAGTTTTAATTTGATTATAACTCTTCATCCGTTGGGTTTTATGAGTTGTGTCCAACATGAAAAGTTCTTAGAAAAATTAGGAGAATAGTATGGTTGAGACAAATAGGAAACTTATTATTTTTGGCCAAAAACCATGAGGTATGGTAAAAATCATGAGCCAAATAGTGAGTTTATTATTTATAGTAAGTCACTATTTCTAAAAGTTTTAGTTTTAGTTTAATTTTGAAACTCCTCCCTATGGTTCATGTCTTTATTTAAGAGGTTTTAAACTCGTTTTTTTATCATCAACCAATTTATTCTGAATTTTTTAGAATTTTTTCTTATTTCTTATTTTCATTCGTGGATTCAAGGTCTCTCTGTGAGGAGTCCAGAGAAGCTTTGTGGATTCAAAGTAGTTATCCCCCTAAGGAAAATGGTGCTCAACCTCAACACGTCTTTCCTTGCATCACCTGTTCAGCTAGTTTTGTAATTAAATGGTCATTAGGAATAACAGTTCGTTTACTGTGTGTTAAACTTCACTATGCAAGACACTCATGGTTCTTGAAAAAGCTGAACATTTATTCATTCCTCAATTGGCTTCATGGTTGGACAGTCTTTATGGCAACTATCTATTCATCATATAGGACCGAGTTCCTTAACAAGATAGTCAATGGCAGGCTAATCTTCAACCATCCGTTCGTCCTACAGTGGGGTTTCATGGCAGGGTAATCGTTGGGAAATAATAGTAATTCATTTTATAGGCAAGTTGGTTGTAAGACCCGTATCCTAGTTCGTACTGTTCTGTCAACTCCCGCGATCCTCTCGGTCGAATTCCGGTAACCTGCGACCGATGATCGACGTTCGCGCTCAACCCTAATTCGTATCCTGTATATCTGAGTCGGTTCAATTCGAGACTTGTACCATTGCGACCGCACCGTCGCCGCGGTTCCAACGCCGCGACTCGCTCATTGATCCGATACCATGGTAGGGAGATGCAGACCTACGTTCAGTTTGAGAAAAACACCGCGTTGACAATCCCAAGAGAATCTCTACAACATGTCAAATCAATCCCATCAATCAATTTCATCAATCACCTCTCATGTCAAGTACAAAGCACCCATGCTTCCTTTCTCCACAAGTTAAGCAAACTCAAAAGTCAACCAATCCATCACCTCACCCATCACTCACATTCATCACCCATCTCCCATCACTTCTCTTACAACCACCATTCTCTCTCTCTTTCTCAACTCATTTTTTTCAAGCAAGAGAAATGGTGGATGTCCATGGTTTTTCAAGAGAGAGTGTGTGTTGTGTGTGGCCCATTCCTCTCCCAAGAACCATCATCCTAGCCATCCATTTTCAATCTCCACCATCAAAGCGAAGCTCTAGGAGACCGGCTTTCCAATGGACCGAGAAGATCAAGCGGTGGGTGCTTCTATAGGGTAGTTTTCATATTTTTATGATGGGCCAAGTGAGGCCTACCGATCAATGGTATGAATCTCACTTTGGACCCTAAGATGTGGCCGGTGGCCCACCTTGATCCTCATGATCATTCCATGATGGGGCCATTCTCCATGGACCCCATCATGATGTTTATTTTCAATGTATGGATAGGGTCATCTAGACCTTGCATTTGGTGGAGAAAGGATCTTCACCGTTGATTTTCGGTTTGATGGGCCCACGTGTAATGGGACCCATTTGATGCATGATTGATTTCAAGGGAGGGCCCATAACGTCGGGGTCCCTCCATCACGCGTGTTTCACTCCCTTTTTCTCTCTCTCTCCCTCTCTTATTCATTTATTTTCTTTACGTAAGATGCATTGATTGTGTGGCCCACTTGGATGGACCCCACCATGAAGTAAGTATTATATCCAAAGCATCTATCGTGGGGTCCACCTTATATGGGTTGTACCCACACCATCCATCATGTGACGGCCCACTTGAGCAAGGCCCACCTCAATGCATGGGCTGTGATAAAACGTCCAGCGTCCATGGACGCTGGACGTCACTATGCAAAACACAAATGTTAGCTTGTTTCCAAGCTAATGGGGTGGCCCACTCATATAGGCTCCATCTTGATGTATGATTCTAATCCACGCCGTTTATCTCATTCCCTGACTCATTTTAGGCGTTGAGCCAAAAAATGGAGTCAATCCGATATTCAGGCGGGCCATAGCATAGCAAACATCGTCTTTACCGTTGAAATTCACCTGAGGTTTTCCATACACATTCAATATTAGACTCATTTGGTTGGTCTCAAGCCGTAGAATCCAATGACCAGGGTGGATTTGGTTGATGTGGCCCCACACCTGAAAAACTGTGAGAAAATGCGATTTTCAAAAAAAAATATAAATATATATATAGCAGTTGTTGCTGCTGTTGTCAGCAGTGCAGGCCGCGCCAGCGGCGGCCGGGCGGCCAGTGGGCAGGGACCCACGGCCCTGTGTGTGGGCCCCACCATGATGTATGTTCAGTATCCACACCGTCCATTTGATGGGACCCCTCCTCAGGTGGGTCCCCTCCAAAAATGAGCCACATATAAAGCTCAAGTGTCCCACATCATTCGAAATAGTGGAATTGAATGTCTACTCTTGAAACCTTTTTGGGGCCCACAGAAGTTTCAGATCAAGGTAAAATTTGTTTTTCCTATTCATTCAGGTCCGAGTGACCTTATCAACGTGTTAGATGGAAAATAAACGTTATGGTGGGCCCCACGTGGGACCCACCCGTGGAAGGATTGGATTGGCTGGTGTAACGTCACTAAGCCGTATGACCCCCACTGTTGATGTATGTACCTTACCACCACACCGTCCGGTGAGACAGAATTAGATCCAAAGCTCTGGTGGGCCACCACGTGGACCCACCTTGATTCATGTATGTTATCTCCATCGTCCATTTGGATGGTGGGACCCACCCATGAGCTATGTTTTATGTCCCAACCGTTCATCTTATGTGAGTCCCACGCAGCAGCAGCTGCTGCTCCACCGTCCGTTCCTGGACTGTAAGGCCCATATCCTAGGTCGTACTGTTCCGTCAACTCCCGCGATCCTTCCTGTCAAATTCCAGCAATCCGCAACCTGTAATCAATGTTCACTCTCCAAGTGCAGGGTTGTGATGTAGTAATAACTTGGTAAGACCGAGGTCAAATCCCAAGGGACTGAAACCTGTACGTTATCTGAAACTGACTAGAACTAGAACTAGGCTAAGATGAATTCTGAATTGAATTATAAATTGAGGAATAATTGTAAACTATTAATCTAAAACTTAGGAAAAATCAGAGGAAGGAAAACTAGGGATTCAGAGGATCCACTTGTAGAGATTAGGGAGATCTTATGCCTGTTTCATGAATAATGGAATTTATTGAACTGTCATTGATTTAGTTTTCAAAGAGATAAAAGGTTTATGAATTAGAATAGATTCCATCACCAAACCATGCCCAAGAGACTATGGCAAACAACAGAATTAAACTAATTACCAACCAATCACATGTATGAAGGTTAGGAAGGGTACCGTCATCCGACCATGACCAGGAGACTATGGTGAACAACAAGGCTTCCTGACGTCATAAACATAAAAGAAAAGAATATGCTCAAAGCCATTGCAGACCCATTGTAATTTCAGTCACAACAGACCATTAAAACTAAAAGCATTCCCTTAATAATCAGACTAATATCAGTTCATAAATTAAATCAACAGCATAAAATAAAGTCCCCCATCTCACTACAAGCTTCACCTCTTAGCCCTAGCTAAGAGGTTTAGCCGCACATGAGTGGGCTGAACATCCTCACAAAATTATTAAAGAAGAGAAAAAAAATAAAAAATTAAGAAAACAACTCCCAGCCGTGTATCTCTCTCTCTCTCTTTGCTCCACGTCTCCAACTGGCTCCATGTCCCAAGCTCTCCACCTCCTTTTATAGCTAATAGGGCCGGTGGAGAGCACAGCTATGTCGGCTGCGGAGCTGAAGTCGGTGGGACTTCCGTAGCTACGTGCGAAGCAAGAGGCGAAAGTTCTCACGCTAGCTGCCGATGGAGCCCATGATCGGATTCAATAGAGAGATCCACGCCGTCCATAAGTTTTGTTGTGAAATTTCAGTCAGACAGGGACTGTTTTGAAATTCTGATGAAGCGGCCCAAAGAGTTTTAAACCTACCGTCCATTCTGCGTTTTGAACGGTTGAAACGCCAATGACGTGATGTCTTCAATTTCTGCCACCTAGGTCTTGGTGATATTGGCCGTAGAATTCTGATGAACGGTCCGGCTCAGCTCTTTGTATCACGGTGGTGGGCCACAAGGATCACGCGCAGCCTCTGTTCGCAGCTTCACGTGAAACAAAGCTTCCACACCTTCTCTGTGACGATCGGTGGGCCCCACCTTGATGTCTATGGAGAAATCTACCCCGTCCATTGAAATCCTGGCGAAAAACCGTTCTGGAAGGATTATCTTTTGAATGAATTTGGTGTGGCCCACGAATATATCTACCTCGCCGTCCATCTGACGTTTAACGGCTGGGATTTTACATTGGCTTGCATGGTCTCAAAAGGCCACCTTGGTGAGATTATTACCCCACCTTTACACACAATGGACGGTCCAGATTGAGTATTTGGATGAGAAGTCGGCCCCACTGAGAGGACCCGACGTCGGCAGCGTAAATGCTGCTTGCGTTTTTAGAATTGAAAAGAAAGAGTCGGCCAGCACCCGCTGACCGACCTTGGGAAAAACAGTGCACGGCGAGTGCCCTTATAATGTGCACTCTCATGATCTCAGGTGGGGTCCACTACGATGTTCTTGGGAAATCCGATCCGACCATCCCTTTTCTTATATCATTTTAACGGTTGGGACCAAAATTGAAGCATATGCAGGTCTCAGGTGGGCCCCAAATCATGATTTTATGGGCTGATATGTACATTGGGCCACTTCCACAAGGCTCCAGGGGATGAAATTAAACGTGTACGGTTCATTTATGGTCCCCAGGCTATGTATGAATTTTCGTGTCAATCTGATGGTGGAAACCTCGTGATCTTTCATTCTACACCAATTTCGGGCCATTTGAAGGTAAACAGATGGAATTTCTCGAGTCCCTAGCGTGCATATCTGTCGATTTTAGTCCATGGAGTCCGTCCCTTGCCCTGGTGATCATTAGAACGTTAAATCCAAGCTTTTGGCATCCTTTTTCAGCTCAAGCTCCTAAATACACCCTGCAACAAAAACACGATTAAAATAATCCATTAAGAAGTGTCATGTCCGTAAATCCATGTAATAACTGGGGTCTAATATGCAATATTTGACCCTCAACACAACCCTCAACCAGCATTTTGCTAGTCTCAAGCAAAGTATGCGAAAAAATAAGTTGAGAATTATGGGATGATTTCTATGAACTCGAGTGATTTTTGGCAAATTAAACCAGATGCTAGAATTTTAAGATTCAAAAACGTTGGGCACTACTCTCTCCTAGACTCAGGCACACAGTAAATTCATAGTCAATTCTAAGTAGTAATCCACCAATTAGAAAAATTCTAAACATCAGGATCCATGAGTGCATAGTCTAATATCGGCTCATCAACATTAAGATTCAATTCGTTATTCCATGATATCATTAGTAACCAGCAAGAGAATTCATTCTAACCAAGACTTAAACCAAAACTTGCCTCTCAGATCATCTTTTCATTCTTAAAGCTTTTGATCTTTTTCATTAAAAGTAATGCCAAGAAGGGGAATCAAATCCTCACCTATAGGGAGCAAACCTATGGTGAAAATTATTCGCCTAATCCCTTTTAAAGGTAACTGCTTTTTTTTCTTTCTTTTTTTTCAATTGATCATGATGAGCAAATTTTTCAGGCTGGTTCCTTACATGTTTAGTGATTACTAAGTTAATCCTTCAATATCAAACTGAAACCTTAATGTGAAAGCGAGATATGACATGTGAAATCATGGCTCAATCAATGTTTGAAACTTCTAATCATGATTAAATAATTCAAACTTAACTGTGAAGTTTAATAGATACTGAATCCAAGAGTCCTAAATTATCAACATCACTTATCTTGAACTTCTAAATCCAGGATATCCATCAATATCACTTCGAATTCATAAGAATTCCCAGAAAAATTTAAAAATTTTCACAATTTTTGCTCAAGACCAAGAAAACACTGATTAGGAAACCTAATTTTCCACCCTCCAACCTAAAATCTACATTATCCTCAATGTAAAAGATCTAAACATGTAATACACATGGGACAACGAAAGTAAATGAGAAGTGATGGGAGGATAGTACCTGGATAACGAATCGCTGGGAGAGAGCAAGTCAGTACGAGAGTGAAAACAACAAAAATAAAATCCTACCTATACCACTTTCGTAGGTGCTCTCGATTGCATTTAGCGTATGTAACAAGCCTTTAAACTCCTAGGTTACCCCTAGTGGACGAGTTGTAGTCTCGTGAGGGTTTGCAGTAATGTTACCCACAAACATTGAATCGATCATGCCACAAGGTTCTCTTTTCGACCAATATCTTGATAAGTTTCTCAGTAAGTTCCTCAACAGGATCATTCAAAAGCCTTTTTTATAATAGGCTTGGGCGCCCTGGAGCATGACTTTCCAGAGAGACTTATGTACCTCATATGAAATCTTCCATTGAATCGCTTGAGGTATCCGTAATATATATGATTTACCTATGACAGAAGAAGTTTCAACGTTAGTATCGCATGGTGAATCAGAGACTACAAATAAATAAAGTTTAGAAAACTTTATAAGAAGTGATGTAGTCTCAACACATTCCGAAGCTCCAAACTTCGGTTGGATTTCAGCTCCTCTTCCTTTACTGATAAACGTTTAAGATTAGGGGAAGAGAGGATTTTAGAATAAGGGTTCTCTCGATCAGTGATGGCTACCGAGATGTTGTCTCGTAAGGCATCCGCTTTGTCTCTTAACATGGGATCGTTTGAAACTACAAAGTGTGCCAAACAAATCCAAGAGTTGGGAAGCTCAGCTGAGTGTGACTTATTGTGGTTCATATTGGATCTCATGATGATCTGCTCTAAGAATCCACCGTCCTTGAAAGTGGATGGAGGTACGCTCTCTTGCTCCAATCCTGCACAGACAGATTGAAGATCAATAAGTGAAGCATTGATGTGATCACTCTGTTCATTAAAATTACTCAATTGAGGCGTTGAATTGTCAAATATGTGCAGCTTAGATGGTGACCTCAACTGAGTAGTTTCAAATTCCAGAGTCGTAGCGGGCAACTCCTCCTCCCGAATCATATCATCATTCAATTCAGGGGAGTGGTTCAAACGTGTTTCACAAGAGTTAGAAGGGTCGGTCATGAGGGGCTCATCCTCCACCTTTAAATCAGACATGTCAAGTGATGGGAGTGGCTCATTATGACCGACCACTTCATGTACGTCTTGATCATTGATCTGGACCAAACTTGAGAGGGATTCTAGGGAGGACTGTGGCTGCACATTCAGGATCGCAATCAATCCTGAACTGAACGTGGGTCCACATCAAATCTTAAGAGAATCTCTACAATATGTCAAATCAATCTCATCAATCACCTCTCATGTCAAGTACACACACCCATACTTTCTTTCTCCACAAGTTAAGCAAATCCAAAAGTCAATCAAACTCTCACCTCACCCATCACTCACATCACACATCACTTACCCTTTCACCCATCACACCCATCCATCACCTCTCTTTCAACCATCCCATTTCTCTCATTTCTCAACATTTTCCAAGCCAAGCAAGAGCATCCCACGTCCAAGCTCTCTTTCATGTGAGAGAGTGCATGTTGGTGGCCCACTTCCCATCTAAAATCTCTCATCCTAGCCATCCAACCTTCATCTTCCACCATCAAAGTGAAGCACTAGGAGACCGACTCTCTAACGGACTGAGAAGATCAAGCGGTGGGTGCTTTCATGGCCTAGTTTTTCATGTTTTTAAGATGGGCCAAGTGAGGCCAACCGATCAATGGTGTGGATCTCACTTTGGATCCTAAGATGTGGCCGATGGCCCATCTTGATCATCATTATCATTCCATGATGAGGCCATTCTCCATGGACCCCATCATGATGTTTACCTTCCTAGCTTGTATATGGGTCATCTAGACCGTCTATTTTCATGGAGAAGGGATCTCCACCGTTAGATTTCAATTTTTCTTGGGCCCACATGATTGGGACCCACTTGATTCATGTTGTAGATCATGGAACGAAGGGCCCATAGTGTCGGGGTCCCTCCATCACACGTCTCTCTCTCTCTCTCTCTCTCTCTCTCTCTCTCTCTCTCCCTCTCCCTCTCCCTCTCTTTTAATTTTATTTTTTTCATTTTCTTTCATATGAGAAGGTCATGTGGCCCACCTGGATGGACCCCACCATGAGGCATGTATTGTATCCAAACCATCTACAAGTGGGGCCCATCTTATATGTATTATACTCACACCAGCCATCATGTGGTGGCCCACCTAAATAGGGCCCACCTTGAATATGTTGTTAAGCCCAACAACGTCCAACGTCTGGACGTTGCTGGAAAGAAAAACACAAATATGAGCTTTTTCCAAGCATTGGAGAAGGACCACTCATATGGGCCCCACCTTGGTGTATGTTTTTAATCCATGCCATCCATTCCATTCTCCAGATGTTTTTAGCCGATGAGTCGAAAAATGAAGGTGATCCGAGTATCTGGTGGGCCACAGTATAGAAAACAATGGTTTTCACCGATAAAATATACTTTGATATTTCTATACCTCCAAAACATATCTCATATTGGACTCTTTTGGTCTGTCTCAAGCTGTAAAACGCAATGGGTGAGGTGGATTTACCTAATGTGGGCCCCACTTGCGAAAAACCATGATTTTCAAAAAAAAAAAAACTAAACTAAGTATGCAGCACCTGTTACCACTGACAGAGCAGCAGACGCTGCTGCGCTGGGCGGTCTCTGGCCGACCGTAGATCCCCAAAAGTGGGGCCCCACCATGATGTATGTGTAATATTCAAACCGTCCATACGGTGGGCCACCTCCTGAAGTGGGTCCCTGCTAAAAATCAGATCCATCTATTACTCAGGTGATCCACATCACAGGAAACAGGGTGATTGAACGGTCACCATTGGAGTCCTTTTGGGCAGCACAGAAGTTTTGAATCAATCTGAAATTTGTTTTTTTCCTTCCCACCCAGGCCCGTGTGACCTTATGGACAGATTGGATGACAAGTAAACACTATGGTGGGCCCTCACGTGGAGCCCACAGTGATGTACGTTCCATCCCACTGTCCAGGCGGATGGGACCTACTATAATGTATGTGTTTTATAATGCCGTCCAGTGGCTGACGGGTGGCCAAGAGGCAGGGACCCACGGCTCAAGTTGTGGGCCCCACCATGATGTATTTATGCCATCCACTCCGTCCATGAGGTGGGCCACCCCCATGAGGTGGGCCCTCTCAAAAAAATGAGATGCATCCAACGCTCAGGTGGCCCACATCATTAGAACAGTGGGATTGAATGTCTACTCTTGAAACCCTTTTTGGGGTCCACAGAAGTTTTGGATCAAAATTAGATTTGTTTTCTTTCTCTTCACCCAGGTCTGTACGACCTTCTCAACAGGATGGATGGAAAACAAACATTATGGTGGGCCCCACATGGGACCCACAGTGATGTATGTGTTTCATTTACACCGTCCACGACCGTGGACGGTGGAATCCCACCGTGTATATGCGTCCAGGGGTTGCTGGACGACCAGTAGGCTCCACCCTGGATGTTTGTGTTATATCTCAACCGTCCGTTCAATTGGTGGGACATGTGTGTGGACTCCATCCTTGATGCATGTGTTGCATCCAAACGGTCCAACCATTTGGCTAGCTTGCCTTATAAGCTTGAGACTAAAAATAAGACAAATCTATTTATCAGGTGGACCACATCATACAGTGGGTTTGAACTCCACCATTAGACCCTTAGGCCACCAAGTTCTTGGTAACCTTATGAACAGATTGTGTGGGAAATAAAGGTTATAGTGGACCTTAGGAATTTTAATGGTGTAAATCATTATCACACTTATATTTAGGGTGTGGCCCATTTGATATATACATGGGGCCCATTGGCATGGCCCAATTGAAGTATATGTAGGGCCCATTGGTGTGGTCCATTGATTTATATAAGGCCCATGTGATGGTGCCCATATGGATGTACTTATGGCCATCCGTGGAGGCCCATCTTGGTGCATTTGTAGCCCATATTTATAGCCCATTGTTGAGGTCCACCTTGAGGTGTATGAGGCCGTTATTGAGGCTCACTTTTCTATGAATGTAAGGCCCACACTATAAGGCCCATTGTGATGTGTTTGGAGCCTATGGATTAGTCCCATTTTGATGTATTCTAAGGCCCATGGGTTATGACCCATTGCAATGTACATAAGGCCCATTGATACGGCCCACTTGATTTATATAAGGCCCATACGAGGCGGCCCATTTAATGTATTCGAGGCCTATGGGCCGAGGCCCAATGGAACGTCCTTAGGGTCCATTGCAATGTGCGATCCCTCCATGATTTGTGTAATGAGGTTTTATGGCGGGCCATGCCTTGGGAGCAATGTTAGTTTGACATCCACATTGTAAGAGTAATGTCGGTTAGATGTCCGCATTATAACTCTCCCTAGGGCCCATTGATAGGCCCATACTTGTTACTAGTTTATCACTTTATAACATGCTTAGTATAACTCCATGATTCATGCCCATACGCATCATATGCACGCTTGATATGAAAATTGTATGATCATAGCATAAGCCGTTGGGCTGAGTCGTTTACGGGACTCCTTACGAGATGGAGTGCCCCACATTATCGCCATGTACGCGCAGGATTATTGTATGACTGTACTGTGTGACTCATATATCTCGCATATGTGTGACTTGATCACTGCACGCCCTAGCGACATCAGGGTCGTGGCTCTACAGGTTCATCGTGGATGGCCGTATCGGATATCGAAAATACTTGGTTCTAGCACTGTGGGCACTTAGGATGTCCTTAGATGAAAGTCCCAAAACCTTTTGGTATCAGGAGATGCTCCAACGTCTAGACCGAGTGGATACATGAGCGCCCGAGTGTCGAATACCAGTAGGCCGCGTCTCCCACTGTGTCGTGGTCGGTTGGAAGGGGGTGTGGCCTTATCTGCCTGAGTGAGGGGGCCATAAGATAGGATGAGTTTGACCAACTCGCAAATGAGTCCGCTATCGACGAGCCGGATAGGTATTGGCAGACTACTGGTCAGGCGGATAGTGAGGTCTATTCCGCTTGCTTGGCTGTGCAGCTAGGGAGGAGGCAGTCAGTGTGAGTGTATTAGACTCCAATGATATCTAGAGAGGAACTGTACTGATATGTGTACTTGATGAGTACCGACTTGCTTGGATTGCATTTTGCATATGACATGCGGCTATGTAGGCCTTGCATTGTATCGGTGTGACCGATCGCATTCATGTCTCGCATCGCATGGCTTTGGTTTGACCGATATCATTCATGCCTTACATCACATAGCATTGATATGGTTGGTTTTATTCATGGCCTTACCGCAAGCTTCCGCATTACTCTAATATTATGTACTTGGCAATTGCCTTACGCACACACTTACACCACCCTCTAAGCTTTTGTAAGCTTATGCACAACCGTTACGTGCAAGTAGCGTTGGACAACAGCAGCGCTGAGGCAGGAGCGCGTATCAGGCCATTTTAGAGTTTTTTTTATCACCTTATATTTTCCTTTTCTATTGTACTTAAAGTTTTTGTTATAGTGGAAATGTGGTGATATTGTTTTGTGACTTAGTTATGCTCCATTACAAAAAAAAATTCATTCTAAAAATCTTCCTTGTAGGATCCCAGGATCAGAATCTGGCATTTGATTGATAGGAGCTGAGAATGGGGCACTACGGGGGGTGTCGGCACCGGATTTGGCAATTGGGATTCATGTGAATCCGATTTCCTAGTTTGGGGCGTGACATGGACAACCTTGTGGGACGAACCATGAGGCCCGTGTTAAATCCATACTGTCCAGCTATTTGTAGAGATCACTTTATGGCATTATAAAGAGCATGAGATAAATCTAAATTTCAAGTGGGATCCACCCTGCACGTGTGGGGTGGGCCACCTTGATATTTATGTTTTACCCACACCGTCCATGGTTGGGATGGTAGGACTCCAACCGTGATGTATCTGTATATCCAACCATCCGCATGGCTGCTGGATTGGCCTTAGCAAGCCTGTCGGTCTGGATCTTGAGGCAAGTGTTTTATAGAAGCCGTCCATCATGCGGGATCCATCGAGATGCATGTGCTTCATCAACGCCGTCCATTTCTTTAAGACCCACCTGCGGTGAGTGGATTGGTTGGTGTACGCTTACACCAGCTATATAGCTGCTGCATATGTGACGTCCTCAAGCCCCTTAGGTCCCATAGCAGCCTGCTGTTGTGGCTGATGTTAGCAAGTTTTGTGGGTCCCACATGATATGTGTGTTGTACTCCACCGTCTAGTATGTGGACGGTGGGGTCCTGGTGTAAGTGTTTTATCTACACTATCCTTGTATGTGGGACGGTGTGACGCACCGAATGCATGTGTTGTATCTGCACCCCGTCCATCTAAGGTGGGAGCTTACCTTGATGTATGTTTTACCCACCTCGTCTAGTTTGCTGGACGAGCGGCCCCCCCTTGATTCATGTGTTGAGCATCCATGTTGTTCATCTGGTGGGCCCATTTGGAAGGTGTAGGCCCACCTTCTGTGAGGCCCAATATGATGTATTTTGTGGCCCATTTGTTGGCCCACCTTGATATATTTATGACCGTCCATATGGTGTATTTGAGGGCCCATGAGCAGGGCCCACCTATGATGTGTCTGCGGCCTTTGTCGAGGCCCAATATGATGTTTTCATGGCCCACCTTGATATGTTTGTGGCCCATCCCTGAGGCCCACCTTAATATATTAGTGCGGCCATTGATGCGGTCTAATTAATGTATATTGAGGTGTTGAGGGTCAAATAGTGCATATTAAACCCCAAATATTGTCCGGATTTACGAGCATAATAGTGTTTAACGGCTGATTTAATCGTGTTGATGTTGCAGGTTGATTTTACAAGCTTGGATCAAAATAGGATACTAAATGCATGGATTTAACGCTCCAAATCCACCAAAGCATGGGACGCACTCCAGGGGACCAAGATCGACTGAAATTACACGCCAGGGATCCGAGAAAATCAAAGAACTGAAGCTCAAATGGTCTAAAACTCATCCAGAATACAAGATCACATGTTTCCCACCATCCGTTTGGTTCGAAACTTCATACATAGTCTTAATGCCACAAATTAACCGTACATGTCAAGTTTCAGCCATTGGATCGTTGTAGAAGTGGCCCAACGGTTAGATCAGCCCCTTAAATCCTTAAGTGGGGTCCACCTGATCTCTGGATACACTTCAACTTTGGACTCAACGCTTTAAATAAGGTGACAAAATGGATGGATGGCACAGATTTCTCTCAAAGAATATAATAGACCCCACATGTATGCTGCATGTACATAAGGGTGCATGTGCACAGAGGTGCACTGGACGGAGAGTCCGGTCAAACGAAGCATTGACCGACTCCTCTTCTTAAGTTTCGCACTGGCAGCGGACGCACGGCCGCTGGCCGTTTTTGCGATCAGTTATGGGCCCTACCTATTGACTGTACGTCTGATCCAAGCCGTCCATCTTGTAGAGGGGTTCGAATACTACAAAACCATTTTGACCTTTTGCATCCATGCGTACACACGTGTGCGATACAGGGGCCATAAAAGGGCTACCCTAGGACGTTCAAAATTGATCTTTTAGTGATTTCTTCTCTGGGCTTCGTCAATGGAAGTTCAAAACTACCCATTCTTGACTAAAATTTCGTTCTGAATACAACGGACGGGGTGAATTTTCCATAAAATGCTTCTGTGGGGCCCACCGATCACAACAGCAAAATGGTGCGAAAGGTTTCGCACATCCGTGAAAACTGACTTCTCTAGGCGGTTTTAGCCCACCATCTTTGATCATATGGCAGATCTAAACCGTCTATCATGTAGAGAACCCAAGAAAGTACTAAGGGACGGTGTTTCTTTGGAATTTGAGCGAGGAAAGTGACGTGTTTCGAGGCACCGAACTTGGCTGCAAAAATTGCACTCCGTGTCCTGCTACAACTCTGTCACTGACTCCAGCCTTCCAGCAGCTATAAAAGGAGGTTTTGGACGTGGGGAGCATTCATTCAGGTCTTGGAAAGAGATCAGGAGGTGGAGAGCTTGAGGCTTGGGCTGGAAACGATGGCAGAGGGAGTAGAGTAATTTTATTATTTTTATTTTTTTCCTTCTTCATATTTTCTTTTAACATGTCCAGCTTCATCATGTCTGTGATGGGCTGAACCTCTTAGCTAGGGCTAAGAGGTGAAGCTTGTGGTGAGATGGGAGATTTTATTTTATGTCTTTAATATTATTTTAATTCTTGAATTAACGTTGATTTTAATTGATTATTAATGGCATGTTTTGTTTAGTCTTTAATGGTCTGTTGTGACTAAAATTACAATGGGTCTGCAATGGCTTGAGCATGTCCTTTTTCCCTTTATGTTTATGACGTCAGGAAGCCCTGTTGTTCACCATAGTCTCCTGGGCATGGTGGGATGTCGGTACCCTTCCTAACTTGCATACATGTGATTGGGTGGTAATTAGTTTGATTCTGTTGTTTGTCATAGTCTTTGGGCATGGTTTGGTGATGGAATCCATTCTAATTCATACACCTTTCATCTCTTTGAAAACTAGATCAACGGCAGTTCAGTAATTTTCATAATTTTTGATGCAAGCATAAGTTCTCCCTGATCTCTACAAGTGGATCATCTGAATCCCTAGTTTCCTATCTCTGATTTGTTTTCTAAGTTTTAGATTAATTATTCTACAAGTATTCCACCATTGCTAATTGATTTAGAATTCATCTTAGCCTAGTTCTAGTTCTAGTTAGTTTTAGATAACGTACAAGTTTCAGTCCCTTGGGATTCGACCTCGGTCTTACCGAGTTATTACTACATCACAACCCTGCACTTGGGGAGTGAACAAGTTTTTGGCGCCGTTGCCGAGGACTGTCGGTTACGTTTTTCTGAAATTAATTAGTTTTAGGATTAGTTTAAGATTAGGTTTAAATTTTCTCGATTTTTAGAAACTAACTTGTCTTCCCTGTTTTGTAGGCTTTTAAGATAGTTTCAAAATTGGTAAATTCTTTCTTAAATTCTTCCTCTCTATTCTAGATTAGGATTTATTTCTTCTTTTTAGTAGTTGCTAATTCTAAATCTTTTTAAAAATCCTAACTTTGGTTCTTATTCTATTCTTAGAATTTCTCTATTTTATAGACTTTTTGTTTAAAAACTAACTTGTTTGTTTATTCTGCAGGTTCTTAACCTAGGACTTCAAATTTGGTAACTTCTTTCCATCTTTCTCTTTTATTTTCTAGATTTCTTCTTCCTTTCTCTTATGTTTAAGTTAGAATTTGAGGGCTGAGTGTGTTTTATGCCCCAGTGGGCACGCGACAACACTCGACGTCTCGTGACTGAAGGAGGATTAGTTGAGGGGTTGACTGTCCATCGCAGGACTAGACACCACTTGAATTTTCCTGAGTTAGAGGACGTTATGGCTGAAAATCAACCTCAAGCACTACCCTAACCTAGGGTTGAGGAAGTACATGATGAGAATGAGGTGCATTAGGCACCCCCGCCTTGTACTTTACGAGATTATTTACAATCGGCGGGGGTGAGTACGCCCTCATGCATGATTTTTCCTGAGAATATAGGACATATGGACATCAAACCAGGGGTTATCCAACTCCTTCCTAAGTTCCATGGGCTTGAGTCTGAAGAACCATACTTGCATCTGAAAGAGTTCGATGAAATCATAGGGACCTTATACTTTCCTAATGTATCTGAGGATACTATTCGGTTGAAACTCTTTCCATTTTCCTTGAAAGAAAAAGCCAAGACGTGGTTACATTCACTATGTCCTAGATCCATTGGCACATGGTATGATATGCAGAGGGAATTTATAAAGAAATTTTTTCCACATCATAAGATAATTACCCTCAGGAGAGCAATCATGAACTTTGCCCAAAAGGAAGATGAAACATTCTTCCAATGTTGGGAAAGGTTCAAGGATCTGGTTAATGCATGCCCACAACATGGATTTGAAATATGGCGCATTACAAATTTTTTCTATGATGGGCTAACATCTTCCATGCGCCAAATGGTCGAGACAATGTGTAACGGAGAATTCATAAATAAAAATGTCGACGAGGTATGGGATTACCTCGATAGTCTCGCTGAAAAAACATAATCATGAGACTATTATCCAAGGACGAACACTACGTCTAGGCCGACTCATTCAAGGAAAAAAGGAGGAATATATCTTCTGAAAGAGGATAATGATCTTAACGCTAAGGTGGCCAATCTCACCAGAAAATTTGAGGCCATGCAAGGAAGGAAGGAAAAGGTTAATGAAAGTGTTTGCGGCATCTGTGATTGCAACATTCATACTACTGAAAATTGTCCTTCAATACCTGCCTTTCGAGAAGTATTGAATGAACAATCTAATGCCGTAAATAACTATCAAAGACCTTTCAATGGACCACCCTCTAATACGTACAATTCTGGCTGGAAAAACATCCAAATTTTAGTTAGAGGAACGGACAAACTGCTACCCCTCAAGGTTTCTTCAATCAAAATCCAAATCAGGAGAAACCTCAAGAAGAATCGGTTCAAATTTCCATACAAGAACTGGCTCGGACAATGCAAGGAATTTCAGATTTTATGCAAAAAATAAATTCACGTATGACGGCTATGGAAAAAGGGATGCTCTTTGCACAATCACTCCCTAATCCGAAACCGCAATAGGAGACAGGTGATCCTAGCTCTTCAAATCAAGTGGGGCACGCTAAATTCATCACCACTCTTAGGAGTGGGAAGGTTATTGATAAAACCCTTCCGGTTTGGCCCGAAAAGCCTCAAGAACCAGAAGAGGACAACAATGATGGATCTAGTGGCGCCCCATAAAAATTTAAACCGGAACCTCTAGAAAAGCCAGTTGCTCCATTTTCCCAACGGTTGGTTGAACAAAAACGTCTATCTAACTCTCAGGATATTCTAGAGGTGTTGAAACAAGTGAAAGTCAACATTCCTCTGCTTGACGTTGTAAAACAGATTCCTTTATATGCTAAATTTTTAAAGGACTTATGCACTACCAAACGATGAAAAAGTGTTCAAAAGAAGATCGCCTTGACTGAGAAAGTGAGTGCCATCCTGAAACAAGATGTGCCGCAAAAATTCAAAGATCCCGGTTGACCAACCATATCATGTGTAAACGGGAACTATCGAATTGATCACGCACTTCTTGACTTAGGAGCAAGCGTCAATCTGATTCCCTACTCGGTATACCAACAGTTAGGTTTGGGTGAATTAAAACCTACTCGAACCACACTACAACTTGCTGATCGTTCTGTTCGTGTACCAAGAGGGATCATCGAGGATGTGTTGGTTTAGGTTGATAGATTCTACTACCCTGTTGATTTTATCATCTTGGACACCGAACCCATCAATGACACGAGCACTCAGATTCCCGTCATTCTTAGTCGCTCATTCCTGTCCACTTCAAATGCAATTATTAATTGCAGGAATGGTGTCATGACTATGTCCTTTGAAAATTTGACATTGGAATCGAATATCTTTTTCAATAACGACAGCAACTCAGAGGATGATGACGATTTCCACGATGTTAACATGATTGATTCTTTTGTGGAAGATAGAACGCTTCTCACCTTATCCTCTGATCTTCTAGAGACGTGCCTAGCCCACTCCCATGATCTTGATGATGATATAATTAGAGAGACGTGTGTCATGCTTGATACTGCACCGGTACTTGAAGTTAACCGGTGGAGGCCACACATTGAAGAATTGCCCCAAAATGATGTAGTGTCTCTACCGTCTAACCTCAAGCCACCGAAGCTTGACCTAAAACTTTTGCCCTCTGATTTAAAATATTTCTATTTAGGTCAAGATGAGACATACCCGGTGGTGATCTCTGCCCACCTGGAGAAAGAACAGGAGAGTATGCTGATATCTACTCTCATTGAGCATAAGGGAGCTCTTGGATGGACGATAGCGGACCTCAAAGGAATTAACCCATCGATTTGTACTCACCGCATATATCTTGAGGATAATGCAAAGGCTGTTCGGCAATCACAACGTAGATTAAATTCAAACATGAAGGAAGTGGTTAAGGCCGAGGTTCTCAAACTATTAGATGTGGGGATCATATACCCCATATCCGATAGTCAATGGGTGAGTCCAACTCAGGTGATTCCTAAGAAGTCCGGGATCACCATCGTAGCCAATGCCAATAATGAACTCGTGCCGACCAGAGTTACCACTGGTTGGAGAATGTGTATTGACTACAGGAAGCTGAATACCGTCACTAGGAAGGACCACTTTCCTTTGCCCTTTATAGATCAGATCTTAGAAAGGTTAGCTGGTCATTTCTATTACTGTTTCCTTGACGGGTATTCAGGTTATAATCAGATTGAAATCGCCCCTGAAGATCAGGAAAATACCACATTTACATGTCCCTATGGCACCTTTGCTTACAGAAGGATACCATTCGAGTTATGTAATGCCCCTGCCACCTTTCAGCGAGGCATGATGAGTATCTTTTCTGACATGGTAGGAAAATATTTAGAGGTCTTCATGGACGATTTCTCTGTTTTTGGTTCATCTTTCAGCGAATGCTTAGCAAGTCTTAAATGTGTGCTGAAAAGATGTGAAGAAAAAAATTTAGTACTTAACTGGGAGAAGTGTCATTTTATGGTTCAAAAGGGAATTGTCCTTGGGCATATCATCTTGTCTAAAGGAATCGAGGTAGATAAGGCAAAAATTGATCTTATCTCTAACCTACCTCCACCGAAGAATATTAGAGACGTGCGATCATTCTTAGGACACGCAGGCTTTTACAGACGATTCATAAAGGACTTTAGTCTCCTCTCTCATCCCTTATGTAATCTTCTTCAAAAGGATACACCATACGAGTGGACTGAGCAGTGCCAAGAAGCTTTCACTAAGCTTAAGGGCATGTTAACCACTGCACCTATCATGCAGCCACCCGACTGAAGTCTTCCTTTTGAACTTATGTGCGACGCTTCTGATTATGCTCTTGGAGCGGTTCTAGGCCAGAGAAAAGATAAGCGGCCTTACATTATTCACTACGCAAGTAGGACTCTAAATCCTGTCCAAGTGAACTACTCGACTACGGAAAAGGAACTCTTAGCCGTAGTGTTCGCTTTGGACAAATTTAGATCCTATCTGATCGGATCCAAGATCATCATTTACACAGACCATGCGGCACTTAAGTATCTTCTTTCTAAGAATGATTTTAATCCCCACCTGATACGGTGGATCCTTCTACTCTAAGAATTCGATTTAAAAATTAAAGACAAAAAGGGAGTAGAGAACGTAGTGGCCGATCATCTTTCTCGCCTTAATACCTCTGATTCCCTTGAGGCGACCCATATCAATGACATGTTCCCTGATGAACAACTGTTTAGAGTCTCCCATTCACCTTAGTTCGCTGATATTGCTAATTATCTTGCTACAGGTTCCATACCGACACATTGGACATCACAAGATAAGAAGAAATTTTTTACCAAGGTGCGTAACTTTTTCTGGGACGATCCATATTTGTTTAAATATTGTCCAGACCAAATCTTAAGGAGATGTGTACCAGACAATGAGCATCAGAGTGTCATCTCCTTCTGTCACTCACAGGCCTGTGGTGGTCACTTTTCTGCTAAAAAGACCATGGCCAAGATTCTACAGTGTGGCTTTTACTGGCCCACTATGTTCAGGGACACTCATGAGTTTTGCAAAGCTTGTGAGCATTGTCAAAAATTGGGAGCATTGTCCCGTCGAAATATGATGCCTTTGAATCCCATCCTTATCATTGAAGCATTTGATTGCTGGGGCATTGATTTCATGGGACCATTCCCCCAATCATTTGGAAATCTATATATTTTGCTCGCCGTAGACTATGTCACTAAATGGGTCGAAGCAATTCCGTGCCGCAAAAATGACCATCGCACGGTCATTAAATTTTTGAAAGAAAATATCCTATCGCGGTTCGGAACACCTCGAGACATCATTAGTGACGGGGGCTCATACTTCTGCAATAGACCATTCAAGAGTTT
The DNA here is from genome assembly GCA_037074715.1 of Magnolia kwangsiensis. Classification (NCBI taxonomy): domain Eukaryota; kingdom Viridiplantae; phylum Streptophyta; class Magnoliopsida; order Magnoliales; family Magnoliaceae; genus Magnolia; species Magnolia kwangsiensis. The sequence goes on along the minus strand of CM073578.1, from coordinate 122,567,817 downwards.
AATGAAGAAATACGGTATCTCTCATAAGGTGAGCATCCCATACCATCCACAGACAAGTGGACAAGCTGAAATTTTCAATAGGGAGATCAAACATATCATATAGAAAACGGTTAACCCTGATCGTAAGGACTGGTCAATCCGATTGACCGATGCCTTATGGGCGTACTGTACTGCTTTTAAAACTCCTATTGGAACATCTCCCTCTAGACTTGTCTATGGAAAGGCTTGTCACTTGCCGGTGGAATTGGAACATAAAGCATACTGGGCAATCAAAAATCTAAATTTCAATCTGGACAACGCTGGTTCGCTACGCAAACTTCAATTAAATGAACTGGAAGAAATCCGGAACGATGCATATGAGAACTCGAGAATTTATAAGGACAGGATGAAGGCGTTTCATGATCAACATATTCTACAAAAATCATTCACGCCAGGTCAGAAAGTCCTCTTGTATGACTCTCGACTACATCTCTTTTCGGGTAAGCTTCGATCTCGTTGGACCGGCCCTTACATTGTTGTTACTGCTTATCCTCATGGGGCCGTCAAGATAAGAGATCCCGACAATGACAAAGAGTTTAAAGTAAATGGACATCGATTAAAGCCATTTGTCGAGACATTTGATTCAGAGGACATGTCCATGCCTCTGATTGCTCCTGTTTACCAGGACTGATCTCCTAGTCTGATGGAGATATAGGTAGGTTTATCATTTTCATAGGACTAGGATTGTTGCTTTATTTGTCTGGCTGAAGACGGTAAATTTAGCGCTCCTGGGAGGCAACCCAGCTTTTCATTTCATTTTTCTAGTTAGATGATTCAATGTTTGTGGGTAACATTACTGCAAACCCTCACGAGACTACAACTCGTCCACTAGGGGTAACCTAGGAGTTTAAAGGCTTGTTGCATACGCTAAATGCAATCGAGAGCACCTGCGGAAGTGGTATAGGTAGGATTTCATTTTCGTTAATTTTGTTTTTCTTTTTCTCTCGTGCTAACCAGCTTCCATACTGTGATCTCGTGAAAAATCTCTCTTGATTCGTTATCCAGGTACTATCTTCCCATCACTTTACTTTCGTTGTTCCATGTGCATTGCATGCCCATATCTTTTACATTGAGGACAATGTAGATTTTATGTTGGGGGTGGGAGATTAGGCTTCCTAGTTAATATTTTCTTGGTCTTGAGCAAAAATTGTGAAAAAATTGTGAAAATTTTTACAATTTTTTCAGAAAATTCTTATGAATTTGAAGTGATTTTGATGGATATCCTTGATTTAGAAGTTCAAGATAAGTGATGTTGATAATTTAGGACTCTTGGATTCAGTATCTATTAAATTTCGCAGTTAAGATCAAGTTATTAATCCATGATTAGAGGTTGTAAACATTGATTGAATCAAGATTTCACATGTCACGTCTCGCCTACACATTTAGATTTCAGTTCCATATCGAAGGATTAACTTGGTAATCACTGAGCATGAAAGGAACCAGCTTGAAATATCTTGCCATCAGGGTATAAAAATTGAAAAGGATGGGTGATTAATCTTCACCATAGGTTTGCTCCCTATAGGTGTGGAGTTAATTCCCCATGAATGATATGTGAAAAAGGTCTAGGAGTACAGTCCTCACCATATGTTTGCTCCCGGTAGGTGAGGATTGGATACCTCTTCTTGACGTTACTTTTAAAATCAAAAGCTGAAAGAAAATGAAAAGAAAACTTGTGAGGAAAGTTTTGTTTTAAGTCTTGGTTATCATGAATTGTTTTGTTGGTTACCAATGATATCATGAAATGGATGATTGGATCTCTTAATATTACTAAGCCGAGATTACACTATACATCCATGGATCTCAATGTTAGAATTATTCTAATTGATGGATTAATATTTTGAACTTGATTAATGAAGTTTAATGTGTGCTTGAGTCCATGAGAAAACAATTTTCAACATTCATGAATATTAAATTTCTCGTATCTTGTTCAAAATCTCACTCGATTTCATAGAAAGTTCTCCTATAATTCTCAACTTATTTTTCGCATACCTTGCTCGGGACTAGCAAGATGCTGGTTGGGGGTTGGGTTGAGAGTCAAATAGTGCATATTAGAGCCCAAATATTGTCCGGATTTATGAGCATAATAGTGTTTAACGGCTGATTTAATCGTGTTGATGTTGCAGGTTGATTTTACAAGCTTGGATCGAAATAGGATACTAAATGCATGGATTTAATGCTCCAAATCCACCAAAGCATGGGACGCACTCCAGGGGACCAAGATCGACTGAAATTACACGCCAGGGATCCGAGAAAATCAAAGAACTGAAGCTCAAATGGTCTAAAACTCATCCAGAATGCAAGATCACATGTTTTCCACCATCCGTTTGGTTCGAAACTTCATATATAGTCTTAATGCCACAAATTAACCTTACATGTCAAGTTTCAGCCATTGGATCGTTGTAGAAGTGGCCCAACGGTTAGATCAGCCCCTTAAATCCTTAAGTGGGGTCCACCTGATCTCTGGATACACTTCAACTTTGGACTCAACGCTTTAAATAAGGTGACAAAATGGATGGATAGCACAGATTTCTCTCAAAGAATATGATAGACCCCACATGTATACTGCATGTACATAAGGGTGCATGTGCACAGAGGTGCACTGGACGGAGAGTCCGGTCAAACGAAGCATTGACCGACTCCTCTTCTCAAGTTTCGCACTGGCAGCGGACGCACGACCACTGGCCGTTTTTGCGATCAGTTATGGGCCCTACCCATTGACTGTGCATCTGATCCAAGCCGTCCATCTTGTAGAGGGGTTCGAATACTACAAAACCATTCTAACCTTTTGCATCCATGCGTACACACGTGTGCGATACAGGGGCCACAAAAGGGCTACCATGGGACGTTCAAAATTGATCTTTTAGTGATTTCTTCTCTGGGCTTCGTCAATTGACGTTCAAAACTACTCATTCTTGACTGAAATTTCGTTCTGAATCCAATGGACAGGGTGGATTTTTTATAAAATGCTTCTGTGGGGCCCACCGATCACAACAGCGAAATGGTGCGAAAGGTTTCGCACATCCGCGAAAACCAACTTCTCCAAGCGGTTTTGGCCCACCATCTTTGATCATATGGCAGATCTGAACCGTCTATCATGTAGAGAACCTAAGAAAGTACTAAGGGACGGTGTTTCTTTAGAATTTGAGTGAGGAAAGTGGCGTATTTCGAGGCACCGAACTTGGCTACGAAAATTACACTCCGTGTCCTGCTACAACTCTATCACTAACTCCAGCCTTCCAACAGTTTTAAAAGGAGGTTTTGGACGTGGGGAGCATTCATTCAGGTCTTGGAAGGAGATCAGGAGGTGGAAAGCTTGAGGCTTGGGCTGGAAACGAGGGCAGAGGGAGTAGAGTAATTTTATTATTTTTATTTTTTTCCTTCTTCATATTTTCTTTTAACATGTCCAGCTTCATCATGTCTGTGATGGGCTGAACCTCTTAGCTAGGACTAAGAGGTGAAGCTTGTGGTGAGATGGGAGATTTTATTTTATGTCTTTAATATTATTTTAATTCTTGAATTAACGTTGATTTTAGTTGATTATTAATGGCATGTTTTGTTTAGTCTTTAATGGTCTGTTGTGACTAAAATTACAATGGGTCTGCAATGGCTTGGAGCATGTCCTTTTTCCCTTTATGTTTATGACGTCAGGAAGCCCTGTTGTTCACCATAGTCTCCTGGGCATGGTGGGATGTCGGTACCCTTCCTAACTTGCATACATGTGATTGGGTGGTAATTAGTTTGATTCTTTTGTTTGCCATAGTCTTTGGGCATGGTTTGGTGATGGAATCCATTCTAATTCATACACCTTTCATCTCTTTGAAAACTAGATCAACGGCAGTTCAGTAATTTTCATAATTTTTGATGCAAGCATAAGTTCTCCCTGATCTCTACAAGTGGATCCTCTGAATCCCTAGTTTCCCATCTCTGATTTGTTTCCTAAGTTTTAGATTAATTATTCTACAAGTATTCCACCATTGCTAATTGATTTAGAATTCATCTTAGCCTAGTTCTAGTTCTAGTTAGTTTTAGATAACGTACAAGTTTCAGTCCCTTGGGATTCGACCTCGGTCTTACCGAGTTATTACTACATCACAACCCTGCACTTGGGGAGTGAACATGAGGCCCATGGGTCGTAGCCCATTGTGATGTATATTTGAGGCCCAGACGTGTGAGGCCCATTGTGATATATTGGGGCCTATGGGTTGAGGCCCATTGTGATATATTTGGAGCCTATGGGTTAAGGCCCATTGTGACGTGTCAGGGCCCATGGGTTAAGGCCCATTATGATGTGTTTCTGGCTCATGCGTTGTGACTCATTTGATATATTTTCAACCCATGTAATGAGGCCCATCTTGAGGTATTTGTGGCCTGCATGGCTAGGCCCAATGTGGTGTACATGCGGCTTAGGGCGAGGAATGTGCACCCGATGTAATGTGTGATTTCACTATAATGAAAGCAATGATGTTTATGGTAGGTCGTGCCTTAGGAGCAATGTTGGTTTGATGTCCACATTGTAAGAATAATGTTGGTTAAATGTCCGCATTATAACTCTCCATAGGGCCCATTGATAGGCCCATACTTGTTGTGTGTAGGCTGTCTAGGCCCATCTTCGTTGTGAGAGTAGTTCATCACCTAAAACATGCTTAGTGTAACTCCATAATTCATGCTCATACGCATCATATGTATGCCTGATATGAGGATTGTTTGATCATAGCATATGCCATTGGGCAGACTATTTACGGGACTCCTTATGAGACGGAGTGCCTACATTATCGCGCCGTATGCGCAGGATTGCTGCATGACTGGATAGTGTGACTCATACATCTCGCATATATGTGACTTGATCATTGTACGCCCTAGTGACATCAGGGCAGTGGCCTCCATAGGCACATCATGGATGGCCAAATGGGACACCGAAAATGCTTGGTTCTAGCACTATGGGCACGTAGGATGTCCTTGGGTGAAAATCTCAGAACCTCCTTGGTACCAGGAGATGTTCAAACGTCTAGACCGAGTGGAATATGAGCGTCGATGCCTATACCATGAGGCCGTGTCTCCCACTGTGTCGTAATCGGTTGGAAGGGGGTGTGGCCTTATCCGCCCGAGTGAGGGGGCTATAAGCTAGGCTGAGTATGTCCAGCTCGTAAATAGGTCCGCTATCAACGTGCCAGATAGGTATTGACAGACTATTGGTCAGGCGGATAGTGAGGTCTCTTACGCTCGCTGGGCTGTGCGGCTAGGGAGGAGGCAGTCGGAGTGGAGTGTAATAGACCCCGGTGATTTTCCAGAGAGGAACCGTACTGATATGTGGACTTGATATGAGGATTAACATGATATTATGACATCCCGTCACTGTTGTACATGTGGGTGGGCGCACGTGGGCGGACGCTGATGTGGGCGGGGCTGAGGCCTGGGCGAGCTACCACACTGGGGGAGCTACCAATGGTTGGAAGGCTACTATGCTGATAAGCTACTGAGTAGGAGTTGCATAGTCATTCATTCATCCGTTCACTACCCACTCGGGCTGGTTGTGTGCAACTATTTGTTACGTGTACCTTCGCAATGGCTAGGATTTCGGTTGGGGCACGCGACTAACCTAAGATCAGGAGTTTACCACATTGTGTTTGACTATCCAAATTTAGGTATGAGACTGGTTTGGATAGAATTTCCTTATGATAGACCCCATAGCTTGCGATACTATGTACTGACATCCCGACTTCACTCCAGCTTAGTCATTTCATTCGCATCACGTATTACATTTCATTCACGGCATATGACCTTTTGGGTTACTACGTTTCTACACTTATATGGCTTAAGAGGACTTGACAGGATCTGCATATTGCATCGCATCTGCAGTATATAATATTTAGCTCATTATGATCTGTATTGCGTACTCTAATATTATGTGACTCATGGACTTACCAGTATATTTCTGCTTACTCTGATATCATATGATTCATGACCTTGTCATTTTTTCTTCTTATCTCGATGATGTATGATTTATGGACTCTATTGTATACTCGACACTTACCTTACACACACTTACACCACCCTCTAAGCTTTTGTAAGCTTATGCACGATAAATGCGTGCAGGTGGCATTAGGTTGCAGCAGCGTTGAGCTTGGAGTGTGCAGCAGTTTTTGGGAGCTCTGATTTTGATATATGTATTTTTCTTTCAGCATTGTATTCAAGTGATTATATTAGTGGATATGTGATGATGATGTTGCCTTTATGATTTGGGTAAACTTGTGGTTATACTTTTTACAATACAAATGTATGTTGAAAAATCCTCCTTGTAGGATCCCAGGATCGAAATCTGACGTATGTTGCGCTGGGAGCCGAGAATGAGGTACTACGGAGGCTATCGGCACCGGATTCGACGATTGGAATTCCTGTGAATCTGATTTCCGGATTTGGGGCGTGACATTGGTAGTGTTATTGATGATCATTTGTTTAATACTCGACCACAATGCTTTGTGGTAAAAAGTTTAAAAGGGGTGACAACCTGTTTATTGCTTTAGATCCTTACTTCATCGAGAGATAGTGAAGTAAACGTCCATCTGTCTATTGCTTGGATCCTAACAAAAAAAGTAAGATTTTCATAAGACGACCGCCTATTTGTTACTTGACTGGGCACTATGGCGAGATAGTCATAGTTAAATGATGACTTGTTTGTAACTTGGTTGAACTTCATAGCAAGATGGTTGGATGGAATCACAAGCTACGCAACAAGATGGCCTCACTAGTAGAGGTGGGCAGGATTCGACCCAAACCGATGGATCCAACTCGATCAAACCGGTCGGATCTGATCCGACTTGAACCGAAAGCTAGGATCGGGTTGGATTGAGTAGAACCACTTAGATCTGACCACACAATGAGTCGAGTTTGGGTTAGTAGCCGATCCGATCTGATCCAGTCGGATACTATGAAGTGTATTTTTACTTCTTTTTTTAAAAATACTTTTACCCCTCTTTTCTACCCGAACGAGAACCCTAACCCATCCCTACCTGAGCGGCACCTATCTCGATCCGAATCTAAGCCACTCAATAGCCCAACAACCCATCTTCATCGTTCATCCTCCTCCATTCATCAAGTAGGTTCTATTTTTTATGTGGATTTTTAAGCAGTGGCCTGCCCTGGCTCACTGGTGGACCGCACTGGCTTCGGTGCAGTCGTGCAGGCTACTGGCGGCCTACCTTAGCTCGCTGGTGGACAACACTTCATGGTTGGTTTCGCCCTGGCTCGCTGGTTGTCCAGCCAAGGTCAGGACCTCGCTGGCTCGGCTGTAACATTCCGCCTTGGCTCGCTAGTGGTTCCGCCGTAGCTTGCTGTTGGTCTGGCCCTGGCTCACCGGTGATCTTGCCCTGGGTAGCTGGTGGTCCGGCCCTGGCTCGCTGGTGGTTGTGCATGTTAGGTTTATTTACTTTTGATTTTGGACGGGGTTTATTTACTTTGTTTGTTTTATGAACATAGTTTATTTACTTCGAAGGTTGGATCTGTGATATTTCAAGTTTTTAACCGTTAAATGACATAGCTAAATGATCTAACGTATTGATATCATACACTGATGCACATATGCGAATATGCGATTATGGCATATGCGATATGACACAAATGCGAATCGCATATGTTGCATATGCGAAAATACGCGATCGCATATGCGATGTATGGACTCTTAATCTCAATCTCTTATATTTCCACTCCAAGTGGTCTTAATCTCTCTTTTAATTGATTTTATTTCTCTCAAATATATTTTAAATATATGTAAAATTAGTTATTTAATAACTTAGAAAAATTACTCTTAATTTCTTATTTTTTGTAATTTTTTTGAAAATTTTTCATATTTTTTTATTTTTTAAAAGTTTTCAAAAAAAAAAAAAAAACAGAAGATTCAATTCAAACCATACCCAACCCGATTCGACTCGGTTTCCCTGACTGAGTCAGACTCGGTTCGGTTCAGGCTAGCAAGGAATCGGATCGGATCGAGCCAGCCCTGCTGGACTCAGTCCTGGATTAGATTGAGTTCGGGTAAGTACTTGAAAAAATTGAATCGAGTCGAGTTGAACCCAATCCAATCCAACTCAACTCGATACCCATCTCTACTCGCTAGCCATGCGTTCGAAACCTAGAGATCTTCCTAGGTTTGATGACATGGTCGTAGAAATAATATGCTTAATCTATCTTATTCTAATCATTACTCAATTAAGGCTAGTTTTGACTCTTGACACCTGCTTTGGTAGTGGAGGAGTTAGATTAAAAGATACTAATGATAAGTGTCAATGGTAAATAAAGGCATTGAGAGCTGAAAAGTAGATTGTGTTGAATTGGAGTGCCATAAGGCCCCGAGCTCTTCATTCTTTATTAAATTTATAAAGGTGTAAAACGCTTTGCCAAAGACATGTATTGGAAGATTTTCTTCCAATCGACAAGTCGTTAGACAAGCATGGTAGATTGTATTTCTGAAGTATGATAATCATCCAAGATTTGCGGCAATCAGCTTGCTTCCAGATATGCTTGTTCAATTATATCATGTTATATGTTGTCGTTAATCATTGCCTTAGTTAATCATGCATATAGGAACTCTTGTCAACGATTGCACATGTATGATAAACCATTGCTCACTGTGTCATGAGAAGCATCATCGCCAACTAAAACAATCGATGTGACTTTTTTCTAAGCTGCCACAAACTGAATAGCCTTTCTTGTATCATTATGTGTCATAATGCAATGGTGACACATGTCTTGTGGTAGCAACGTTTCCTTCATTTGGCGATCTCCTTCTGTCGATTACATTGGTTGTGAAGATTTCGCTTTGATCTTTCGTCTAATGACACCGTGTTAATTTATCAACCGAAAAATTTAATATGGTCAGATCAAATTTAAACACGTACACCAAGTACAGTTCACCTGAAACAAGTTAGGCTGGTCCATTCATCCAGTGGCCCAGACGTCGACGGTGGATGACCAATAGTGTTTTTTGTTTTTTTGTTTTTTTGTTTTTTTTTTTTAAGCACTAACAGAACAAGCGATGAGATGATTTGCCGGATTTCCTGGGTTGTCGCTCCAATTTTTCTTTTTCGTTTTTTCGGCAAAGTTAGGGGCCACTGATCCAATGGATTGAATCCATACACGTGTGCATCAATCCAACGGCTTTGTAAGAGCGTTCGCAATTGGTGCAAGTGCACCAGCTCTCGAACCTTCAGTGGATCCCTGACTGTGGGTCCACCTTGGTATGTGTGCATTATATCCATTCGGTCCATCTATTTTGAGAGGCATGTGCCAAAAAAAAAAAAAAAAGTAGATCCAAATCTCATGTCCGCTACACCACAGGAAGCTTCACAGCGGTGATTGGCCATTAAAAACTTCAGCTATCAAAATGGATGGACGGAGTGGATGTATGGCACGGAAATTAAGATGGGCCCCACATTCAGGGGTGGATCCGGGGATCCACCGAAGCGGGCGCAGATTGGGTATACCCCCACCAACACCAAGCTAGATAGGGACCGTCCTGGCAGGGGATCCTTGAGGCCCTCAGTGGCGTATATGTTTTATACACGCTGTGCATCCATTTTGAAATATCATTTTAGGGTATGATCCCAAAATTGAGGCATATTGAGGGCTAAAGTGAACCACACCACAAGAAGCTGTGGGAATCAAAAGATTACCTGTTGAAAATTCTTTAGAGGCCACATAAGTATCGGATCAAGCTGATATTTATTTTTTCCCTTTATACAATTGCACGTGACCTTATGAATAGGTTAGATGGCTAACAAACATCATAGTTAGGGGTATACACTGAGGCAAATCGAGTTGAGCTCACTAGTTGACCTTAGCTCGAATTCAATTCAGCTCGGTCCTCGGGCCTGACTGGCTAGCTCCAATAGGTTTGGTCAGCAGCTCGGGCTAGTGCGGGCTGAGTTTGAGCCAAAATCGAGTCGAATTCGTTATTGAGGCATTTTTACAAATACCTGAATTGCACCTTCAAAATCTAACTGAATTTAAGGTAATATCAATGGTTATACATGTATTTTATCAAACACCTTCTAAACAACATAATTTTTTTAAAAAAAGTAAAAAAAAAAAAAGACATTGATTTCATATACATACATTCCTTACCACCAACCACACTTCTTTGGGTCATTTCATCAAACACTTGGTGAGCAATGTCAATATCAAAGTAACCGAGTCACCGAACTAGTTTGATTTGAGTTCGATTCAAGCTGGGTTCGATTCGAGTTGAGTCGAGCTGGGTCAAGTTGGAACTCGGCTCGAACTCATTTTCTAGCTAAAAAAATCAACTCAAACTCAGCTTTGAACCGAGTTAAATCGGGCTTTTTCGAGTTGAGTCGAGTGAGCTAACTGAGGTAGCTCGGTTCGTGTACACCACTTATCATGGTGGACGCTAGGGGAGTTTTCAATGGTGGGAATTCAGTCCCCACTACTTCCTTTGGTGTGGTCCACTTGAGCCTTCAGTCTGTCTCCTTTTTCGGATCATGCCTAAAATGATCTGTCAAAATGGATGGACGGCATGGATAAAACATATACACGAGGGTGAGCCCCCGGATCTCCTGACAAGACCATCCAATCCACGCAACACTCAAATTGCGTTTCTGTGCACCTGTTTTCCTGGGGGCGATATCAGCGTATAAAGCACGATACGCAAGCACTTGGAAATGGAACCGGATTCGTTGAAGCGGGGGAAATTCGGTCAGGTTGGGGTGACACATAAGTTCGGGGAGCGGATTGCTTGTGACCCCGCACCATAATATCTCTGCGCCAAGGGGCTGTGTGGGGCCCATAGGGATGTCCGTGGCAAATCCACTCTGTCCATCTTTTTTGAAAGGCCACAATAGGACAGGATTCTACAAATCAGACAGATTCAAAACTCATGTGGAGCATACTACCTGAAAAAGTGGGGAATGAACGCTTGGCAGTGACAGAAGTTTTGTATCACGATGATATTTGTCTCTACAGTTTATCTGAGTGTAAATTTTATGAACGGTTTGGATGGCATATAAACACCATGGTCAGCTCCAGGAAGGTTTCAACGGTGGATGTTGATGTTCCAACTGTTTTGTTGGTGTGGCCCACCTGAGTTTTGGATCTGCTTGATTTTGAGAATCCTGTTGGATTGTGGTCTTTCAAAACAGATGGACGGAGTATATTTTTCATGAACATCTCTAAGGACCCACACAGCCCCCGGCACAGATATATCTGCGCCCAGGCAATCCGCTCTCCCAAGTTCGATCAGGCCGTGACGCCTACCTTCATGATTGGGTTGTATAACCACGGTTCATCTGTTTTCCCAGCTTACTTTATAATGAGCCCAAAAATAATCAGATCCAAATCTCAAGTGGACCATACCACATTAAATAGTGGTGATTGAATAACCACCATTAAAAACGTCTTACGGCCCACTGTTATCTGCTATCCAACCTGTTGATAAGGTCATATGGAACTTGATGAAGGGACACCCTGATCTATATTTCAAGTGGTAGACTGAGAGAAGATACCTAGTTTCAACACTGAGTTCATGGTATCGATTCCCTAGTGGGGGTGGCTAACACTTATTGGTGGGGCGTGTACTAACAAGCTAACCCAAAAGAAAAAATAAATAATTAATTAAAATACTTGGTGAAGGGAAAACACAAATATCAGCTTGATTCAAAACTTTTGTGGCCCACAGTGAATTTTTAACAGTCCATCACCGTTACTTCCTGTGGTATAATCTACCGGAGATTTGGATATGCCTTGTTTCTCATGACATGCCTTAAAATGAGTTAACAAAATGAAAGAACAGCATGAATATATATATATATATATATATATATATATATATATATATATATATATATATTGTGGCCTTAGGCCTTACCGAAATAGGTGCTAACCCAATCTGACCGGATCGGTTCTTGGGAAACACCAATTGTGAATCAGCTCCCCCGAAACACAAGTTAGGGGTGGGCACCGGACCGAGTCAGATCGAATTGGGGCTAACCCATTCCAGTCTGAAATCTACCTAGATGGACCCAAATCCGATCTAATCTGGGGCTGAGTCTGGACCCTGGGACTCGAACAGACCCGACAAACGGTTAGCCTGACCCGAACCGAGTCCGACTCAGTCAGGAAAACCGAGTCGGATCGGGTTGGGTGTAATTCAGTTGTCCCATTGCTATTTTTGGTGTGCTCCATTTGAGCTTTAGATATGATTTTTTCTTTTTTCAAATGATCTAAAATTATCATTAAAAATGGATAAACGGTATGGATATAATAAATACATCATTGTGGGGCCCATATAAGGTTGATATATTTGAGTCGTTCGTACAACTCGGAGGTCGAGGCACTGCAGCTGCCAGCTGCCTCATGCCGTGTTGCGCACGAAAGGTCACGCCGTTCTCTTTTCAAATGCATCCTCTCTCCTTTTCACTCTCCCAGTATCCTACTTAATTCTATGATCCTCATTGACAACTACAGCTAATACTACTATAACGACACTGACAACAATAACAACAACAACAAAAGAACAAGAAGAGAATTGTGATGCGGTGTATCTGGGATTGGGTGTAATAGATGATATGTCAAGGCTTTCTATAGGGGTTCCAAGGGTTCCTAAAAGGATTTTAGAGTTTCTAAAGGGTGTAGCAAGGGTGAGATTCGAGGTTGTTCGAATTGGGTGAGTCCTCTCTCTTTGTAATTGATGCTTTCATAGTAGAGATCTGTCGCTTTGTGCCGTAGTTAATGTTTTAATTTAAACCAATTTGATTTAAATGATTTTAACTCACAAGTATACGAATCAGATGTAAATATGGTACGTATTACGAGATCGTTCCCACGAGGACTGGTTGTCACAATTTGAAACTTAAGACTCTTCTTAACTAATCCAATAAATATTTTAGCAAACTAATAAGTAAACTAACACAAATCTATGAAAAATAACTGAGAACTATGAGAAAAATTCAATCCAGGAAAAGACTAGGACTTTCAAATCCACCCCTAATTATCCTAACCCTTATTTTACCTGTTGATTTATTCTAATTCAGATTGATATAAATTTAATAAACAAAGCACATCCTATGTCCTTGGTCGGGCACACAGAATGTATAATCTTTTAAAGCATATGGATCACATCTTTCCATCCATGGTCAGGCATGGAGAGATGTAAATCCTGTTTCTTCCTCTATAGGAAACCTGTTCATGGTCAGACACAAGCACCTAGAGTAATATTCTAAACAACATCCATATCTAGACTTTGGTCGAGCTCATAGAATGGATGAATATGAAAATTACAGTTAAGCACACTAGCAAAAGAAACAAATCAATTTAAACCAAATAAAATCAACACATAACAAGCATTATTCAAATTAGGGGCTTCATCTCAGCCCTAGTTAAGAGATTAGCAATTTATAATGTTAATGAGAAAGAAAGAAAAATAAGATTGAAGCATGAAAAACATCCCTTCTTCCTTCCTCTCTCTTTCTTCTATTTCTTTTTCTTTCCTCTTTCTTCTTCTAGTCTGCTCTCCCCTGGCTCTGGATCTTCCTTCCTAGCTCTGAATGACTCCTCCCCACGTCCAAAACCTCCTTATATAGTTGCTGGAGTGGTGAAAATCGGATTTGGAAAGCTATGCATGCGCAGCGAAAGCCTTTTCGCAGCCAAGTTCGGTGCCTCGAAACACGCCACTTTTCTCACTCAAATTTCAAAGAAACACCATCCCTTAGGACTTTCTTGGGTCCTCTACATGATAGACGGTTCAGATCTGCCATATGATCAAAGATGGTGGGCCAAAACCACCTGGAAAAGTCAGTTTTTGCGGATGTGCGAAACCTTTCGCACCATTTCGCTGTTGTGATCGGTGGGCCCCACAGAAGCATTTTCTGGAAACTCCACCCCGTCCATTGGATTCAGGACGAAATTTCAGTTAAGAATAAGTGGTTTTGAACATCCATTGACGTGTCTCAGAGAAGAAATAACTAAAAGATCAAATTTGAACGCTACAGGGCAGCCCTTTTGTGGCCTCTGTATCTCACACGTGTGTACGCATGGGTACAAAAGGTCAGCATGATTTTGTACCTCTCGAAGCCCTATACAAGATGGACGGTACGGATTATCCGTACGGGGCATGTGTGGGGTCCACTATCGACCGCAAAAAGGGCCAGCGGACGTGCGTTGGCTGACGAAAACAGAAACTTCCATTTTTTTTTCTTTCTTTTTCGGTCAGAGACGATCAACCGTCTCCGTCATTTTCCATGCACGTGTAGTGCACTTGTGCACTATGCACATTTTATTCATGTGGGATCCACTGTGATGATTTTCAGAAATTTTCACCGTCTAAATTATTTCTCATCTCATTTAAACCGTCAATAATAATTTTGAGGCAGTTCAAGATATCAGGTGGGCCCAGAATCAAGGGTTTATGGGCTGATCTGTCAGTTGGGGCACTTCCATAGTGATCCAATAGATGAAATTTTACGTGTACGGTTAATTTATGGCCCTCATCCCATATATGAAGTTTCAAATTGATTGGATGGCGAGAACCATGTGATCTTGCATTCTTAGACCAATTTTGCGCCTCTTTAACGCGAATGGCTTAATTTTCTCAGATCCCTGCCGTGTAAATCCATCAATTTTGGTCTTCTAGAGTCCTTTCCTTGCTCTGGTGACTTCAGATCATCAAATACACACTTTTAATATCCCTTTTTCAGTCAACGCTCCTGATTTCATCCTGCAATGAAAATATAATTAAAATATGGCATTAAATATTATCTTGTTGATAAAATCTGGTAATAGTCAGGGTCTAATATGCAATATTTGACCCTCATCACAACCCCCAACCAGCATTTTGCTAGTCCCGAGCAAAACATGCGAAAAATAATTTCAAAACTAAATGACAATTCCTTTAAACCCAAGTGACTTGTGAACAGATAGTCGAGATGTGAGAATTCTAAGATTCATGAATGGTGTGTGGAACTTTCTCCAGGAATCAAGCTCACGGTAAACTTCATAATCAAATTCAAAATATTAATCCATTAATTAGAACATTCTAAACATTGAGTTCCATGAGTGTATAGTGTAATCTCGTCTTACATTCATTAAGAGATCCAATTGTCAAATTTATGATATCATTGGTAATTAACAACGGAATGCATGACTACTGAAACCAACACTTGCCTGACAGGTTAACTTTTCATTATACCAGCCTTTGATTTTGTTCATAAACAGTAATGCCAAGGGGGGGAATCAAATCCTCACCTATAGGGAGCAAACTTATGGTGAAAACTTATCACCTAATATTTTTTTCTAACTATCAACCATGGGAGATCGAATCTACACCTATAGGGAGCAAACCTATGGTAAAGATTATGCGACTTACCCTTTTAATTCTTCTTTTACTGAACAAAAAAAAAATATATATATATATATATATATATATATATTTTCAAGCTGATTCCATTCATGCTTAGAGATTACCAAGTTAATCATTTAATGTGTAAGCGAGATGTATCTTGTGAGATCCTGATTCAATCAATGTTTAAAACTTCTAATCACGAGTTAACAACTCAAACTTAACTGTGAAATCTAACATATGACGGAATTCTAGAGACATTAATTCCCAACATTCTCTATTTTACAATATTAAAATCACAACTATCCTTCAACATAAAATTTTAAAAATTACACAATTTGCACAATTTTTTGCTCAAGACCAAGAAAATACTGATTAGGTAACCTAATCTCCCACCCTCAACCTAAAATCTACATTGTCCTCCATGTAAAAGAAATAAGCATGCAATGCATATGGGATAATGAAAGTAAAAGAGGAGTGATGGAAAGATAGTACCTGGACGGAGAATCAAGAGGCTTTCCCAAAATATCAACGTAAAAATGAGTCAGCACAAGAGAGAAATCAACAAAACTAAAATAACAAAAATAAAATCACAAAAGAAAAGCCTACCTATACCATTTTCGCAGGTGCTCTCGATTGCATTTAGCGCATGCAATAAGCCTTTAAACCCCTAGGTTACCCCTAGTGGACGAGTTGTAGTCTCGTGAGGGTTTGCAGCAATGTTACCCACAAACATTGAAATAACTAACTAGGAAAAAGAAATAAAAAGAAAAGCTGGGTTGCCTCCCAGGAGCGCTAAGTTTAACGTCTTCAGCCAGACAAAAATAGACCATGAATTAATCAATCTTGAAAACCTGGGTCCTCCAAATTAACTTCTTCAACATCTTGATTAACCAAATCCTCCAAATAAGGTTTCATTCGTTGACCATTCACTTTGAAAATATTTCCGTCCTTAAGATTTTTAATCTCGACTGCTCCATGAGGAAATACTGTTACTACCTGATAAGGACCATACCATCGCGAACGTAGTTTTCCAGGAAAGAGGCGTAACCTAAAATTATACAATAAGACTTTCTAACCTGGTTCAAATGTCTTGCGAAGAATTGACTGGTCATGAAAAAATTTCGTTCGTTCTTTATAAATTTTTACATTCTCATATGCCTCATTTCGAATTTCTTCTAACTCATTGAGTTGAAGTTTACAGTGCGATCCAGCCTTGTTCAAATCAAAATTAAAGGTTTTGATGGCCCAATATGCATGATGTTCTAATTCCACAGGTAAGTGACATGCTTTCCCAAGACAAGCCTATAGGGAGACATTCCAATCGGGGTTTTGAATGCTGTACGATACGCCCAAAGAGCATCATTCAAACGTTGCGACCAATCTTTACGATCAGGGCGAACTGTTTTCTCTAAAATTTGTTTAATCTCCCGATTCGAAACTTCTACTTGACCACTTGTTTGTGGATGGTATGGAGTTGCAACTTTATGGGTGATGGAATATTTTTTCATTAAAGATTCAAACGGTTTATTGCAAAAATGAGTACCACCATCACTTATGATTGCCCGAGGAGTACCAAAACGAGAAAAGATATTTTCTTTCAAGAAGCGGACCACAACTTTGTGATCATTCGTTTTACATGGCACTGCTTCCACCCACTTAGAGACATAATCGACGGCCACAAGGATATACATATAACTGAATGATGGGGGAAACAGACCCATGAAGTCAATACCCCAAACATCAAATATCTCAACAATGAGAATATTGGTAAATGGCATCATGTTCCTATGGGAAATATTACCCATACGTTGGCATCGATCACATGTAGAACAAAAGGCATGTGTGTCTCGAAAAAGTGTAGACCAATAAAATCCACTTTGTAAAACTTTTGCAGCTGTTTTCTTTGAACCAAAATGACCACCACATGCATGGTCGTGACAAAAGGAGATTATACTATGAAACTCACTCTCAGGTACACATCTCCTAATGACCTGGTCAGGACAGAGTTTGAATAGGTATGGATCATCCCAGAAGAAATGTTTAACCTCAGCAAGAAATTTGGATTTATCCTGTTTAGTCCAATGAGAAGGAATCTGACTTGTAACAAGATAATTTACGATGTCAGCATACCAAGGTAATTGAGAAATAGCTAAAAGTTGTTCATCAGGGAAAGACTCGTTCATTGGCACAAGATCCACTGTGGGCTCCAAGACAAGTCTAGACAAATGGTCGGCTACCACATTTTCGGAACCCTTTTTATCCCAAATTTCAATGTCAAATTCTTGTAGCAAGAGAATCCAACGAATCAATCGACGTTTAGCATCTTTTTTAAAAAGAAGATATTTCAATGCTGCATGATCTGAAAACACTATAACCTTCGATCCAATGAGATATGACCTGAATTTGTCTAGAGAAAATACCACTGCCAACAACTCTTTTTCAGTGGTAGAGTAGTTCAGTTGAGCATCATTTAAAGTCCTACTAGTATAATAAATGACATGAGGTATTTTGTCCAATCGTTGCCCTAAGACAGCTCCAACAGCATAATCAGAAGCATCACACATAAGCTCAAAAGGTAAACTCCAATTGGGTGGTTGGATGATTGGAGCAGAAGTTAATAAAAGCTTTAACTTGTTAAAAGCTTTTCGACAATCATCATCAAGGTCAAATGCAACATCCTTAGCTAATAAACTGCACAAGGGTCGAGAAATTTTGCTATTGCTAAAATCCTTAATGAATGTCCTGTAAAATCCTACATGCCCTAAAAATGATCTAATTTCCTTCACCGTTCTAGGTGGAGGAAGACTAGAAATTAAATCAATCTTGGCTTTATCAACTTCAATGCATTTACTTGAAATAACATGCCCGAGTACAATCCCTTTTTGAACCATAAAATGACACTTTTCCCAATTCAATACCAGGTTCGTTTCTTTACATCTTTCTAAAACTAGAGATAGATGATATAAGCATTCATCAAAGGAAGAGCCAAAAATGAAAAAATCATCCATGAAAATCTCGAGAAAACGATCAACCATGTCTGAAAAAATACTCATCATGCATCGTTGAAAAGTAGCAGGCGCATTACATAGCCCAAATGGCATACGCCGATAGGCATATGTACCAAAAGGACATGTAAATGTGGTTTTCTCTTGATCCTCAGGAGCAATGGGAATCTGATTGTATCCGGAATAACCATTCAGGAAACAATAATAGCTATGCCCTGCCAATCTCTCAAGCATCTGATCTATGAAAGGAAGAGGAAAGTGATCCTTCCTGGTGACCAGGTTCAGTTTATGATAATCAATACAAACTCGTCAACCCGTAGTCATGCGGGTTGGTACTAATTCATTATCATCATTTTTTATCACCGTAATCCCAGACTTTTTTGGAACAACTTGAACTGGGCTGACCCAGGTGCTATCCGAAATAGGGTAAATGATACCAACATCTAACAATTTAAGCACCTCCGCCCGTACGACCTCTTTCATGTTAGGATTAAGCCTCCTTTGCATTTCACGTGATGTTTTTGCATTTTCCTCAAGATGAATACGATGCATACACACAGTGGGGCTTATTCCCTTTATGTCCGCTATTGTCCACCCAATAGTTGCCTTATGTTCTCTAAGAACATTAAGCAACTTGCCCTCCTATTCCTTATCGAGGTTAGAAGCTATGATGACAGGTAGGGTCTCAGAAGGACCTAAAAATGCATACCTGAGAGTTTCAGGTAATTGTTTAAGGTCAAGTTCGGGTGGTTTCTCAACAGACGGGACCGGTTTAGACTCAGATGGTGGAAGAAGTTCCACTTTCGCTTTCCATTTTGTAGTATCCATTATAGAATTAGAGTCGAGCAATGCATTGACTTCTTCGATGGAACTTTTTATGTCAAAGTCTGTGCCAAAATGTGCTACACAAGTCTCCAGTGCGTCTTCGGAAGATTTAAAGAAAGAATCATGCACTAGACTATCAATCATGTTCACCTCAAAAATATTCATCCGAGTCTGCCGGTTGTTGTCCAGCATTGAAAACATTAAGTTTAATCTTCATGTTACCAAAAGACAACTTCATGACTCCATTCCTACAATTTATAATAGCATTGGATGTAGCTAAGAATGGACGTCCCAAGATAACCGAGATTTGACTCGTAGGATTCGGGACAGGCTGAGTATCAAGAACGATGAAATCCACTGAAAAATAAAACTTATCAACCTGGATTAACACGTCCTCAATAATACCATGGGGCACCTTGACAGATCTATCAACTAGTTGTAGTGTTATTTTAGTTGATTTCAGTTCACCAAGTCCTAGCTGCTCATACACAGAATATGGCAACAAATTAACGCTCGCCCCTAAATCAAGCAATGCCTTCTCAACCTTATGATCTCCTATGACGCAAGAAATGGTAGGAGCTCCTGCATCCCTAAATTTAGGAGGGGTGTTATGTTGAATCATAGAGCTAAGTTGCTCTGCAAGGAAGACCTTCTTATGAACATGCATCTTACGCTTCTGAGTGCATAAATCTTTAAAAAACTTAGCGTAAGAAGGGACTTGCTTGATAGCATCAAGCAATGGAATATTAATTTGCACTGGCTTAAACATCTCCAATATCTCATTAAAGTTGTTTCCTTTCTTAACTAGTGCCAGACGTTGAGAAAAAGGTGCTTTAGGCACATAGGATGGCACAAGAGTGATTTCTGGAGGGTTAGAGTGCTTTTGGACTCTAGATGCAATAGTATGTCTCTCCGCTTCATTTTGCTCTTCCGGTTTGGAATTTGATTCTTCTTTAGGCATTTCTACTTTGTTATCGATCTGTTTACCGGACCTAAGGGTAATGATAGATTTGGCTTGCTCATGATATTGTTCTTGGTTTGAATTAGAGCCAATCTCAAACTGTCCTTTTGGATTTGCCACAGGTTGGCTAGGGAACCTCCCCTTCTCTCTCTCACTCAATGTGGCAGCAAGTTGACCCAATTGAACTTCCAGCTTGGCAATAGATTGAGCATTCGCATGTACGCTTTGTTGGTTAGCTAATAAAGTTTGTTGGGTGTCTTTTTAAAATTGAAGAGAACTCTGCATAAAAAGATTGAGTGTATCCTCAAGAGATGGTTTCCTAGATTGTGCAGGAGCTTGTTGATATTGCGGAAACTGTTGAGGTTATTGACTACAACTTGTGGGTAAGGTTGCATAGGAGGATTTTCAGATGGTCCTCCTTGTTGTGGTCCTTTTGCC
This sequence comes from Magnolia kwangsiensis, assembly GCA_037074715.1. Lineage (NCBI taxonomy): Eukaryota > Viridiplantae > Streptophyta > Magnoliopsida > Magnoliales > Magnoliaceae > Magnolia > Magnolia kwangsiensis. The sequence continues at coordinate 122,547,203 of CM073578.1, read as the reverse complement.
CAAGAAAGATTTGGATGTCTAGCCCACCCTGGGTTATAGGTATTTGAGTAAGGATTATTCCCACGTCTCCGAAAGGTGTTCATAGCATGTACTTGTTCAGAGAGAAATTCAGGAAATGCTGCACCAGATGGACACGACTGCGTAGGATGGCTAAGACTAGAACATATAGCACATGACTCGATTTGAGTTGTTTGTGGAGGTCCATTATTCAACATCAGAGCATCGACTTTCTGTGTCAGGCTATCAAGTATGGTATAAATATTTGGCGTGACTCCTATCTCATATATACCACCTTTCTTTGGCAGTTGGGGATTTCTTTCACCTCTATTTGAGTAGTCCCATTGTTGAGAATTTTCGTACAAGGTTTCAAAGAAATTTCATGCTTCGACATCACTTTTGGTCATGAATGACCCTCCACTGGTGGCATCAACCATGCGATGGTTTTGAGGTGTCAAACCGTCATAGAAGTATTGAATTTGTTGCCACTTCTCAAAGCCATGGTGTGGACATTTAAGGAGCAAGTCCTTCCATCTTTCCCAACATTCATGAAAGTGTTCTCCCTCTTTTTGCGTGAAATTAGTGATTTCTCTACTGAGAGCATTCGTTTTGTGAACAGGGAAGAATTTGTTTAAGAATTTCTTAGACAATTGATCCCATGTAGTGATCGTCCCAACTCCTAGAGAATTCAACCATGCTTTTGCCTTATCCTTCAAAGAAAAAGGAAAAAGGCGCAAACGGATTGAATCATCTGAGAAGTTTTGAAACTTAAAGGTCGAGCAAATGTCTAGAAATTCTTTTACATGATGATATGGATCCTCTTTGTCTAAACCATAGAAAGATGGTAACAACTGTATGACCCCTGGTTTAAGTTCAAAGTGTGCTGTTGTGGTGGCTGGCAACACTATGCATGAAGGCGCATTAAATTGGACAGGAGCTGAATAATCTCTAAGCGTTTTAATTGCATTCTCGTCCGTCATTTTGAATAGGATATTTCTAAATCTTTTACGAAAGGTTCTTTCTATTTCAGGATCAAAGGGTGCTAGTTTTATGTTCAAAGATCTACGCCCTAGCATAAACCGAATAACTGAAATGTAGGAAAGAGAACTAAACTAAACTAAGATGCAACCTAAGAGAAATAAGACTAGAACTAAAAATTATGAATTCCTAAAAATAAGAGAAAACTATGTAAACAAGAATTAGAAGAAAGAACCCGGAAAAGAGGGTGATGGATGTCTGAAGATTTGGTAGCTTCTCCTTTTGAAGACAATCTTATTTAACAGCTTCCTTCTTCAATTTCTGTAAAAATAAAAAAATAAAAACAAAAGCAATTTCCTAAAATAATGCTAGAAAGAAAAAAAAAAAATCTTAAGCAACAGTTAGTTTTTAAAAAGGAAAAAATTTCTAAAACTAGAAAATAGAAAGTTAATTGAAAGAAGAATCTAAATCTAAAATTAAAAATTAAAAAATTTCTAAGAAGAAAGCCTAGAATTAGAAAATTCCAAAAAATAGAAATTAGAAAAAGTAGAGAATTTTAGAAAGGGATTACCAAAATAGAAGTTTAAATCAGGACCCTACAAAACAGGAAATATGTTAGTTTCTAAAATAAAATAAAATAAAATAAACTTTAACCTAAAGTTAGTAAAATCCTAAGGCTATGAATTATGATAAGAGAGAATCCTAAATTCAATTTGGACCGAAACATTCCCCGGCAACGGCGCCAAAAACTTGATGTTTTAATTTAAACCAATTTGATTTAAATGATTTTAACTCGCAAGTATACGAATCAGATGTAAATATGGTACGTATTACGAGATCATTCCTACGATGACTGGTTGTCACAATTTGAAACTTAAGACTCTTCTTAACTAATCCAACAAATATTTTAGCAAACTAATAAGTAAACTAACACAAATCTATGAAAAATAACTGAGAACTATGAGAAAAATTCAATCCAGGAAAAGACTAGGACTTTCGAATCCACCCCTAATTATCTTAACCCTTGTTTTACCTGTTGATTTATTCTAATTTAGATTGATATAAATTTAATAAACAAAGCACATCCTATGTCCTTGGTCGGGCACACAGAATGTATAATCTTTTAAAGCATATGGATCACATCTTTCCATCCATGGTCAGGCATGGAGAGATGTAAATCCTGTTTCTTCCTCTATAGGAAACCTGTTCATGGTCAGACACAAGCACCTAGAGTAATATTCTAAACAACATCCATATCTAGACTTTGGTCGAGCTCATAGAATGGATGAATATGAAAATTACAGTTAAGCACACTAGCGAAAGAAACAAATCAATCTAAACCAAATAAAATCAACACATAACAAGTATTATTCAAATTAGGGGCTTCATCTCAGCCCTAGTTAAGAGATTAGCAATTCATAATGTTAATGAGAAAGAAAGAAAAATAAGATTGAAGCATGAAAAACATCCCTTCTTCCTTCCTCTCTCTTTCTTCTCTTTCTTTTTCTTTCCTCTTTCTTCTTCTAGTCTGCTCTCCCCTGGCTCTGGATCTTCCTTCCTAGCTCTGAATGACTCCTTCCCACATCCAAAACCTTCTTATATAGTTGCTGGAGTGGTGAAAATCAGATTTGAATCGGATTTGGAAAGCTATGCATGCGCAGCGAAAGCCTTTTCGCAGCCAAGTTCGGTGCCTCGAAACACGCCACTTTTCTCACTCAAATTTCAAAGAAACACCATCCCTTAGGACTTTCTTGGGTCCTCTACATGATAGACGGTTCAGATCTGCCATATGATCAAAGATGGTGGGCCAAAACCACCTGGAAAAGTCAGTTTTTGCGGATGTGCGAAACCTTTCGCACCATTTCGCTGTTGTGATCGGTGGGCCCCACAGAAGCATTTTCTGGAAACTCCACCCCGTCCATTGGATTCAGGACGAAATTTCAGTCAAGAATAAGTGGTTTTGAACGTCCATTGACGTATCTCAGAGAAGAAATAACTAAAAGATCAAATTTGAACGTTACAGGACAGCCCTTTTGTGGCCTCTTTATCTCACACGTGTGTGCGCATGGGTACAAAAGGTTAGTATGGTTTTGTAGCTCTTGAAACCCTCTACAAGATGGATGGTACGGATTATCCGTATGGGGCATGTGTGGGGTCCACTATTGACCGCAAAAAGGGCCAGTGGATGTGCGTTGGCTGACGAAAACGGAAACTTCCGTTTTTTTTTCTTTCTTTTTCGGTCAGAGACGGTCAACCGTCTCTGCCATTTTCCATGCACGTGTAGTGCACTTGTGCACTATGCACATTTTATTCATGTGAGATCCACTGTGATGATTTTCAAAAATTTTCACCGTCTAAATTATTTCTCATCTCATTTAAATCGTCAATAATAATTTTGAGGCAGTTCCAGATATCAGGTAGGCCCAGAATCAACGATTTATGGGCTGATCTGTCGGTTGGGGCACTTCCATAGTGATCTAATAGATGAAATTTTACGTGTACGGTTAATTTATGGCCCTCATCCCATATATGAAGTTTCAAATTGATTGGATGGCGGGAACCATGTAATCTTGCATTCTTGGACCAATTTTGCGCCTCTTTAACACGAATGGCTTAATTTTCTCAAATCCCTGCCATGTAAATCCATCAATATTGGTCTTCTAGAGTCCTTTCCTTGCTCTGGTGACTTCAGATCATCAAATACACACTTTTAATATCCCTTTTTCAATCAACGCTCCTGATTTCATCCTGCAATGAAAATATAATTAAAATATGGCATTAAATATTATTTTGTTGATAAAATCTAATAATAGTCGGGGTCTAATATGCAATATTGACCCTCATCAGTAGTTTTTTCCCACAAGGGTTTTCCATGTTAAATCTGTGTTCTCTTGTGTGTGCTTGGTGTCATTGGATTGCTATCCTAAATCTAGATCTGTGTGATTCTGCAAGTCAAAATCCCCAACACAAATCCACCGTGGTCTATACGCTAAGCTGTTTGGGTGGCGAGGTATTACGCTGGATTGAGAAGATTGATGGATTTTGCCAGATCAGATGACGGATTCCCAAATCCCGCACTGGATGTTGATGTCGATCCCTTCTCGGATCAAAGAACTTCTCCTCCTTATATCCACTGGCAGAGTATCTCTATATATACTCATGCATGTAGCCTCTACATGTTTGGGACATATACACATTAATCCAAACCATCCAAATATTTGGCCCCACTACAGATTAGATATCCATACAAAATCACATTGATTGAATAAACAGAACATCTGATTACACTATTCGAATTTTGGATCATAAACAAAACATCACACCGATCCTACTGCTGGAGTCATTTGATGTTGAGTTTTTTTTTTCTAATTTCATTGGTCGGTTTTTTTGGCTTTGATGATGCAAGTTGAGAAATTCATCTAAAATTCGAGGCTTCTGAGGTGGGTTTTTTGTTTTCTTTTTTCTGGCTTTTTGTTGGGTTTTTTTCTCTATTTTAGATGATGGGTTTTTCTTTTTTCTTACTTTTCTTGATGAGATTCTCAACTTCATTGCAGCAGGCCGTGAAATTTGCCCTGAAATTGAGGCTTCTAAGGTGGGATTTGTCTGAGTCTGATCTGGGCTAAGAAGAAGGTGGTAGATGTGCTCGGCCAAATGGAAACGAACTTTGCATCTCCCCAACCGTCCGCCCATCCAAACATGCCACTAGCTGGCCGTTGGATATAGCAATCCAGTGGGATTGCATGTAATCCACTGACGCACTTGTTTATGATCTTGAAAGCTGTGCAATCCACCCTAATACAACCCAATCCCATCCAATTTGCCCGGCCAAACTGGCCCTAAGGGTCCACTTGGATATCAGCCAATAAGCAATTTTTTTAAACTCATGTTAAATTAATAAGATACTTATCACTATGATAAAAATTAAGCCCCATAAGTTTTTTGTTTTCTTAGGTACACTTTTTGACTTTTAACTTTTTTATTTCTCTCTTTCCATGTGATGATGGTCCATATTAAAGAAGGCTTCATATGATGGAGGGTACACATCAAAAGTAGTCTCTTAATGATGAGTGGCCAATATTCAAAGTAGGCCCCACATGATAGACAACACACATTGAAGGTGGGGCCCATGTGATGGATGGTCCACATCAAAGGTGGGCTCCACGTGATAGGAGGTGGATATTGAAGGTGAGCCCCATATGATAGATGACCCATATTCTGGTGAGCTCCTCATGAAGACAATTCGCATCGAAGGTCGGCCCCTAATGATGACTGATCCACATACAAGGCAGGCCTCGCTTGATGGATGGCCCACTTCAAAGTTGGGCCTTACATGATGGACAATCCACATCAAAGGTGGGCTCATAAGGCAAATGACCCACATCCAAGGTGGGCCCTACATAATGGTCAATGTGGGCCTCTCAGGGTGGATGGTCCACATTGAAGGTAGGCCCCACATGTTGGACGATTCACATTGAAGATGGGGCTAAGGTGGGCCTAAGGTAATGAACGGTCCACATCAAAGGTTGGGCCCGCATGATAGATTGTAGATATTAAGGGTAGATTGAACAAACTTGAGGAATAAGTACTCATGTGATGTTAAAATCCAAACATACTTTTCTACTTTTTACTGACAAGCATGTTGTTTATCAAACTCACACTTATCTTCTAAGTAAAAACCAATATAAGTTACTTTAGGGTTTAAGCATAAGTAGCTTCTGTCAATTTATGATCCATATGTGTAACACTCCGAATTTTGGCCAACCTGGGATTAGACGTCCTTAGGCAATGGGTCAACTAAAACACCTGAAAAATTGCTCAGAACCCAATTCCATAGCCAAAGAAACCACTTAGGATTAATTCCTTTAGAAACTAAGCATAAGTTAGCTAGCGCAACGCTAGAGTAGTCGGAAAATAGTCCCTGATCACTTTAAATAGGTTTTACAAGATCCAAAACTTGTAGAATCAATGGTGCTATAATACTCTAAAACCTCGGGTCAAACTCTAAACCGGTTTGTTCTCTGGACCACTTTGAAACTTTGTATTGGATCTAAACCATGCGTCAAAAGTCCGATACCTACAATCTTAGACCGTTAGAACCGCCTACCTGGACTTGACAATCATTTCAAAAATCAAGTCCAACCGACATTCACAGGCTATTTCATTGAGCTTGAACCGAAGAGAGTGAGAATAGGGTTAGATTTGGAATTTGAAATTCAAATCTGGCACACGACTTGACGCATCAGTATTAAGCGTTCTGACCGTCAGAATTCAGCCAAATTACACCCTCGGATCAGGAAAAATTTCTATTTCATATCATGAGACTTGCAGACCTGATCTACGTGCGGTGACCGCTGAACTGAAACTGGACCGCTACTTGCGATCTGCGAACCGTGTCGGACTGAAAACGGGATGTGAGCAACATCTGACATGTATGAACTTAAGTCCGATCGTGTTCGACCAGGGGACCACCAGAAATGTACTTTTGGACAGAAACAGCCCCGCTTTGGATAAGCATCAAGTAAACTTTGTTCCCGAGCCTATTTCGGGCACTTTTGGGCTTATAAAAAGGGTTGAAACCCTCACTCCTCTCTCCCATCCGAATTTGAGAAAAACCCTAGATTGGGAGAGAGAAAAGGTGAGAGTTTGTGAGAGAGAGTAGGAGAGAATTTTTTCGCCGTTGCACCACCCGTTGCAAGTGCCTAAGGAACACACTTTGATCACCTGGCCGGTGATTCCTCCACGTTTTCAGGTAAGAAATAATCCTAATAAGTTGTTGATTTGAGATTCTTTCCGTTCCATAGCATATGAACTGATAGAACTCGTAAATTAGGTTCTCTATTCACTGTAGACGAAGTGTATACGCTCCGTTCGAATCACTTCACCTATAGGAAATAAGGTGCAGATTTTAGACGCTTTGATTGACTGTTTCCAACGCTTTCAATGTCGTTTAATAGTAGATTATCGACGGCAACGCCATTTGACATGTACAACATGCTGTCCGTTTCCTGATTCGTAAGCAGACGAAGAATATGAGATTTAGGGCATTTTAGTCATTTGTAGGAAGTACTGATTTCATTCATATTTTGCTGATGTGATTGACATGGTTTATCGTCGCATTACAATGTTAGGAATACGTGCATAATTAGTTTGGCGAAGAGATTCGCCTACTTGCGCACTTTGGGTCGACATACTATATGTAGACTTAAGTGTGTAGTGTGTTTGTATAAATGCTTGTATTAGTATGTATTGAATTAAATGGTGTTATGAATTAGTTTGAGACTGATTTCTCAATTAATATGCTGACGTAAATGATTTCCTACATGTTGACTATATGCATGATTTCATAATATGCATGAAATGAATGTGCTTGGAAGATTTGTTTAAGTTGTATGTTATAACATGTGTTAACATGCTCACATGGTTGTATTTCATTTCCAATACTCTCATATGATTTGCTGATGTGATTCCATAATTGTTTGGGACTATGCTTAGTCCAGGCAGTCGGTAACCGAGCAAATTCGTGGTTGGCCTATCTTTGCCACGAAGGACGCGTCGATGAACGCGAGTCGTGTTTGGAGTTGGCGGCAGTGGTTAGGCCACACGAGGTGTTTTACACACTTCATGTCGTTCGACTTGCGATGCGCTCGTGCTAGTCGAGCCCGTCAAGTAACCCGACTGACCGTTGATTGTTCACCCTGCATGAGTCATAACTGCTTGAACCTAGGGTACTGAACTTACCATTATAAATCCTGTTAACCATGGTACCTTGATCCACGAAGACTCATGAGCCGGACATGGTGGTATGAGACACCGTGGTCGAGCTGTCGGCCTACGCTGGGGCCACAAACCTCCCCGTAGTGACCAGTGATCACCTAGTCTCGTGAGCAGATTATGGTGGTATAGGACACTATATTCTTACTGTCGGCCTACACTGATCATGCGACGAGTCCTTTGTAGTGACCGCGAGCGCATTCTGAGTCTACGGGAGGCGACGACCCTTCTGTAGCAGTAGAGTACGGTAGGCCTGTATTGATAAGGTGATGGGGGAGCGGAGCAACGAGTGCGTGCAACAGCCCTAGCAGGCCTTGTAGCGACCTACAAAATATATATCGTATGAGATTACTAGGAGTGACGACCCTAGACAGGATCTGTGTTGGGATTGATATAAGGGAAGTACCTTAGTTTTCCAATCCTGCTGTTTGAATGGACTAATAACAACTCGAAAATCATATCACCATACCATTGCATGTGCCTGGAAGATGTGGAGCACTTGAGGGTCGATTGCATGCCGCGGTCGTAAGATGGTGCCGTATGAGGGAGATCGTTGGTGAGGGCATACATCACGTCATGTCATAATTGCATTAACAACAGTATTAGGAATGTTTGAATTACTGCTTTACTATTATCACATGATTAATTTGATAACATGCTAATCTCTGCTCTCTTATCCCACTGAGTTGATCACTCACCCCCACGTTACGGGATGGTGTTTTCGGACACCCACCAGTCCCTATTGTGATTGCAGATGATGGCGCGGCCTGCGAGGCGGAGCTGGACTTGATGATGATGAGGAGGATTCCTCCTTTATGCGTGATCTGATTGACGGGATTATAAGGAGGTTGATTAGATACCTTGACACTTGTCATTTTATATTTTTAGAGTACTCATGTATATTCCTTTTTGTTTACTTTTGGAGCATCCATGTATGTATATAACCTGGTAACATGTTCACACTCTGGAGACATACAACAGTTTATATATGTTATACCAATTATCACAATCTTTCGCTTGTTAATTTAACTGTCTCTGGAGTATGATATGCTGTTCTGGCTTAATCTCACTCATGTTTAATACATTAACACAGACAACATTCAATCATACATATCTATGTTGCATAAATAACATTTTGGAACTCAGGAGTGGAGTTTTTACTCGACCCCCCGATTTTCAGGATGTTACAATATGCCACCAACCACACTTCTTTGAGTCATTTCATCAAACACTTGGTGAGCAACATCAATATCAAAGTAATCAAGTCACGGAACTGGTTTGATCCGAGTTCGATTTGAGCTGGGTTCGATCCGAGTCGAGTCGAGCAGGGGCCAGCTCAAACTTGGCTCGAACTCATTTTCGAGCTCAAAAAATCAGCTCGACTCGGCTTAAACTCAGCTTTGAACCGAGTCGAATCGAGCTTTTTCGAGTCGAGTCGAGCAAGGTAACAGAGCTAGCTCAGTTCGCGTACACCTCTACTTACCTGAAAAACCACTACTGTGAGTCTGTGTAAAAAAATAAAAATAATTGTTATGGGGAAAACCGAATTAGTCTACCACGTGGAGAGTGCTCAGTTGCAAGGAGGCAGGGATCGATTGTGCGAGCCATTTCCCAAGCTGAGGCGACCACGCTAGGGTTGGGTAAGGATCTTGGAGAATATCCCACCCCATATCAAGAGATCAGATCCGACATATTTAAAGATCGTGCTAGCTGAGGTGGGCTCGACAATGAATCTATAGGGAGATCCACGTCCAGATAAGATCTTCTAGTATATCTGAGGAGTCCTGCAAGATATGCAATCTTGAGACCACCCTATGGACCTTATAAGTGCTTCCATTGTAAATGAATATGGCAAGTGATAAAAACTCTAACTCAAGCTTTTTCAACTCGAGCTTACCTGTCTGACTTAGGCATCGGAGGGTCTATAACAGTTATCGGTACCCCCATTGTCTTATCCATCTTGTCTTTGCGGGTGCATTGGTGGACTCACTTTTGCAACCGATCATATCTGTTCATCCATATTTTGGTGATAACAATTTTTTTAAAAAAGTTTTACCCAACACCTGTGGCAAGCGTTGATCACCATACACAACAACGTATAAGTGTACTAACCCAAAACTCCCCCAATCATGGGACAATGCAATTAGAGCATATAACATATCACATGAATCAAATGATCCTAAGGGTCTACTCATTGTCCATTAAATTGATAGTTTGGGGAGACATGACGAAAGCCTTTCTCACATCACATGTTCTTTAAACTCATATAGGCTGACAATTCAATAGATTTTAGCTTCTCCACAAAGGAAACATCAAAGCTTAGGGCTAGGACATTGTTCGAAGTATCAATATCGCTACAAGTTTCGTTGGCCGGGGATACAAAAACAATGTCGATATCACCCAAAATATCATTGTTATCTAGAAATGCGAGAAACTTTGGGGAAAAATGGGGAAAATGGTGGATTTTTTCAGTGACATTTTAGGAGATATTAAAATACACATTTTTACATATGTAGAGATTAAAATAATACAAAAAGAATACACGCATAATAAGTTTTCATTTAATAAAGCCTAAAAAGTATGTGTTGTTGTAAGAAATTAATCCAAGTATCTCATCCATCCCATATATCCATTCAACCATCCAACTTTCCATCTAAACATTCATTGATATTTTGTAATATCGACAACACATGATATTTCGCCGAGAAATGGTCGACATCTGGAAAGAAAACAAAATATGGTGGTATTAATATCGCCCGTGTTGCGATAACGATAATATCGCGATATTATTGATGTTATCATCAACAAATTGAATACTGCATGCAACCATGCGCTCATAAAAATTTGAAATGATTTTTTTAATAAATAGATTTTTAGTGATAATATCGAAATGTCATCGATACACTAGCGATACAAGTAATACTTGAATTTTACATAGTTGAAAATATTAGAGATACGTTGACAATACAAGCTACACTCGAAATTTACATAATAGAAAACGTTGCCTGCATCGATATATTAACGATGCATCACTAATACCTATAATTTCTAATACTACAGTATTATTGGTATCGCTACTGGTGTTACTAGTATCACCAAGCTGAGATAAAGATAATATCAGAGATATTTCGATAATATCAAAGATAATTTAAACAACAAGTATATGAATACAAATTACATCTAATAAGACATTGAATGCACTCCATCCGTTGCCAACAAAAAAGCTTCATGTGTGTGTATCATATGTGGGGAAGCAGAATGGGTTCGAACCCTGATCGAACGATAAGCTGTTTGACTAGAGCTCATGTGGGTCCCACCATGATGTATCTATTTATCCACGTCGTCCATCTATTTTCTCAAATCATTTTAAGATATGAGTCCAAAAATGAAGCAGATCTAACACTCAAATGGACCACGCCAAATAGTGAGCTTGGGTTGTATTAAATGCACAAAGTATTAAATACATTTTGCATTAAATGCCAGAGCCATCTCTGATATGGTCCACTTGAGTGCTGGATCTGCCCATTATTGGGCTCATACTCAAAATGATTTAAGAAAATGGATAGACAGCATCATATATCAATACATACAGTGGGCCCATAGGAGCCTTAGTCGGACAACTTATTGTCCGCCAGGATATTTGGACTCAATCCGCTTCCCATACGTGGAACCCACATTGATAAAGTAAAGACTCCTTGCCCGAAAAGATAATTTTGCCATTTTTAGCATGCATATGGGGAAGATGAGCTTGGGGACAAAGACACTAGAGCCAGCATAAACACACTCATATGAATAATTGATATGGATGTACAATATAAAGTTCGAAACTTCTTAACTACATTTAATGGAAGATATAAAGTGGAGGAATCAAAATATATACGAAAATTCTCTTCCATATAATGATAATGCCAAATTCAATGAGCTTTTGTCAATCCAATTCAGGAATGGTATTCACGCCTCACTCTACGGTTTTAAGTACTTGAGCTTTTTTTAAAAAAAAAAAAAAAAAAAAAAATATTATTTTATTTTTTCTATTAACTTGTTAGTACACCCACTGACAGTCCACACTTCACTGTTAGCCACCACTAGGGAGTCGACAACAAGACCTCGTGTTGAAGCAGCTTCGGTCTTTGACCATGGGGTGTTTTGTGACGTACGTGCCATATATCCATACTGTCCATCTATTCTGAAAGCTCATTTTAGAGCATTATTCAAAAAAAATAAAAATAAATAAATAAGTAGATTCAAATCTTAGGTAAGCCATACCATAGGAAATAGTAATAATTGAATACCCATTGTTAAAAAATCTTAAGGCTACAATAATGTTTATTTTCTATCCAATTTGTTCATAAGGCTACAAAGACCTAGATCATGAGACCACACAAATATCAACTTGATCCAAAACTTTTGTAGCCCAAGAAAAGTTTTTAATGGCCAATAACCACTGTTTCTTACAATGAGGACCACTTGAAATTTGGATATGTTTCGTTATCAGTATCATGCCCTAAAATGAAATTTCAAAATGAATGGATGACATGAATATAAGGTGCATACAATACATCATCAAGGTGGGCCCCACCGTCAGTGATCCACCGACGCCGTGCCCCCTCACTAGAAGAGCCAGATTAGGCAATGGAGGACCAATCAACACCATCAGTCATGGGAAATTGGGTTAGGGATCGAGTAAAATCAGATTCAAAATGAAGTCAGGCAACCCTAGAAGTCTAACGGCCAAGATAGATAGTTGGGCAGTAAGATTTTCATTGATGGTGGGATCTACAATTGGACGGTTTGCATTGTCTACATGCGTGCCACGTCTGAGTGGTTGATTCACATTCAGTGTACAGTGCAGTGCTCTTGCCTCGCAATACGTGTCCTGCGAACCAGAGGTATCATACAATGCTTGGAGGGAATATTCCAACGATCCAAACCGTTGTTATGATGCGACTCACCACGCATGGCTATTTAAAATTGAAAAGGCTTTTTAAAAAAATACTCAGGATCAGAGAAATCCCAACTCTTCAATAGCTGGCCAAAGGCAAAAACCTTTGATGCACGGGCAGTGTGATGGTTGATACACAGACATTATCCGATTGCACAAACAGCGCGAATATTTAAAACGGAAATGTCGAGATTGTCAGTATCAACATAGATGGATAAGAAACAAAAAAAATAAAAATAAAAAACCATATGCGTTTGGACAGAAAGTTACTTTAGATATGTTGAAGTACGCCATAAGCAATAGGTAGATAAGTGCGTTTGGCCAAAAAAAAAACCAACTTATCATTCAAAAAGTAAAAAATCATGTCTGGTTTCCAACCCCATATATAATTATCTTATAAGTCTGTTTAGTTCCCTCACATCTACCGACTATCATGTGGGGCTAAAGCCTATTTGGTCCCTCACATCTATCTACCATCGTGTGGGCCAACCTTTGATGTGGATTATGTTTGTGTGGGCCCTACTTTTGACGTGGGCCATCGACACCTTAGTTATGGGCCGTTCATCAATAAAGATGACCTCTAATGTGCACAATTCATTAGTTAGGCTCACCTTTGATGTTACTCATCCATCATATGAAGCACATGGTCAATTTTATTGTCTATCATGTGGGGCCCATCTTCAATATTCACTATTCATCATGTGGGCCTACATCGGATGTGGGCTGTCTATCATGCAAGACCTGCATTGAAAATAGGCTACTGGTCATTAGGTTGACCTTTTTATGTGGATTGTCCATCATGTGGAGCTCACATTTGATGTACATCCCACCTTAAATGTGAGTTGCCTATCATGCAGGGTTTGCCTTGGTTGTGAGCCATTCATCATTAGGGGTAGACCTTTAATGTAGATTATTCATCATATGAGGCTACTTCAACATGACCCTTCATCATGTGGGGCCCACTCGATCATTTATCCATTTGTAGGATATTTTTTTATCTCATTAATTTAGAAGGGATTTATGGCCACGTGGAACATATTTTGTTCAATAATTTTATAACTTATTATGTCACCAATAAAAATAAAACAAATAAATTTCTTTTAGAACCTGAAAAGCAATAAAAATTAATGGATTAAAATAAGTTACTTCTTTAAAAAGTTATTTAATTAAGTTTAATAATCAAATTATTTTATTTAAGAAGAGCAACTTATTAGCTTCCCAAATTAGAAAAGCTATAGTATCTAAATGGGCTTTAGGGGTGTTTGGATAGCAAGTTACTTGAGATAAGTTACTTAATCTCACATACCTTATCTTACTTTTAACTTATTAACTTATTTGGTGGTATCCAGACGGGCCTTAATGACCATTGTAATTAAGAATATCTAATGGAACTGATCAGAGATTAAAAATGTTTAAACAGTCTGATTTTGGGATGATGGCCCATCTACACCGAGTCCCACAATTTTAACGGTTTAATTTGAGGTAATATATGCCACGTGTACAAACCAGGGTATCTGCATATCAACCATCACATCTTTGGGACCCACAAGATTACAATCCCAGGAGCTTAGCAACCTTGGCAGAATGGCTACTCAGCAAACACTGGGCTCAAAATGCTATTGGCCAAACCGACATGCCAATGCGGGTGGTCAGTCCACCCACGTGCAGATGTGGCCCAGCTAATGAGTGGACCAGATTGATTTTTAGGCCAGCCCATGTTAACAGCGAGCCTCCTCCAGCCCAAAATTCAGGCCGCTCATCAGCTGGGCCCTACTTCAACTTGTCCCAGCCCATAAATCAAGTTGCTCCTCCAGCTCACAGGTGGGCCAGAGATGTGCCCTATATTCGTCCGTTTTCTGACCATCGATTACAATCAAACATGTGAGGCCCACTGTGATGTGCGTATGTAAAATCCACTCCATCCATCATTTATGCTATCTCATTTAAGTCCTTAGTTCCAAATATCAGGCAGATGAAATACTCAAATGGGGCCACATCACGAGGAACAACAGAGATGAGAACACTCACCGTTGAAACTTTCACAGGCCACATCGTGATATTTATATGGCATCCAACCCGTTCATAATTTGAATCTCGGAAGGATGAAGTGAAAATCCATATACCATCCTAATCTAAAACTTCAGTGGGCTCCAGGAAAGTTTCAATGGCAGGCGTTCACTTTCCCACTGTTCCACGTGTCTTGGAAAATCTGATCCCGCACTAACTTGATCTGGAAAAAATGATGGACGCATTGGATGTGATCCAAAAATCAGTGTGGACCCCACAAGGCTTTTAGTTGCACGTTCACAGGCAAGAACTGTGGCAAGAAATGGAGAAAATCTTTACTCTGAGAGAGTCTGACGGATCATACGCATGCACTTATAATAATTAAAAACAAACCTTCCAATTTATGTAATAAAAATTAAGCTTATTCAACTGTCTTATTATCAGATATAGATATTTATTGGACGGTTAAGATGAAAATATCCAATGGTCTTACTAACAATCTGATTTCCGAATGTAACTTTTTGAACGTGCTTTACAGAACTTAGCCGGGTTAATACGAGCTATTTCATGCCGCGTGTGTCAGAATTTTTGAAGTGACTGAGCATCAAGTGCATAGGTTGCCGGAGTATCAAATAACTCCCTGCGTCCATTGGGCAACGGATCGCACGTGCGGCGACTTTCCTCTTCAATCCATCCTCTCGCGCAGATCGCCTCTTGTATTTCTGGGTCAGTCTAGAAAGCGAGTCGCTTCAAATTGAAGTGAGAAAAATGGCGATGTAGACGATATTTCTTCCAGCATCCATCAAAATCTCGTCATCATCCCTCAATTTCTCGCCCATGGACGAAGCTTCCTACACCAGCCTTCCTACCAGTCATTTGCTCGGCTCAGTTCCAGTATGGTTCCTTCCCACCCTCTCCCATTTTCTTCTTTCCCTTTTTGCCCCTCCCCTCCCCTCCCCTTTTCTTGAATTTCGTTTTTCCCCATTTCACAGCAACGAGATATCTTGAATTCTGCCGTTTTCTCACCCTTTGCAGAGATTTCCAACGAGTTTCGATGTATGCTAGGAATTCCTGTTTTGTTTTACGTTCCGTAGTTAGGGTTTTTCTTGAGGAAGAACTGTACGATCCTCGACCTGAGGATATGCTGGGATACTCGGGTTGTTAATTTGCGCAGTGAACTCGGGTTCTTTGGCTATAGGTCAGTGATCTAGACCGTTGGTATATTAGGTCTTGGATCGATTATGTCCCGAAAATCTCCTCGATTGGGCAATCCTATACGTTCGATTTCCCTCACATGCTAATAGACGGTTTAGAATAGGAGTGCAGGTACAGTCCACATTCGACTGGAAGATGAGCAAGATCGATGGTCGGGATCTTCTCTTATGGGATTTTTGGAGCATGGTGCATCCCCTGCGGGTTGTGTCATGCCAACGGCATGGATTGCCGAAGTACTGAACGATGGGGCCCGCCTTCACGAACTGAAAACCTGAGAGTACTGTGCACATCTTGGAGTTTAGAATTATATGATTCCCCTTATTCTGAGAATGGAAATGGAATAAGAATCATCATGCAATTCTTGGTTTGAGAATTATCGCATTTTCAATTTGTACAACTGGACAACAAGAAATATCCTGTTGGTTAGGAAAGAAGAAGAGATGGTCCATATTCAAGTGATGAAGGGCTAAAGATTTGACAACTAGTGTTTTCCAAGGTGAGAAAATTTTAGTGGATGGGGCATCTGTATTGGGCCCATAATGTCAACGGTTTAGATTCTTGAAGCATGGGCCTCACTTATGGTTCAAATGGGTTGGTTTGGGTCGTGCTGAGGGGATTTTTTTTTGAAGGTGTGAGTCGAGGGGAGTATTGGATGCAACCAGTTTTGGTATTTGGGTTTGGATATCAGCCTCAGACCCAATCCATTTGTGTATGGGTTGGGTTTGGGTTAGCTCCAAGTCCAAATAAAATAGATCTGGGTCGGGTCCAGGTCAGGTCTGGACTAAGTGGATCGAGAGACTTAGAGGATCCAGACCTGACCCATTTGTCTACAAGTTATGTTTGGGTTGTAATTAATATAGACTTCAAAATTGGCGGATCAAGTTGCTACTAGAGCTAGGTTGTTAGTAGTCGAATGGGTGGTCAACGTTGATAAGTTAAAGGGTTGTAATTTGCTTTTCTTAGGTGCGTGGTTGGCGGAGCCGCTCTCTTGGCAGTGTAGCCCTATGCCTTTTTTTTTTTTTTTTTCCTCTCTTTGTTTTTTCTCTTTCTTAATACAATCAGTAACTTTTCAAAAAAAAAGAAGAAGCACCCAATGATATGTTTTCTTTAGGTATGTCCTTAAAGTGTATTTAATTGCTCTAATTACCTTGACTGGGGGTTTTGAGGTTTAGTTATAGATTGATCCTGCTTCGGCTCTGGGTCTGGTCAATGTTTTGTTGGTCAAAATCTGACCCAAAACGCATTGACAGATGGGTTAATTCAACTTTGAGAGGTCCCAGACCCAACCCATTTGATAATCACGCCAGTATTTTGGACTCATACCTGATCTAGTAGGTCCAATTTTAGATCCAGCTTCTATTGTTATTGGGTTGGGCTAATGGCCAGTTGGGTCAACCTGACCCATTTCTACATGTTGCCTCACTTATACCAAAACTAGAGTGTTTCACCTGAGACTCTCTCTCTCTCTCTCTCTCTCTCTCTCTCACTGTGCATGCATGTCAGTATTCTTTGGTTGACTTGTATATGGACTCATGGAAGGATGCAGGACTGATAACATAGAGTGGTTGAGAAATTTTGTAGCAGGCTAGCAGCATAAGCATTAAAAGCAGGGAGTTATTTGAGATAATGGTAGAGTGTGACCATACATACACGCATACACTAGCAATGTACCCATAGCATACTTGCAGCTCAACCAAAACAGTCCAAATTTTGTCTCTAGTCGAGGTGGAGCACAATGATAAATCAAGTCAATTGGAAGATCTTGTGCTTATTATTTGGCATTTGTTTCTTGAATCTACGAAAATGCCTATTTTAAAATCTTAATGGTGCATTTGATTGCCACCAAGGAGATGTTTAGTATCACCCAGTCAGCGTGAATTTTGGGTTATGACCTATCAATACTGGAGCCCATCATTGGACACTTCGGATTACAAATTTACTTTTATGAGACATATATAGTGGCCTTGTGAATGCATGTGGATCTTCAGACTGCCAAATAACAAGTGTCTCCCTCTCTGTGTAGTTTAATCAAAGGTATAAGGTCAGGTCCAATTTCAACTTGTTGAGGGTGACTGTGTCATAGCTGAGCCTTTGTGAACACTTGAGGTTGGTTTATCCATGCCAGTGGTTTGTTCCAGTTGTCAAATATAGTCGTTACATTAGATTTTCTTTGCTCTACGTAGAATGGAACATGTTGATCTTGCTAGAAAGCCTCAACTCTACTTGGTCCACTTGGATCAGACCCAACTATTCAAGCTAAGGGATGCAAGTTGAATCAGTGTCTGGTCTAACAGTTGGACGCAGATGATGGGGTGGGGTGTGAATGAATAGCCTCAAGCACTTAATAGTAATGAAAAGCAAACACCTTTTGGAGAGGCAGGTTTTCAATAACAAATGGTGAGAGTTTTATTTATGCCATCCAATATTGTCAAACCGCATATGCAGTTCTATGTGATCGCATATGCCTGTGCACATATGCGATTGCACAATCGCACATGCGGTCACATTTTTTTATTTTTTATTTTTTGAAAAAAAGAAAAAGAAAAAATAATGGAAAATTTTGAAAAAAAGTAGAAAAATATAAGAACTTAGGAGAAACTTCCCTAAGTTAATAGATAACTAAGATAATTTTACATATATAAAATTAGTTTGTGACTCGTGAGAAAAATGAATGAAGTACATCAAATTCAACATTCAACAACATAGTATAAGCAACAAAACAATCAATAAGCTATTTATCATATAAATACAATTTTGAAGTTACATCTTTATACACTATAACACTAACACTGCTTACAAGTTACAAGTTACAACTTAGTTACACTAACACTATAATAAGTGACAACTTAGTTACACTAACACAAGTTACATTCAACAATATAATTACACAACTTACAGTTACAAGTTACACTACATACTAAAGTTTGATTTTTTGCAAAAAAAAAAATAAAAAATAAAATAATGTGCCAACGGTTGGCAGATATGCGATCTCATACGCCATATGCGATCGCATATCCTCTCACATATAACATATGTGATCGCATAATGCATTGCGATCGTATATGCCATCATGGCATATGCAATATGCATATGGGAATTCACATATGTGATCGCATATGTGAATATGTGGTTGCATTTAACAACATTGATGCCATCTAAGCTAAACCAAGCTGCTTGGCCGCAAAGGAGGAGGCTGTCTCCTGCAGGCTTGAACAAAGCAGAAACATAGACAACTAGAAGTTCATTGCTAGCAGCATGGAGGTAGAAGCAAACATGCTGGCTTACAGGCTAAAAATGACTAGCAAAAAGATGGGTGGAGACCGATAAATTGAGAGGGGCAGCAAGCCGACTCTTGTGGTTGGTTTTGTTTTTTTCTTCAAGACTTATAGCAGCCTCAAATCAACTGTAGACTTTACATAAGCGAATGGAGTGAATGGTTGGCCAAGCTTCCATGAATCAGATTGTGCCATGTTGATGGACTGACTGGGAGCTCGAACAATTTGGAGCTGACTCACTATGACCAATCGCATCATAAAACATTGGTTGCAGCTGCTAGCTAATACGGATAGGGAGCTGCTACGTTAGAGATGAGATTCTCTATGATTCTTTAAGAATACAAGCTTTGGCTAAGGACAAGTAAGGAGGATGGCTGGATGAGATCTTTCAAGATCTCTAAAAAATCCTCAGTGAAGCTTATAGGACTGGAGCTTCGAGAAATTGATAATATCCTCAGTTGGCTGGAAGTGCTGAAATCGCTAGGCTGGAACAAATGCATTGAAAACCCTTCCCAGTCAGGGGCCTCGAGTTAACTCCCAGAGAACAATATGATTCCATGGACAGCACATGAGGATTGTTGGCTGAGGCCCTTGGTCATGAATAACGAGACAATACTTTGGAACTGCTGAAACACTAAGGGTTTTAACTCTGCTGCCCTGAACATCCTCGTCGCATATACACCTAGCACCTACTATACAGGTAGAGCCTGAAACACCCATTTATCTTGAGTCACTCAATCATGGCCTAGGCTGCTGCCAAAGTTCATCAATGGTAAGTTTGACAATGGGCTGGGTAGGCTGCCTGACCAGACAAGCTCATCCTGGCTCTGGGCTGAGCTTGGGCATCGCATGCATGGCCCAATCAATTTTCAGTTTGGGCTTGGGCGTAAGTCATTTTTAGCCCATTCTGGCTAGACCTAACCTTTATATGCACATATTTGTCACAAATATGCCATTCCATCCATCTCGAATGTAGACTTATGCTTTCATTTGTCTAAAATGTCTATTTCTTTGTGCATGTGTGGCCTACTTAATCAATTGATAGACTAAGAACATTCAAGTGGGAAATAGGGATTTTATCCATTTTCGAGCCAGGCAGGCTCGGCCAAGTTGGATCTAGGCCCAACCATTTTTTGGGGCTCAGGCCTCAAGTCAAGTGTTGGCCAAACCCTGCCCATTGCCACTAGTAAGAAAAGGGAAACAAATGTAGTCTTTTGGGGTAAGTCATTCGAATGAGGTGGTAATGCAAGCTATTAAGGTAGGAGTAAAGCTTCTTAAAGATCACTTCTCCTTGCTTGTAATCATAGATGCGATCCAAGGAGAGTGATCTTGTGGGCCTCTGAAAAATGTTTGGAACATTGGAGATTGTCCTTCATTGTGAGCAGTGTTCCAAATATCAGCGACATAATCGATAATATCGGTATCGCCATGTCATTGATACCAAAACTGCTAGAAGTATAAAAATTCACAATATATATTTTCGATAATATTGCGGATACTTGATGATATTATTGATGTCACTGATACTTTGAGAAGGATCCCTTATAAAAATGTCCTGGTATCAACAATACCGTTGATAATATCCTCACTACGAGGGAAGTATCTGTAAATAGACAAAAGGTTGAGAAATTGTTTTTTAGTTTTTTAGTTTTTCTTTTTTGGAATTTTGTTCCTTGGGTGATTTTAGTCACTCTTAGTTTTTATTGAATAAAAGTTTGGATTTGAGGAGAAATCTCGACTCAAAATGAAGACAGATGGGAATTCAAAGGTGACGAAAATTCGAAACTTCATTTTTGTTTCAAATGTTAGCATGGGTTGCAATGAAAATCCGTGTCTGTCTATGTATGATTTTAATGCATCGGCATGGATTCATGGAGAAAAAATTGAAATTTAAGTGAAAATTTGGGAAAATCCTAATTTTTCCATTTTTGTAGTGGAAAATGTGTTATTCACTGTTAACTAATGTGGAAATTGTATATTAATGAGTGTTGGGCATTTTATTGATTGGCTATAAATTTTGTATATTTATTTTATACTGATTTTTTCAACAACACAATTTTTTATTTTTTATTTGGAAAGGTAATGCTACCAGTGATTGAACCCTGGATCACTCGCACACATTGCACTCTCTACCATCTCATCCAACGAGCGGGAGACTTGATAACACAGTTAGGACCCTATAAAATGGAAACTTATTATGTATTGTTGATTTTACAATATTTTGATTCCTACATTTGTAAATGTCTCTTTTAACATCTCCTGAGGTTCCACTGAAAAATTCCACCTCTTTTCTCAACATTTCCCTCAAACGGCAATATTTTTCTGAGTATCGGCGATACCGATAGATGTTTCCGTATCCCTGGTCGTCGATACATGTAAGTTGTAACAGTACCAGTACTCCGAACACTGATTGTGAGTGAGATCAATTTCAAGTGGAATATTTAGATGTATTTCATCTAGTTCCAAATGGTGCAGATGGTGGTTAACCTCAAAAAAGAAGCAGTGTCCTGGCCATCTGTCTTGGTTTATTCTTCTTATCTATAAGCTTGATGGATGTTTTATCCATTTACTTCGTTATAGATTAATTTTGTCTATAATACAGGAAAGTAAAGAAAATTACTATACCTTGTGTGGCTCATGATTTTTTACTTCTAAATCCATTTTAACTTGTGTGCAGGCTGCAATTGTTGAAGATAAAAAACCCATCAACTATGACGGTATGAAGGGCACATCTCTATATCGTTTTATTTTCTTGTAGTATCAGTCACATGGATTTCTGTAGTATCAGTCGCATGGATTTCTGTTTTTTTTTTTTTTTTGTGTGTGTGTGTGTGTGTGTGTGTGTGTGTGTGTGTGTGATCTGTAAAATCTTCTCTATTGGTGCTGTCATTACGAGTTTTCATGCTGCTTCCAGAATAAGCATGTGCTCAACACATGCTCATTTTATCAGCATTTTGAGGATCCCAGTTTGGTGTACACACAATAGTTGGATTGCTAAATTTCCTTTCCTTTTCTTTTGTCTTTTTTCTTTTTTGGCAGTTCCAGAAGCAAACTTGCAAATATTCCCACCCAATAATGGCGGGGATAAGGGTTGGGGATATCAAGCTCCAGGAACTTCACGTGGTATGTTAACTTTTCTTTTTTCTTTAAAAAATAAAAAAATAAAAATTGCTAAGAGAAACCAAAGCTTTGGAAGATTGTGGTCGGATCATGGTTAGCTAAAGTCTGTATTAAACTCAGTTTTCTCCTTGAAAAGAAAATTTGAATGATCGTCTTAGCATTCAAAACTCTGTATATTTTAAAAGATTGGGGGAAAAAAACTTATTTTCTTGGGTAGGTGAAATTAAACCATTTCTTTTCTTTTCTTTTTCAAAAATTAAACATGAATAATGACATTAAGTATTTTGGATCTTTGATTGAGATTCAAGGGTAGGGATTGGTCTTTGTCATCCATTTATAGAATTGAAGTTTTTTTTTTTTGGTCATCGTTGTCGTCATCATCATCGTCCTCTAGCCTTCTTCCAGCAATTTGGGTTGGCTTTTAATGGTAGTTTGGCAATATTTCTTGATTGGATGCCTCCATACACCAACATTCCTCTTTTCTGAGGCTCTTGGTAAAGTCCATGGTAGAGGCTCACATGGACACCACCTCACATGCCAATGCCGATACTGTCCCACCCAGTTTTGACCCCCAGCTCAACTATTACTCACAGGCTCCAAGGAGTGATCAAACAGAATAAGGTCATTGATAGGCAATTGCCAGACAACCGCTAAGCACGAATCACTAATACACAGAAAGGTCATGCTCAGGTGCACAATATTGCAGAAACTCACCCGTACATTGTTACCAACAGTATGTACTTGCATGCCAACATGGTCATGCCCATGCTGCACCTTTATGCAATTGTTATGTGCTTGTCACAATGGGGAATTTCTGACTGGTTAATGTCTAGAGCATGCAAAGGCGGCCTTCCAAACTTAGATTTTTAATGGGCGCCTATCACAGTAAGATTTAAAAAATGTAGACTACAATTCTGTTATGCGGATGCAGCGTTGGAAACTTAAATTTTTATAGTTACTGTAGACTCCCTACCTCATATGAAACCCTGATTGTTGGCCTTAAATCATTGAAGGAGGGTCTTGTTTTGAATCTTCACTGTTTTAGGATTTGGGTAAGTACTAAACCCATCACCTGAAAACCAGCTTAACATCCCATTAAGCCTACCCTAAACCAAGCCTAAATCCTCTTCAACGCCCTAGTCATTGAGCCCAAATAAGCCCATGTTTTGTCTGGGCCCACATACATTTTTAATGGTTCTCTCTAGCTGGCAGGAATCCTATTCCACCAGACAGGGAGCATTGGTTTTTCCTAGAGAGCTCTAAGGCTTGCAGAAGAAATTTTTTCGCCAGAGCTTTTAAAACAAAATTGTGCTTCCTGGTTGCAAGTTGCCCTTTCTGGTCATTTTCCCTGTGGCAATATTTGTTGAAAATCACGATTTTCAGGCTTCAATTACTTTGACCCCCTGCGTTTAATTTCCCTGATGTTAGGGTCCATTTTGAAGCCCATCACATGAGCTTTTCAGTCAGTCCTAGATCATCACAATCTGAGGTCCATGCATGGAGTTATGATCAAAGCAATCAGAGGGTTTGTAGGAGTTCTATGTGGAAAATTTAACAGAAATTACCCGATTGCCATTCTGTGGATTCAAGTCCCAAACTGAACTTCCCTCTTCTTCTTTTTTTTTTTTTTTTTTTTTTTTTTTTTGAGAAGTGATGATTTTATTAAGAAAAGGCCAAAGCCTGAATATTACAACTCAGACCATAAAATAGGAAACAAAAAACTCCCGCCTACATTTGCAGCTACAGCCCAATTGATTATATTCAATTTAGCCCTATTAAACACCTTTGAAATCTGCCCGCACCAATTCCTAAAGCAATGATTGTTTCTTTCCCCCTATAAGGACCAAATTCCAGCCAGCATCGCTAATCTCCATATTGTTTTGCTGATCTTGTTCACAACTCCAAAATTTTATTTAGCTTACCCCCTACCAAAACTACCCCTAATTACCAAAGTTACCCCTCTAATTACCATATGGTAGCCATTGTCATTTCTCAGTGATAACTCCAAAAGTGACTTTACCCATTGCATGACAGGTCAACCAAGTAAACGGCTTAGACAATTGAAAGGGCACCCACCCATGCTTGCCCTCGCTGGTTAACGCCTATAACAGAAGGTATATAAGGTAATAACTAATAGATGGTTATTCGTGAGAATGATCCTTGAGGTGAGGATATGCACTGTGTATACAGGTGTCTAGTTTGGACAAGTGGTGGTTACTGATCTAGGACATTGGTCTGTTTGGATCCACCATGATGGATTTTGTGGAAAATCTATTTGCTTCTCTTCAATTTTTGGCCCGTAAATAGATTGTTAACAAGAGAGTTGCTGCAAAGGTCCACAGTCAGCTGAAAAAGGGCCTGAAATTGATGACCGGGATTCCAATCTAGGAGATATTGGGAATGGTCTCTCCACATGACGTATAATGAACCAATTTTCTGGATTACTGAACCACGTGCCCCACTTGTCCAAACTGAAAACCAGGCATACTGTTGAAATGCTTGCCTCAAAGATCATGTAATTGCCCAGCTATTCACATAGCATTTTCTCCATCTTCCCCATCAGGATTTGGGACTATCATTCAAAGGATCATGTCTTATTCAGAATAACCTGTAAGGAGAGGCACACCTGTGCATAAACTTAGTGGATTCAAGCATTTTCCAAGTTTGTTTCTCTTTTGCACAAGAACCAAATAATTTTCTTTTCAGGGATCAGACATCTATAAAACGCAAAGTGCTTTTTATGCGCTGTGTTTGCCATATCCATTTATGTTTAAGAACTTATGGATGTCATTTTCAAAAAAGAAAAAGCAAAGTCATGCCATGTTGTGCATTTTATAAATATGCATATTTGTGCCTTGATGTTGCATATTTACCAAATCCTCTCTTTGGCAGTCCTATGAGTTCCCATAATTGAAGGACCCAGCAAGAGGTGTTTGATTTTATTGCGCCACTATCTACTAGCTGTTCTATGGGCAGCGTGGCAGGAGCGTAACAAACGCACCTTCCACGATCAGTCTAGCCACCTTGAAGCAGTCTTCCTTAGAGTTAAAGGATGTGTACTTGAGTGGCCAAAGTGTCCTATGTGATGGGTTTTTGTAGTGGTTTTTTTGTTGGGCTGTTGGGGTGGTCCTCACTTTTGTTATGGATGATGCCTCATCATCCCTCTTTCTTTTAATAAAATTTGATTGCCCTGCCCCCCCAATAAAAATGTTGAGGACCCCAGAGAATCATAGCTTTAGAATTCCTATATCTATCTACATATTAAAAAAATATATATCCTTCATCTATCTTGCTTAAACACCAAAGGTATTTATATACTGTCCATTTCTTATCATGCATGAAAATTGTTAAGAACTGCGAGTTATGCTAGCTCCACGCCCACCTCTACGGGCACAGGGCATCCGAGTTGTGAATCAGGTTGGCCCACCACACATGACCCGGCCCAAGGAATCAGGCCAGTCCACTTATCAGGCAGTCTACACATGTATGAAAACATTGAACAGTTTATGACAAGTTGCAAATGGTCCACAGTTAATTTATGTGTGTGGCCAACCTGATGAGTTAGTCAGTCTGTTTTCTGGTCAGTTCATCTATACAGTGGGGCCCAACTGATGCATGGCTTGAGATATTGCATGCATGTTCCATGTTGGCACATCAGGCCATGCATGGCAAGGTTCGTGCAGGTTTTGCAAAAATTCCACCAACTTATTTTAGGAATTCTTGTCTTTACTCTTTAGTAATAACTTCAATTTTTTCCCCCTGTAGTTGTTCATTGCTTCATTTATATACGTGGCTTCTTGTTCCAGCAGGAGGAGATGAACAGTCGACATCACGTTGGAAGGGGGTGTTTAGCATCTCATCATACACTCCATATTTCGATGTGGATACTGATGCTGTCCTCGACAGAATCAAGAGTTCATTGAATCCTACCCAGGGAGATTTCTTCAGAAAGATTGATGATAACCCTGATCTGTGAGTTTCCTTCTTTATTTTCCCCCTCCAATCCTTTGGCTTATCTCAAAAAGCATTGCTTACAGTTGTGCGAAGTTTGGAGAGTCCATTTTTAACCTGCAAAGAGCAAAGATTTTTTGGATTTTTTCTTTTCTTTTCGTTGCTGTCATTCGGGCTCATTGGAAAGAAAAGGAACAGCCATACATTGATGGCGCTTGTACATTGATCCCTTGACCATTGCCAATGGCAAATGTCTCGCTCTTGGGGTGGAGGTATTGGACCCCTCCCCTCCACATCCCTAGGTGGATGCGCCCTTTGTTTGTTCTTTTTCTATAATTTGGCTGTTTGGCCTTTCCCTTGTAATAAATTTCTATCCTACCGGTCACCATAAAAGGAAAAAAAAAAAAGAGTATTGCCCGCATTTTGGTTAAAGCTTCAATCTTTCTACTAATCAGATATCCTCAGTATCTATTTTTCTTGTTAAGTTTACTCCAAAAATTTGAACTTTAGTTTACTAAATTTTTTGTCAAAATTTCAATGTCTGTGTGATAGTTGAGGATTATTTTGATTGATTTGTGTGGGTGAGATGTTTCACGATTTTTAAAGCTTGAAAGATTCCTTGGTTTACAAAGGCTCTTTTGGTTCGTGTCTCCGAGTATACTTTATTAAACAACGATTCAATCGTGGTAGGCACCTAAAATGTACGAGTTCCTGGTTAAATGCATGATTGCGGAATGGGCTACCCATAGGGATGGGATTAATGTAGATTTTCTTTCTTTTTAGGTTTTAGGTCTCTGCCTCCTCAGCAGATTCCGTCTCCTCCTTTTGTTTCTTTTGATCCTTAATACAAGTTATCTTTCAAAATAAAAAAATAAAAAAATGTACAAGTTCTACATTCAGCTAAACTATTGTAAGGACCCCCCTTTTTCTGAAATTCCACCTGTCAAACAAGCATTCACTCCAGAAGCTCAAGCTGTCAGAGTGTGGTGTATCAATGTATATCAAGGGACTTTATCACTTTAACACCACCATTGTCTAATAGTGTTATTTGTTTCTTCAGATTAAAGAACTTTGCTAAATCCACTCACATGTTTAAGTCGGCTAATGCACATGCCACCACATATGCCCATATGGTGTAAAGCCACAATATCCAAGCCATCCATCGCAAGGGTACCACTATGTAGATTCCCAGTTTTAAGAATCACGTCAGTTCACTAGTCAGGTGGGCATGTGCATTAGCTGACCTGCACGGGGCTTAGCGAAGCTCCATAGTAAAATACTAAAATTGCCATTGTAGTGTAGATACCAGTTGAAAGAGCATTTAATAATTGTGAACTCTTGATTCTTTGCGGTCCTTCCAAAGAACCGAGTTCCGTTTTTTGTCAATACCCATTCTTTGAGCATTAGATTGCAGTGTAAATATGCAAACCATCTATTCCCCAATTGCACATCCGTGATATTTGCAAATTTGCAGCTCCAAACCTGCCTCGAATACCTAAAACGTCCATCCTTTATAGAACAAGTTCAATGCTCACCCCTCGCTACAGTCTAGTCTTGCATTATGTGCTGGATGATTATTAGAGATTTGTGAGTAGACTGAGCATATTGAGAAAGGGAAATGAGAAAATTTACCCTATGTGTTTGGATTGAGAGTATACTCAGGAAATGAATTCGATTTTCATGGAAATTGAGTTTGCTGCTGTTTGTGTGATAAGTAACTATGGAATTTGATTTCCATTTTCAAGGCTTTGCTAAAAAAAATGGACATAGATTTCTCCCCCAAACATGATAAATGTCGATTTCCAAGTTTATGAGAGACATCTCTGACCCTTTGACCGTTGACCTTTTAACCGATCCATGGAAAACTGAACTCTGGACCAAACAATGGAGTTATTATTGGATTCCACAGCTTTCTATTCACTGAAGATTCTATAGGAGGTTTCCATGTCCACGTTTTGGATTCTGTGTCCAACAAGGCCCTCCAACCTTTATTGTAGAAGACTATGATCCATTGAACGAAGTCAGACAGAAATGTTGATGTGAGAAGTGAGAACATTAAAACTGGATTTGATGTGCTTGCAATTTTCATAAATACGTTTTCAACAGATTGGTAGGGGTGGCAGTGGGCAGGGTTTGGGTTCGAGTGCGCTTGTCCTGATATCAATTGATCCTGAAATTCAACCTCAGGCCTGACACGTAACAGTAACAGTCATAAACAGGCATGGAGTGGGGCTCGGGTCAGGCTTCAATAGAAAAAGTTGTCATCTGTGGATCACGGCCCAACCCAAGGCCTGAACCCATTTATCAATTGGGCTTGATCTAGGCCCAGCCTAGCCTTGACTGGACAGGCCTAAAAGCTGTCCCTAAGGATCGGTGTGCACATGTGCAGCTTTCTATCAGAGACACCTTGTCCATCATTTTATTTCTCTTAATTTGAGAGGTCCTTTACATTCATACTTTTCCTGCTTTAATGCAATTGGTGCGAATGTTGGTGATTTTTCAGTTACGGCCCAGTTTGGATATCCACTACGTTGGTCTTTGTGCTTGCTGCCCTTGGCAACTGTGCTACTTACCTGATGAATAAACACAGCGATCAGAAAGCTGTGTGGAGCTTTGATGTCAGCTATGTAAATTGGGCCGCATGTGCAGTTTATGGTTACGTACTCGTGGTACCAACTGCATTTTATTTCTTGCTTCAGTATCTTGGATCGAATGTGAGCCTCGTACGCCTCTGGTGCATGTGGGGTTACTCTCTCTTCATCCTTTTGCTCAGCTCTGTAAGTAGCCTCCCGGCTGTGGCTTTGATTTCAGTTTTAATTATCACCAGTCAGACAAACATGAGTGAAAAGTAAAGTGGTTGATAACTTGTAGTGGAGTTGGGGTAATTCCACTCACATCTTATACAGGCATGCATGCCAAGTGTTCCATGTGCAAGATCCAGACTATTCATCAGATGGGCGTATTTGTTTTGATGTCCTGGTGCAAAGCTTTTGGCCACTCTCATCAGGTGGCTACCCACATATATACTGATTTTGGGTGCTTGATCTTTTACAAATTTTCATTGTTTTCATGCACGGGCTGCCACCTGATGAGTGGACAATCCAGATTTTTGGGCGAGGGCATCTACTTGGTGTTCTTATCTGAGTGTGAAGGTGCATGGGAATCACCAATTATCCTCGTAGTATTACGGCTTCAACTGCAAGCGAGGTTTTTAATTTTTTAGAATATAAATGTTTTGGTGTGATGAATTGTTCTTTGAGCTTTGTCAAACACACGTGTACAAGTCACCTAATGCACTTGCCACCACATATGCCGGCGTGGCAGACAGGTGCAATATACAAGCTATCCATCAGAAGGGCACGCCTATGTAGATTCCCTATCCCAAGAATCAGATCAGTCCACTAGTCAGGTAGGCCACAATTAACTGAACAAATAAAATTGTCTGAAGTTCTCTAACCTGCCCGATTATTTCTAATGTCATTACACACCTACTGAGTGGACCACTTATCTTTCGACACTAACAACTACACGTAGAGATCCATACGATGGATGGCTTGAGATTTCACTGTGGCATGTGCATTAGCTGACTTGTACACGCATGGGCTTAGCAAAGCTGTTATTCTTTTATAATTTTTTTCATGTAATTAAAATTGTATAGCTCACATTGAGATATGACAATGTTGGTGTTTATAACCAATTACCAAACAATTTCTAGTTTTGAACTATCCATTCTCAGGTAAAGAGCTTTTTTTTTCCTCCCCCCTCTTTAAGAGAGAGATGACCTGTTGTTATCAATGCTGTCAAAGTTGGTTTCAATATCCATACACATGAAGAGATCCAGAAATTTCATCTGTTCAACCCATTGTGGATAGGTCGTGCCCCAAAAAGTCACAGCTGTTGGTTTATAATAACCGCCGATTGGAGGATTTCAGGAATTACATATGGGTGGTATGAAAAAGTCCATCCAACGCTTGATGTTCAATGCGCCAAAATCGTCCTACTTCAGCAATAGTCATGTTACTGTTGTGATTTCTGAAATATGGCGTATCCACTGTAAAGGCAATGGATGAGCAAATCAGATCTCGTTGAGTCTGTACAAGTGGGTCCCATAGTTCAGTGATCCATACTATTGATCAGATGGATCTCATTGTGGAGAGACCATGCCCACCTTTAATATGTAACCAGAAAAGCGATGGTTAATGAAAAAAAGTGTTCAAAGATTAGATGGTTAGGATCTTCTAATGTGGGATGCTTGTGGGGCCTGTTCTATCTATGAAGGGACTCGCTAGATCACTCATTTGTATCACTTGGCCATGTGCTTCATTTGTACAAATACAATGCCCAAGTTGTGAGGCAGTTTATTGTTGGTATAGTCATGTATGCAGGTGTTCTGCGCTTGTAATTGAACCTAGTATTCGAAATATCGGTATCGCATTACGTATCGCACCCTTGGGATACAGATACGTATTGGTTAGCGCATGGGATATATTGGTTGTATCACGTAATGTATCGTTGTTGTTAGAAACATAGGGAAACATTGGAAATTGGTCGAAATTTTCAACCAAATTTCAGTGATTGTTAAAAAAGACATCAATACACACTTACAAATCAAAACATTACAAAAAACAAGTGCGCATGGTAGGTTTTCCTTGTATGGGGTCCTAATCTATACGTTGTCTAACTGAATTGATGCAAGTATATTCAAAGTCTATTCATATAATTTATAAATGTAAGAAGACGTGTGGAAACACAAGCAATACATTCAAAAGCAATAAAAGAATCACTAGATTAGGTTACATACATGTTTGATTTTGATTTTTTTTCAATTTTCCGCAACTTGGTCCTCCAAATCTCAAAATCGAAGTTCCCAATCCATGATTTTTCATACAAAACATGAAAAATCATGGGTTTATAACAATTTGACACTGATTTAACATGGTTTACAAAAAAGAAAAAAAGAAAAGAAAAAAAGAAAGAAAGAAAGATCGAAAATAAAAAAATGCTCACTAGATCGAACATGTGGGATATATCCCACTACTAGTGTGTTTCGTATCGCACAGGTGGGATACAAGATATATTGTGAGATATATCAGCCGATATCGTCAATATTTAAAACACTGATTGAACCTTCCGTGTACTATTTTCAGTTTCTGTTGATTATCCCCACTGAGTTCTTTCGATGGATCATCATAATCCTTGCTGGGTCGGCATCGGCTTGCTTCGTTGGTTTGAATATGAAGTCCTATATAGAAGGGAATGATCTGACGGTGGTGATCATTAGTACCTTGGTGCTGCAAGTCGCTTTGGCACTTTTCATCAAGATCTGGTTCTTTCCATAAAGCTGCATGGACATAACACAGTTACGGGCCAATGGTAAGCTTCATGTTGCCGAGCTTTCGGTTTTGTGTGGATTTGCTCTAACGGATGGATTTTTATACGTGTAAATTGCTCTCCTTGACTATGGGTTTTGCGCATGGGTTTTTAATATGCGGAAAGTAGCTTGAGAATGAGATTTTTTTATTTTTTATTTAAAGATTCCCTTGAGAACGAGAAAATCAGGAATAGAATTTTGGAAAGAGATGTGAATGCAGTTCTTGGAAGAGAGTGAGGAGGCGAGTCGTGGTTACACATGCAAACATTTGGTGTGTCGACTGCCTTAGCTCATAAATCAGGTCAATCTGCTTGTTATGTGCATAACACTTGTACCAAGAAAATGGATGGTTAGGAAGAAAATTGCTGATGGTCTGTATTGAATGTACACTTGTGGCCACTTGATGAGTTGAAGAGCCTGATTTCTGGAACAGCATGGCAATGTTGAGCCCCAGTTATAGTTCATGGTACCCGAATCTTACACATGTAATGCTATTTAGGCACATGTGTCACAATTCAATTCATCAATCTCTCGAGAACAGATTCATCATCCCATAGGAATTGAACTCAAGATTTTGTATTAGTAGTTTGGAAGGTTGAGTAATTTGAAGTGTCTTTAATCAAGATATCCAACTGTAAGAATGAGGATATGTCATGGTATGCTTGGATGTGTACCCAAAAACTGTTTATTGATCTGAGAGTGGATTAAGTGCTGCCCGTACCGTGGGGCCCACCTTGATGTATGTATTCTATATCCATTTTGTTAGATGATTTTAGGGCATGAGCCCAAAAATGAAGCAGATTCAAACCTTAATGTTTATTTGCCATCTAACCTGTTGATAAGGTTACACAAATCTGGATGAAGGGAAAAAACAACTATAAGCTCGATCCAAACTTGTGGCCCATAAGAAGTTTTTAATGGTCAATCACAACTGTTTCCTTTGGTACGGTCCACCTGAGATTTTGATCTACTTCATTTTTGTGCTCAGGCCTTAAAATGATCTGGAAAAAAAAATAAAAATGGATGGACAGATGGATATAGAATACATACTTCAGGTGGGCCCCAAGGTAAGGGCCACACCTAATCCGATCCTATCAATCCCAGGGAGTGCAGGCGTATGAAGAATATTGTAACGCCCAAAGTGGTGTTGGATGCATTTGTTAGGTTTTGGATCGGCATTCAGCCAGTGGCCGATTTAAGTAAGCAGGTTGAGCTTGGCCTGATACGACCTGATTCTGCCCACTCACATGTAAGCTGATCGACCCTTTTGAGGCTCAAGTTGAATAGATGATTATCCATTAATACTGTCTAGTCCAGCCCATATGAAAATTGCACTGTGTGGGGCACCCTTTTCACATTGTTTTCCCCCTTTTCTCTACATGCCTTTTGGTCTCAATCCTAAAATATGATTGATATTATTTTGGTGGAGAAGGGTGAAAAGTATAAATCGCCAGCTAAATAAATGGCTTTATACATCCTGGTATCAACCACAGATGATATGGGTATATTAGCCTGCCATTCAAGAGTTCAAGTGTCATACAAGATCTGTATGTGTATAGATCCTTCATTTAAAATATAGATGTTTATTTCCAAACTTTGGGTGAAGATGGTGTAATCATCATGGCTTGCCCAATTTACCTTTTCGTCATAAATTCCCAAGGCCTTCTATGTAATAGATAACCCGAAAAAATAAAAGAAGAGGAAGAAGAAACTCTCATCTCCCATGTCCCTTCAAGCAACCTCAATCTAATTCCTTGTAGGTCTGCCTTTCATTTAGCGTTGTCAACGGGTCAGGCTGATGGGCTTTTGGAAGTTTTGGATCAGAGTTAAAGTTAGGCCTTCGGGGTGGTTCAGATTTTGGGCCCACATCAAGTCTGAAAGTTCTCACCAGAACTGGTGTGCGTGTGAGCATTCCTTGTATATAAGGCCCGCGTGAAGCAGCACCTCATGAAACTCCGGGTTTGATCCAATACTTTGGTAGGCCATGAAAAATGAAAACAGTTTTCCCTTTTGATTTGCATTTCTCTTTGCCATGGCCCATCCGAATTTTAATTCAGGGTGAAAAGTTTTCCTGGGCTTCATGGGATTCTGTATCACATGGACCATTTGGATTAGACGCCCATGACATATGTGCAAAGGTAATCTGCCCATGACACCTGTGCAAAGGTGCGCACTTGCGCAGCTGAGCATCCCTGGTAGTTACCTATGATATAACTTTCCTATGTACTTTCAATATGCTTTCTTAGTCCTCAGATTATTTTGAGAAGACAATGACATTTATTATTAAAATAAAAGCATGCAGGGATATATAAAATCCAAAGGAAAAGAAAAAACTAACTATTCAACAATAATATTCATGAGACCTACTAAAACATATATTTCGAGTTCTTATTTACTTTAAAAGTGAAAATCTCATATTTCTCTCCCAATACTGTAAGGGCCGTAAAATTTACTAATAATAATAAAAGATTTACTAAAAAAAAATAATCTTATATTTATTTTATATTTAATTTAAATATCCCTCTCCACATCTCTTAAGAATAAAAGACTTCTAGTCAAATTTAAATATCTCTCTCCGCATCTCTTAAGAATAAAAGACTTCTAGTCAAATTTAAATATCTCTCTCTACATCTCTCAAGAATAAAAGACGTCTAGTCAAATTTAAATATTAAAGAAAAAGGGTACATGCGACAGCAGAGAAAGGGAGAAAGAGAATTTTGGAGTGCTTAGATCGGGTATGTATATTATCGTCCTTTTAATATTTTTATGTATTTAATATAATTTGATTCGGTGAATGCAATGAACGGTGTGGATTGGTCACACGTTCATTATATTGAATCATGGGTGGATGTTCTTTAAAAGTGAGGCGAATCTAAAATTATGTAATTATAGTTGGTGTGCATCTGATTAAATTAGATTAGATCTGATCGGATCATATGATTCATGAGGCTAAAAAATATAAGGACCCTAATATTCAAATCAATCTAATCATCAGATGGGCCACATTAGTTAGATATAGAAGTGTTTGATAAAGGAATCTTAGATATTTTGCGCAAGTGTTTGTATCACTTGGCGTAAAAGGTCGATATGGGCCATTGGTGAATGTGTGGTTAGATCCACACCACTCCTCCAATGCATCGAGGCAAAACATAACAATACCTCAAGAATCTGGATGATCTGACCATCCGACGGGCCACCCTGATCAAGTAAATTTCATTCAATTTTATAATCTTAAAAAGAATTATTTGATTATTTTGGATCTGGCCACGTATGATATTAATCAAAGGTGGGCCCCACCATGTAATAAAAAAAAAAAAGAATAATAATATCGTTGATAAAATTGATAGGATCTCATAATTCAAATCAACCTAATCACATTGTAGAGTCAATACTACCAAACTCAGGTGAGTGACCCAACTTGTCTCATAATTCATTAAAATTAAAATAAATAATTATGATTGTTTGATTGATTTACTGGTTTGAATATTTTGATATGAAAGATGTACAAAAAAAAATTTATATGTGAATATCTAATGGATACAACTATACCTAATATGCAGTTAGATATCATCCATCATTCACTACATTGCATAATGCACGGTCGATCTTAGGGGCCCTCCTTGGAAGAAATGTCGATCCTGGTAGAGCGTTACGAGATGCGGGCTATGCCCAAGCCTACCGAAAGGTGGAAGCCTACCCAATGGGTGGATGTGGGTTGACGATCTCCAACCTAAGCAGATGGACGATTATCCCATCTGATGCATTCATACATTATTTTACATTCATATCATTGTACATGTTTTTTTTTTATGTATTATTTTAATTGCTGTGATTATGAACCATACTGGGTTATCACTAAGCTTGGCCAGCTTACATTTTTATTGATGGAAAAATCATACAGATGAGCCATTAACAGATGACGTGGCGCAAGAACCGGAAGGATCTACCGTACCTGAACATGACTCACCTGAAACATGGACATACTTATCTGAAGACGAAGTGGCGGCATTAGAAAATTTTTAATTATATGTTTTATTTTGTTAGTATAGTTTGATTATAATATAATGCACTGGTATTTATTTTAAGACTTTAAGAAATTATTTAGTTTTATTTCTTTGGAACAATGTTAGCATGCAATAAACACCATTATAGTATAATGGCATAATAAATGAAGAATTTTAAAGTTTATTTTATTTTAAGGGTTGTCAAGATTTGTCTATGATTATTTGATTGGTGTTAAGTATAATGCATGTGAGATTGAGATTATGACGGACTTTAAATTATAACGTAAATATTACATACGATCAAATCGATTAAAGAATTAAGTTAGTGCACCTTGTACTTGAGTTACGAACTGAAACTCAGGTCTGAGGGTGCACACTTTGTACTCAAATTTTGGGGCGTGAAAGTTTGGTATCAGAGCAAAAAGGTTAAATTTATATTGTAAGTGACCTGTAGGGTATGAACCCTATACATGCATAATGTGTAGGTCCCTGGAATTAGAAACTTACAACTTCCTATCATAATACTTTAAGATATATATATATATATATATATATATATATATATAATTTATAATTCATTTATTATTATCTGAAGTGAAAATTTAACTTATTTATATAATTATATTCATTAGAGACGTAAATCTGGACATTTGAACAAATTATAACGTAATTTAAGTTGTGATGTACTGCCGGACAGCAATGGACAGCAGAAATCACATGTCTTTAAAAAAATGTAATTAAATAAATATAACTCCGATTTAGGTGATTCAAAAGCTTAATCGTAGATATAGAAGTCTAAATTTAATAAAAAATAATTTAATAATTTAAATATGACAGATACTATATGGATTCTAGGAATTAGTGAGGACTAGTTAAAAATCATCTAAATCTTAACAAGTCTGATTGCAGTAATTTTTGAAAATTCTGTGGTTGTTTGATTAAGCTGAAATTTTGTGAAAATGTTGTATACTCATGTGAAAACTTTCAAAAAAATTTTAAGATATATTTAAAATTTTTAACTATGTAAACCAATGATTGGAATAGTAGCCACGGATAGTAAACTGGTTTGTTCATAATGTAGTACTACTAACTTGATGATTTGTTGAATTTTCCTTGTTATTGATGCTGAGGTATTTCAATAATATTGAATATGAATTTAAGAATCTATAAAGTCCACTGAATATTTAATAATTCATCATATAGGAGTTATGGCGCCTAAGAAGACGCGTAGTATTCGTGATTTAATACCATCCGCAAGCGCACCTCTCCCAAATACTCCTTTACCAAATTCTTCTATTCTCGAAAAATCTGGAACAGCTCTTGATGAGCAAGACGAGAACGAAGTCAATGAAGTAGGGCAAGCTCCTCCACCGCCTCTTCCTCCAGTTAACATGGCAAATGTTGGACCTAGTACGCAACTCTCATTATCCTCAACCACTATTCGAGCTAATCTCGCAGGAACAAATGTTCAGCCGTGGGACGCTGCCTTTGGGTTGGTAGCACAAATGGAGGGAATGCTAAAGCAACAACAGGAATAGTTCGCCGCTCAGTGGGACATGTTAGTCACCTTAAATCAGACACCCCAATATCAACGGAACACATCTTCGTTAAGGTTTGATCAGCCTCGTGAGGTAAATTTGCTTGAAAGGTTTACAAAGTTACGACCACCAATATTCAAGGGTACATCTGACCCATCAATAGCAGAAGATTGATTGAAGCAGATTGAGAAAGTACTAGAAGCCATGAACTGACCTGATGATCAGAAAGTTAGATTGGCATCCTTTATTCTTCAGGGTGAAGCCGATGTATGGTGGATAGCTGGAAAGAGAATGGTTCCAGCTGGTCATGTATGGACATGGAATGAATTTTAAAAAAAGTTTCGTGAAAAATATTTTTCTAAAGCGTGTCACATCCAAAAGATGGCGAAATTTTCAAATCTAGAATAAGGTTCCATGACGGTAGCCCAGTATGAAGTAAAATTTGCTGAATTAGCAAGTTATGTGCCAAAAGTAATGGAAGATGAAGATTATAAGATTACAAAATTTGAAGAAGGGTTAAGACATAATATCAGAACAAAATTTTGTTGCGTGGACGTAAGGAAATACTCAGAAGTAGTTGATAAAGCCTTACGAGCAGAACAAGATATAGAGCAGTTTCTCAAATCTCATGTGCAGATAAAAGAAACAGGTCAAAAAAATAGGCCGACACCTATTCAACACCAACCACTAGAGAAGAAACCCAGAATGGAAATTCAATCATCAACACCGAGAACCCAAGAACGTTATTTTTCAGGAAATTGTGCGTATTGTGGTAAGTATGGACACATAGTTCAGGTGTGCAGAACTAAGATAAGAGATATGGGTATAACGCCTCTTCAACAGATACCACCGCGATTGTAACTTCCAGCATCATCTCAACAAACAAGTCAGACATCGCAAGCATCACATACCCAACCGCCCCGACCACAGCAGAATCAGCAAAATCGATCATCTCCATCAGTTCCTCAAGGCCAAGGGAATCATCCCAACAGGCAACAGCCACCACGTGCACGGGTTTATTACATTTCATCTAAGGAGAATCTAAAAGAAAATAATAACGTTGTGGAAGGTATGATCGAAACGCATGGTATTCTGATTTTTGTGTTATTTGATTCTGGAGCTACTTTATCTTTTATTTCATCGTCGTTAGTATCTCGGTTAAGATTGAAGTCAGAAGTCCTCGATAAGCAAATTTTGGTAGAATCCCCCATCGGCAAGTCAGTTATTTTGGATAAAATATGTAAATCTATTCCCCTTATGATAGACGATATTCCTATATTAGCCAATTTAATAGAAATAAGTATGGCGGGGTACGATGTTATTCTCGGAATGGATTGGCTTACTCGAAATCATGTGACATTGGATTATTATGCGAAGACGGTTACCTTTGCAGCGCTAGGAAGAGAACTATTTATGATTTAAGGGAAGAAGAAGAATGAGAAGATCGAGCGTGTTATGACATTGATTGGTAATGAGAAACAAAAAACGACAGTGGATTTGATTCCGGTTGTACAGGAATACCCTGAAGTTTTTCAGGATATACCAAGACTACCACCTCGGCGAGAAGTGGATTTTGGTATCGATCTCTTACCAGGATCGGCACCAATATCTATGTCTCCATATCGAATGACGCCTATTGAACTGAAGGAACTGAAGGAGCAGCTGGAAGAATTGAGGTCCCGAGGATTTATTCGACCGAGTACTTCTCCTTGGGGTGCGTCAGTACTTTTTGTAAATAAAAAGGATGACACTCGACGGTTATGTATTGATTATCGCCGCTTAAATCAGATGACGATTAAAAACAAGTACCCATTACCCCGTATAGATGATTTGTTTAATCAGCTGAAAGGAGCTCGATATTTTTCTAAGATCGATTTGAAATCAGGTTACCACCAACTACGTGTTAAAGAAGATGATATTTGTGAAACTGCTTTCAGAACGCGTTATGGTCATTATGAATTTTTGGTCATGCCATTCGGGTTGACCAATGCACCTGCAGTGTTTGTGGACCTGATGAATAGAGTGTTTCAGCCTTATCTGGATAACTTTATCATCGTGTTCATTGATGACATACTGATTAACTCGAAAACCAGTGAAGAGCATGAGCTGCATCTAAGGACGGCGTTGCAGACTCTAAAAGATAACCAGTTATATGCTAAGTTTTCTAAATGTGAGTTCTGGAAGGATAGTGTTAAATTTCTTAGGCATGTTATTTCAGAAAAAGGTATTGCGATTAACCCTATAAAGATTGAAGCTGTGGTGAAGTGGGAGCAGCCCACAAGTGTGTCAGAAGTTAGAAGCTTTCTTGGGCTCGCTGGATATTATAAAAGGTTTATGAAGGACTTTTCAAAAATTATTGGACCGCTAACAAATTTAACTCGAAAAGGAGTGCCCTTCAAGTGGACTGAAAAGTGTGAAGAAGCTTTTGCTGAACTGAAGCAACTCTTAACCTCAACTCCCATTCTAACCTTCCTGAAGGATGGGTTGGTATTTAAAGTTTACACCGATGCGTCAACTAAAGGTCTAGGTTGTGTATTAATGCAAGATGGTAAGGTGATCGCATATGCATCGAGACAACTTAAACTTCATGAGCGTAATTATCCAATGCATGACCTAGAGTTGGGTGTGATTGTATTTACGTTGAAGATTTGACGGCATTACTTATATGGTGAACAGTTCGAGCTTTATACAAATCATAAGAGTTTGAGGTATCTATTCTCTCAGAAAGACTTGAACATGAGGCAGAGAAGATGAATGGAATTTTCAAGGATTATGATTTCTCGTTGTCCTATCATCCGGGCAAGGCTAATCTGATTGCTGATGCTTTGAGTAGAAAAGAATATAAACAAAAGAGTGTAGCCATCTTAATGATACACGAATGAGAAATGTTGAATTTCATTAAAGAGTTTGATTTTCGATTGAATTTTCAAGAAAAGAAGATTCGTATATGTAACATTATAGTAAAATGGACTCTTATGGAACGAATAATTAAAGCTCAAACAAATGATGAATGGTTTTTAAAAATGATAGCCAAGTATCAAAATGATAAGACTTCAGATTGGAGTACAGGGGTCGATAAAGGAATTCGGTATCGAGGTCGACTCTATGTGCCTAATATTTCAGATCTAAAAGACGAGATTCTAAATGATGCGCATCGAACTAAGTTTACAATTCACCCGGGAAGCACAAAGATGTATCATAGTATGAAACGATCATTTTGGTGGCCGAATATGAAGAGAGAAATTGCCGATTATGTGTCGAGATGTTTTGTATGTCAACAGGTAAAGACGGATCATCGGAACCCATCAGGATTATTGCAGTCGCTGAAAGTACCTGAGTGGAAGTGGGATTGTATTTCGATGGACTTTATAGTCGGTCTTCCTAGGACGCAGAAGAAGCACGATTCAATTTGGGTAATTGTCGATCGACTGACCAAATCAGCGCACTTTATTCCTATCCGTATCAATTATTCAATGGAGGAACTCGCTAAGCTATACATCAAGGAAATAGTGAGACTTCATAGTGTCCCTAGTTCTATTGTATCAGATCGAGATCCACGTTTTACTTCGCAATTCTGGACAAGTCTACAGGAAGTTATGGGTATGACTATGGACTACAACATAGCATATCATCCACAATCTAATGGGCAAACGGAACGTGTGAATCAAATATTAGAAGACCTATTACGTGCATGCGCTCTGAATTTCAAGGGGAGCTGTGACGACAACATACATTATGCTGAATTTACCTACAACAATAGTTACCAAGCAAGCATTGGTATGGCTCCGTACGGAGTCTTGTATGGACGTCCTTTCCGAGCACCTAACTGTTGGGCTGAAGTAGGTGAGAAATGTTTAATTAAGCCAGATGTTATTCAAAAAGCTGCTGAGAAAGTTGAAATTATTCGAAAGTGACTATAAGCTGCCCAGAGTCGTCAAAAGAGCTACGTCGACAATCGAAGAAGAGATTTAGAGTTTGCAGTGGGAGACCACGTGTTTTTAAAGGTTTCTCCCATGAAGGGATTGATGCGATTTAGTACTAAGGGAAAACTCGCACCACGTTTTATCGGACCATTCGAAATATTAGAGCGGATTGCAGCAGTGGCATATTGACTTGCATTACCTCCTCAATTGGCCAATGTCCATAATGTTTTCCATGTATCGATGCTACGGAAGTATAAGAGGGATGATTCTTATGTGATTGACTGGCAAGATCTCGATTTACATGAAGATACATCTTACGTGGAGAAACCAGTTCGAATACTGGATCGAAAGGAGCACGTGTTGCGCACTAAGACAGTACATTTAGTCAAGGTTTTAGGGAGTCATCATGAAGTAGACGAAGCATCTTGGGAACATGAAAGAAAAATTCGTGAGAAATATCCTCATCTCTTTGAGCACTAGTTTCAGGTAAATTTCGAGGACGAAAATTTTCTTTTAGGGGGTTAAAATGTAAGGGACGTGAAATTTACTAATAATAATAAATGATTTACTAAAAAAATAAATCTTATCTTTATTTTATATTTAATTTAAATATCCCTCTCCGCATCTCTTAAGAATAAAAGACTTCTAGTCAAATTTAAATATCTTTCTCTGCATCTCTCAAGAATAAAAGACGTCTAGTCAAATTTAAATATTAAAGAAAAAGGCTACATGCGACAGCAGAGAAAGGGAGAAAGAGAATTTTGGAGTGCTTAGATCGGGTATGTATATTATCGTCCTTTTAATATTTTTATATATTTAATATAATTTGATTCGATGAATGCAATGAACGGTGTGGATTGGTCACACATTCATTATATTGAATCATGGGTGGATGCCCTTTAAAAGTGAGGCGAATCTAAAATTATGTAATTGTAGTTGGTGTGCATCTGATTAAATTAGATTAGATTTGATCGGATCATATGATTCATGAGGCTAAAAAATATAAGGACCCTAATATTTAGATCAATCTAATCATCAGATGGGTCACATTAGATAGATATAGAAGTGTTTGATAAAGGAATCTTAGATATTTTGCCCAAGTGTTGGTATCACTTGGCGTAGAAGGTCGAGATAGGCCATTGGTGAATGTGTGGTTAGATCCACACCACTCCTCCAATGCATCGAGGTAAAACATAACAATACCTCAAGAATCTGGATGATCTGACCATCCGATGGGCCACCCCGATCAAGTAAATTTCATTCAATTTTATAATCTTAAAAAGAATTATTTGATTATTTTGGATCTGGCCACGTAGGATATTAATCAAAGGTGGGCTCCACCATGTAATTTTAAAAAAATAAATGAATAATAATATCGTTGATAAAATTGATAGGATCTCGAAATTCAAATCAACCTAATCACATTGCAAGGTCAATACTACCAAACTCAGATGAGTGACCCAACTTGTCTCATAATTCGTTAAAATTAAAATAAATAATTATGATTGTTTGATTGATTTACTGGTTTGAATATTTTAATATGATAGATGTACAAAAAAAATTTATATGTGAATATCTAATGGAGACAACTATGCCTAATATGCAGTTAGATATCATCTATCATTTACTACATTGCATAATGCACGGTCGATCCTAAGGGCCCTCTCTGAAAGAAATGTCGATCCTGGTAGAGCGTTATCAGATGCGAGATATGCCCAAGCCTACCGAAAGGTGGAAGCTTATCAAATGGGTGGATGCGGGTTGACGATCTCCAACCTAAGCAGATGGACGATTATCTCATTTGATGCATTCATACATCATTTTACATTCATATCATTGTACATGTTTTTTTTTATGTATTATTTTAATTGTTTTGATTATGAACCATGCTGGGTTATATCACTAAGCTTGACCAGCTTATATTTTTATTGATGGAAAAACCATACAGAGGAGCCATTAACAGATGACGTGCGCAAGAACCGGAAGGATCTACCGTACCTGAACATAACTCACCTTAAACATGGACATACTTATCTTAAGACGAAGTGGCGACATTAGAAAATTTTTAATTATATGTTTTATTTTGTTAGTATAGTTTGATTATAATATAATGCACTGGTATTTATTTTGAGACTTTAAGAAATTATTTAGTTTTATTTCTTTAGAACAATGTTAGCATGGAATAAACACCATTATAGTATAATGGCATAATAAATGAATAATTTTAAAGTTTATTTTATTTTAAAGGTTGTCAAGATTTGTCTATGATTATTTGATTGGTGTTAAGTATAATGCATGTGAGATTGAGATTATGATGGACTTTAAATTATAACGTAAATATTACATACGATCAAATCGATTAAATAATTAAGTTAGTACACCTTGTACTTGAGTTACGAACTGAAACTCGGGTCTGAGGGTGCACACTCTGTACCCGAATTTTGGGGCGTGATAAATACTCTTTTACTTTCTCACGAGTATTTGGAAGAGAAATGGAAACGGACCAATCTATCTTGAAAAAGCTTAAGGGCATGTTTGGGAGCGTGCATTTAAAACCCCTAGGATTCGAAATCCTCTCATTGTGTTTGGTACCTTGAGAACAAACTTCAATCCAAAAGTAGCTATTCATAGTTGATTTGCAGGGGTTTGGATTTAATTACTAAATTAACTTTAATATATCTAATTAGTGAACTTATGTAATTTTTGACACAATGGCTATGAGAAGCCTGTTGAAATATATACCTTGTTAAAAAATGATGAAATTTCAAGTCTTGGATGGGCCACAAGCACAAGATCATGTCCAAGTGACTAACCAACAATTTTTAACCATTGATGTACATGGACAATGTTTGGATGGTGCTGATCATCGTATTAAAGTAATTATAGTGATGCAATTGATAATCTAATTGTTTTAGGACATCATTAGTGGGTCATGTGTCCAATAGATTAATAGTCTAGT
The DNA here is from genome assembly GCA_037074715.1 of Magnolia kwangsiensis. Taxonomy (NCBI): domain Eukaryota; kingdom Viridiplantae; phylum Streptophyta; class Magnoliopsida; order Magnoliales; family Magnoliaceae; genus Magnolia; species Magnolia kwangsiensis. The sequence continues at coordinate 122,503,152 of CM073578.1, read as the reverse complement.
GATACACATGTTACACATGCAACTATGAGAATGATTTTAGAGGTAATCTAAGGTCTCACCTTGAATTTCAAACCCCCATGTGGTTGAGGCGAGGGGATTTAAATCCCCCATTTACTTTAACAACCCAGGGGGACTTGAAATCCCCCCAAATCCGAGCGACCCCTAAAGTAATTTGTATTCTGTTCAGTTGATGTAAAAAAGCAAGAGAGGGGAAAAAAAATGGTTTTAAATTTGAAATTCTTTTAAAAACTATTTGGCCAGGCTGATGGACTTCCATCCATCGACAGCCCTAATAATACCCCGCCCGTCCCTAGATATGAAGGAATAAGGTCTTTGAGGGGCCACGTGATGCATCGGTTTTATTTACACAGTCCATCCATTTTGCCATATCATTTTAGGGTACAAGCTCAAAAATGAGACATATCTCAGGCTCAAGTGGTCCACACCACATGAAAGAGTAGTGATAATGATATCCACCGTTCAGACCTTCTAGGGCCCACCATGATGTGTAGTTGCCATCCAACCTGTTCATTGACCTGGATGAAGGGAAAACACAAATATCAGCTTGATCCAAAACTTATGTGGTCCCCAAAAAGTTTTCAATGGTAAGTGTTTTATCTCCATTGCGTGGTCCACTTAAGCTTTGAATCTGTCTCATCTTTGGATCGTATCCTAAAATGATATGGAAAAATGGATGGACGGTGTGGATAAAACCATACATCACGATGGCCCCTCAGAGCCCCTATTCGTTCCTAGTTAGATACAGCAGGGATAGTACCCAATCCGGGTACGAACCCTTCAACCTGTCCGGACAATCTCTTGAATGAAGGAGAAAATCCAGGGCTTGCAATTACAAGTGGATAGATGAAAATGGAAGAGTTTTGGTAGAATACGTTAAGGCTATTGCATTGCAATACGATACATTAGCCGTTGAATTAGGATTTAAAAAATAAAATAAAATAACGAATATGATACATTAGCCGTTGGATTAGGATCCTTTAAAATTACTCAAACCATGCATATGATTTCTCACTGTGGAAAAAAAGTTTAATAGCTAGAGTCAACATACATGTGTGGCTCACCTGATGATTATGCTACTTGATTTTTCATATTTTGCATGTTCAAAGTGGGCCCCACCTAATACTTAGCTAAATATCTTGTGTCGATCATATGCACATATATATGAAATGTGGCCCACCCTCTCAAAATCACGTCATTTGTGCCAATTAAACAATCCTAACAATCAATGTAATTGTAAAATAAAGTTATTCTACATGGACTTCTAATTAACTTCTTATTAATAGTAATTTACTTTCTAAATATCAAATGCCACTTGCACTTACTTGTATTATACATCCAAATCATGAGAACCATCTTTGGCAAAAGCTGTATTGATTAAGTAATTATCACAATTAATAAAGTAGCTTCATGAATTGGACTTATAAAATAAAGATATTCTAGAGGAATTCTAAAGGAATCCGCCTCTTAACAACTCATTGGTAATATCTATCTTTTAAATACCAAATGCTACATGCACTTATTTGTATAACACATGTATCAATGTGGACCATCCAAATCATGATAAACATCTTTGACACATGGCTTAAAATTTGTGTTGATTAAATAATCTTCACAAATAATAAGGTGGCTTTTTTAATTGGATTTGTAAAATAAGGATATTCTACAAGGGATTATGAAGGAATCTGCTTATTAACATCTTATTTGTAATAATCTGTCTTCTAAATAGTAAATATCAAATGGTACAAGCATTTATTTGAATTAAACATGTATCAATGTGGACCATCCAAATCATGATAACCATCTTTGGTACATAGCTAAGGGCCTATTCGGGAGCGTGGATTTGGAACTCCCATGAATGGAAACCCTCGGGATTTAGAACCCCCATGAATGGAAACCCCCTGAATTTGGAATCCTCTCAATGTATTTGGCACCCTTGAGTGTGAATCAACTTTAATTCAAAAGTACCAATGCTTGATATATTTATGGGGTTTGAATTTAATTACTAAATCAACTTTAATATATCTAATTAGTGAGATATGTAATTTTTGACATAATGGTTATGATAAGCCAACTGAAATATATGTTTTGTCTGAAAACGATGAAATTCCAAGTCTTAAATGGGCCACGAGCACAAGATCATGTTTGAATAACTAACCAATGGTTTTTAATCATTAATTTACATAGACAATGTTTGGACAATTCTAATTTATATGGACAATCTTTGAATGGTGTTGATCATCATTAGTGGTCCATGTGCTTAATAGAATGATAGTGTACATATAGTCACGCACATGTTACACTTGTAAGTATTGAAATAATTTTGGGTGTAATCCAAGCTCTCATTGTGCATTGCAAACCCTCGAGGAGGGGATTTGAAACACCTGTTAATTGCTACCGAACAACGGGGGATTTGAAACTCCCTCAAATCCTCTCCAATCCATGGTGCCAACGACCCCTAAAAAGTAGTGCTGATTAAATAATTCTCATAAATAATAAGATGGCTTTTTGAACAACGGGGATTTGAAACTCCCTCAAATCCTCTCCAATCCATGGTGCCAAACAACCCCTAAAAAGTAATGCTGATTAAATAATTCTCATAAATAATAAGATGGCTTCTTGAATTTGAATTGTAAAATAAGGATAACCTACGGGAGATTACGAAGGAATCCAACTATTTCAATCAGCACTATTTCCTGTGCTGTCGTACATGCATTTATTTATATTAAACATGTATCAATGTAAACATGCATTTTGAAATATCGGATCCGCGGCATCCATCCATTTTGCCCTTAAGCTGCAGTGCACCTTGAACATTCACTCACCTTGCACGTGGAAATTCATACACATGTGAAACATCTGAACCGCTCATCAGAATATATGGGCTAGATAATCACAGGCCAAAATTATAAAAATAGAAATGGATTAAAAGAAATTGACTAATGATTTAAAATCTTGTTTATCTACTGCTCTGATAACGATTATATTTTCCTAACTTTGCATACATGAAATACACGCACAAGGATGGTCAAATTTCCTGGAAGGCGTGGGCCACCACCGTGATTTATGTGTTTTATCCATGCCGTCCATACACTTTGCCAGCTCATCACAGGACATAACCTTAAAAGTAAAACGAATCCAAAAATCCCACAGGAAAATAGTTGTGATTGAATGCCTACCGTTAAAACTTCCTGGGATCACAAAAGTTTTGGATCAAGCTTATATCTATTTTTTTTGTTTTGTTTTGTTTGTCCTTCATCCTTGATTTTGTGACCTTATGAATAGATTGGACGGAAAGTAAATGTTATGGTGAGTCATACGAAGGTTTCAACGGTGGGTATTATTATTGGACTGTTTTCTGTGGTGTGGTCCACTTCAGGTTTGAATCTACTTATTTTTTTGTATAAAGAACTAAAATGAGATGGAAAAACGGGTGGACGGTATGGATATAAAATAAATAAATAGAGGTGGCCCACATCGGCAGTGTCACCGGGGAATCCGCTTACCTAACGACCCGTTTCGCTTTTAAACACGTGTGCGAGCATTTCTCTACAAATATCTCTGATGGAGTTTTCTACAATACGTCCCTACGCGTTATAATATACCTCCTTACTTAAAATATCGGACCATAAGTTAATTTTTAATGATCTAAGCCGTTCATAGGATGGGTCCCATAGTAGAAGGAAAAAATTGAAAGAAGCAACTCTTGGATTTTAATATTTTCAACCTTTTAATTATTTAACACTTTTTATTAAATATGGGCCATCCGTTTTATGGTTCATTGATAAAAGATTATGATCTTCTAAGCTTAGAGGATTATGATCCAGATCAACGGTTTGTGAGGCCCAGATCCAACGTATATATTACCAAAGGATCGTGTGACAGTACTAGCGGTCGTATTGTAGGAAACCTGGTCGAGCATTCCTCTCAACGAACTCCTGATTTGAATGTGGCATGTTTACTCCAGAAGCCAATCTGCAAGCGCGAAAAACAAACGCATCTTCCCTATAAATATAGAGCTCAAACGATTTCGAACATTATTTAAAACTACTCTATATAGATAAATCTCTATTTTGTTCGTCATTTGAACCGTTCATGGAAGAAAATTGAAATGAATGGAATATAAGAATCAACGGTCTAGATAAAACCTTAAAAATTATAAAATCTCCGATTTTTTTTTTTTGCGATATAAAATAAAGTCTGTTGTCAGAATCAAATAAACGTCATGGATCATTTGTAAACATGCTTTTTTTACATCTGCGTTGTGAGTTTCTTTAGTGCGCTTGAGAACATGCGTGTGGAATTGAAATTCCTAAATTATTTCTCTGACATCAGCCAAAAGGCAGACTGAATCAATATCTATTTTCCGCAGCACAGAAATCACCTCGGTGAAAACTAGCCATTCAGAGACTGCCACGTAGCATTCAGCCCCCCGTCCTGGGCGCGGTTTAGGTACTCCCCTCCTGTTCCAAGCTGGGTACAGGTGGAGGCTCTGAGGGGATCATCGTCATGTTTTTCTTCTATCTACACCGTCCATCTATTTTTTCATATTATTTTAGATTATTTTCTTAAAAATAAACTGATCCAACTCTAAAGTAGACCACACCACAGGAAGAAAATTTTTTAAGGACGCCCATCATTGAAACCATCGTAGGGCCCACCGTGATATGTATTTTCCATAAAACATATTGATATAGTCATATAAACCTGGATGAAGTGGAAAAAACAAATATCATCTTGATCCAAAACTTCTGTGGTCTCCAAAAATTTTCAACGGTTGAAATTTAATCCTCATTGTGTGGTCCATTTGAGAGTTAGATATTCCTTTATTTTAAAATAAAAAATTAAAATGATATTGAAAAATTATTGGACGATGCGGATGAAATCAATACATCACAGAAGCCCCTCGAAACCCAGCTCGTCTCGACATTGGAACAGACGAGGGTAGTACCTAATCCGCGCCCCCACGTTTTTACTTCTCTCTCCCGTGCGTATAAATACCTGAAAAAACGCGCAGACCTTAGGTCCTGTTTCTGTTTTGCTTTCTCCAGAGACAGAGAGAGAGAGAGAGAGAGGGAGAGAGAGATTCTGCAACGTCATGGATCCTGAGCGGGAATTCATCAAAGACGCGAAGCGTATAGTCGTCAAGGTAAATCATCTACGGTTCTTCATCTTTTGATTTCAGATCACGATCTGTGTTTTCCCCTGTTTTCGAGCTCCGATCCGATGTTTTTGGCACTGCATTTCACAAACCCTATCTTTTTCTGCGAAGGAATCTGTATGCTGTTATCTTTATAGAAATCGTGTGGATTTGAGCATTAGCCTCTGTTATTGATTTGTTGTTGCTTTGATGCATAGAAACATATATGTTATATGCAGTAATGAAATGCCGGAAGTCTGTGAATTCTTGGGACCTGTTTGGTAGCCACTTGAAAAATGAGTTAATCTTGGGATCATTTTTTGTTTTTTGTTTTTGGCAGGGATTAAAAATATAAGCTATGACCTTTAATGTGCAATTGATGTTTAACTTAAAATGAGACGAACTCATTTTTAGTGTACATTGGATGCCTATAAATTCTTTAAGTTGTAACTTATTGGTAAGTTATAAGTTGTAACTTATTAGTAAGTTAAGCTGCTTACGGATTAAAGTAATTCACAAGTTATAGGTTACTTCTAGGTTGTGTTTGAAGTATTGGTATCATAAGTTTAGTATGTTAAGGATACGGAAATAATATTGATATCGCTAATAATGAGAAATGCAAGGAAACATTGAATAAAAATGAGGAAAACAGTGAAAGTTTTTAATAAAACTTTAAAATATGCTGAAATATATATATATATATATATATATATATATATATAGGATCCTAAAAGCATATATTATCATAAGATATCAGTCCAATCATCCCATTAATTCCATCTATCTATCCAATCATACAACCAAACATTCATCTATATTACAAAATATTGATAGCACATAATATTTGTGTAAGTAATCATCAATAATTAGAAGGAAAGAAAAGATTCTAGCCTCAATATTGCTCATATTGTGATAAGGATTACATTGCAATATTATCATCAACAATTTGAACACTGCATGCAATCGTGCATCCATCAAAAAAATTTGAAATAATGTTTTTTAATAACCAGATTTTTGGCAATATTGATACATTGACAATGTTATCAAAATATCACCAATACATTGGAGAAACAAGTGACAGCTATAATTTATCAGTAAAAAATATTAACAATATAATAGAGATATTGATGCATTAGTGATGCAAGTGGCACTAGAATTTACACTGTTGAAAATATTGGCAATACTTAGCGATAAATTGTCGATACCTGAAATTTCTAATACTATTGGTGACATTGGTATCATCGAGTTAAAGATATAGTACTATTAGGGATATTTTAAGATACTTCGAACAATGCTTACAAGTAATTGGTTTTTATGTTTGGTTAATTGTATATTGGAGTAGAAAACTGTATATTCACGCCAAATAGATATTGGAGTAGGAAATGGTTCCAAAACCTGATTAACGAGTAAGAAAGTTTGGCACAAAGTTTATTATTTTGTTAAACCTCATGTAAATGAATAATTAAAGCTGATTTTTAGGCTAAACTAATCATTAGGTGAACTATAAAAATAGGCCCATATATTTAAAATAAATGTAATGCAAATAATAACTTAATATAAGAAAGAAGGAAACAACGAATTCTCATTTTTAATCCAAACTATGTTCATAATACTAAGTATACTACAAGGGAGAGATACAAACAAACTATATATGGAAGGAGTATAACTGCAACTTGAAGGCCACTTCCGCACTGTAAATGCGAGCAAATTTCATTACAATTTGGTCTGGGTCTGGCCTTTTCCTAACTGTGATAGAGGAATTATACGGGTCTGATGTACCGGGACTGTTATTGCTGGATGTGCATCCAATACATACAACTGGGCACACGGATACTTGATCCAGACCGTTGGCAATGGCACAATCAATCAGACTAACTCGGTCCAGTGGCACGGAGGTTGGTTAGTGCGAGACATTTATCAGGTGGGACCAACCATGTGGATTATTCGTTCAAAACGTAAGTTGATCAGCTGTTGGGTAAGCCAGGCGTACAAAAATTTTCTCACATGCATGATAGAAAATGGGCGTTGCTCTATGGGCCCACCATGATTTTGTGTTTTATCCATGTAGTCTATCCAATTTTCCGACTCATTTTATGGTATGAGCTCAAAAATGAGGCAGATCCAAATGTCAGGTGGACCACACCATAGAAAACAGTGGTGATTGAACGCCCACCATTAAAAACTTATTAAGGACCACAAAAATTTTGGGTCAAGCCGATATTTGTGTTTTCCCTTCATCCACGTTTGTGTAACCTTATCAATAGGTTGGATGGCTAATAAACATTGCAGTGGGCCTCAGGAAGTTTTTAATGGTGAGCATTAAATCACCACTGTTTTATTTGTTGTGGTTCACCTTTGATCTTCCTCATTTTTTGATTCATGTCCTAAAATAGTGATCCAAAATATTTAGATCTTCTTCATTTTTTAATCATGCCCTAAAATAATGATCCAAAAATGGATGGATGGCATGGATAAAACAGGTACATCATGGTGAGGCCCACAGCACCATCAAGGGAAACGGATTGGCTACTCCCCCTGCCACCAGCCAATGGCTGATGGTCGGTGCTCTGTGAGCCCCACCATGATGTATGTGTTTCATCCATGCTGTCCATATATTTTGATAGATCATTATAGGGTATGAGCCCAAAAATGAGGTATATCCCAGTCTCAAGTGGACCACATTACAGGAAACAGTGTTGAATGAGCGTCAACCATTAAAAACTTTTTTGGGAGCCATATAAGTTTTGGATCAAGCTGATCTTTTGTTTTTTCCCTTCATCTAGGTCTGTATGACCTAATCAACAGATTGGCTGTCAAATAAACAGTACAGTGGGCCTTAGGAGGATTTTAATGGTGGACATCCAATCACTATTGTTTTCCTGTGGTGTGGTCAACCTGAGATTTGTATCTCTCTCATTTTTGGGATCAAGCCATAAAATGATCTGTAAAAATGGACGAACGGCATGGATGAAACACATACATCATGATGGGGCCCACATATCACCGACCATCAGCCACGGGGCTGATGGCAGGGGGAGTAGCCAATCCGTATCCACCATCCAGTAGCACCCATACGCAATCCGCATACGTCGAATGGACCCCGACACAGAGGATAAGAGAGAGAGAGAAAGAGAGAGACTCCCCTGTGACTGAAAACATGGCTGTTTGCTTCGTAACTTTTTTAAAAAAAAATTCATTTGCCTAGTCAATGGGCCGGGCGCAGACGGCAGACCTGCCAAAGTCAGACTTTGAATAGGGTCGGCCCGACGGCCCAACCCCAGCCCCGGCCCGTTGGCAGCCTACCTGAGACTTGGTTACCGGTTGAGAGTTACTTAACTACTCTCAGGGATCCAAATGACCCCAAATAGGACCTTGGGGTTTATCGTCATCGTTGTACTCTTGGCAGATCTTAAGGTTTATTTTCACATCCATCAGTAAGATGTATTTGTTCACTTGAGTTTGAATGTTCTTTGGTTTATTGGAGGTAGGTGATCAAACTAAAATTACGAATGTTTAGTGCACTCCAGCGAGCCTGTGTTCTTTTCGCTCTCGCTTTACACATGGCAACGAGGCACATGCCGACAGGATTGGAAGCATTCATCTGGTGATCCCACCTATTTAGATGGCTTGTCTAAAAATTTAGGCCAATTTGGTCATCAGGTGGCCAGATTGAGCAAAATAAATGAAAGGTCCAAACTCTATGCACTCATCTGACCACCTGCTGACAAGATGGGCCTGATTATTGAAAAAAGCCGTCTACAAAGGGTGGAGCGCCTGATGAGTGGCCCTGATCTCGCACATGTGTGCCCCATTGCCACCTGTGAGGTGCAAGGCAAAATATGTTCATTTACTCTACTGAACTTTGCATTTGTCAACTAAAATTTCCAGGGCATTGCATAAAAATACAGCATTTGCTTAGTCATCTAGAGTATTGGCATTGTGATTTATGCTTTATGAAAGTTTCCATTGGATTTCAGTATACTTATGAGTTTGGATTGTCTGTTAAACCTGTATTTTGATGTATAATCCATAAGAAGTTGGTGTTGTGCTTTCACCTTGCATTGTCCTAACCTTAAGAAAATGCCTAAGTTTCTTTGGGACCTTGAGGCTATCAACCAATTTGAGATTTTATGTATAAGATACGAACTATTAATTGGTATGAGAAGTTCAATATTTGACTGAATGCTGATGTAATTTATTGGCAATAAGGTTGGGACAGCTGTAGTCACCAGAAGCGATGGAAGACTAGCAGTGGGCAGACTAGGATCACTCTGTGAGCAGGTATTGCTGCTCCTGACTGATCAAATTTTGAAGATTTACTGCACATGTCAATTGTCATATGAGATTATTGTACAACTTTTGAGGACTTTTTTCTTTCACATTCGCTATTCCCAGCTGCATATTTTGAATCAATACTATGTTCTTGGTGAAACATTTGCAGCTCAAAGATTTGAACTGTCGAAGCTATGAGATTATTTTGGTTACTTCAGGCGCTGTTGGTGTTGGCCGCCAACGGCTTAGATATCGGAGATTAATCAATAGCAGGTTTGTTTGATTTGCTTTTCTCGTTTCGTGCACAACTTTTTCCACATTGTAGGAGTAGCAATTTTAGATCTTTTCTATTATTGCAAAACATTATCTAATTCTTTCTTGGTAGTCTCCCGAAATGTTTTGGCACCATAGGCATCCCATATAAACTGGCTACAATCAATGTTTGACATGGCACAAGGTGTTAGATATGATGACTTCATGAAACGTAAGATACCAATGTGTTATAGTATTTAACAATATCATGGTTTTAAGAATTAGATGAGTCCAAGACGACTCATGCAAGTCAACTCGGATTTGGTTGTATTCAAACCAGTTTGATACCCAAAGGCACCCCTTGCTTGGGCAAGTCCCAACTCAACTCAGGGGCAAACAAGTCTATTCCAGTCAGCGAGTCTTTTAACCATGTACGGCATATGTAGATAAACATCATCATCATCATGATCATCACCATCTAAGCCCTATCCCAATTAATTGGGATCAGCTACATGATTCTTGTTCCGCCATTCCATTCTATCATAGGCCATATCCTCAATTAAACCATGGGTCCTCAAGTCTTTTCTTACTACCTCTGCCCATGTCCTTGCCCTTTTAGAGCCTTTTACTTGAACTAATTCACTCCTAACTAGTGCAATTTTTGGTCCTTATTGCACATGGCCAAGCCATCCAAGTCTACTTCCCCTTATCTTATTACCTTTTGGTGCTACTCCTAAGTTCCATTCGTTTCATTCATTTCTAATTTTATCTGTCCTTGTCTTTCCATTCATCCTTCTCAACATCCTCATTTCAACGAACCTCATCCTATGAAGATGTTGTTCCTTGACTACTCAACATTTTGTCTCATTAAGCCTGGTTGGTGATGCAAGACAATTAACCACTTGCTCTAAAAGCTCAAACTGTTAGAGCATGGCGAATTAATTCCTTTATCTCATAGCCTAGGCCTCCACATCTCATGAGTTAGGACCTCGGCCGAACCCCCCTTGTGGGCTCCAAATCACATGGGTACCCATACCACCTCACATGGGCCACCCACCCCTAGTGTGTCCCCACATCCCATAGGCTATCCCACTCGAGCCTAGTGTGAAATGCACATTAATCACCCCCGGTGAGGAGTCTCGAACAAAAGACCTCCCCCGTGGGCCTTGCCCATCCCGAGTGTGCCCCTGCATCCCACAGGTGACCCCACTCGAGCCCGATGTGAAAATGCCCTTGCATTAATCACCCCTGATGAGGAGTCTCGAACACAAAACCTCCCACTCTGATACCAATTTGATGCAGGATAATTAACCACCTGCTCTAAAAACTCGAACTGTTAGAGCATGGTGAATTAATCCCTTTATCTCATAGCCCAGGCCCCACATTTTATGAGTTAGGACTTCGGCTGAAACCCCCTTGTGGGCCCCAAATCACGTGTACCGCCTCACACGAGCTGCCTACCTTGAGTGTGTCCTCGCATCCCACAAGCTGCCCCACTCGAGCCCAGTGTGAAATGGGCATTAATCGCCCCTAGTGAGTAGTCTCGAACACGAGACCTCCCCTGTGGGCCCCGCCTACCCCGAGTATGTCCCTGCATCCCACAGGCGGCCCCACTCGAGCCCGGTGTGAAAATGCCCCTGCATTAGTTGGTCCTACAGCTATCCTATGAAATTTTCCCTCCAGCTTCTTTGGTATATGCAATGATCACTTAAAACTCCAAAGAACATCTCCACTTCTTCCACCCAACTCTAATTCAATGATTGACATCCTTCTCAATCTCTCTGCCCTCCTGAATTATTGAGCCAACATTCTGTACCATAAAGGATGATTGATCTTATATATGTCCTATACATATATAGATACATACGTGTGTGTGTGTGTGGGCGCACTCACATGATATTGGTACTACCAGTGATAGTGGTGGTACTTGACTTTTATGGGCCCACCATGATGTGTTTATGAAATCTACTACATTCATCGTGTGCGTTCCCTCATTTTCATCTTATAAGCTAGAAATCAGTGGAATCCAAAATGTTGGTGGGCCACACCATAGGAAATGGTGTAAAATCATTGCTTAAAACCTTTTAGTGTGGCCCACCTGAGTTTTAAAATGGCCTGATTTTCACAATGTCCCTTTTCATGGTGGGGCCTATGCGATCCATTGATTGAATGGCATATACACACCACAGTGGGCCCCACAAACAATCTTGAAGATTTTAATGGGTGGTGTCCCCTCCCAATTGTTCCCTGTTCTGTGGCCCACCTGAGTCTTAGATCGACATAATTTTTTGGTTCAATGACAAACATGAGAGTGCACACCTGTTGGTCATCATATCATGCAGGGAACCGAGTGAGCAAGAGGGTGGATATCAACCACATATTACATGTGCCCCACGGTTGTCTGGCACCACCACTACCATTTGTGTGCGCCCCGTGTATGTATATGCATTCATAAGTATGTATGTATACATATCTGTATGTGCAATTGTGCATTGTAATAGAAATCAATTATAAAGGCAATGAAGGGCCCCATCCACTTAGAGCACCAATTGGAAGTTCTATGGTGGATGTAATAACAATGAATGGTTGTGTTTTATGATGGCATGCTTGGTGTGCTTGATTTTTCTCTTCCTTTCTTAATTACCCTTTGTCCATCTTCTTACTAACTGCTGCAAGATAATGAAAATGAATTTAGTTTCCACATCTGTAGTTTGTTACACAACATTATTCATGTAAACCTTGCTCTTTCGCATAGAGATTTGCTTGTAATTTTCCATTTTTTGCAGCTTTGCAGATCTCCAAGAACCAGAAGAAGAACTTGACGGAAAGGCTTGTGCAGCTGTGGGACAAAGTGGCCTCATGGCTCTCTACGATGTTTTGTTTAGTCAGGTGTAAAACCAGTGTTCTATTTATTTCATTTCGATTGCAATTTTAACATGTAATGAAGTTGCATGCGAAACATTCTCATTCCTCTGCATATTTTCAACTTCTGCCTGGTTTAGCTGCAGCACTAGGTTACTAGTTTCATTGCATTTACATTTTAGTTATACATTTCCCAATGCCTTCCAATTTTTTTATCAGCTCCAATATTTATTTATGCAGTTGGATGTGTCATCGTCACAGCTTCTTGTGACCGATAGAGATTTTAAGGATCCAGAATTCCGCATGCAGCTTTCTGAAACTGTGAATTCATTGTTAGATCTGAAGGTTATTCCCATTTTTAACGAGAATGATTCAATTAGTACCAGACGAGCTCCATATGAGGTATCTGTCTTCCATGTTACCTTTTGCTTGAACATGTGAATGTATTTTTTTTCTTGTAGTTGGAGGTCCATTTTGTTAAGGAATCCATTTGCCACATTATCCTTTTATTTTCTTGTGTTCTTCTGTGTGAAGAAGCATATGGTGCTCTGTAATACATTAGCATCCTCTGGTTTTTAAATACATGGGTGAGGCAACTCAAAGTCATCAAGTTTGAGTCAACAAGGACATGGGCTAAGCTAAATCACAGAACAGACTTGGTCCAACCTCAATATCAGCTTGAATTGCTTAAGTTTTGCGATATGTTACATTACAATTGCATATATAAATCTAGAAAGAACAAATACTAAATTTTATGTTATTTATTCTATTTAATACACAAATATGCATTGTATAATTTTTACTAACTCTAAACAAACATGTTGGTCAACTATATTATATGAACACAGACAATATATGGAGCCAAACAGATGTGATGTGGTAATAACTTACAAAATAATATTTTACATGCTCTATAGGCTATAGCATATAATAATCACCTAATGCTATAATCACTGCCTCTCATATGTTCGAATTGCATGCTAATTATCTGAGTCAACGTGTTTGTAGCAATGCCAAGTCATGACTAGATTTAACGATTCCAACTCACCAAGGTCCCCAACCAAGCCTCACGTGAAGCATGGTAAACTGTGACATCCTTTGCTTACTTTATTATGCTTTGTAATCTGCATATGTATTGGACATCCTAACAAATGTAGATGGGGAGTCTTTGTCTATATAAATGAATATCTAGAGAGTTATATGCAGTTTTTGGATTGCCCTCTGCCTACATTGTTACTCTGTAGTTTGTGGGTGCCTTTTTATGCAAAGCTACATAAATCAGCAGATGAGTCCTAATCGATCTCATCATGCCCTTGATAAATGGAAAATTTCTCTAATCATCCAATGCTTAGACTGAAGAACATCTCCATGTAAAACACTTCGTTACCACACAAATTCTTATGTTCTTATGGCTGTAGAGTACACCCTTCACACATCATAATCATCATCATCATCATCATCATCATCCAAGCCTTCTCCCAATTTATTGGGGTCAACTGCATGAATCCCATTCCAATTCTTTTTGTTCCCATTTATCCGGGGTGGCTCAGGAAGACTCTTATTGAATCATCGGAGGCATTATTGTCAGGATTCATGATAAAAGTTATGGCAGAAAATGATCAAAAGAAGAATAAACTTTGATATTGTAGCTTTTTTATGAATGATTTTTTTTTTTTTTTTTTGTTGCAGCATGTACTAGTACAAACACCATCATTAGAGACTCATTTAGTGGCACCTTCAACTTGCTTACGTTTAGTTCTTTTATCATGTACTGGCTGACCTGGATTCGGACAGTAATAGCCCACTTTGGGCTGGATTTATGCTGGGGCTAAAGATTTATAGTCTGTGCTTGGGTATGACTTTTGTGGCTCATTGACTAATGGGCCGAGCTTGGGTTTGGATATGCATAAAGGCCCCAACATGGCAATATAGTTCTCCTCAATTTATTTGGCACTGTCGGTATGGGCACTTTGCTAGCAAGCTGGGCCAAACTTGGAGAGACCTTGGCACATCCCAGTCTGGAATGTTTACACCCTTAGGTAGTTCATAGAACCCAAAAAATGTACTGCACTGTGTGGCTTCCAATCCTTCTGTGTCTGAAGTACCGGTAATATGCTATAATAGCCAGGGGCTGAATTCGTTATGTGCTGTTATATAAGCCATTATAAATGATACGATGTTTATTTTATTACCTAAAGATATATGTTTTATTACATATTGGGCATTATGAACTGAAATATCAGCCATTAAAGATTCCCCACCATTGTTTTTTGAAAATTGTATTATATATATAAATATAATTTTTCCGATGCCGAGGTGGATGAGCTGTTGCATCTCTTAGATCGCCTCCAAAGAATCTTGCCATGCCTGGTCTTAAGGTTTCTTTGATTTGGTTGAAAGACAAATTGGGCAATTTCTCTGTGAAATACTTTTATAGTGTCATCTCCCGGATATCAATCGAGGTGAAGTGCTGCATACAGGTCCAGTCTGATTTTATGGAGGTCCGCCAAAGGAAGCGGCCTTCTCTTGGCTCATAGGAAGGAAAAGAGTGCTTGCCATTGATAACATATGTAAGTGGGCTATGGCTCTCCCTAATGTTTGCCCTCTCCACATGAACGATGAGGAATCAGTGAAGCATCTTTTCATTCTCTGCTCTTTTGCTAGAGGTTTGTGGGATGGCATTTTGGATGTCTTTAAAATTCCTTGGGTGACGCTAGGTGCAGTGGAGGGGCTGCTCTTCTCTTGACACAAAGGCATTCCAGGAAGAGGACCAATCACTGCTTCAGAAATTTCTATGGGTCTATCCTGCTTCTATTATAGGGCCTTATTGTATATCGGGAGTGGGCTCCCTGATTTTATTTTATTTTTTGGGGGGGTGGTCTTTGGCTAACTTCTGGCAGCCCGGTTGTTGTTTTCTTCTTCTTCTTCTTCTTATTGTCTTTGTGCAGTCGATCCCAAGCAATTGGGATAAGGCTTTAGACGACGACAATGATGTTGTTGTTGAGATGTGTGTGTGTGTGTGTGTGTGTGTGTGTGTGTGAGATACCGTGAGATTTTTTGAATGGTAGAAAAGTATATCATACTTTAATAATAATTAGTATTTAGTTTACTATTAAATCCCAATATTATTTTAATTAAGCTTAGTTAATTATGTAATTTAATTATTAGAAATATAAAAACTGTAAAGAAATAAATAAATGAAAGAAAAAGAGCTTCCAGCTTGTTAGTTGAGCTGGTTAGTTAGTGCACACCCCAACTAGATGGGAACCCAGGCTTGAGTGCTGCTGATGTGAGGTTTTAGTCTTGCCTGAACTGGTTATGTAATCTATATTGGAAAAAAAATGGCAATTTTCTGCAAAGAAAAGGCCTAAACTACCAGAATAACTGCCAATATAATTTTTTATATCGGCCTTTCAGCAGCCATAACTTGCTACAATGTAGACCGTTAATGCACCCCCATGACATAATAGACATGCCCCAGAGAGCGTTGTAATGTTGTTATAACGAGCATTATAATATCTTTATAAAAACCATGTTTTCTCTTCAATTAAAATTATTTTCATCTCATGATTTGTCTCATGATGAGAATTTGGTGCAGGATTCTTCTGGTATCTTTTGGGATAATGACAGTTTAGCAGCTCTATTGGCTTTGGAATTAAAAGCAGATCTTCTTGTTCTGTTGAGTGATGTGGCCGGCTTATATAGTGCTCCTCCTAGTGAAGCTCATTCAAAGCTTATATATACATATGTAAAAGAAACACATCAAGGGACGATAACATTTGGAGACAAATCGAGGGTAGGAAGAGGGGGTATGACTGCTAAAGTAAAAGCTGCTGTTTGTGCAGCCAGTTCAGGGACCCCTGTTGTTATTACCAGGTACTTCTCTACATTTTATTCTTTTCAATATATGACAGTATCCTTTTCGGTACTTTAGATGTGCGCTTAAGCTTTTAGCTTTTGATATTCCTTTAATTCAACTATATTCATAGTAGCAACAAAGCTTAAGTTGATAATGTTTTTATGATCATTTTAAAAATTCCACGATGTCCTCAATTGGCTTCATGATCATATAGCATTTGTCTAACTCTTTGGGTTAGCAATGTCCTTAATCAAATTGCTTGTCAATAGGGAGAGAGATCAACAGATTTACATAGAAAATTTTATCTGCTTAATCTTAATTATAAATACAGCACAACATTGGAAGGTTGGATTTGCAGCCTGTTTTAAAGATTATTTATACAGTAGGGTTTCAAATTTTTGATCAATCAGAAACAGGAATGTTTGCTTTACTTATTGGTGTACAAGTCCTTCCAAAGCACCAACTATTTGGAACATTTGGTAAAAATGTTAGAAAGAAAATGTCAAGTTGAAACATTAACATGGAATTGGTTTCAAATCAAATGCTTCATGTAAGCTCAATTAATTCACATAGAAAATTGTATCTGCTTAGTCTTAATTACAAATACAGAACAATATTGAAGTTGGGATTTGCAATCGATTTTAAATTTTAATTATATAGCTGTGTTTCAAATTTTTTAAATCAATCAGAAAAAGGAAACTTCCAAGGAATCAACTAATCTGGGACATTTGGTAAAAAACAGCAGAAAGAAAGTGTCAAGTTGAAATGTTAGCATCGAATCAATCTCTAGTCAAATGCTTCACTTACCTACATTATGCAGCAAACTGAAGTTTTCAGCTACTGTTGTATTCTGTCATTTACCTGGCTGAACTCTATTTCATTTTCCATCTCTTTTGAAGTGGTTTTGGTACTGATAACATCATAAAAGTAATTCAAGGAGAACGTGTCGGCACTCTCTTTCATCAGCATGCAATTTTAGGGTGTCCACGTAAACAAGTTGGCGCCCGGGAGATGGCAGTTGCAGCAAGGGAATGTTCAAGGCGACTTCAGGTAACGTCACATTATTTCCCTTGATGGCAAGGGTTGCATTCTTGTGGTTGAAAATTTCCCCTTTTCTTTTCTGCATTTTTTGGCAGCTGTTACATGTGTAACTCTTTAAAGTTTAAGCATGTCCCTTCTTTTAACTCCTAAATGTATAAAGCATGCTGTCTTTTTTTGTTCTTGGAGAAAGTGCTTCTCATTGTCTGAGTGTGAAATATGCAATTTTTTTGTCATTGCAGGGCCTATCTTCGCAAGACCGAAGAAAATTTTTACTGGACATTGCTGATGCCCTGGATGCAAATGAGAAGTTGATCACTGTTGAGAATGAAGCCGATGTTGCAGCTGCACAGCAGGCTGGATATGACAAATCATTACTATCGCGCTTGACTCTGAAGCCAGGAAAGGCAAGGCATATCTGAATTACTGAAGTTCGTCCAATGGATGATTTTTATATTTTGGATCCTATTACTCATGTCTGGATTTTCTCCTACATTGAAAAAGTTTAATATTCTAATTTTCAAATTTGTTCCGTGTGGATGTTGTTCTAGAATGGTAATATTCTCTTTGTTTCTCGAAAGCTTTCCAGGTCATTTGGCTTTTTAAAGGATTGTGTTCTTTTCATTGAGTCCAATCTATATAAGTTTATTCTTTTGCAGATCTCAAGTCTGTCAAAATCCATCCGTGTACTAGCAGACATGGAAGAGCCGATTGGTTATGTTTTGAAGAGAACAGAGGTAAGGGGAATGGTTTGTTTAATCTTTCCTTCCCAATGTTGTAAGTTTTGCGTCTCTTGATTGGCATTCTTCTAGAGTGAGGTTGCTTTAGAAACTGCAGAATGGTTATAATCTAGATTAGCTCATATCCTTCTTCTTTTTTTGCACTGGCCGCCGTTCTGTTTAAAATTCTCAAGTATAGCTTTGTATCCAGATTGCAGATGGGCTTGTATTAGATAAGACATCATGTCCCTTGGGCGTTCTCCTGATTGTTTTTGAGTCTCGACCTGATGCACTTGTTCAGGTATGAAGATATGACTTGTTTTCAGTAGTTGAGCAGTATAAGAATCCCACTCTCTTCCAAAAATTCTTCCATGTGCTCCCAGTTGAGCTTTTCATTGTTTGTCTTTCCTTCTAAAAACATTTATTATTTATCTTTTGGCATGCTCTGTGCTTATTATAACTTGTAGGTTGAATAAGAGTTCAGACATGTGCAGTGAATAATTGTGAACCAGGATCTTGACTTGTTCAGTTTTTGGAAGACTATTTGACTCTTTATGTTCTTGACAACATATAGGGTTTTAAAAAGAAAAGTAATATTGCCTTCTTTTTCTTTTTTTTTTGTACTGTATCTATCAATAAGGTTTATCATAAAAAATTTTGATTTTTTAGAACACCTACTTTTTCCAATTTGTTAGAGAGTCGACAGATGGTCTCCAAAAGCAAGAGTCAGACTAGGAACAGGAGAAGGGTCAGGAGTGGGAAAGATAGCATGAGAGAGTAGGGAACATGAAGTTTCAAATGCAGAGAAAATCCATTTTAGAAGTGTGCCAAGGAAGCACAATTTGTATACTTATTTCCATTTAATAAGTATGCAACATAAAATTCTAGTGCTTCAAAAAAGATTTCTAGAGCTTGAATGTTATAAGAAAGATTTTCAAAAATATGTTGTTATCTGATTTTTTTCCCCCAACTTATGGGTCTTTATCGCACGATAACCTGTCTATCTATAAGTGAGGAGCTAGCATATGATTGGTAGCATTTTTATGGTGGAGTCGGACTTGGACCTTTGATTGTCATAGTTGTGAACATGTGGTAGCTATTATGTTCAATGGTTGACATAGAAGAATCTTGGCTGATGGATATTGAAAGAGAATACAAGATGAAAGAGGGAATTGAAGATCATATCTCAATAACAAACTCATCATTTGGGTTGTTAGCGAGTTGTTTCAATAAAGAAGAGCTCAGAGGAGACCTCCAGAAGTTACAAAAGTTAAAAATAGATTTTTTAGATAAAGGTGGCATAACACCTATCTAGCGCACACCAGAACACACTAAACATATGGATCTTCAAAACCCCTGGGCTGGGATTCACCTTGGATTTTCAGTTGGGATATTAGACTCTTTTTTTCTTCTTTTTTTTTGCTGCAACTTGAGGAACTTGAGGGCTATTGGCTTGATTATCATAATTGTATCTTGTATCTTTATTTTATTTAATAGGCGCAGGTACTTTCTAACATCTTGCAAACCATTTCCATGTTTGGTGCTCATATTTATGAAGAATTGTGTCAATTATCTCGTGTGTTGGACTGTAGGTGTACAAAATTTCCCCCCAAGTTTTTTGGTCCGCTTCGTGACAGTCTTCTGTCCTGGGATTTATCTCTTTTTCTGCACTTGTTGGGTTGTTTTTTTCTGTCGTGGTCAGTAGGTGATGAGGATTACGTCCTGATTTCTTTTGTAATCTTTTCTGGGTGAAAAAAATTATTAGTGATCATTGAAAAATAAAAATAAAAATCCCCCAAGTAATTGCATGCCACTGTCCTAGATTGATCCAGTGTCAACAACTGCAATCCAATTGTGAGAAGTGTGAGCTTGCAGTTTGCTGCCGAACTGTCGTCACTTCTAGTAACTTTGGTCCAATACCTTCTTGCTGTTCTTTCAGGGACCTGCTCTTTGAGTCCTTCGAACTGCCTAATTTGCTTGGAAGGTCGATGGTAATGACTGGGTTTTGGTCTATTGGATGAGATGACTGCATATTCCATCCTGTTTTATAGAGCACTTGGAGAAGACAGAATTCCTTTTAGATGCATATAGAGAGTTATAGATGTACTTTTATAAGGTTTTTATTTTTTATTTTTATGTGTCCTTTTGTGTGTGCATGTTCACAGAGTGTTTGGTGCTCCTACAGAGCACTTTATTGTAACTCAAGTATTATAATAAAAAGGTGTGTGGGGTTGGGAGCCCTAACACACGTTTTCTCCAAACCTCTCTCTCTCTCTCTCTCACTCACTCTTCCATTTCTTTCATCTTCTTCCTCCAATCTCTTCCTCTCTTCTATGCATGCATACAATTATATGCTTGAGTGCCTGATGGGGACATCAGAAGACCTACTCGAGTGTACCATAAATGGAGACGACCACCCACATCGGCGTAGCTTTCTTTGTGGATGGGAGACGAGTTCCAGATGGGCCCGCCGGGCCATTCTGAAGACCCACATGCATTGGACGTGTATTAGGAAGACCCCACCTTGGGATGATGCATGTGGGCTGCTTATGAGATAATTTTAGTCATAGTATTTCTATTTCGTGTCGATTTGACCGTTGGATCTTGTAGATCAGGCCATTGGGCTACCAGATCTTTTAGATTTGGGCCACTTGGACTCTGATCTTGCTTTTTTTTATGTTTTTTTATTATTTTTAAAAGTTATTTAATGGTTAAGATTGATAATATATGTTTTAGTTTTCTTATTTAAGATAATAGGTCACTTTACTTAAGTGAGTGGCATAGTTGTAACTATGCTGGATTTAATTCCAAATTGTTAATTATAAAAGCACAGGGGGGTGGAGTTCCAACCCTATTGAGAAGAAAAAAAAGAAGAGTGGAGCTCTCTTGTGTGAAGGAATTTTCCTTCTTATTTTCTAGAGTATTTATTTTTTATTTTTATTTTAAAAAAACTCTCCCTTCCAATTAAATTGTGGAAGGGTAGAAACTTATTTGGTGGTGGATTCCAATGTACATCCTTCCTCTCTCTCTTCTTCAAAAGGTATTCTTCGTCTGACATCCTTCCTCTCTCATCTTCGAAAGGTATTCTCTTCTTCTCTTGTCTTCCTCTTTTCCCTTCTATTACAACCTTTTAAACCCTAGATTTTCAATTTCCTATTTTTCCCAATTTCTAAAAACCCTAATTCCAAAATCTCCAATTCCCATGAACCCTAATTTTCCTAATTTCAGATTTTCCCCTTTCCTAACCCTAATTATAAAAAATAAAAATCTGTCCATTGAGTGTGAAATGTGCCTACGCTAAATTGGAAGTTTTATCCTTTCATCAGTCCTAGTTTTAATTGATTTATGTGATTTCTTAGCATGCAGACATGTGATTTAGATTAAATCAGATTTTATTTCCTATTGTTTATCATTAATTAATTGGTAGGTTAACATCTTTTGTTAATTGAATTAATTTATGGACTCTTTCATAATCTCCACGTTGTATGCGCATTAAATCATGTATCCTGTATCAGTGTCCTTATTCATCTAGGTTTATCAGTGATATCTCATTATCTTCCACGACTTTGTCAGTGCCCATTACATTGTCTATAGATGTGGATCATATATTTATCCAAATATGCATGTCTTTAGATTAATGCTTGAAGTTTGATATTTTGTTTTATTCAATGTTTTTATGTTCTGTTTTCAAATGGAGGAGAGAGGGAGGAAGGGATGGTTTAACTTTAGGCTGGAGATTAATAGTGTATGACCATATGATGAATTATGCTTTTCTTGTAGCTCTATTTTAAGTCTAATTCATCTTTGCATCTTTTTTTCTTCTTTTTTTTTTGTGGCATGGAATAGATAGCTTCATTAGCAATTCGGAGTGGTAACGGGCTTCTCCTGAAAGGAGGAAAAGAAGCCATGCGGTCTAATGCAATCTTGCACAAGGTTCGTTTGTTGAAACCTAGTATCCTTCTATAGGATTATCATCTTTCCAAAAAATTTTTTTTTTTTTTTTTTCCTTTTCTTTAGGTCATCACTGAAGCCATCCCAGATAAAGTGGGTAAAAATCTTATTGGACTAGTGACTTCAAGAGAGGAGATTCCTTATCTACTCAAGGTGAGCAATGAAATTAGAGGACACCAGAAGTTGCTGTCATTTTCTAACACCTTGGTTCTTCACTAACTTCTTTTAATCTGCTTCAGCTTGATGATGTGATAGATCTTGTGATTCCAAGAGGCAGTAATAAGCTTGTTTCTCAGATTAAGGAGTCGACAAAAATTCCTGTTCTTGGTCATGCTGGTAAGATTTTAAAAAAAAGTAAAAATCTCCAACTTATTGTGCTGGTATATTGTACCGTAGAATCTTCGATCTTGTGGAGCTATACTTTTTGCCATGAATTGGACTCGCAGTAAAGTTGCCATGCCTTCTGAACAGATGGAATTTGCCATATTTACATTGATAAGTCGGCTAATATGGATAAGGCAAAGCGCATTGTTTTGGACGCAAAGATAGATTATCCTGCAGCCTGTAATGCTATGGTAATAATTCCTATTTGCTTTCTTTAAGAATGACAGTTGCATGCTTGGTCGTCCTGGCTTTCGTATGATTGCATTGTTACAAATCTAGCTTTTCATTAGTTGTGAACGTATACTGTAAATTTCTCATTACTGAGCTCATTCCTGACATACCATGGCTGCTGAGTTTCATTCAACTCATTGTTCTCAGGAAACACTTCTAGTGCATGAGAATTTGTTAAAGAATGGTGAGCTTAATGAGGTTACTTTGGAACTCAAAAATCAAGGTACGCCTTTCTGTTTCAAAATTACTACTTTGCGGGCCTGAGATTAATTTTAAACTTAAAAATTTAATTCATGGAAAGGAAATATGTATTTACAGCTGCCTTCCATCACTAAGAAGTATTCAAACTTTTGACTGGCGTTTCTTTCTGGTGCTAGTTAAAAAAATTTCTGTTAGGTAATCAATGGTATCCTATTTTCTTACCAATAAAGTTGATTGTGTTCTTATTGGGAATGGTTTCTTTAAGCAAATCTCAAATAAAAATTTTCAATGGAAAGAGGGATATGGATATCAAGTGTCCACATGTTGAATTCTCTAGTGCCTAGTGGAAATTGATAGGAAACATATCCTTACATTTTTAACAAGCACATAACCATCACATTTAAGTGAAACAAATTACTGTGAAGATAAATATTACAGCCTTGGATGGCTGGTAATTTAAGATGTTCTCTAGTCAGTTAGTATAATTTTAAGGAACATTGGTGCTTGGAGTAGAGACACGTAAGAGCTTCCAAAAACTGAAGTTTGCAGGATCCTTCTAACTAGGTTCCTTAAATGCTTTTAATTGTGCTTCGGACTTGCATTCTGACTCCTGCTTCCTAGCTGTTTATACTTGCTAACATTCTGAAACACTCCTGCAACCGAACTTGTTGCCGCTTCGCTTCATGCTTCGCGCAACTCTATAAAGCCCTCCAAGAAGAAGTTTGAAGTGTATCTGATATCTCTTGAAGAAAATAAACAGAGTGATATGCAATTGACAGTGATAGATAGGGTTATGAATTTATATCTGATAACCAGTGAGGTTGGATAAATATGGGAAATAAGGAAAAATGTTGGATCCTGCTGTTCCCAACGGTTGCTGACAAGAATGTACCAATGCAGTTCTGTAGTCCAACTTTCTTACACCAAATGGTGTTCTGTAAACATTTCCACAACCACTCGTGATCTTTAAAGAAAACAGTAACCTTTGTATTCTTGCATCTTCCAATTAAATGTGGCACTTTTAGGAACCACTGAAAATTTGTATAATCTTGCCCGCCGTAACTCAAACACCTCCGTTTCAATTCTAGTGGGTTTTCTGGAGTTATTGAAAGAATCAAAAGCAGAGCGTGTTGGGCAAATCTTGCTTCGCCCAATTTTGGGTGCAGAATTTCGTTATGATCAGCCAGTGCCTAGGTGAAAGAAAACTTCTTTATCACAGAACTGCTCTTTATTCCATTCTGTTATTGTCTTAGGCTAGGTTTACAATCTCTCGGAGAAACAAATTCTAAAACCATTGAAGCTAGGTGCAAGTTGGAAAATTGTGAATGGTTTTGTACTGTCAGATTAAAAAGAAAATCCAGTATGCTGTATTCTGTAGCTTTTGATGCATGTCTTACTGCAATATTCTAGAGTTTTGAACACATTTTGTCAGTTAATTAATATCGAAGTTATTTTAGCACACCATTGCATGTAGAATGATTGCTTTACCAGCTCCTGCATCTGTTTACAGGCATTACCTTATATGGCGGACCAAGAGCAACTGCTGCATTAGATATTCCAGGGGCACGATCATTTCATCATGAATACAATTCAATGTCTTGTACAGTTGAAATTGTGGATGATGTACATTCAGCGATTGCTCATATACATTGCCATGGAAGGCATGTTCTACCATCTCATAACACCTCAACCCCAATCGTGATATTGTTTGGACGGTGAAATATTTTCAACTTCCATTTGAGAGATATGAAGAGGCTTCTTTCACTGTTTCACTGTATAAAAAATTTTAAATTTGTAAATATTGGATTTGGCAATAAACCAATCTAATTATGGTACCCTGATGCTTTTTCAGTGCACACACCGATTGCATAATTGCTGAAGATCCTGTAGTTGCAGAAGTCTTCCTTCGTCAGGTTGACAGGTATGCATGTGTTTCTGCTATTATTTCATATTCATATACTACTATAAAAGACACGCCTTCCATTGTTCTTGAACCATGCATCTTTTGTCATGACATGTGCCTTTCCATTTTATTCTTAGTTACGGATATTTCTATTAATGTAAGATGATCACTTGCAACCTGTTACAGAGCATGCATACAATGGCGCCCTACCATGAAGATCACCTGGTGAAAAAAAATAAAGCTGGTACACTCATGAAGTTGGCAACATGATTGCATTGGAATCAGAAACTCGGCAAGTCTGATTGTTATCATACAGTTGACCGGCTTGATGAGTGGGATGTCTGATTTTCATGCGAAATGATGTTCGTGGTGGGTCCACATTATGCAT
Source organism: Magnolia kwangsiensis (assembly GCA_037074715.1). Lineage (NCBI taxonomy): Eukaryota > Viridiplantae > Streptophyta > Magnoliopsida > Magnoliales > Magnoliaceae > Magnolia > Magnolia kwangsiensis. The sequence continues at coordinate 122,477,934 of CM073578.1, read as the reverse complement.
GGCTTGGTCGTAGGGTGATCATTCATTGTCTATTATAATTAGTTCTAATCCTATGTGATCATTCATTGTCTATTATGAGTAGTTCTAATCCAATGTGATCATTCATTGTCTATTATGAGTAGTTCTAATCCTATGTGATTCACTTCATTATGACACTTGGAATTGCCTGGAAGTATGTTCTATCTATGCAGGAAACAGCACAGTCCTGTTTGTCTGTGCATAACTGCATATGGGTTATTACTGACTGTCTTGCTTTAGTATTTCCTCTGTGCTCATTACTGTCTCCACCTCTTTTTATGTCTTGACTTGACGAAATCTGACTGAACCTGCTAAATCAAAATCAGCATTTTCCTGTTATTTAAAAGATGATACAAACCAAAGAAAAGGAAGGGGGAGGGACGGTGAGGAACCCACCCTACACTGGCAAAATTACAAGGAAACCCAATCAAGAAAACTAAAGAATTTGAGTAGAACTCCACCTACAAGTGACCTAGTCCATCCTCTGACATACCTGCAAGTGCCATTCTTCCTCATGTAGTCACCCAGCAAGAGAACCAAGGACTCTGTCAGGTCTTAGAAACATAAGTGAGCCGAATATATGCATAGCTTACTAGAGTAGCATGCCATAGTGCTTCACTCAAAGGTTTAGTCTAATTAGTCATCTCATGAGTTGTAAGGGATTCATTCGGACAAAACTAATAGGCGGTTTGCTTTTCAATGAGTATCTAGGCTTTTGTCATTATCTTTTTGAAATCTCAATGTGTATACTTTTTGGACAAAGCACATGTGCTTTAGTGTAAAGAGGTTTCAGGAGAACCTAGGCTTCTGTTCTTACACTACATGGATTTGTCACCCACGAGGTCCTCTCTCTTATGTAAGTTGAGCACCTTGGCCCAGGAGATAACACTTACCTCTAGCCTGAAGTGAAAGTGACTCCCTTGACACAGATTTGTTTTAAAAGTGCAGTTATTCCGAGCATCAATCAGGAGTGCCACTGAACCAGGCATCACCCAACACACACCGAAACAACCAAGAAAATCTCTCCAGATCTTCAAACAGAAAATGAAGAAATCATTCTCGGCCTCAAATTTTGACCTCAGAAAAAATGAAAACAACCAATACTTGATTTTATTTTATTTTTAAATGCTTAAAAACAATTGACTGTAGAGAAAGTACCATAAATATTTTAGTCTTCAAATTACCTTTGTCAATACCAGATAGATGGCCATTTGTATGTAATGCTGGAAAGTTGATCAGAAGGAGTTTGTTGCATCTTTAGTCCTTGTGTTTCTTGAGTTTTAGCTAGATTTTTCTTGAAACAGTTTCCTGCATTTTAGCTAGATTTTTCTGGAAACACTTTTCAAGGCACCATTGGATTGAATTGCATTTTTTGTCTAATAAAATGGAAGTTAACCAAATTTAAGTTTCCTTGGCATTCATAACTAGGGTCTGGGATCCAAATTGCAATCACATTGCTTTCAAGTCGGAATTGAAAGAGAAGTGACTTTAATTTGACTACTTTTCTCATCCTGAATACTTGGAAACATGACCTTTTTTTCCATATCCTCTTGGTGAAAGTGAGTGTTTGTTTTCTGCCTTTGGATGCTCTCTTGAACTGAATTGGTCATTGCTTGGTTCATAATAGAGGAAATGACCTTAGAGGGTGTATAGCACCATTTAATTCATCATGATAACCAAACCCCTAATTGCAATTCCATGTCTTTTGACTTGGACTTCAAATAATAGCAATTGCGAGTTGGGGTTAGTGCCCATCTCCACTTTGGTCTATTAGTTTTCATCAAATTAAAAAGCCAAATGCAGCCTTAGTTTTTAACAGGGTTATCCCCAAAATTCGCCCTCCACTCCTTTGCATGTGAAGATGATTTTATGTTTGCCATTTCATCCTTGTTGGCAGTGCTGCCGTCTTGCACAATGCAAGTACGCGTTTTTGTGATGGAGCTCGTTTTGGACTTGGTGCAGAGGTACAATCCATTCTAGTAAGTTCTGGTGTTGAGCATGGACATTGTCAATTTGGTGGCACTTCTGAATTTCCAGACTGTTTAATGACATAACAGGTTGGGATAAGTACTAGTAGGATTCATGCTCGTGGTCCAGTTGGAGTTGAAGGACTTCTAACAACACGATGGTATGTTACAAACTCCAGAACATCCAACACCACACCTTTGATGGTGATGGGTTTACAATTTGAAATTGAACCTAATCCTGTTTACAAAAGTAACTTCCCCAATGTTTACAATACTTTCTAATGGCTAGTTTGAACAAAAGGCCTTTAATTTTGGATTTCTAGAGGATTGCAACTGATGCTGTCCCCAGCTTCATACAGCTAAGGTTCACGTTGTTTTATGGGCAAAACATTCTTAAAATGCCACATAAGAAATTTCCAAATGCGGCTTCCCATGAAATGACCCCCAACTTATGATATTTTCTTGGGGTCCATGTTCTTTTCAATCCTCTAGAAATCCTACTTCAAAAAGGTGGTGGAGATTTGGCAAAGAATAAGAGGCACTTTGGAGAGAGGTGATTGCTTGAAATATGGGGATATGGAGAGGGGTTGGGCTCATTGTATGGTGACGAGGAGAAATGGATATTTTATTTGGAAATCCATCTTGAATTTCGAAACAATTTGCTGAGGTGTAGGTCAATCACTAATGAAATGGAAAAAGAAAAAAGTAAAAAAGAAAAAGAAAAGGTCAATCACTAATGAGAGTTGGATTCAAGGTGACTGTTGTGAGAGGGTGCTCTCTAGGGAAGACCTTGGATGGAGGAGAATTCACTTGTTGTAATGTTTTCCAAGCTTTGCTTTATCCTAAGGTCTAACATTCTTGTCAAAGGTTCTATTGAGCTTATGGACAGTATAATAGTATGATCTCTCACACTCATGATCCAAGATACTATTCTATATTGAGTTGACGCAACAACAGCCCTAGAAGGGAAGATTCAGGGCCCAATTAGAAAGCCAGTCAGGTCATAAGTCCAAAATGGATGAGTCCGTTGGGATTCATTCCAATCAGCTGAGTCACACGTCATCACTTGTCCATATCAGCAATACATACAGTGAGACTCATCCAAATTGGCGATATCAAAAGCAGACTTGTCCTGACTCGCTGTGTTGCTTGTCCATGTCAATCACACTTGCACAGCATTCATTTACACTAAAATTTCCAGACCGGTTTGGTGTGGCTCATCCCCACTGTACTTGTGCCAGTGATACAACCTGAGTCACCAACAACCGAGTTGGACAACAAAACCTATATCTTAATCCAACACTTGAACGTGTGAAGAGGGTCCTGAATTCTCTGTCAGAATATCCTTACACGTTCAACCCGAGCAACCAATCCCGGCTGTTTTTGTTTCCAAAATGCAGGATACTGAGAGGAAGCGGGCAGGTGGTCAATGGCGATAAAGGGGTGGTTTATACACACAGGAACCTCCATCTGAAGTCACAAGACTCACAACATCACGGTCTGCCGAACGGTAAGCCTCGATAGAATAATTTCATGTTGTTCTATGGACAGTGTTGTAATTCTTCCTCAATAGATTTCTTGATTACCTTTAGTAAAATTTTGTAATCAGAGTACTATACCGTTGCCTATACATAACTCAAAAAGGCGCAAGGCTTCTCCCATACTGTGCACACAAAAATATTTCATAAACAGTGGATATGATGTATTTCAGTGAGAAAGGGATGATGTTTCTGATAATAAACATATATGAAATTTTGATAGAGGTGATTATTACCAATCCAAGCATTGAATTTGTTGAAATGCCCATCTATTAGTCAAGATCAGCATCTTATTTCTGCATTGAATTTGTTAAAATGTCCTTCTATTTGTCAAGATCAGCATCTGATTTCGGCAGAGATCACGACTGGCCGGTGTTTCCAGAATGGCCTGATGTGCATCATTGATAGTGGGACAGGATAAGACAACCCTGAAACTGATTGGAAATCTATGTGGAATGTGTTTAGATTGAGATCCCGCCATGGATTCATCATAATGATATGGCTGGTCCTACTGGACTGTACTGTGCACCATCCACCGCTGGGATCACCAAATGAATGGGTCTGATCACCAAGGTGGTCTTGCAGACTGCAATGTCTAGTAGGGCTGCAAAGATCAAATCCCCAAGTTTGGGTTGGGTCAGGTTGGGTTGTCAGGGTTTCAGGTCGGGTTACAGTTGGAGAACCCTAAAAAACGGGTAGTGTGCTGGTTGAGCAAATTCTGGTCAGGTTAGGGTTGAGTATAGAGGAATCCGGGTTTGGGTTGGGCTCTTGTTGAACCTTAGTCCCACCCAACTAGCCCAAGCTGCACCCTTAATTTCTGGTTTGGTGGTCCTGCGGGCTATTAAACTGGTCCTTGTGCAGGAATGGGAAATGGAAATGGAAGTTCTCCACGACTGTTGAAACCAATCATTCTTACCATGGTTTGGGTTCAGTTTTTCCATGGCATCTTCAAATATCCATGTCTAGGGGAGGTTGGGCCGGTCACGTGTGTGAGGCATCTGATACTTGAATAGAATAGGTCCCACTGCAGATCGTCTGGCCAAAAGTCAGACCAGTTCACTCATCAGCCAGGCCGTGCATGCACAAAGCTTGTCAGCCAACATCAAACTTTCATTCTAGACCGTCCATTCTGTGTGAAGTGGCAGATACCTCATCAGTTGACCAGTATGATGTTTGAGCCAGATATCCAGATGGTGTATCTAACCTTATGTAGGGGACAGATATCCTGCACATCAGGCAGTCACATGGCCCTGGTTTTGAAAATTAAAAAGCCCTGTCTACATGAGAGAGGACATGGATTGTACCATCTTAAACCTACATTAAAAGAGGCAAAAATACCATTTTATATATGAAAAAAATCTTTACCTTTAGTTCCACCTTTGACACGTGCACATGACACAAATCCATATTGCACTCAATCCACATGAGAGAGAGAGAGAGAGAGAGAGAGAGAGATTGTAAAATCAAGGGGGAGACGGACCAGAAAAGGCTCACAATGCAAATATGTTGAGCTAAGCTGACCCTTGGGCCTTCCAGTAGACCCCAGCAAGGCCGAAATAGTTACCCTGCCTAAAAACCCAGCCCACCGTTCTGCAGGCCTCTATGCTCAGACCAACCAAACCCCAAAGCAAGACTGACCTCAATAACAAGATTACTTTCTTAAATCTCCCATAGTCATGGCCATATGCTGACCCGAAAGGAGAATACTTGTATTTCTACCTTTTCATCCCCACCACTCAAATCTCAAATTTCCCAACCACATTATCAATCAATGGTGTATTATTTCCTACCAAATATTTCCCCTTAGTTTGGAGATTAAAGGAACCAAAGACAGTAAACTTTGGGTTTTAATTGGATATCAAAGAAACACAAATTCAGTACTTGTAATGTAAATTTTAAAAAAAAAAAAAAAAAAAAACGATGGAGATATTTTCTGATGTATGGTTGCAAGAACTTGGCCATTTTGAATTTCTGATGAATGGTTGCAAGAACTCGACCATGCAACAAGCCTGCTTCTCAGATCTCACCATCCCAAACTTCTTCAACGCTTTTGTAAGGGCTGTGAGTTTCATGACAGATGAATTGGCCTCTAACTAGTCTCCTCTGCACAATAAGGAAACGAAACTGTTAGATGCCTGAAATTGAGAATCTCTGCGCATGCATTTGATTGAAAATATTGAGATTGTGTTTCCGTCATCGACTTCGGTGTCCCTGATTTCCAATAATAATCAAAGATATACAACTCTTCATCAAGCTTTTGCTGGCCCAGTAAAACCATAGGCATACCTTTCAGTAATTCAAATCATTCACATGGTCACCCCAAGGTGGGTGGAAGATACCTTCATCGGATGACCTGAGCCAATCCAGTTTGAGCCCATGATAAATGTGGACCACCACTTGTAAGTGCCCACTTCATATGGTGAAAACATATATTGAGGCACTCATTCAAGTCCATGAATATGGTGGATAATAACATGAGGCATACAATTGGTTGATGAATGATATTATTTCACTCAAGTGTGTCACAAAAAATTTTCAATTCTCTAGAAGAGTATGATAGTTCACAAACACTCGCCAATTGTACACATAGCATATATGCAACTTATCTTTAACTTAACATGGTTGCCCTGGCCCAGCCCTGGCCCTATACCAGCCTAGCCGGGCCCTCTAGGGCAAGGAACAAGGTCAAGACCTCTTTAGTCCATTAGAGGCTAGGGCTAGGGGCCAGAGCTTTAGGGCTCTAGGGCCGGGCTAGGGCCAACCTCGGCCCTGCCTTTAGCCTGGCCCATTGCCACCCCTAATATTTAACAATTTTTATTTTATGAAATTGATGAAATATGATTTGACACATATACTTCTCAGAGCTTTGATAAGCCTCGTAGACAGTTCATGTGCATGCCACACATTCTAGCATGGCTAGTTGGTATGAGAGCCAGCCCATTTACCATATGCAGATGCTCTCACGCAAAGATCAGGTGGGTTCACTCATCAAGTGGGCCACAGTTTACAAACAAATGAATGGCTGAAAAAGTTGGCTGAAATTTTTTTACCTATCCAATTGTTTCTAACATTGTCACCCATCTGATTAATAATGCACAAGATTTATTTTTGAGTGACAACATCTACACAGTCATATCCACCTGATTAATGGACCATACAAGTTTTACTGAGAACAGCTGCATGGTCACACCCACCCGATAGACAGATAGACAGGTTGAATATTGCACAGTTGGCCAAGCGGGCACATGTAGCAGCATGTACATGAGCTCCCATGTGCGCTTGGGAAATCTCTACTTCTCAAATGTAAATGCAATTACCCACCTTTGGTATTATAACAATAGCAACAACCATTTTTTTTCCTTTTGTGGAAAGGTAGCAACCAGTCATTCTACTAACAAAAGTAGAAAAAAGGGTGCATGCCTCAAGAAGTGTCAATGACTACGGATACTGTTCTCAAAACCATGCCATTTCAGCAATTCATTCCGACTCCGTTCAAAACCCCAAGTGCAAGTATTGCTTTCATGGTATAACAGTATGACAGGGCCATGGTGATGAGTTGGATTTCATCCAGCTAATGGTTAGATAATCAAATCCATTGACATGGGCATCACCATGGATGGGAGATACTATAAATCTGAAAATCACATACCCTCCAATATTATCCTACATATACAAATTTGAGAAAAAAGTAAAAAAAAACAGCAAACGTCCACATTCAATGGAGGAAAGGCCGAATATCAGAGGTTATAATATTTCAATCTGGGATAGATAAAACATCAGTTTTGGTGTATTGTATCATTCAATACCAATATGTGGTTGAATCGCCCTATATCAACTATTTCAGGCCGATATAGCCATATCATTCATGGGCAATGCAGCACATATCAGGCACTACTTTAAACCTTGGACTCCAAGGTGAGGACCATCATTTGAACAGTTGGGTCAACAAACCATGGGTCCCACATTCGCAAAATCTAATTTCTTAGCAAAATATACACTTTCCTTATGAGCAAGAATATAATTCATGGTCAAATGGGGGCATTTGGATCTTAGGTTACTTAAGATGAGCTACTTATGCCTCAAGTAACTTATCTTGGTTTCTGCTTATTAAGCTGAAGTGGTTAAGTAACTTCAAGTAAAAAAGTTGCTTGTAATTGATCATAAACAAAACTTACTTATCTAAAATAAGTTACTTTTCACTGCTATAAGTAGAAAAGGTAACTTATTTGGTGGTATCCAAATGGGCACTTAAAGAGACATCCATGACGTCAAACAAGCAAAATAAAAGGCAAACGAGTAGCAAGTCTAACCAAATAGTTGGAAACAAAAAGCAGTTTATTGAATGAGGAAAATCGGTTTGCATTGTTAAAAGAAAACATTGAAATAGAAGGGAAGGACAACTTGCCTGTTGAATTTCAGAGAATTTCGCCAACAAGTCCTCAGGAATAGACCAATCAAATACATCGAAATTTTCCTTTATCCTCGCTTCTTTTGTGCTTTTGGGCAGTACACTCTGACCCATTTGGAGGCCCCAGCGGAGAGCGACTTGTGCAGGACTCTTGCCCAATTTCTCCGCGACCATTTTCAAGATCGGGTTCTTAAGGACATCGCTGTTCATCCATGTCGTGCCTGGGGACCCCAAGGGTGAATAAGCCTGTCAAAACCAATTATCAATAAATCAAACCAAACACAAACCCATGTTGAAGCAAGCAAGGGAAATAATATTTCCACCCCATAAAACTGTTGGTTTCAGCCCTCAAGGGCATGGATTTAAGTAGCAGTTTCCAAATGCAATTCGCCCAGGGACCAAAACTGGTACAACTCTGTCCCATTTTGACCCCCTATCAGTCTCATGACTTGATTCCTTTCAAATCAAAAACCAATATGACTTTACAAACTATGCTCAAGGATGATTCAGTCAGGAAAATTTGTTATGCTCTATGTTGTTAAATCCCATATGCGATCGCATAATCACACATGCCATAAACTGAAAATAAAAATGGAAAAATTTTAAAAAAAATTCTAAAATTTTTTTTTAGAAAATTCGAAAAAAATAGGGAAAACTTGCCTAATCAGTACACATGATTTGATTGGGTTATTTTGCATATTTCATTGTAGTTTGAGTGTTTCATTAAGTTATATATTTAATTATTTATATTATATTTACATCAATTTTAACAAAACAATCAACAAGATACGTAAAGAGAAAATTATAGTAAGAGAGAAGTGAGAGATTTAGAGCTTTAGAGTAAAGAATAGTGAAAATGGAGGGGATGTAAGTGCCCCAAATTGAAAAAATAAACAATTTGCTCCCACTGATCATATTTCTGACCATTGGGAAATATGCGATCACATATTGCTCACATATCAAAGTATGCTAGGATCGCATATGCCATCCACAGTATGCGCATATGAAATCACATTTGACAACAATGGTTATGATCAAAATTACCCTTTAGGGATTGAAATTTCAGTTTTTGGGGGCGAAAGGAAATTCATTCCCCTTTAAAAATGTAAAGATGGTAACAGTTCTTAGACTAACAAATAGGTGACCCTCGTTATATGTTAACGAGGAATTAGTATGAACTAGAAAATATATGGAAAGAAAATTATTTCCGCTCCATTAAATTGGCAGTCCCACTCCCCACAAGTGTAATTTGGTCCTTAATGAAGATTTTTTTTTTTTAGAAATAGGAACCTGTTATGATGAACTTACCATTGTAGTAAGGGAAATATCAGTTTCATGGAGGGTAGAAATAACATCCCCCCTTCAAAAATTTAAGGATGTTAATGATTTGCCAACTTACAGATAGGTGAACTCCCGTAGATTTGCAGAATTCACGGAGCCGGTCCTGTTGCCAACCAGGGTGGCATTCCACCTGGTCAACAGCTGGAGGTACACGTGCGACCGCCAACAAATCCCCCAGCTTCTTTGAGGAAAAGTTGCTCACACCAAGGGCGCGTGCCTTGCCAGAATCATATAGTTGTTCCATTGCTCTCCAAGTGCTAGGTATGTCAAGTGGGGCAAAGCTTTCAGGCTGGAAGCCAGGAATGTCCTTAAATGTTCGGACGGGCCAATGGATCTACAAGGATTCAATGGCATAAGTCAGTTACAAAGGAATGGCATGACCTAATTACAATTTTGATAAAACCAAAATATTGAATGCTAATTATCAGACTGATATGAAAGACTAGAGATCATTAAGCCTGAGCATGCATTTCATCATCTATATCATAGCCTTGTTTATGCAATGTGAACCAATAGTCGGTGAAGACATATCCTTCGTATATAAATGTTCAAAAAAAAAAAAAAAACAAATCCTTCATCATCCATATCATAACCTCATATATACATGTGTGTATGTCTATGTATGTATGTCTATAGATACATATATTTTGCAGGCATGCATGTGGGTGTGGGCGTGGATGCACAACACCCTTGACCCTCTAGAACCTTTAGACTATAGTGGTGTATCACTTAGATCAAAGAGGAACTATTTGATCCTCATATGTGTAGTATCCTCCAGTTTTTTGTTTGTACAAGTGCATCCATGGTTGAGTGATTAGTACCATTGGTCGGAAGTGATCCTCTGTTTAATAGACAATTCCCTAAAAAAGTCCCCGATGGGAAGCTCTAAGCTACCAATCTTGGGCCTTTTTTTTTATTGAATGCGCACTGTTCATGAATTTTTGTCTTAAATGTATCTTGTGAGGCAACAAATTGAAAATACAAAATTGTAGACTTAGAAGATTCTTCTACCATGGTTCAGTTGCCAAGGATAGGGCCTTAGGAACAATTAACACAACAGGGTTTGTATAGCTGACCCCAAATAGCTGATACAAGGCCATGACGATGATGATGATGGTGAGGATGATTTTTAACAATGGTCCATCCACAGTGGTGCCCAACAGACGAATGGCTTCAATGACTAAAACATGGACCACAGGTGTGCCCCTACAAACTGGAAACCTGAGTACAGTGTGCTCGTCCTCAGGTCTATAATTTCTTCAGATCAAAATGCTAAAGCATGGAAGTTCAAGCTTAAAAGCTAACACCTGAACATTTAACCCAATACTATAAGTCGTGCCATCCATGCACAATAACTTCTTCTTCTTCTTCTTCTTCTTCTAGCTGGAACCCATGCCCCAGAGCCTTATTCCACAAGGGTTCAAATTTCATATCCTAATGCGCCTTAAGATGTTTTGAATAGAAGTTCTACAACTCATACCTCAGTCACAAGACTGTTACTTAGCTGACATAAACCCATCAATGTAGACAAAACATCTAGAATAGTTTAGGAACCAGCCCCCCTTGGCGCGTAGGCGACCCAGGGGACATGGCAAGGGAAAAAGACTATACTCTCACCCACAAAGACATTTTGTCCCTCTACAATCGTGAAAAAAAATGTTTAGGTGTCAATATTGATTATAGTTTATACATACATAATAAAATGGGGAATGAACCTATACAACAAGTTTGCAGTGTATTATGAGACGCATCAAATGCAATTAGAAACTATCGGTTAGTATATTTGTCAATCAGGACCATCCATTTGGTCCAACCCACTCTACATGTAGGGCAGTCAATTGATCGGGCCTAGGGTTGTCTTTAGTCCGGATTTTGAACAGTTTGTGTCGGGCCATTGGGTTGGGCCTATTCAAAATTTTGCATTTGCTAGGCCTAGGCCCAGCCCATTGGCAGCCCTATCTACATGGCCAACCTAACCTAAATCGCATCCATCACACCATCGCAACCATGGCTTGCAAAATGGGCAATCAGGATTTAGAACATGTTTTATGGTCAAACTAGTTGTTCCAACCAGTAGACTTATCATAAATTGTTCACCTCTCAAGAGATCTTATGACCCCAGTCATCTTATCAGTAAGAAATGGACAATCATTAGATGGCTAGGACCATTCAGCTGGAATGATTCTGGAATAGTTGCCCCTGAAGAGTGACTTAGACCCATGGATGGTCCATGTTGGTGTTTTGGAGACTCCACATCTCCAATACAACTCTCTGCACCATAAAATTGTGCAGACGAGTTGTATATTTTATGTAGACGAGTTGTATAGGACTGTTTGCCTGAGGTTTGCTTCAGAGAACCTTGTTTTGCCAATCATTCCTAAGGCCCTTTCACCGCTAAGTGAATAAGCATTCACATCTCCCCTAACTACCTTGATCAAGTCCTTGTATGTCTTCCACCCATCGATTTACTCAGACCCTTCTACCCTAATTAATGTTCCCCTTGTTGCCAGAGCCATCTTCTATCATCATTGCACATGACCAAATCATCTTAATCTTCTCTCCATCATTTTATCTCTTGTCGGAACTACTTATGGGCTACTTCAAATGATTCTTAATTCTATCATGTCTTCCCACACATTTGCCCCGACATCCTCATCTCTGCAACACTTTCCAACTGCCTATAACTCTACCCCATAAAGCAAAGCCGACCAAATAGTTGTCTTGCAAAAAAACTCCCTTTCTATTTCATAGGTGTGGCAATATCACACAACAGTCCAAAGGCACATCTACGCTTCATACACCTGGCCATGAGTCTTTCATAACATCCTCATCAATCTCCCCATCCTTTTAAATAATAAAGCCAAGGTTATGAAATAAATCACTTTGAGGAATCTATTGACAATGTATTTTAAAAGCTTCGGAATGTTGCTAATGTCCCCGTGAAGGTGGGGATGTTAGCAAAACCCTATATACATACATACACATATACAAGGAGGTCTCAAGTCCAACCTTTCAAATGGTGACAAAAGATAACACGACACGAACCCATTTCATAATGGTAAGGCCAATAGTTTCCACCTCAAATCACAGGCGGTTGCATGTCTTTCACCTATTTAACCGGGTAAACAGCTAAATCATTGGTGACCATCTTGACTTGGCTTATTGCTTTAACCACTAATTCTAAACATAAGAGTATAAGAGGCAAGAGAAGCTAGAGGATTTCAAGAGCCATGCACATGCATGTGGTACCACAGTCACACAGTTAGGTGATCCATGTTGTTGGCGTAATGGGATCCTAACCCTTTTAAGGCCTACAAATGGACAGTTAAGGAGAAAATATAGCAGTAGTCCACATTCAATGGAAGCTAGTCCCATAATGGAAGGGTTTGGATCTTCAAATTTCGGTGATTTTAAGGGCATTCCCATCCAAAAGTAGGGCCCATCATATCACCAAACTATGGTTCCACATCATGGTGTGCCATAATGGCCTTTATAGGGCCGTAATGGCCGTTACATAACGGTAATGGTGGCAACTATTACACGTTATGGGGTCGTAACAGCCGTTACGGAAAAAATTACCTGTAACGGCCCCGTAATGGGCATTACATAACAGGCCGGTAATGGTCCATTACGGGGCCAATTCAAGTTTTTTTTTTTAATTTTTTATTTTTTATATATATATAAAAAAATAAATAAAAAAAAAGAAGAAGTCATAATGGCCGTTACGGCCCGTATCATTACTGTAACAATGGTGGCCGTAGACCCGTATCATAACTATAATGGTGGTGGCTGTTACGGCCACCGTTACCATTACAGAGTACCTTGCTCCACATGTACAAAATCCTCTGCTTCAACAAACTGCACATTTGCCAATGAGCAGAATCTCATAGTTCCTCAACAAGCAAGCAAACAAACCAGTATCTTACAGTTACATACAAAACAGTGCCAAACCAGTGTATGAAGCACGTACAAGGTAGAGATCAACATAGTCGAGCTGCAATTCTTGCAAGGTTGTTTCCAATGCAACAGGCACATCTTCCGGTGCTAGATCATTACACCTGCAAATGCAAATTTTCATTTCTTAAAATAGGAGAATATAGTAACTACTTGAGAAAATTTAGATTGTTACACTGACTCCATTCTCATACATTGTAGAGAACATGAACAAGATCACAACGATCATAAAGGAGGCCTTACCAAAATGGACCATTGCCAAAAAGGCTTACCTACCAAAAAACCCAACTCTTCCACTAGAGGATCTTTTACGAAACAGCGGAAAATCAATAATTTACCTTTTTTACAGCTATCCACTTTTTTTTCCTCAAAAAATCCTCAAATATGAATGATTAGACTGTTTGATCAATATAATGTTGATATAAGGTCCATCCAAGGTTGGTACTTGGTGATTGGTCCAGATGTCATGCATGTTTTCCTTTTTACAGGAATCGAGTCACTGATAATGTAAGCAAAAACCAATGACAGACACTGCAATCTAGTGAATACTTCATATGCATAAGCTCTATAAAAGATAGTGGCATTCTCCCTGTATGGTCACCATTACAGTCTTCCATTCAAAGTGAAAAGTAAAACCCACCATAGTTTTGAGGTGATAAACAAATCATGACGCTTCACCACCCCATCTTTAAAGAGTTGCTTCAAAGCCAAACCAACCTACAGTTACCACAACCACACTGTAATTTGACGCATGGGAGCATGATATTGTCTATTGAATGGAAGAAAAAGCAGAGTGTTTTGTAAGCAACTGCAAGACAAGATGGTTATAAGCATCATAGTGTTATGAGTTGCATATTGGTTCCTGGAAAATCCAACCAATTGATGTAGATGACCCATTCAGTCCAGCGCACACTTCACCTTTGCCATGTAAAACCACATTGTTCAGATGATCCTATCCAAGTAAACTGCAGCCTTCTTGTTTATAGCTGTCAGTTTCTGGAGGATAGGGATGAGATGGTTAGGATCATCCAACTGAAGCGATCAATCAGATCCGTAAGTAGTTCAAATGGGGGCATTCCAAATGGATGATTCAGGTGAAGATTCGACCTATTTAATGTAAATGATCTCACCATCCATTTTGCAGGCTATCTATTGAATGGTTAGGATTATCTACTCAATCCCAAATTTTCTCAATGGACTAGAACAGTGGACTTGGTGGAGTAGATGGTCAAGGCCAATCATTGGACTGCTCACATGTCTAAATGTAGCTCATAGCACAGTGACTTTCACTGCAATGAGTCTCCTTATTATCATCCTAGCCATTATCCAAGCAACTCGGAGCATTTCTCTTTACATAGATTCAACTTTAACTTATTCACTAATCATGTTCGTAGAAATTAGAACTCCCGGATTCAAAAGTACAGATGCAACCAAGTAAAAATGATTATTGCAGCATTTCGGAATTGGAGCAACAGTGTCTGGAATATAGTACCGAGTTCATTTTCATTATTAAACTTGTGTACTTGAAACAAATACACCGAGGTTCAGTAAACATAACCCAGCATCATGATCTAAAGGCATTAAAACAAACAGTGGAAATGCATGCAAAGAGCTAGTGTAAGCCTGTAATTACCTCCTTCTCGTTGGTATATGCTCGAGCACAATCAATATGCCTATAGCCTGCCTGCAGTGACATGAAAGTATTCTGAGTTGGAGTTGAAGTGCCCAAACCTACCAACACTAATTTGGATCGGAAAATACAATGAAAACTAGTATTTTTGCCTCAACATAAGACCATATCGTCGTAGACTTCCAGGACAGAAATTCATTTTGAATTTTGGGAAACACCCATTTGAGTTCGATCCCATAGCTCAGTGGTAGACAGCCTACATTTCAACATTGATTTCTCGGGTTCTAGTCCAGCTTTTCCCATCACTGATCTGGATAGACATCACAGAATGCTTGTGCATATGTGCATACCCATGCAAATACATACATGCATGCAACATGTATGTGCATGTATCTATGTATCTATGCATGTATATGCATACATACATACTAACTCAAAATCATTATGTGCATATGTATGTATCAATCTATGCATGTATGTGTGTATGTGCATATGTATGTATGTATTAATGAATGTACATGCATACATACATACTAACTTAAAATCATCTCTTTTGCACAAATGAACATATATATGTACGCATGTCCATACGCGTAATAGTTATAAAGCTCATCCAGCCATCCCGAACCAATGCCGATTTGCTGGCGTTCTGCTTTACATCAGTTGCTCAGTTGGTAAATCCACACCATGAATATGGTGGGCCTGTGGATGCCCCACCATACAAGAATGCATTGATTGAAGAATCATAGCCATCTGATTATGGTCTATTCCCTTAAAGAATGTCGAACATAGACCCTTTTGCATTTTGGGGAGTTAATGATACTCAGGCAGCATATGATGCTTGATACACAGGCACTAGAAATTATACACATGGCATGCATAACTCAAACTAAACTAAGTCAGGGAATCCACTGTCAGTAATTCATAGCCTCAAAACCAGATTGTTTGAACGATCTTAACCTCTGATGTAGAGTGGGTCGCGGATAATTTCATGGCCAAGATGGGGATCATCAAAACCTAAAATGGACGTGTCTCACAAACCGGAATGAACTATCCGACGTGCCATATATGATTTTGGGGTAGGACGAGCTACTTTAGCCACCCAACCCCGCTATGCCGGGTTGTGCATGCCGAATTTGCAAAATATCATCAGATTGACGGTCGAAATCCTGTTTTAATTTCGTTTTTTTAATTTATAGTAAGTTTTAGTTTGAGTATAACTCTTCATCTGCTGGGCTTTAGGAGTTGCGCCCAACAGGAAAAGTGCTTAGAATAGTTAAGGGAACATCAAGGTTTGATCAAATAGGACACTTATTTTTGGCCAAAAACCATGCACACTAGTAGGAATCACAAACGTCTATAAAATAGTAAGTTTACTATTTATAGTAAGTCGCGATTTCTAGAAGTTTTAGTTATAGTATGATTCCGAAACTTCTCCCTAGGGCTCGTAGCCTTATTTAAAGAGTTGTAAACTCATTTTTCATCATCAATAAAGTTATTTCGAATTTTCTAGAATTAATTTCTATTTTCCCTCGTGGATTCGAGGCATCTCTTACAGTAGTCCAGAGAAATTTCCCGTGGATTTGGAGTAGTTATCTTTGAGGAAGATGGTGCTCGACCTCTACACGTCCTTCCTTTTATCAACCTCTGATTTGAGGATACTTGATTATTGAAATAGGATCACTGTATTCACAACCGTTCAATAAATGTCCACCAATCTGATAATCTGACAAATGACTGAACATGATATTTGGATTTTGATACATCTAAACTGGGAACCATAACTTGGACAGCTTAAGTTGATTTAATTGTATGCCATGTCAGCAATTTCTAAGTAATTTCAAAGTGCATGTGTATCATCCATCACACTCTGCCAGAGTAACAAAGTCTGTTTCTTGTATTTCTAATGTCCATTTGAAGCCACAAATTGGACAGCTAGGATTGAATGTTAAAAATAAATAAATAAATAAAAAGAAGAGTTCTCTGTAGTGGGGCATCAACTGTGGGGCCCACCAGATGTACACCTGCATCAAAACTGAGCTGGACTACCATAATAGTTCACCACCATTTAAGCTGTGTCATCTCATCCTCACGCCCGTTGCATGCTTTTACAGCAATCTGGACCATCAAAGTTGTGGACCACTGTTTATGGGATCTTAACCAATCAAGCGATCTTAACCGTCTGACATCACTCATTTGAATTTTAACAATTTATTTTTTAACCGTCCATTTGATAGTACCGTAAATCAGACATCTACGATCAATCAATATTCATGATTTCCAAGCTGTGCAATATCCACAGCGGGCCCTACCATTCGGATGGTTAGGATCCAAGAGCATGTAAACCGATTGGACGGTTTAAAGAGACACCATGATGAACGGTCACGGACGCCTTGTTCAAATCAATTTCGGAAAATCCGTACAAAACAATCGGTTACAGGCTCTAGAACCTTCCGGAACTCAAGCTAATATCAAATCACGTTGAAAAAAGAAAAAGAAGTGAAAGAAGACGATAGCAGAGTACCTTAACGGCTGCGATGACCGCATCGGCAACTTCGCCCTTTGAAGACTGCCACGTGCCCAAACCGACGGATGGGATTTTCGCTCCAGTGTTCAGCATGAAATACCGAATACCGTTCGACATTGTCTTCTCTGATACCAAACAAGCAATAGCAAAGACGGAAAGAAAAGGCAGTGACAATTCCAATAGCGCTCGTTCAACCACTATATATAGAATAGAAAAAGTCTTTGATACTCTGGCAGAGTATGATGGATGATACTCAGGCATTTAGACATTTCTTACAAGTTGCATACGTGGCACTCCAGTAATTCAAGATGAACTGTCAAAATTACGGGTACCGGGTTAGATGCCGCATAAACCAAAGGTGGACATTTTTTAGACGGTTGAAGATGAAAGAATCCAACGGTCCTATTTTAACGAACAAGTGCTCACGAATCAGAGGTTAGGATTGCTGAACCATTCTGATTTTGGGACTGTGACTATGAAAATTCACGTTTTAGTCGGTCATTTTTGAGTTAATTATGCCATGTGTGTAATTTCTTAGTGCCAGCGTATCAAGCATCATACAATGCCAGAGTATAATATGACTCAAGAGGAATTATATGGTCCGTGAGACACTATACACCGATTTTCAATGCTAACACGTGACGTCTATGTTTATGTAATCCGGACCATTGATCTGTTTTTTTCCTGATATAGATGATCTATGACATAAAAATATTCTTGATACGATGATCTTAACGTTTCAAAAAGGATCTACATCCATATGTTTAAGATCCTAAGGTGGTCCCTACGATGTTCCAACTGTTGGAAGTAGACCAATGGGGCTCATTGCTGAGTAATTACCAATGGGTGCGTCTCATATTTTCAAGTTTCTCTTAGTCTTTAATTTTAAAATTCAATTTTAAATTTAATTTTAGATGAAAGATATAAAGAAGAGCGAATTATCTAGTCTTATCCATATTCCATCTTTTCCTGTATAAAAAGGATCCAACTTCTCTTGTAATAATATCAATCATAAAAAATATCGAGAGCTTATACAGAAGTATAGTGTGCACAGTCATTTATTTATTTTAACTTGTTTTTAGAATGATCTAATCTATATATCGTGATTCGGTGTCATATGTACCATTAAATCAAAGGGGTGAATAGACTCATTTGCTCCAGTAGTAAATAAGTGGGCCACTGGATTTAGAACATTAATCTTTAGCTTCACGAAAGTTTCAAAAATCATGTAAACCATAGATATTGATAGCTCATACTTCCACGCTTACCAACACCAATATGTGAGGTTATTTCACATATGATTCATCGTTGGTGGATTTTTAAAAAATCAATGGTCTAGATTACTAAACCATGTCCCCCTACTTGTCAAAATTGAAACGCGTGTACATTTTTAAACAATGTCGGAATGCTGCCTATGATTGCCTGATACTCACGCAGGAAATCTTGGAACGCGAATTTTCTACAATTATCGCCGGGAGCCCGCGCAATTTAAAAAAAAAAGAAGAAAACTCTGTGGGCCCACCATGATCTTCTTCTGAAATCCGTACGGTCCATCAATTTCCTCCATCATATTAGGACGTGAGCACAAAAAAATCTGATCCAAAATTCAAGTGGGCAAACCACAGGGAAATGTGGGGATGGTGACACATCCCATTGAAACCTTACTCAGGCCCACCGAAGTTTTAAATTAAGATGGTGTTTGTTTTCCCTTCATCTTGGTGGATTCACCTTATCAACGGGTCGGATGGCATATAAAAAAAAAAAAAACACGGTTGGCTCTATGAATGTTTTGTTTATCTACGTCTCATTCCACAGTTCCCCACGGTGTGACCCACTTGGATTTTTTAATACCTGATTTTTGGGTCCACGTAATAACTTGAACTGGATCAAACAATGGACGGAGTGGATTTAACAAAAACGCCATGGTGGGCCCACAGATCTTTTCGTTGCATGGACTTTCTACGGCCACGGTTGTAAGAAATTTGCGTCCCCAAATGCCCGTCGAGCCCATTTCGGTGGAATATAATCGTTGTTTATGGACGATTCAAAGAACCTTTTTTCCTCTTTGAGAAAAACTTCGGTGCTCTTATAGATTACATTGCTTCGTACGCGGGCGAACAAAATGGCGTACGTGAGCCTTTAATTGCACTGTCTGCATCATGGTCTCCTCCAGCGATGGATCATAACAAAATAGTCAACCGAACGTATGATCATAAATAGCAGATTGATGGACATCGATTGGACGGTCAAAAAAGAACATTGTAAGACAAACTTTCAGTAATCTCTGATCAGAATCATCTATAAGGTAGATGTATCCACGTGTACAATTTCACTACTCATGCGTATGGATAATCACGCTACGCTCCTATATCAAATAACTAATTTGTTTCTTATTTATTTAGAGGTTTGCTATGCTTTGATATATAGATTATTTTAATATGAATATTGCTCATCAAGTGCTCGATGAAATGGTAAAACGAAATGTTGGTGAGAAAGGTATACATGTCTGCCATTTGATTTTAATGTTGATTTTGACGCTACTCTCTAAGTGTTCGATGAAATGCCTGTAAAATACTGATACTATTTTACATTATGTGATATATTGAAGATTAGTTCTTAAAAAAAATGCCGGACAAACTTATACTTGGCTTGAACCGGTTTGAGCCGTTGACCGAATCGAGCTAACAAGACCGGTTCGAGTCGAGTTCCAGCTAGGGTTATTTACTGGCGGAGCCGAGCTGTGCCAAGCTCGACTCTGTTTAACCCGTGTACAGTTCTAACTGTTTGACACGTGTATAGCTCTAACCATCCTCACACGCGTGTGGAGCATTGCATATCCACATGCAAGTACACAAGCCAATATGCACGTGTGTGTTAAATTCTGACTTTACATCAGGCCGGCCGGATTAGTTACATCTTCTGGCCAAAAGATCAGGCTGTGAGCCTGTGACGCTCTCCAAGTGGGCCACAGCGTAGTTAAACAAATGGATGGTTAGAAAATAGTCTTAGCCTCTGTTTCCTTTGCACACTCGTGGCTTCGACAGCAGGAAACTATATGGGGTCTACCGATGTCTGTGAGAAATCCACACCGGCCATCAGTTTTTCCGGTTCATCTTAGGAAAGGACCTAAAAAAGGAGCCAGATCCAAAATTCATGTGGACTACGTTATAGGAAACAGTAGGGATGGAAGGCCTACCGTCAAAGCTTTCATGTGGACAGAGAAGTTTTAGATCAGGATAATATTTAAATTTTCAATTCATCGTAGTTAGAATGATCTTGTGAACGGTTTGGATGGATATATAAACATCATGGTGGCCCCGGGACAGTTTCAATGATGGGCATTT
The DNA here is from genome assembly GCA_037074715.1 of Magnolia kwangsiensis. Taxonomy (NCBI): domain Eukaryota; kingdom Viridiplantae; phylum Streptophyta; class Magnoliopsida; order Magnoliales; family Magnoliaceae; genus Magnolia; species Magnolia kwangsiensis. The sequence goes on along the minus strand of CM073578.1, from coordinate 122,457,207 downwards.
ATGTTCCCACTGTTTTCTTTAGTGTAGTCTAGTTAATCTTTGGATCTGAATCATTTTTTGGATTATTCCATAAAATGAGCTAGAGAAAATAATGGACGGGTTGGATTTATCACACATATAGGTGGGCCCCACGTAGCTTCCAACCCTTATAACAGAGCGGGGTTGCAACTGATTTAATAGTCCGGTGAGAGTTCTCCTCTTCCAAACAAAGAAAAGCCGAGTACGATTTAATAGTCCGGTGGAGTACCGTTATTGTTTTATCGGAAATAACTGATAAGGAGAGGATCCTCTGCGTTTGAATTTCCGGTGCGTTTCTTTTGGGAAACGGATTGGCTACTCCCCCTGCCACCAGCCCCGTGGCTGATGGTCGGTGCTAAGTGGGCCCCATTATGATGTAGCTGTTTCATCCATTCCGTTCATCCATATTTAAAGATCATTTTAGAGCTTCAGCCAAAAAATTAGAGTGATATTAATCTCATTTGGATCACACCACAGGAAAACAAAATAGTGATTGGATATCCACCATTAAAATCATCCTAAAGCTCACTGTACTGTTTATTTGACATTGAAACTGTTGACTATGTCATAAAGGCCTGGATGAAAGGAAAAAACAAAGATCAGATTCATCCAAAACTTTTATGCCCCCAAAATGTTTTTAATGGTTGACGCTCATTCAACACTATTTCCTATAATGTGGTCCGTTTGAGACCGTGATATAACTCATTTTTGGTATCATACCATAAAATAATCTGGAAAAATATATGGACGGCATAGATGGAAAAATACGTCATGGTGGGGCCTAGGGGAGTAGCCAATCCGTTTCCTTTTCTGTTGGGAGGCAGGCCGGCTTAGAAAACGGACGCGGATTTCATGCGAAGGCCTTTCGCAGGAAGTTCCTGCACTGAGAATGCAGGTGGGGTTCGCTGGGATGTTTGTGAGAAATCTTCACTGTACAACCGTTTTTTTAGTTCATTATATGATATGAGGCAAAAATTTAACCATATACGGGTGCTCAGGTTGGCTGAAAACGTTGTAATTGAATATCCTTGAAATATTCGTGGGGCACAGGAGTTTCGAATCATGCTAATATTTGTGTTTTCAGTTCATCACGTGAATTCCTGTATTAATAACGGTATGGATGGCATGTAAACATAACTGTTGAACCTAGGAAAGTTTCAACCGTAGAAGTTTCCTTAACAACCTTTTCATTTAGTACAGCCTATTTTAGTCTTGGGGATGGACGGAGTGCATTCCTGAGAAATCCGCGCAGGAACTTTCGCAGGAAATCCGCGCCGAAAACGATGTACGAATCAGCCGCCCTCGGTCCACTGTTTCTTACAACCTTTGAAAAGGAAGCGGATTGCGTCCGACCCCGTTCGTACCTAGTAAGGTGCGACCATATATTTGTGGGGCCCACCGTGATGTAACTGTTTATCAACGACGTCCATTCCTATTTCTACACGGTTCATCGTATCATCTTTCAACGCTTTTACTTTCGGATTTCTAGCCGTGGATTTTGACACCTGAGTGTGGCCCACCAGAACCGGTTCATTTGTTAAAATCGTCGCATGAGTGAGTGCCACGTGTTAAAGTACATAAAACGAAAAACCAAAAAACAAAAAACAAAAGACGAAAGACAAAAAACGTCACGGCTTCAGTCATCATCAAGCGCAGCCCCAATAAAATGCGAACAAGTGCCGGCGTATTGACCGTTATGGTCTGCCAGAGTATCAAATAACTCCGGTCGTAGGAAGCTAGGAATGCGACAAGGCCGTCGTAGTTGTTGTGATTTGATTCTCACGTCGAGTTTGATTATCGGCTGCTGAGTATTTGCAGGACGCGGATTTCCTGCGAAAGCGTTTACCGAGGAAGTTCATGCGCTGGAGGCTTTTCGTACACTAGCGTATCGTGATGTTTGTAAGAAATCTGACCCTTGAATTTGTTTCGTGAGATCATTTTAAGAATTTAAACCAAAAATGAAAACTATCCCAGACTCAAGTGTTATTGCATTAAAAGAAAATGTTGGCAGGGAGACTTTTACCATTGAAACCTTCGTATGGCCGAAAGAGATGTTTGCATGTCATCCATGAGGTTTATAATGTCACTCCTATTGAGATGAACGGAAAACATGAATAACAGGCTGATTCAAAACTAATATTGCCCTACAAATATTTCAACTATGGACATTCAATCCTCACATTTTCGATTCAGTTTGAGTAATGCATCTATCTCGTTTTTGTCCCGTATCCTAATCTCACAAAACGCATAGATAGGTTGGATTTCACACAAATATTATAGTAAGCTCTACCTAGGTTTCTAGTACACAAACTTTCTGCAAAAGTCTTTTACATACTAACATCCCATCCTGCATTTGGTAGCGACCACTCTAATACCAAAGTCAGTACTGGTTGGTTCTAAATTAACATGTGCTTTATCCATACTGTCCAACCATTTTCCAACTCATTTGAAGTCATGAGCTAAAAAAATTAATTAGATCCAAATCTCATATGAATCACAGTACTACCCTAATGATATAGCATAATAGACAATTCCTCAATCTGGCCTCATTCCTACAAGCAAACATACTAATATTATTTTAAGCACTCCAAACACAACTCATTCTTACCCCAAGCTTTGCAATTGCTTCTTAATTGTAAATAGTTATATGATTTTCGAGTCCTGGGTTGTGAACAGTGCTTTGATTGATGACGAAAAATTAGAAATCCCGATTTAATTCATCTCATTAACCCGGAAAAGGGGATTCGAGATTGGAAGGGTTCACAGGAATGATTTAAACAGAGTTCCACGGATGAATTGCATCAATTCGAACATGGATTTAACTCACACTCCATGTTCTTGACGGGTCATAAAAGTTTTGGGTAACACTGATATTTATATTTTTCCTTCATCCAGGTCTATATGACCTAATCAATCGGTTCAATGGAAATGAAACATTAAAAATGAGCCCCGAGAAGTTGTTAATGGTTGGCGTTCAATCACCACTATTTCATGTGGTGTGGTCCACCTGAGATTTGGATATGCCTCATTTTCAAGATCATATCCTAAAATGAGCTGGAAAAATGGACGGACGGCATGGATAAAACATATACATAATGGTGGGCCCACAAAGCTTTTTCCATCACCAACCTCGCTACTACAGGGGTCACTACCGAATCCGAGTCCAGCATACTGAGGTTTTTCATTTCTGATGAGTAGGCCCATGCCTTTGATTATCGAGACCATCAGTATGTTTGATACGAAAGTATATGCAACTCATCCACAGACCCCTAAGATCGTAAGATCGTAAGATCCTAGCCACCAACGGTGGGACCCTTTTCAGTTGGATCTGGACCGTTGATGGATGTCTCATTCTGCTATTGATCTTAAGTCATGAATCAAAAGGTTTTTTGAAGAGATTTTTCGAGTCATTATCCGTCAAGAGTAGGATGCAGCAGAACAACGGTCTGGATTACCAAACCTTGGCCCCACGTGTGTTTTGCTCTGATCAAGAGGAGGAAAACCATGCCAGTGAACTCGCTCGAGTCACTCATACGGTAGTGAACTCTCCTGGCACGTGGCAATAAGGTAGACATGCGTGAAATTGGTTCCGCTCATCAAGTCAACCCCCCTCGAAAGTCAGGCAGATGTAACCATCAGGTGGGCTACACGAGTAAATATATGTGGACCAACGGTCATTTTCTCTTCACCGTTTATTTGTTTTGTAAACATGCACCCCACCTGATAAATCATGTGGGCCTGATTTCTTAGACAACACGTCTAAACAGCGGCACGACTTGATGAATGGATCAGATATTGCACACGTATACCTCGTAACCACGTGTGCCGCGAGTTCGCTTGCAAATGCACTGATCATCAGGAACCGGGGACTCCGATCTAGCCGCTGGATTATTAATCGGAGTTGGTAGCTTAATACCTGGGGAGCAGATTAGGTGAGACCCACACCTGATCCATATCCCAGGCGGTAGACTGAGTGGAAGATATTCCGTTCCAATACCGAGGTCTTCCCTACTGGGGTGGCTAGCAGTGAAGTGTGAACTAACAGCAGGTGCACTAACATAGCTAACCGCAAAAACCAAATAATAATAATAATAATAATAATAATAATAATAATAATAATAATAATAGTAGCAGTAGTAGGTGAGACCCTGTACTCACCCAAGCCGGTGATAAGGGCCCCACCTTATGTATAAAAAAGCAGATCTAATTATGAGGTGAACCATACATAGGAAACAGTCGTGATTGACAAGTTGATATCTGCTTCCCATCATCCAAGCTTACGGGACGCCGAGTAGATGCTTGCAGGTTGACGAACGAGACTATCTACTGAAGTGACGTCATTAGCTTATGTGCTCCTGTGCATGTGGTGTATCCATTGCATCCATTCATTTGGAGATATTACTTTAAGGCATCAACTAGGCATATTCAAATATTTAGCGGACCATCACAAAAAACAGCCGGAAGATCAATGCCCACCATTGAAGCCTTCCTAGGGCTTACCATGATGTTTTTTCGAATCCAATCTATTCAAAAGTTAATAAAGACATTAAAGAAGGGAAACACAACTATCAACTTGGTTGAAAACTTTTATAACATGTAAACGTCTTTTTTATGCTGGTGTCACTTCCTATTATTTTCTTTGTTAGAGTCCACTGGAGCTTTGGATATGATTCATTATGTGGATCTTATCATAAAATGATCTTTCTATATGAATGGACGGCGTGGATACAAAACATACATCATGGTGAGGCTCACAAAACTAAGTGACATCACTTTAGCAGCGGTCTCACTATTCAACTTGTCAGTAGCCAATCCGTGCCCAACCTTACGTGACATTATTAATACAATGCATGGCAAACAACACAACAGTAAACATTAAGGTACACTGATAAATTTTTTATGGTACAAAGTTCAATCTCCGTTGTTTCCCACCTAGTAATTCAATCAACTTTATTATGGGGTACGCTCTAAAGTGGAATGGAAAAACAGATGGATGACTGGATGTATAAAACATGCATCAATTTGGGCACGTTTGTGCAATTCAATTAAACACAATGCCACATGTGTTTACAAGGGCTTTTATTTGATTTGCATATGCCAATCAAATAATGTGGTCAAGCCAATGTTACACTTGACTTGATTTGATTGAACCATAGTGTCCTCTTAAAACAAAATTTGAAGACTCGGCTACCCTCTCAAGCACGCACTGAGCAATTTGTAGAATAGTAGGGGTTAGTTCTTCTGATTGGATTCTTTTTGCCTATGCATGTATTAAGTACTTGTCATTTCATTAACAATTGCAGCTAATATATTTCTTAATGAACCAAAGAAGAACAAATTAAAAATAAAAATAATGCTAATTTTATTGGTGTATAATTGATGCTCAGTATAATTGATATAGAAATAAATAAACCAGAGAAGAAAAATAAAAACAAGAGAATTAAGGTTCAATATTTCAAGTAAGGACTTAATTAATAGTATTCAATGACAAAGGGTTATGAAGATTTATACTACTCCAAAGCATTTGTAGTGATGGCGTTGAACAATAATGATATAACCTTTGCAATATAGTTGGATATAAGCAGAGAGATGAAAACTAAGCTAAGATAAAATAAATACATTACTATGATGGGTAGACTGATTGTGTTTGGCATAAGTCTGGAGCTTTTTATCGCATTATCCTTTTATAGCTTTGTGAGGCAGCAAAACCCTAGTTGGGTTTCCTTTTCGATATAGGATTCTTAGCAGCCGTGATATTCAATTGCTTTCCAATTATTCCTTCCCAACTTAAAGGTCTTTGAATGTTAGAGACTGTTTTCAAATCTCTTACCAGCATGTTCTGGAAATCCGTGAATCTTATAAGATCGGTCTCTTTGTATCTAAATCAAGACCTAATCCAATCCAATCCATTGATTCCAATCCGCTTAGATGTTAATCTAATTCTCGAATCTTTGTAATCGTCGCGAAAACTTTGATTGTCTTTAGAAAAATCTTCCATTTTGGAAGGATTGTGTAAGACGACCTTACCGATAATTTTCGAATATGTGATAAGATCCTTATCTCATTAAGTATTTTATAAACATGTCGAGTATGATGCCTTAATCACATGCGCCATACAAAGTAGGGCTGCATGCCATTTGCCACTTTATCCTTCCAGAGACATGTGTACAATTATGTGTATCATTACTTTTGACAAGTGATGTGTCATTATTAAGCTCATGGTGCTGACACATAGTGATTTCTTATTGGTCCACATAGGTGTCACGCCCCGAAATGTGAACCTAATAGAAATGCACGTGGGCGAGTTCCCACATGCCTGTGTAATCCAATTAACATTCATTCATGATTGTAACGCCCCGAAAATCAACACCCAAGTACAAAGATTTTGATCCCGAGTTCTCGGATGTTAACCTAATGAGAATGCACGTATGTCCTCATTCAGATTTAAATTCATTTCACACACAAATAATCAGAGTTGCGCAATTTGAATTAGCAGATCCAAAGCGAGGTAGAGATAACAATAGATTCAAAAATATACGGTTAAGAGTTAAAAGTATAATTCTAATTGTGATGATTGCCCAAAATGAGATTATACAAATCACAATCCACAATATACATACCTAAGACGGTTAAAGTGTAAAGCCTTTAGTTTATACCCAATACTCCAAAACATAACGACGTTAGCACAACCCGATATAAGTTTACCTATCTGAGGTCTCGCTAGTACCTGCATCAATGATACACCTGGTTGGTGTTTTAAAACACCGTCCTAGGTGGGAGTGAGTGTAAGACCCGTATCTTGGTCCGTACCTTTTCATACGCTTCCGCGGTCTTACCGGTCGAATTCCGGCGACCTTCGACCCTTAATCGATATCGACACGCGACCCTGATTTATATGCCGATAACCCGAGTCGACTCAACCCGAAACCAATACCATAGCGACTGCGCCGTCGTTGCGGTTCTGATGCCACGACTCGCACGCCGAGGCGATACCCTGATCAAGAGATGTGGGCCAACGTTCGGTGCGAGAAAACGTCGCGCGTTGTGAAAACCAAGGAAATCTCTACGATGTGTCACATCAGTCACATCAATCCCATCAATCAATCACCCATCAATCCATCACATGTCAAGTACACATTACTTTATTCCATTTTCCCAAGCAACCACAAAAGTCTCTCAAACCCATACCTCTCTTACACAAAAAGCCACCAAAGTCTTCACCATTCATATCTCTCTTACACAAAAGCCTCAAAAGTCAAAGATTTCTTACACCCCCATCACTCACCACATTCATTCATCACTCTCTCTCTCTCCCTTTACGTCACTCTCTCTCTTTCTCTCTTTCTCATTTCAAAATTTCTAAGCAACAAAAATTTTCAAGAGCCCCCACGTATGGAAATTTTTAAGAATTTCTACACTCCAAGTGGCCCACCTTCCTACCCCATCATCTCCCATCTCAACCCTCCATTCTTCATCTTAACCATTGAAGTTGAAGCTACGGTGCCAAGGAACCTCTAGGAGCAAGAAGATCGGACGGTGGGTACCTCTATAGGGTAGTTTTTCTTATTTTTATGGTGGACCAAGTGAGGCCCACCGATCAATGGTGTGGATCTCACTTGGGACCCTTATTTGTGGCTAATGGACCACTTGGATCATCATGATCATTCTATGATAGGGCCATTCTCCATTGACCCCATCATGATGTTTATTTTCTTTAGAAAGGTCATCTAGACCATTCATATTGGTGGAAAAATGATCCCCACCCTTGATCTTTAGTTTTGATGGTCACAGCAGCGTCGACCACAGCAGCAGAGGCGCACAGGTCGCCCAGCTTTTCGAGCACCATCAGCACCAGCAGCACCTCCACCATCACCTCAGAGGCAGTTCACCGGCACTTGCTTCAGGTGCGGTGCGACGGGACACCGTTCATGGGAGTGTCCCAGCCCCCAGCAGCAGCAGAGAGGCCCGCAGCAGCAAAGACCTCCACCGCAGCAGCAGAGACCCCCACAGCAGCAGCGACAACAGCCTCCACCACCGAGGCCACCTCAGCAGCAGCATCAGCATCAGCACCAACCTCAGAGGCCGCAGCAGCAGAGGCAGCAGTTTCGACTGCCTCAACGACCCCATCAGCAGCTGCAGCACGTTCAGAGGGGACAAACACCTCCCCAGCCGGCTCAGGCTAGGTTTTATGTAGCTCAGTAGGACCCACAGTCTTCTGGAGGAGTTGTTGAGGGTATACTTCTAGTTTCTGCATGCATTGCACGAGTGTTGTTTGATTCTGGTGCATCGCATTCTTTTGTAGCCGAGAGCTTCTGTCGATCAGCTGGCTTACCATTGGAGTCTGCTGATGAGAGCCTATCAGTATCGACTCCCTTGGGGAGGATTGCAGCGTTGGGACGATTTTGCTCGTCTTACCTCGTTCTAGTTGGGGATACCTTCTTGCCTGCTGATTTGTTTATTTTGCCGATGTCCGAGTTAGACGTCATCTTGGGCATGGATTGGCTCGCCGAGTATTATGCCATATTGGACTGCGCCGCGAGGACCGTCACGTTCTGTGTACCCGGCGTGCCACAGTTTCAGTTTGTTGCAGAGGCTAGAGGAGAGCAGTTGTCTTGTTTGATGTCCTGCGCCATAGAGGAGCCTATTACCGTTTGCATCGACCATTTGCCCATAGTATGCGATTTTCTCGATGTGTTCCAGGAGATTCCGGGATTACCGCCTCGCCGACTCACCGAGTTCCAGATTGATCTCGTGCCCGGTACCGCGCATATTTCGAAGGCCCCGTATCGTATGGCACCGTTGGAGTTACGGGAACTGCAGAAGCAGTTGGACGTGTTGCGAGAGTTGGGTTTTATTCGTCCGAGCAGTTCGCTGTGGGGAGCGCCAGTACTCTTCGTGAAGAAGAAGGACGGCTCGTTGAGGCTCTACGTTGACTATCGCGAGCTCAACAAAGTCACAATCAAGAATAAGTACCCGCTCCCTAGGATTGATGATTTGTTCGACCAGCCGCAGGGTGCACAGTTCTTTTCGAAGATTGACCTGCGTTCCGGTTATCATCAGATTCGGGTCTGAGAGGAGGACATTCCGAAAACGGCATTCAGGACGCGTTATGGTCATTTTGAGTTTCAGGTCATGTCCTTCGGACTGACCAATGCACCAGCGGTCCTCATGCAGCTGATGAACGAGGTTTTTCACCCATATCTGGATCAGTTTGTTGCAGTCTTCATCGACGACATTCTGATCTACTCGAGGACCCGTGAGGAGCACGAGCAGTATTTAGAGATTACCTTGCAGACCCTCCGCACACACCAGCTGTATGCGAAGATGGAGAAGTGCGAGTTCTGGCAGGAGGAGGTGAAGTTTCTCGGTCACGTGGTGACGAGGGAGGGTGTTGCAGTGGACCCCTCGAAGGTCGAGGCAGTGCGTCAGTGGGGCCAGCCCACGACTGCGACAGAGATCCGTAGTTTTCTTGGTTTGGCGGGCTATTACCGACGTTTCATCGAAGGTTTTTCTCGTATTGCTGCCCCGCTGACCAGGTTGACTCGGAAGGGCGCAGAGTTTATTTGGAGTGACGCATGCGAACGAGCATTTATGGAGTTGAAGGACCGTCTGATGTCCGCTCCTGTCCTCACTCTTCCCTCTGGGAGTGACGGCTTTATTGTATTCACTGATGCCTCGAATATCGGTTTGGGTGCTGTCCTGATGCAGCACGGGAGACCAGTGGCCTTTGCGTCTCGTCAGCTCAAGATCCATGAGCTGAACTATCCTACACATGATCTGGAGCTGGCTGCAGTTGTCTTCGCACTGAAGGTGTGGAGGCACTATCTTTATGGGGTCAGGTTCGAGCTCTTCTTTGATCACAAGAGCTTGAAGTACCTCTTCTCACAGTCTGAGTTGAATATGAGACAGAGACGCTGGATGGAGCTCCTGAAAGACTATGATTTTGACCTCCAGTACCACCCGGGTAAGGCGAACGTGGCGGCAGATGCCCTCAGCCACGAGGCTTAGTGGCGCACATGATGATTTAGGAGTGGCGGATGCTTGAGGATATTGCTGCGTATGATTTTGAGTTCGGCCTATAGTCTTCTATTGTACAGTTATCGAGCCTGTCGATTCAACCCTCTCTTGTCGCTAGGGTGATCGAGGCTCAGCAGGCTGATGAGTCGTTGCAGAGTTATATGGCTAAGGCGGCATCTGAGGGCCAGGCAGATTGGCAGATCGGTACAGACAGTGGACTTCGCTTCAGAGGCCGATTATGTGTCCCGGATATTTCAGAGTTGCGCAGAGATCATATGACCGAGGCACATCGATCGCTGTTTTCTATCCACCCGAGCTCGACAAAGATGTACCGTGACATGAGGCGACAGTATTTTTGGGTGGGGATGAAGCGTCAGATCGCCAGTTTTGTGGCCGAGTGTGACACGTGCGAGCGTGTCAAGGCCGATCATCAAAGACCTCCTAGTCTATTGCAGCCGTTGAGCTTCCCGATGTGGAATTGGGAGCACGTGTCGACTGATTTCATTATGGGATTGCCAAGGACTCAGCGCGGTCATGACGCCATTTGGGTTATTGTGGATCATCTGACGAAGTCGGCACATTTTCTTGCGATGCGTGCGACTTGGTCTATGGACCGGCTTGCGAGATTATTCATCGAGGAGATTGTGAGACTGCATGGCGTTCCAGTCTCGATCGTTTCTGACCGAGACTCGAGGTTCACGTTTCAGTTTTGGGGGAGCTTCCAGCGTGCGATGGGGACTGATTTGTAGCTAAGCACCGCGTACCATCCGCAGACCGATGGCCAGACCGAGAGGGTCAATCAGATACTTGAGGATATGCTTCGGGCCTGCGCGATTGACTTCGGGGGTAGCTGGGATGAGCATCTGCGATTAGCTGAGTTCGCATGCAATAACAGCTATCATGCGACTATCGGCATGACACCTTTCGAGGCACTATATGGCAGACCATGCAGATCACCGAGTTGTTGGACCGAGGTTGGAGAGCGCTGTCTCCTAGGTCCCGAGCTTGTGCAGGAGACTTCAGATGCTATAGATATCATCAGGTAGAGGATGCGTACAGCTCAGAGCCGACAGAAGAGTTCTTCTGATCGTCGGCGTCGTCCCTTGGAGTTTGATGTAGGGGACCATGTGTATCTCAAGGTCTCGCCCATGAAGGGCGTAGTTCAATTTGGAGCGAAGGGCAAGCTTGCCCAAGATTCATAGGACCTTTTAAGATCACTGGGCGCGTTGGCGTCGTAGCCTATCGGCTTGCCTTGCCATCTCAATTGTCCAGCGTCCACGACGTTTTCCACGTCTCCATGTTGAGGAAGTGTGGGTCAGACATAGTTCCTGTTATTGATTGGCAGCAGTTGGAGGTTCGTGAGGACGCTTCTTACATTGAGTAGCCAGTTCGTATCCTTGATCGGAAGGAGCAGGTCCTCAGAACCAAGGTCATTCCGTTGGTGAAGGTGCAGTGGGGTCACCATTCTGTAAAGGAGGCTTCGTGGGAGCGTGAGGCTGAGATTCGAGAGCGTTATCCTCATCTCTTTGATGGTTGATCATGTGATGTATTTTTTATGCTATCTCCAATTTTATATGATGACGTTATATTTCTTATTCTTCGCGAGTTATGCCTAGTTGTGATGATTGTATAAATTTTGAGGATGAAATTTTTATGAGGAGGGGAGAGCTGTAAGACCCGTATCTTGGTCCGTACCTTTTCGTACACTTCCGCGGTCTTATCGGTCGAATTTCGGCGACCTTCGACCCATAATCGATATCGACGCGCGACCCTAATTCATATGCCGACAACCCGTGTCGACTCAACCCTAGACCAATACCATAGCGACTGCGCCGTCATTGCGGTTCCGATGCCGCGACTCGCGCGCCGAGGCGATACTCTGATCAAGAGATGTGGGCCAACGTTCGTTGTGAGAAAACGCCGCGCGTTGCGAAAACCAAGAGAATATCTACGATGTGTCACATCAATCATATCAATCCCATCAATCAATCACCCATCAATCCATCACATGTCAAGTACACATCACTTTATTCCATTTTCTCAAGCAACCACAAAAGTCTCCCAAACTCATACCTCTCTTACACAAAAAGCCACCAAAGTCTTCACCACTCATACCTCTCTTGCACAAAAGCCTCAAAAGTCAAAGATTTCTTACACCCCCATCACTCACCACATCCATCCATCACTCTCTCTCTCCCCCTTTACATCACTCTCTCTCTTTCTCTCTTTCTCATTTCAAAATTTCCAAGCAACAAAAATTTCCAAGAGCCCCCACATATGGAAATTTTCAAGAATTTCTACACTCCAAGTGGCCCACCTTCCTACCCCATCATCTCTCATCTCAACCCTCCATTCTTCATCTTAACCATTGAAGTTGAAGCTAAGGTGCCAAGGAACCTCTAGGAGCAAGAAGATCAGACGATGGGTGCCTCTATAGGGTAGTTTTTCTGATTTTTATGGTGGACCAAGTGAGACCCACCTATCAATGGTGTGGATCTCACTTGGGACCCTTATTTGTGGCCGATGGACCACTTGGTTCATCATGATCATTCCATGATGGGCCCATTCTCCATGGACCCCAACATGATGTTTATTTTCTTTAGAAAGGTCATCTAGACCATCCATATTTGTGGGGAAAGGATCCTCACCGTTGATCTTTAGTTTTGATGGTCACATGTGCAAAATGACCCACTTGATGTATGATTTCACGTATGGGAGGGCCCATAATGACGGGGTCCCTCCATCACAAGCAGTGTCCCACTCTCCATATCTCTCTCTCTCTTTTATTGCTCGATTGTGGCCCACTTGAATGGATCCCACCTTGATGCAATTATTTTTATTCAAGTGGGGCCCACCTTAGATGTTGAATCCATGTCACTCATCAGTGGTGGCCCACTTCATCAGGGCCCACCATTCAAAAAAAAAATATTAATAGACGCTGGACATTTTCAAAGGAAAGAAGAAAAAGGAAAGAAGGAAAGAAGAGTTTTTGGGTGGTCTCCAGTGTAGGCCCCACCTTGATGTATATGTTCGATCCAAGCCGTCCATCCCCTTACCCACATCGATTTAACCGTCAAGTAAAAGAATGGGACTGATCTGAATATCTTGTGGGCCATAGCATGGGAAACATTGACGGTTACCATTGAGAATTTTTCTAGTGTTTCTAGGCATCAAAAAAATTCGAACTTCGGACTCTTTTTGTCTGTTGCGAGCTGTAGAACGCTATGGCTAGAGTGGATTTCCAGGAAGCGGGCCCCACACGTGATTTTTGGCAAAGATAGAAATTCAAGGAGAGAGAGAAAGATAAGGCAGCAGGGTGGCTGCTTGCGTCAGGTGCTGGCAGCGCCTGCGCGGCTGCCAGGCGAGCGGGCGGGCGGACGCCGTGGACCCACGGCCACCAGCCGTGGGCCTCACCTTGATGTTTATATGCCATTGAAACCGTTCATCGGATGGGCCACCCTCTAAAGTGGCCCCCCTTCAAGAATGGGACAGATCCAAAACTCAGGTGGCCCACACCACGTGAAACAGTAGAATTGAGTGTTTGCCATTGAAAATTTTCCTGGGGCCAACAGAAGTTTTGAATCAAGCTGAAATTTATGATGTTCGTTCATCCAGGTCCGAGTGACCTTATCAATGGGTTGGATGCCAAATAAACATTACGGGGTGGGCCCCACATGGATGTATGTGCCAAGTCCACCGTCCAGCGGACGGTGGCACCCACTGCGGTGGCACCCCCCTTTGCATGTGTGCCTCCACCGTCCAGCGGACGGTGGGGCCCTGTGTAATGTATGTGTTTTTATTCGCACTGTCCACTGGACAGTGGGACCCACCATGATGCATGTAATGCATCCAAACCGTCCATCCACTTGGTGAGATCATTTTAATGCATGGGTTATTAGATGGGTGGGCCACTCATATGGGTTTGGCCCATTTGGTTTGTAACAGGCCTATGGGCTAGGCCCATTTGAATTTCAAAAGGGCTATGGGCTAGGCCCATTGGATCCACTTAAGGCCTAAGATCTTAGGCCCATTTGATGTGTTGCAAATCCATGGGACTAGGCCCATTTGATGTGTTGCAAATCCATGGGACTAGGCCCATTTGATGTACTTCAAGGCCCATGTAATTGGACCTTTTTATTGAAATTTTAAAAGCCCATGGAAGTAGGCCATTTGATATATTGTAAGGCCCATAGGACTAAATCCATTTGATTATAAAAGGGTCCATGGGATTAGGCCCACTTTGATATGCATGCAAGCTCATGGATTAGGCCCATTTGAATTGTTTAAGGCCTAGGGATTTAGGCCCATTCGACTCATATAAGGCCTATGGGTTGAGGCCCATTTGATATACATTTGGGGCCCAATTGGTGTGGCCCATTGGTCATATATTAGACTCATGAGACTACGCTCATTTGATGCAATCCAAGGCCCACGGGTTTGACCCATTGCAATGCACATAAGACCCATTGGTGTGGCCCATTTATGTGGCCCATCTGATGAATAAAAGGCCCATAGGATAAGGCCCATTTGATATATATGTAAGGTCCAATGGGGACAACCTACGGTCCATTGCAATGTGTTAATCCATTACAAACTAAGTATTGATGTTTACAAAGATCGTGCTTGAGAGCAATGTTGGTTTGACGTCCACATTGCGAGTGTAATGTTGGTTGGATGTCCACATTACGACTCTCCTTAAGGCCCATTACTGGGTCGTACTTATCGTGTATAGGCCATCCAGGTCCATCTGCATTGTAAGATAGTTCATTTTATTATAACATGTTTAGTACAGTTCCATGACTCATGATCATACGCATCATATGTATGCTTGACGTGAGAGTTGTCTGATCATAGCATTTACCTTCGGGCAGGTTGTTTATGGGCTCCCGGTTAGGCGGTGTTGCCCTACATGAGCGCACGATATGCGCAGGATTTGTTGCATGACTGAATAGCGTGAATCATGCATTTCACATTTGTGTGACATGGTTATTATTACGCCCTAGCTACATTAGGGCCGTAGCCTCTACAGACGCATCGTGGTTGGCAGGATTGGATACCGAAAATCTTATTCTACATGGGGTGCTATTGATATCCCTGGGTGAAAGTCCTTAAACCCTTATGGTACCAAGAGGTTACTCCAACGTCTAGACCGAGTGGATAGATGAGCGCTGAGTGCCGAATACCAGTTGGCTGCGCTCTCCACTATGTCGTGGTCGGTTGGAAGGGGGTGCGGCCTTACCCGCCTAAGAGTAGGGGGCAATGCTAGGCTGAGTTTGACCAGCTTGAGGAATGGGTTCGCTATCGACGAGTCGCGCCCGATATTAGCAGACGGATAGTGTGGTCTCTTCCACTTACCTTATTGCGCGTGATGTGGCGGCAATCTGGTTTAGAGTGTACTAGACCCCGGTGATATCCCATATTTTGAGCTGTATTGATGTATGGACATAGATGAGGATCTGTATGCTTAAGTTGCATTGTACATCGCATGACCTTGGGATGGCTGATACCATTCATGTCTTACATCGCATAAGCCTTGGTACGGCTCATGATATTATGTTTCCATCCGCATATTCCGCATTGCCCGACATTGCATGTTCATATTAATACCTTGCGCACACACTTTCACCACCCTCTAAGCTTTCTGTAAGCTTATGCACGACCGTTGCGTGCAGGTGACGTTAGTTCGCAGCAGCGCTGAGGCAGGAGCATGTTGCAGAGCATTTTGGAGTTTTTGCTCTTTACCATTGTATTTCCCTTTATGCTCATTATACTTGTAAAGTTTTTTATTATAGTGGAAATGTAATGGAGTACTTGGTTGTTGTTTGTGGGTTATACCTTTGGTTATGCTTATTACGAATCAAACTGACATTTAAAATCCTCCTTGTAGCATCCCAGGATCGGAACCTGGCGAATGAGAGTTAGGAGCCAAGAATGGGGTTCTACGGAGGCTGTCGGCGCCGGATTCAGTGATCGAAAATTTTGTGAGCCCAGTTTCCGAGTTTGGGGCGTGACAGTAAGTAACTAACTTAGTGGTTCCATTAGTTTTAAGTTACACATGTTATTGACAGAATCAGCGCAGTTAATGATAAATAAAAAACAAACAGTTCTTAAATACTCTTTTTAAATGTGCATATGAAGATATGATATAATGCATACCCTTTCCAAACAATACTCCCTTACACGTGACTTCAACCACCAGTTTCGCAAATGACAATACTTCCTCATCACGCGACAACCACGCCTGTTCGCCTCATTCTAAGCTAATCCAATGTGATAAATGGTCATGTTAGCTGAGTGATTATTAAGTTCAATTCATCCAGCATATTGACAAAGCTAGGATACCGACGTTATATCACGTGTCCTTATCCGGATCACGTGACTCGTTGCTACACATAATGACTCCTTACCAGTGTCCTTGATCTAAATTCATATATCACTCATTTATATCACAAATCAATAATTTCAAAGATACGAAATGATACCTAAATGTATGAAGATCAACCCGATATGGATCGTCACCCAAACCGAGTATGATCACTCAGTTCCGAGTTGCGCGCTTGTTACATAAAATTAAAAAATACATAAAGGAAAGAGCTTGTCACCCAATTCCATTCACGCCCAGGTCGTTCAAATGATACTCTGGCATGGAACCATTGGCCGGGTAATTTGATGAGGGCCGTTCAAACAATGGTTTATCATCTCCATCAGTGCTCACTGGTCACTATAGAGAGACTAGTCACCCCAGCATAAGCCGACAGCTCAGACACGGTATCTCATGCCACCATGCCCGACTCATGAGTCTTAGTTGCTCACTGGTCACTACAGGGAGACTCGTCACCCTAGCATAAGCCGATAGCTTGGACACGGTGTTCTATACCACCATGCCCTGCTCATGAATCTTAGTGAGATCGTATCGCACTAACTGTTATGAATGGACACATCCATTGGGAACAGGGTATCCTAAATTCTATATAGTCACATCATACATTGTGAACAAGCATAATCAATCGGTTAGTGGACTAATTTGATTAACCTGAGAGAACCACGATATAACCGGCGTTGGGTGCAAACAGCCCGTGTAGTCCAGCTACAGTCGATTATCCACGTTTAACCCGGATCGACTGAACAAGCCTAGGGTGGCCGCCTTAATTTAGGCCACCTCTTGATTTGGATGATTTACTGAATGACCTAACATCTTAATAATCTTAAATGTTTATACGGACTAAACTTTATATCAACAATTATAACGTAAATTTCACTATGCAACCATTTACGCATTTCATCGAAGACATGATCATCCATAGGGAATTACATTCACTAAAGCATCAAATCAAACATGTATGCATGCATAAAGTAATATGATCACTTAAGCAATAAATCAAGTATATGAACATTGACAAATCAACACATTCTACCACTTAGACATGTCATCGAATATGTGAGCATCCATATCCAACCAATAACATATAATACAATCAAACATGTAATATGAACATACTAGTTATTACAACTCATTTAACACAAGACATCATTAACTGAGACCCTTAAGGGTCGATAAATGGAAACTTAAAAATAATGGTCCGCACCTTTAAGAAGGAATCTTCGATTTTGAACTCTTAGGGTTATAGATTTGAAAAAAATTACAAATTCTTATACATATACCAAGAATATGAGATTAATACAATTCATCATAGAAAAATCTAGATTGGGAAGTAGGTTTGTTTCTTAACTTCAAATCGTAAATGGGGTGGATTCGGTGGAGAAAAATAATTGATGTTAGGGCTTTGATTGAAGGAAACCGATGAAGGGAAGCATTAAAGCCTCCCCACTCCTACTCTCACTCTTCTTCTCTTCTTCTTTCTCTTTCTCTCTTTTTTTCTCTCCTTTGAAGAATGTAAATTCGTATGGAGAGATGAAGTGCCCAAATGAAGCCCTTATATAGTTACAGAAGTTGTGCAAATGGCCTTAAGGGCTAGGTTTTTATTATAATAGCTATATAGGAGAGTTTCTAACCTCTAGAGTCCATTATCAGGTGTACATGTCGATATACACCGTATGATAGTAAGCCCAAATGATGATTTATGTATGGATATGATCGGCCCGTCATTTGGATGCACTGATCGATGGGTATGATCAAAAGTCTATTCAATGGTCATCGATAGTCGATCGGGGCCACGGCTATACAGATATGTTTAGGAAAATATCTTTAGTCGGTACTCTAACTTTGGTTGTGAATTGATAGTCCAAAAGTTACAACTTTGTGAAATAAAAAATGAACTTATTTCACTTAAATTTTATATTTTCATATAAGATATTCATACAACCTAAGCATTCGACTTACGAGTCCAAGTTAAATGATTCGAGACATGATTTTAGCTCGATGTCCCGTGATGGGTGTCAAGCCCAAAAAGACGAACATTATTCTATAGTTTCGAAATTAATGGCCCACTAATGAGTGGTCTAAAGTTTGTTCGAAAAATCAGGACATTTCTGAAATGAATTAGGTAACAAGATTTCTTATGCGTGATGATTTGGGTATGGATTAACTATGTCCATAGTTTGGTCTATTCGTAATTAGTGAAAATGGCGATTTAGTCATAATCTATCTAAACCATTGATTCGTAGGCTAAATGAATAATTGAGTCGCTTTGGTTTGCTAATTACAATTTGACCATTAGTTGTCTCAACTTTGGGTAGATCTTTAATTTAGTTGTAGTCGTCTTGATTAGTCAGTGATAGGTCTGCTAGATTTGGGTCATATATGAATAAATCACGTGGCTAAACTTGATGTTTAAGTGATCGATCGGATTCGTTGGCTTCCTATGGTTGATTAATCGGATTTGTGCGGTTCTTTACTGGTACCACCCGTGTATAAATTAACATTGAATGTTAATAGTCAGTAAGTGATAATATAAGTTAATTATATATAAAAAAATTAAGAGTTTTTGAAAATCCAAAACAATGAAAATCTAGGACGTTACAATAATCAATAATCATAATAACTTTAAATCAATAGCATCAAAAGTTAATTAGGGATAACTAAACCCATAGATATATGACTAATATTTAAAATGTACAATTTTAAAAGTGGTGTTTACTCAATTGGGGACTGCACAAGCCATAATACACATTTAGAAAAATCCAAACCACGAAGTGCACCTAGCTGGGGACTACAATTATACATGCCCAAAAAAAAAAGTGTAAAATTTTTCGCTTTCATCTAATGCTTTTAAAACATCACGTCGATAGTACAAGCCAGTTTTGCCATGCATGCCTGGTATCCTGGTGGTACCTGCATCAATAATATCATTTGTTTTCTGTTTTAAAACACTGCCCAAAGTGAAAGTGAGTAGCTAACTCAGTAGTTCTATGTTCCTAAGTTATACATATTATCAACACAACAGAAAACAATGGGGATGGAATGCCTGCCATTGAAATTTTCGTCGGGCCACAAAAGTTTCAGATCAACTTGATATTTATGTTTTCCCTTTTTCCTGGTCGGTATGACTTTATGAATATGTTAGATGAAAAATAAAATCATGGTGGGCCCTAGAAAGGTTTCGACGGTGGGCATCATTGTCACCACTAGAGTTGGGCATCGAGTCGAGTCGGATCGAATTGGGTCCAACTCGACTTAGTTCGAAATTTACATGGCCTGACTCGAACTCAATCCGATCCGGGACCGAGTCCGAGTCATTTGACTCGATAGGATCTGGACCATTGTTGGCCTGATCCGATCTGAGTCCGACTCGGTCAGGGAAACCGAGTTGGATCAGATTGCATACGATGCGGATTAGTCCTGTTTTTTATTTTATTTTTGAAAATTTAAAATGAAAATGGTGGGCTACCACTCCAAAATAATCCAAAATACAGGCTAAAATTTATATAAATGAAACCTACGTACCTACCTCATGAATGAAGATGATGAATGGTGATGATGAGTGGGCTGGGTTGCAGAGTGGTCGAATCAAGATGGCCGGGTGCGGTTCTCGTTCGGGTAGATGTAGATGAAAGAGGGAGAGATTTTAGGGATGAATGGTGATTATGACTAATAACTGGGCCGGGATGCTGAGTGGAGTGGTTGGATCAAGATAACTGCTCATTCGGGTAGAGAAAGAGAGGGAGGGATTTTAAGGATTTTGGGGATTTTAGGGATTTAGGGTTCATCGCTGGTGCGGGTGTGGGTGGGTAGGGTAAAATGTAAAAGAGTAAAATATACACACACACACACACACGCATTAATAGACCTGATCCGGATCCAATCAGATTGGATCGGTCTGGATTGACATCGATCCGAACTCTATCTGATGAACGGTCGGATCTAATTGGGCCAACTTGATCTGACCCGATCCTGGCCTTTGAGTCGAATCTGTCAGATCGGTCCGGATTCTACCCAGCTCGAGTCTGATCTGGTCATAAGCACTAAGTCGGGTCTAAGTCAGCACCGAGTAGGGTCATGTGTAGTTGGTATCCACAAGGTGAAATCACAACTCAAAACCTATATTCACTTGCTAAATTGCAAGCCTCTCCATTAGATGTGAGTTATTTATTTATTTTATTTTAATGTACCAGTCAAGTTTTAAATAGAGTCAAGTCGGTACCAAGTTGGATTTCAGGTTGAGTGAAGTTGAGTTACTAGGTGGCTTGAACTTGACTCGATTTGGGTTTGGATTGGACAAAGTCAACTTGACTCAGATCAACTCTCCTAGTGGGCTCAGATCAAATCAAGTTGGATTTAAACAAGTCCGAGTAGTGGAGTTTGCCTAGTCAACTCGTGCCCAACTCTACTAGCACCTACTTGGCTCAGATCAGATCGAGTTGGATTTAACGAGTCCGAGGAGTGGAGTTTGCCTAGTCAACCCGTGCCCAACTCTACTAGCGTAGAATCCACCGGTGACCATGGGGGTGTGTAACATCCCGAAAATCGGGGGGTCGAACAAAAACCCAACTCCCGAGTTCCAAAATGTTATTTATGTAACATAGATATGTATGGTTGAATGTTGTCTGTGATAATGTATTAAACATGAGTGAGATTAAGCTAGAACAACATATCATACTCCAGAGACAGTTAAATTAACAAGCGGAAGACTGTGATAGTATGTATAACATATATAAACTGTTGTATGTCTCCAGAGTGTGAACATGTTACCAGGTTATATACATACATGTATGCTCCAAAAGTAAACCAAAAGGATATACATGAGTGCTCTCAAAATATAAAATGACAAGTGTCAAAGTATTTAATCAACCTCCCTGTAATCCCGTCAATCAGATCATGCATAAAGGAGAGATCCTCCTTATCATCATCAAGTCCAGCACCGCCTCGCAGGCCCCGCCATCATCTGCAATCACAATAGGGACTGTTGGGTGTCCGAAAACACCATCCCGTAACGTGGGAGTGAGTGATCAACTCAGTGGGATAAGAGAGCAGAGATTAGCATGTTATCAAATCAATCATGCGATAATAGTAAAGCAGTAAATCAAACAATCCTAATACCTTTGTTAATGCAATATGACATGACGTGATGTATGCCTTCACCGACGATCTCCCTCATACGACAACATCTTACGACCGCGGCATGCCACACTCCCTAGAGTGCTCCACATCTTCCAAGCACATGCAATGCTATGGTGATATGATTTTCGAGTTGTTATTAGTCCATTCAAACAGCAGGATTGGGAAACTAAGGTACTTCCCTTGTATCAATCCCAACACAGATCCTGTCTAGGGTCGTCGCTCCTAGTAATCTCATACGATGTATATTTTGTAAGTCGCTGCAAGGGCTGCCAGGGCTGTTGCACGCACTCGTTGCTTCGCTCCCCCATCACCTTATCAATCTAGGCCTACTGTACTCTACTGCTACGGAAGGGTCGTCGCCTCCCGTAGACTCAGAATACGCTCGCGGTCACTACAAAGGGCTGCCAGGGCTGTTGCTCGCACTCGTTGCACCGCTCCCCCATCACCTTATCAATGTAGGCCGACAGCAAGAATATAGTGTCCCATACCACCATAATCTGCTCACGAGTCTAGGTGCTCACTGGTCACTACGGGGAGGTTTGTGGCCCCAGCGTAGGCCGACAGCTCGACCACGGTGTCCTATACCACCATGCCCGGCTCATGAGTCTTTATGGATCAAGGTACCATGGTTAACAGGGTTTACAATGGTAAGTTCAGTACCCTAGGTTCAAGCAGTTATGACTCATGCAGGGTGAACATACAACGGCCAGTCGGGTTACTTGACGGGCTCGACTAGCACGATCGCATCGCAAGTCGAACGACATGAAGTGCGTAAAACACTTCGCGTGGCCTAACCACTGCCGCCAACTCCAACACGACTCGCGTTCATCGACGCGTCCTTCGTGGCCAAGATAAGCTAACCACGAATTCGCTCGGTTGCCGACTGCGTGGACTACGTATAGTCCCAAATACATATGAGTCCACGCCAGCGATCATGTGAAAGTATTGGAAATGAAACGCAACCATGTGAGCATGTTAACACATGTTATATCGTACAACTTAAGTAAATCATCTAACACATGCCTTTCGTACATATAATGCACTTATGCATATCGCCAACATATAGGAAATCACTTCCATCAGCATATTAATTGAGAATTCAATCTTAAACTAAATCAAAATGAAATCATCAAGCAAATGTTATAACATACAGTTTAAGCGAATTGTCAAGCACATGCATTTCATTCATATTATGAAATCATGCATATGGCTAACATGTAGGAAACCATTTACACCAGCATATTAATTGAGAAATCAACCTCAAACTAATTCATAACACCATTTAATTCAATACATACTAATACAAGCATTTATACAAACACATACACTACACACTTAAGTCTACATATAGTATGTCGACCCGAAGTGCGCAATTAGGCGAATCTCTTCGCCAAACTAATTATGCACGCATTCCTAATATCCTAATGCGACAAGAAGCCATGTTAATCACGTCAGCAAAATATGAATGAAAACAGTACTTCCTACAAATGACTAAAATGCCCTAAATCTCATATTCTTCGTTGGTTTACGAAACAGGAAACGGACAGCATGTTGTACATGTCAAACGGTGTTGCCGTCAAGAATCTACTATTAAACGACATTGAAAGCTTTGGAAACAATCAATCAAAGCGTCTAAAATCCGCACCTTTTTCCTTATACGTGAAGTGATTCGAACGGAGCGTATACGCTTCGTCTACGGCGATCAGACAACCTGATACACATGTACATCAGCTACTATTCTATTTGAATCGAAAAAATCTCCAAATCAGCAAGTGGTTAGGGTTTTCCTTACCTATAAGTGCGTTGAAATCGCCGGAAAAGTGATTGGAGTGCGTCGCCTAAGCACGTGCAGCAGCAGCAGCAGGTGGCAGGAAAATCACTCCCACTCTCTCTCACAAACTCTCACCTTTTCTCTCTCCCAATCTAGGGCTTTTTGCAATTTCGGATGGGAGAGAGGAGTGAGGGTTTCAACCCCTTTTATAAGCTTAAAAACGCCCGAAATAGGCTCGGAAACGAAGTTTACTTAGTGCATATCCAATTCGGGGCTGTTTCGGTCCAAAAGATGCTTTCTGGTGGTCCCCTGGCCGAATGCGATCGGACTTAAGCTCATGCGTACCAGATCTAGCACGTATTAAGTTTTCAGTCCGGCAGGGTTCGCAGATCGCACGTGGCGGGCCAGTTTCAGTTCAGCGGTCACCGCACGTAAATCAGGGCTGAAAGTCTCATGATATAAAATAGAAATTTCTCCTGATCCGAGGGTGTAATCTGGATGAATTCTGACGGTCAGAACGCTCAATACTGACGCGTCAAGTCGTGTGCTTGATTTGAATTTGAAATTTCAACTATATCCCTATTCGCACTCTCTTCGGTCCGGGCTCAATGAAATAGCTTGTGATTATCGATTTGACTTGATTTTCGGAATGAGTGTCAAGTCCAGCTAGGCGGTTCTAACGGTCTAAGATAGGAGGTATCGGACTTTCGACGCGCGGTTTAGATCCAATACAAAGATTCAAAGTGGTCCAGAGAACAAACCGGTTTAGAGTTTGATCCCAGGTTATAGAGTATTATAGAGTCATTGGTTCTACTCGATTTGGGTCTTGTAGAACGTATTTAAAGTGATCAGGGACTATTTCCCAGCTACTTTAGCGTCGCGCTAGCTAACTTACACTTATTTTCCAAAGGAATTTATCCTACGTGATTTCTTTGGCTATGGAATTGGGTTCTGAGCGATTTCTCAGGTGTTTTAGTTACCCCATTGCTTAAGGACGTCTAATCCCAGATTAGCCAAAATCCAGGGTGTTACAGGCTGAGCCTCACCCAACACGGTGCAACCCTGATTGCAGGGCCCACCTTGATATATGCATTGTTGATGCCAAAATCCGGTCAGCCCTCCCTCCTCGTCGATCACCACGTATGATCCCTGCAACCTGCACCAGGAAAGCAGGCAAAGGTGACCCTGACTAAGCCGGGGGACCCTCCGATGCCTAAGTCAGGATAAGGGAATTAGGGTCTGAGTAGATAATAGAGGAGAGCTCGATTTTGCATACCTGTAGATATGACGTGATGTACTATTTATACTTGGCTGTCGAGTGGTCCGGATCCGATAATCTCGGCACGATCAGGGGGATTCCTGGATCGTGGAGATTCCCTCCGCAATCTATCGATCATGTAGCGTATCTGGCGGATTATGTGTATTTGCGAGCGAGGTTATCGGTCACGTTTGGTTATGGCAGTTTCCACGTTCGGCGAGTGGGATATGCATATCTGAACATGCGTTCGGCTTGGAACGTTCGCTCTGTTCGGACTGTATGCTCAGCTCGGAACGTCGTTCGCCTCGGAATGTAGACTAAAGCAGAGCGGCTATAGCGCAAACGATCATCCGATCGGATCATAATCCGGAGTCCGACCTCAACCAAGTCGGTTGCTCGGATGGGTAGCGTCTTGAAACAGGTTGGGAGGTCACGATTCGGCTCGGATTTGCCCTCGGAGCAGCGTTGTATTATGAGCTCAGATTTTCCATAATATGTATTATATATCTACATTGTGCATATGTTTTTCCGACTTATTTTTAGAGCATAAGCTTGACAATGAAAAACAATCGAAGTCTCAGGTGAACCACACGACACAAAATGGTGGTGATTAACTATTAAAAACTTCATGTGGGCCACGAAAGTTTTGGATCAAGCTAATACCTGCTTCTTTTTTTTCCCCTTCATCCTGGTCCCTGTGACCTTATCAACATGTAGGATGGAAAATAAATATTATGGTGGCCGTTATGGTTAGCCCTGAGAATCTTTTAACAGTAGGCGTTCAATCATCACTATTTCATCACTATTTCCTGTGGTGTGCTCCACCTGCGATTTGGATCTGCTTTATTTTTAAGCTGATGCACTGAAATGATCTGACAAAATGGATGGACTGCATGGATATAAAATACATACATCAAGGTAGGCCCCACGCTCAGGGCAGCACCGTGGTCGGTGAAGCCGGGGCCGCAACTAATCCTCTCCGGGACCTTTGGACCCAGACCCACCGCACCGGTCTAAATTTCGAACCCAGACAGCTAAGTGTCAGTTTGCGTGGACCCGATCTATTTGCTCTTTTGTGTGATTACCACATCCAACCCGTTCGTTTGAAACAAAATAAAAGAATCAGGACAATCCAAGTATCAGGTGGGCCACACCACAGCGAAAAAAAACTTACAGTTGCCCACAAACCCCATATCGAAGTGGTGCTGTAATCCATGCGGTATTTGCACGGCATCAGCCCCGTCCACCCAACTATGGTGATGAGAATTTCAAAAACCCAGGTCAATTCATTCATCAGGTGGGCCCCACCACTTGATTTTGGCGCTTTTTGGAACGTATTCCCACTGTTTTCTCGGCCGTTGGATCGGCTTATTTTTTTAGGGCGTCCGTCGGTGACCGTGTGGTGCGGCGCGCCTTTTTAACAGGTGGATGTCGGGCAAGGATTGCGTCCTGCCCCCGCCCGTCTGCAGCTGGGAACCGGCAGGAGCTTTTAGTTGCCATCGTGATGTATGGGTCTTATCCACACCGTCCATCCATTTATTTTGTATCATTTCATGGTAGAAACCCAAAAATGAGGCAGATCAAAGGTTCAAGTGGACTACAAAATGGGGATTAAACTCTTACCGTTGAAAACTTCTAGGGCACCACGGAAGTTTTGGATGGAGCTGATATTTGCATTTTCTCTTCATCCAGGTCTACGTAACTTCATGAATAGGTTGGATGGAAAATAAACATTACTTTGGGCCCTAAAAAAGTTTCAACGGTGAGAATCATTATCGCCGCTGCTTCCTGTGGTGTGGTTCATTTGAGTCTTGGATCTACCTCATTTTTGCATTATATAGTAAAATGATATGAAAAAAATGAATGGACGGTGTGGATAAGACCCATACATGACGGTGGCCACTCAAAGCTCCTGCCCGTTCCCAGCCGGAGACGAGGGGGTGACGCAATCCGCGTCCGTGGATGTCATACACGCGTGTGGGCCCCGCAACAGCGCGGGACCACTGGACCACACCTCGGTTGAAACAGTGAGGTCTGGACAAAATCTCCCCCGTCCAACCATATGCGTGGCCAATTTCAGTACAGTGATCCTAGCCGTTCGTTCATGTGTACCAGCCACGGATGTACACGGATCACTAAATTTCAGTCGGTGACCTCATGACAGCATTTGTCTATTGTAGGATTGCTTGCTATCGCAACTTGTCATCCATTTCTCATTTATGGGATCCGATGACCAATGAACGGTTCAGATCTTCTTACTAAAACGCCATGATTAAATCGCTGATGTAGACTGGCTAGATCTCATCCCATTAAACGAGTCATATAATAACATTCAATGAATTTCGGAGGGATATGTTGGACGGTCATCATTGGACGGCATTGGCTTCTTCTGCCTGATCTGGGCTTCCCTTGAAATATACTACTGCTTAGTGGGTCCCACCACCCTTCCCAGACATTCATGGTAGTGGTATTATGCCATGCTCGAGCCAAATGGTATTGTACGATGTTCACCAATCCCATGTTCAGATCATCTTGAATTTTGTTTCATGATTCATCTCCATTGAAAACTATAATCTGGACCGTTCATTTATATAACTTATATTCCACGTGTTCAATCTTTATAAGTGACTGTGTATCATCCATCATACTCTGCATAGCATCAAATTCTTTCTCATCATTTATATACACGGCAGGTTCGTTATTTTAATTGAAAAACCGGTACACAGCACCGACGTCGGTACTGTGTGATGGTGGAAAAGCTTTTTGGATCCACCATTATTTTTTCAGCTCATTGCAGGGGGTGAGTCCAAAAAAAGGGATGGATCCAATTCTAAGGTAGACCACATCTTAGGAAACTGTAGTGATTGTACGCCAACCGTTAAAATTTACTGCGGGTCACGTAAGTGTTGGATAAAGCATATACTAAGGGATCGTTTAGCACCGTAGTTTCGGGGTTACACGATAAAGTAGATTTGGGGTGACACAATAAAGTAATTATTTTAATATGGTTCAGCTTCAGTTACCTCTAAAATCTTTTCAATAGTTGCATGTATAACGTGTGTGAAACTAAACTATTAATATATAGGATACATGGCTCATTAATGATATCTCAAAATAACTAGCTTATCAATGATATCATTATAATTATTTTAATATGGTAGTTAACGCTGTCTAAACCTTATCTATGTAAATCAATGGTAAAAAAATCATTGGTTAGTGACATCATCTTATACTTGTTGCCTACTTGAGATTTAAAATTTTATCACTTTTAGATAAAGTATATATTTTATTACAATCACTATACCAAACATTACAAATTTTCATTAAGGTTGGTAAAATTCTTTGGATCAAAGGTTGATTATGAAACCAGGGTGTCAAACACAACAATAAGATTTCAAATGAAAAGGTTTCAAATCTATGGTCCCAGAGATGCCCTTGTGTTTTCCTTTCATGCACGTCTCTGTGACTTATTCAACTGGACAGATGGCAATTATTATTACAATGGGCCTGTGAAACTTTTAATGATGGGCTTTTATCCCACTGCTTTCTTTGGTGTAGTCCACAGGAGCTTTGGGTCTGCTAAATTTGTTGGCTTATACCGTAAATTGATCTTGTAATGTGGATGGACGGTCCGGATATAATATATACCTCGTTATTTGCCCACAGAACTTGGTGACGTCAACACACCAAGTGAGTCGGTGGCACCACCATGCAATCCGAAAATGGGACTGCGTGGATAAAATACGTACATCATGGTGGGCCGATGGAGCCATTCCAGCAGCACACAGCACGGATGTCGGTGCTGTGTGCTGACGTCAGTGCTGTGTGCTGCACCGCGCAATCCGAATCCCATCGTTACTCTTCTGAGCGCCCGTGGTTGGATGGCCGAAACCAACGGAAGCGGATTAGGTCCTATCCGCGTAATTTTTTCGTGGCAATTATCCTTACCATGTGGGAACAACATTGATGAATTTTTTATAAATCCACGCCGTCCATCTGTTTTTCTAGCTCTTTTTAGAACGTGATACCAAAATTTAAGCAGATCTAACTCTTCATTAAACCATAATACTGGAAAATTGGTAAATTCCCATTAAAATATTTTTGTGACCCATAACAGTTTTAGATCAAGCTTATTTTTGTATTTTCTCTCTATCCGTATTTTTTTTGAACTTATCAATGGGTTGGATGGAAAATAAAAATTACGGTGGGCCCTAGGAAGTTCTTAACGGTGGACGTTCAATCAACAATGTTTCCTGTTGTGTGGTCCACCTGAGATTTAAATCTACTTATTTTTTGGGATTTCGTACTGAAATTTTCTGGAAAAATAGATGGACTTCGTGGATTATAAATAATCAATGTGGGCCCCACCAAAGGGATAACACGCTTACCGAATAACACCTCATCAAGCGCCCAAAAGAAAAAAAGTGTAAAAGAAAAATGAAAAAAGAAAAGAAGAAAAGGAAGTTCATGTACGACCGCTCACCACATTTAAAAATTCTCCGCCCGACTCGCATTTTCTTCTTTGCTTCGTCTCCTTCTCATAGATCCTCTCTCTGCAAAAGAAAAATTTCTAGGGTTTCTTTTAACCACAGAATCCTCCATGAGAACCAGCTACCTGAGTTGAATCGGAAGAATCGGCGACTCAGTTGGGCTGGGGAAGAAGAAGAGAAACGGAGGAGATTGGGTAGAGGTTTCATTCGATATGGAAAGGCACTGAAATCTAGGGTTTTTGAGGGCCCCTCCAGTTTGGGAAAAAGGAGGGCCCGAGAGAGATATATACACAGAGAGATTGGTGTATAGACCCTGATAGAGGGGGAGAGAGAGGAAATGAAGGACTTGCTTGGGAGCCCTGGCACGATAAGTGGGCTGCTGCTGAGGATAGGGCAGTGTCTGTTTGCAGCGGCGTCGATTGTCGCCATGGTTTCTGCTTTTGGTTTTTCGAGCTTCACTGCTTTCTGGTATATATCCTTCTTTTATTATTATTATTTTTTTATTTTATAATTTAGATAGTTATTTGATATTTCTATGCTTTTTTTTTTTTTTTCCCTTTTTTAGTCTTTGAATTTTCGGTTAAAATTAGGAGTTATAGTTGATCCATGTATGTATGTGCATCTATACTGTAGAGGGTTCGTTCCACCTATTTTGTTCTCGCATTTTCTCAACCATACATTTGGCACATGAGTACGATGATCTGAACCGTCTGTTTGTTGGGAATGACTATCGATGGTTTGAATGCCAAAAATGACAGCAATTGGACAATCCTAGCCGTTTGAAAAGTGTGGTCGCTGATTTTTGTGCAGCATTTTCTTTACATGGCTAGGATTATCTGATTATTGTGATTTTGAGCCCATGGTCCATTTATGGTGCATTGTGATGAATGAGCGGTTCAGATCATCGTGTACATCTGCCCCGCGTACAATATATATGCCTTTCTTTCTATTCATGGGAGGAGATCTAATCCACCTGGGAGAATGAAATTCTCATCCATGGCAGAAAAAATGATCAGATACTGCCCCCAACACCATGATATCATCATGTTACTGCACCGCACGTGCATACTGCCAATGCATACAGGCTGTGCAAGGCTGGTCTCATTGCGAATGTAACTGAAACCAGGATGATCCAAGCAGTAGGTGGGCCACACCATTAAAATGAATAAACAGCTGATGATCTGACCCAACATATAGGTTTAGCCGATGCCATGATTGGATCGGCCTTATTTTCGGGTTATGTGTTCTTCATGATGGGGCTAACCTTTTGCACGGATCAGATTCTCTGAACATGTGACACAATGGCAGGAAAGCATGTGAAGTATGGTTACCTTATGGTACTGGTGCCGGTAGCTGGGCATTTCTCTTCATTATACAGCTCCCTGAATGGGCCATAGACCACATTTCACATTTATTGGAGAATCATAGCCATTTAGAAAGTGTTGAATACAAATCACAAGCTGAATTTTGAATGATTTTTATACACCATGTTTTTAGACGTTTAGGATAATCCAATCATGGCAATTTTTTATTTGAATCCATTAACGGTTGGCCATCATAGAGAGATGCCACAGGTATGGTATAAACCTTGGAGGATGAAAAGGTTATGGGATCTCCGTATGTCTTCATGTGCTTGGTTATCACTTATGAAAAATGTTGTGACTGGAAGAGTTCAGTTTTAGACATGCCAATATTGCACACAAGTGACAGACCTGAGTGTTCGAGTGTATAGATGTGTGCTTGGTTATCATTCATGAAAAGTACCTAGCTTGTTGAGTTGATGTGTTCCATCACTCCTGGGGCTTTTGGCGCATTGGTTAGGTTCTTAATAATTGGTATCGGAGCCAACAATATGTCCTGTGTTCAAGTCACAGAAGGGGTGACCTGTGGAAAGGGCAACCTGGACTAGAGTGAAAGTTGCCATAACGTGGAAAGGACTAGTTGGACAACTAGAGTGCAGCCGCCAAGTGGAAAGGGTTACCCAGATAACCAGTGTAGCCACCATGCTCTGGAAAGGGCTACCTGGAAAAGAGGCAAGAGTGCCTCCATAGAGTGGGGGTTGCCGCGGATGTCAGCTGTGAAGTGTCGTGGAATATTACGATCCCAACTTTCTAAAGAGCCTAGCTCGATGCGTTCCATCAGTCCTGGGGCTTTTGGTGTATTGGTTAGATTCTTAACAAAATCATTGTGGTGTTTCATCCCTCGAGTGGGCCACGGTGACAAAATAGAGAGATGTCTATAATTATTTCTTTTGCCATCCATTTGTTTTGTACATTGTGGCATGCCTAGAGAGTGAAACAACCTGATTTTTAGGCCAAAAGATACGAAACGCCTTGGCCTGCCTGATTGAAAGCTTGGGTTTTGCATACTGGTGACATTAGTGAAACGTGTGCTTGCATGTGGTTGGGCAGGGTTCCAAATGCAAAATCATTGTTCATATGTTTTTTTATTTTTTATTTTTATAAAGGTAACGAAAGATATATTCATAGAAAGCAAAGTACAAGAGAGGGACAGATCTCCCGCTGAGATAGCGGGGGAAATCGACCACTGAGACTGGAAACAAAAGCAAAAACAATCCTATTGGTTGGGAAAAACATAACCCCAATCTGCTAAAAAGTGCTGAACTCTCTGAACTGTGGAATCCGAAGATTTAGAAATCCCGGTAAAACATCTCCCATTTCTTTCTTCCCAAACCACCCACCAAACTGCCAGCAGACTCATCCTCCACATCATATGTTATGTACTACTTCTCAGATCTGGGTCCTGAGGAATTCCTATGATCTTACCTCCAGCTGGGCATCATCTACTCATGCATGGAGTGATTGCTTGGCGCAGCTGAGTAACATCGCGCCCCCCCCCCCCCCCCCCCTGCAAAAAAAAAAAAAAAAACCCCTGAAACTTAAAACCTTGGCCCCAATTTCGAGTAACCATCTATTTTCTTCTAATCAGATGCTCTCTGCTGCTTAACAATTCTGAAAATGATAGTAGTTTTGTTCTTTCTGAACTTTTCTAATGGCTCATTGTGCAGATATTCTTTAGAATAATCTAGTTCATGAGGAATGCTGTCTTCCTTGGGCCTTAAATCTGTACAAGTGGTCTCCATGGTCTGGCAATCCAGGCTTTCGATTTGATGGGCCCCACAGTCGAGAGACATGCCCATAAATCACCTGATGGGACAAACATAAGTGGTAACCTTTCAATCAGTGGCCTACATATTCAGTGGTGAGAGGACCAAAGATTTGATGGCTAGGATCTTCTAGTTTGGGAAATTTTGGAGGCATTTTCTGTCCACAGTGGAACCCATCAGATCAATGGTCTGAATTGTGTAACCATGCTCACAACTCACACAGACTCGAGACCTGGGGGCACTTCACACTATGCATATCGTCAGTTTGACAGTGACGTAGATGTACATACTCACCAGTACATGCATTCAAGGAATTTCTTCAATCATATGCTTTTACAGTCGTCTACTTTGTGTTTCAGCTATTTGATTGCTTCAATGGGGCTGCAAGTGCTGTGGAGCTTTGGACTTGCTTGTCTTGATGTCTATGCTTTGAGGATTAAGAGAGACCTTCAAAATCCTGTCTTAGTGAGCCTTTTTGTGGTTGGAGATTGGGTAAGTAATTTTCCATTCTATACTCCATTTATTTATGCCACATGTGCTGCATACAGTTGCATTAACATGCTCTTGCAAAGCTCTGAGACCTTGTATGCCCGAGTACATTCATTTACTAAAAATTTCAGTCAAAATTAACATAATGTTTGTACATTTGTGTCTCATTTTTACCCACATTGTAGATCAGCATGCTTTTTTTTGTTTTGTTTTGTTTTGTTTTGAAACCGATTGAATTTATCATAAATGGAAGAGAAAAACAAACAGAAATACCCAGCTGTGGGTGATCCTCCCGTCACTCCACAGCCAATCCATCAAAAGAAATCAAAGGAATATTATGAATGCAAGGGGAACCCCAATAACTGCTCCCCCACAAAAGATAACCCCAAAAAAGGGGGAGAAAACAAACAACAGGCCACTAAACACTTCCAAATTTCCCAGAAAGACTGCCATCGAACACCCACAAAATTCTTGGCTAGGCAATGGCCAATTTACATCTATGGGTTTCATTGGCACCACTTTGTCCTCGAAGAGTTTTCTGTCTCTCCCTCCACACTCCCCCAAATAATTCCAAGGGATACTCTGTTGCACATGATCATTGTCCTTCAGCCTTCAAAGGGACCACAGCTCCATGTCACAAGTAAATTGCCAATGGAAACATTAAGAGACCATTCGATCTGAGCTGAGCTAGGAAAAAAGTGCCAGACTTGGACCGCCACCACACAATGGAGGGAAAGGAAGTCAACTCTTTACTGACTATTACTTGACTGAAGTTATCTCAAAGGACCACTGTTCTCATATATCTGACATTTGATATATTGTATATGTATATTTTCTACGTTTAAATGGACAAAGTAAGTGTGTGAACGTGAAGGTACAAAATTTCTGATTCTTTGTCGGTTAGGTGCATTGTAACCATTACATCATTGAATGTGATATACTTCTGAACCTGAAGATAAATTAAGGTTGGTTATATGCAATTTTCTCTGGTAGCAACAAGAAATGTTCATAGGCCCGTCTTGTTGTATTTAGTTCAATTGTTTTTATGACTCCCAGTGAACTAATTAAAGCCCAGTTGCCATCTAAAGACCGACTTTTCTTCGAAAATGTTTCTAGAAGTGTATATTTTGGTCACTTTCTAAAACCTACAACTTTGGAATGACTTGGAGTCTTTGCCACCTTAATTGTATAATTAGATAATCCTTTTATCTTCTAAAAAATGTTGAATTAGGCAGGCTGCTCCAGGGCTCACCCATGAAGACTAACGACCATTGTGTTAATCAGGGCTATGATGGGCGGGCCACATTACATGCTTGTATGGTGTGTCTAGCCCAATCAGCATCTTAATAGCAAACAATGATCACACCCAGAGAATTTCTGAATTGACTGTAAATATGTTTATATGAGGAAGACACATCTGTGATAGTGGTATCCGGCTTCTTTGACCATCCAATATGAGTTTTCCCCCTTTTGAGACATTTCCCCTTTTCCCCACTGGAGCTGAAATTGTGAACAGATGGTAGCAAGTTTCTCATGAGGCAACCGAAAGTAACCTTTTTGGTTTTGGTTGTAAAGATGATGCAAGCAGATCTCCAATCCTACATTTGGGCTCCACATGATCACACGCGTGGGCCATGATAGATTTAGTATTATTTTTGTCTTTTTTAGTTTCACGTTTCTTAAATAATTGGAATTGACCAAGATACCCCACTTATGGCTCACTGAGAAATAGCTATGAGTCGGGACATTTTGGTTCTTTGACTTTGCATTAGGTTTCTTTTGTTTCTGAAACCTATATAAGGGCTCTTTGGATGCGTATCTCCTTTTTCTTGTCATTTTTTTAGAGATTCCTTTTTCTCGTCATGTTTATGAAATGAAGGAGAATGGTTTTCCTTGAAGGTTTGTCATTTCTTTTTTCCCATAATGCCTATAGACTAGCCAGCAAGCAGAGATGCCAAATTACTGACAAGTTCTTTCCAACTGACACTCCATGCCACCCCATAAGGAACTGCCCAATGGAGTTTGGCGAAACCCAAGAGATATAAACATAGAGAAGACCGTTCCAAATGGAAGAGGCAAATGGGCAATGGATGAACAGAAATATGCCCCGCTCTTCTTTTGATATTCTTTTCCTTCTGTGGGTGGCAGCCAGCAGTTGATTGGTTTTCCTGGATAATGGAACTCTTACAGCAGCGACACTTCGCTCGAAAATGTCCATAGTTCTCTGTTTTATCTCACCATCTCTCTAGGTTTGACATTGTATCATATTGATATATAAGGCATAAAATTCACATAAGGGATGTAATGATGTCTCACCATGATCCTTCATAATTTTTTCTAGGTTGGCTAAAATCATTATTAAAAAATACAATAAGGCATTCAGCGCGGACACCAAAGCCTACCGGCGAAAACTAAATACAAAATCATAGTTGAATTAGCAAGCCTACTAACATATATGAGACATGAGAAATCGATTATCTTGTAAAGTTGGCAGAGTACACTGTATTTGGTTACAGTATTATCAATCAGGGGTTTGAGTCCCAGGAGAATCTGGATCATTGGCGCGGTCACAAAGTTTAGCCGACCCTTTTATTCCAGGTGAACTACACGGTGAAGAGTAGCGAGCATGTTTTTATTTTTTCTTCTTCCATTCTATAATCAAACAATTTGGGTTGCAACTTGTTTGGGCCAGACTGAAGCATGTCTAGGTGTAGCCCATGAGCTAAGGACCCAAGCCAATGTGTCCCGTATCGGTATCGGTTGGCGTAACGGTGACCTCCAAAACCGATACGGATACGGGGGCGTAACGGCGATATGGGGGCGTAACGGTCCGTAACAGTGCAATTTTTTTTTTTTTTGCCAAAAAAATATGAATTAAATTCGGAATATTATAAGCATTCCAAATATGCATTCATTTATTAATTGGAACATGTTTATGGTGGTGTAACGGTCCACTCTTTGGTGAGAAGTTGTAACGGACTGTTTAATGAATTTATGAACTAGATAACTTGAATTTGACTACAAAATTCATATATTTAATTTTTTAACTATCTACTATTAATGATAGATATATTAGAATGAATGTAATATGAAAATATCTTACATTAGGTGTTTGCAATTATTTTTAAAGAATTTCTCGAACATACCTATGCACGTGACTGTGATTCCTATCTGTAACCTGTCATCCTCAAGTTAAGAATATTAATAAAAAAAATTAGTAGTGTCTGATATACTCCCCTGCAATTTGATTAAGGATTACTTGATTGGTTGTCAGGGGAGTTATTTTAAATACAAGTTCGACAGTGTCAAGTGTGTGCATGACTGCATGGCTTCTTGCAATAATACTGCTGTGAGCTGTCTGCTGTAAATATTTACCTTAATACAAATATATACTCATAATCACAAGTCATCACCAAAATGAAAATTTGCTTTTTTGTGGTTGCTCGATCTCCACATCATCGTCATTGTCACCATCAGGCTGAGGCTGTCCAATAGGTGTGGGTGTTGCATATCCATAATATCCAGTGCCAGAAGGAAATATTAGATCAACGAAACCATAAGATGACTGATCCTAACTAGGCAACGACTCTGACCCCGAGTAAGGATATCAACCAGTGCCCGTCGAATAGCCATACTGGTGCCCATACTCAAGCTATTGAGAATCTTGAGATTGAGAGTACGTATGCTGTGATGAGTAACTTGGATTTGGATCTGGATATCTATAATCATATGGATACTGATCGGGAAGGCTACTTCAACATAAAAGTGATGGAACAGGCTCAGTATAATCATCATAATCATAATCCAATTGACCATAGGAATATCCATCATAATAACCAAGACCATAAGCTTGCTGATGTTCCGGACCTCCCGGATCGGGTGCACCACTGGATGTACCCTCTTCCTGCTTGCTGTATCGTGACTCGGTACACTCATAAGTCCGACCTTGTGTACCACTTCATCGATGTTTATCGCATCGCGATCTGTAAACGGCTATATAGGGTGCCGAGCAACACCAGAAGTGTCAGCACCAGGGGCAAGAGGGTCATCGTCACCATCATCTGACACGGTCACGCTACCACTGCTAGTGCTCGTACTCTTTTGTTGATCTTGATCCGTACCCGTACTTGGCATAAACGCTGCCCCTCTTACTGGGTCTAACACATCTGCACGACTCTCTTATTGCGCTCTACGTATTTCTGGGTTATCAATTTCTAATTCTTCGCCATCCTCTTCAATTTGCTTTTTCCTTGTTTCCAACCAAGGTAAAAGTGGGTCATCCTTATCATAAATATTGTCCAAGTTTATTGGACAGTAGTCTCCGTCATCGACAGCTGTAATGCTCCTATGATGTCGTCGCATTTTTAATTTTATATTGTAGTGCATGAAGACAAGTTATCTAATGTTCTAATCTGCAATCTATTCTTATTCTAAATGAATAAGCACAAAACAATTCCAATTCCTTTCGCAGTTAGATAAAGACGTTGTCTGGCTTAAAACTTTTGCTGTAATTTTTTAGAGAGCCTTCGTACTCTCTCCGAAATTAATTCACCATTCGGTCGGTTGCAATATAGATACTGCATGCTGTGCAAGAGCATCTCCAAAGCTACCAAGGCGATTTTCAAATATATTTAATTCATTCAACGCCTTTATTTACATATCTAAGTCAGGCTCTAATCTTTTTATCGCATTTTTTAGCTCGACACGAACTTCATCATCCTCAACAAACGATTGAGCATATCTATACCTAGGGTTTAGATAGTAACTTGCTGCATGAAGATCATGATGGAGTTGTCTTGTCCATCTCCTGTCGATCATCTTCCTATAAGACTCAGCTTCTACAATCACGTTGAATTGTCATCTTTGCCTTATCTATGACATCGTATAGGAAGCCCATGGTAGGTGCTTCGTCGGTTTCAACAAGACGGAATACCCTTATTAGTGGCTTTATCACCTTTAGGATCGACTTGACCTTCTTTCAATATTTGTTGTCCCATATGGTGTTCGCAACTTCAACCGGTGTCCCTGATGTCTTCTTCCCATGTTTTGTGTTAAGCCATTCTCGGAAAGCGAACATCTCACTCAACTCTCCCCTATGATAGAATAAACTCTCTAATGCTATAAAGTTTGTTGCGAATTTAGTCGCCGCAGACCTCAACAACTCTCGTCCATTCGTGAACTTTTTTATTATTGCGACTACTGATTATGGTTGTAAATAAACGTCGTCACTTCTTTTGCCATTTCGACCATTTCCTTAACATTCTTCTTCTTCCCGATATCTTCCAATATATGATCAATATAATGGGCAGCACATGGTGACCAAAAAAGATGTTTTCTCTTTTCCATCAACATGTCCTGCAAGCTTATATGTTGCTTCATTATCTGTCATAATCTGTACTATATTCTCCTTTCCAATCTCGTTCATAACTTTATCCATTAGTCCATTAATATAAGTAGAATTTTTTGTTGCCTCTGAGACATCAATTGACTTATGGTATATAGTTCCTAAGTGGCAGTACACCATGAAATTGATCATGCTGCGTCTAGTTGGGCCAGTCCAACCATCACACATGATCATGCATCTTCTGGCTTGTCATATAAGATTGGATTAATAGAAGGTTTCATAGGCTCATTTACTTCTTCATCTAAACGTATAGGGATATCATGTGAAGATGTCTGTCGTCGGCTCCCAAACACACGTCGTAACTCACCAAACCTACCCACCCGCCCCCACCTTCAGAAGCAGTTACTCCCACTCCCCCCCCCGGTATCACGCACTGACCTATGTGTGCCAAACATGCGGCGACGTTCTTCCTCTTCACGAGCTAGACGCAAACTCTCTCTCCTAGCTATAGTTAATTCTCGATCTGAATCTTCGTTAGAATCAATAATATCTTCATCACGAACGCCCATATATTTAGGACCAAATACCTCCTGTCGAGCTGCATCCAAAATATCATCTTTCTTCTTTTGTACAGCAGCACGTTTACCCTTCGACTTATCCAGATTAGCTTGCATTAAAAGCATTATCTCTTTTAGTACTTTACTACATGGCGCAACTTGACCCTTTCGATATGTCAAATGTTGTTTGAGACGGGTAATTCCACCAGTCACTAGTCTATCACAATACTTGCACTTCATTTGGTGCCTAGTACCACTAGCCCTCTCACAATGTTGCCATCCAATATCTTCACTTGTTGATGGCCAGACCCAAACATTTCTTTAGTTTTAGGTAGATACTAGATAATTAGATATGATTATGAGTGTATGTCTGTATGACTTATGCTAATAAAGATGATTTTATGTTCTAACTAAACCTCAAGAAGCTCCAAGGCAAAACCTGTCCAATCTAAGCAAATTAAAATATAAAGTCATTAATTCGAAAAATAGAAAAAAATTATAAAATAACACCACAAATTTATAAAATGCACATTAATATGTTCTACTATAATTAACACATCAAATTCTATGATTAAATCAGCAAACTATTCATTAAAAAATGATTTTTTGAATTTTTTTTTAAAAGGCCAAAATTAATGCGTAAATAGAAAAAAATATAAAATGACACCCCAAATCTGTAAAATGTACATTAACATGTTCTACTATAATTAACACATCATATGACATGATTAAAACAACAAAACAACCATTAAAAAATGATATTTCGAATATTTTTAAAAAAAGGCCAAAATTCATGCGTAAATAGAAAAAAAATATAAAATAGCATCCCAAATATATAAAATGCACATTAACATGTTCTACTATTATTAACACATCATATGACATGATTAAAACAACAAAACAACCATTAAAAATTGATTTTTCGAATTTTTAAAAAATGGCCAAAATTTATGTGTAAATAGAAAAAAAAATATAAAATGGCACCCCAAATCTATAAAATGCATATTAACATGTTCTACTATGATTAACACATCATATGACATGATTAAAACAACAAAATAACCATTAAAAATTGATATTTCGAATTTTTTTTTAAAAAGGGTCAAAATTCATTCGTAAATAGAAAAAAATATAAAAAAATATTAAATGGCACTCCAAATATGTAAAATGCACATTAACATGTTCTACTATGATTAATACATCATATGACATGATTAAAACAACAAAACAACCATTAAAACATTGATTTTTTGAATTTAAAAAATAGGGCCAAAATTCATGCGTAAATAGAAAAAAATATAAAAAAATATTAAATGGCACCCCAAATCTGTAAAATGCACATTAACATGTTTTACTATGATTAACACATCATATGACATGATTAGAACAACAAAACAACTATTAAAAAATAATTTTTTGAATTTTTTAAAAAAGGTAAAAATTCATGCGTAAATAGAAAAAAGTATATATAAAAAAATTAAATGGTACCCAAATCTGTAAAATGCATATTAACATGTTCTACTATAATTAGCACATCATATGATATGATTAAAACAACAAAACATATTAAAAAAAGTACAAATACCTATTTTTGACGAATTTCTGAAAAATGGCCTACTGAGCTTTGATTCAACAAAATCTGTGTATTAATATATTTTTATCTCAAATACCCAGCCAAGGTTGGTCAAAATTAGTAGTAGAAGGAGTGAGAAATAGTTTAGAAGTAGAGAGTTTTAAAAAAATAGCAAAAACAAATCTTAAAATGAAAAAAAATAAATAATCGTTATTTAACCGTTACGAGCTAGCCATTACGGGTCAGTAACGGCCGTTACGCCCGTATCGGCCGATACGGGCACAACTACGGGCACAAAAAAAGAGCACGGCTGATACGACCCCGAAACGCGTAACGGTTCTCACCATTACCGTTACGTTTGATACGTAACCGTTTTGGGACACCTTGACCCAAGCCCGTTCCAACCCACCTTGTCCACTAATGAATCAGGCACAGGCTATAAATGGGTTAAATGTCTTAATAGAATTGTAGCTCACCTCCCAAACAACTACATTGCATGTCGCCTATGGCTATAAATGGGCCGGGGCTTGGATTTTGAACTGCTTGGACTGTGTCGGTCTTTCTTGTCTACTTCTTTCTAAAGCAAATATCTAAATCATCAGAAAAAGGGAAAAACAATATGTAGAAAGTTTGAATTCAGAGATTGAGTTTCTTCTGGATGACATCCTTCTAAACTTGCTGGTGTACCTCTCTGGAGATTGATGCTTGCTTGCCTCCAACATCTCCATCGTACCTGCTGTGGAGATCAAGGACAATAAGAACCATTGATTTGATAGGCCACTGTTACACAGGACATGACCCAAAAATCATGGTGATTTGACAGTGGGAGCCATCTACTTTTCTCAGTCCTTTTTTCTTCTCTATTTTAACCATCCATTCATAGTTCACTAATGCGATGGCTAAGATAATCCGATCGCGCAAGTTTTAAAACTATAGCCTAACCATGTGGCTCACCACCAGATCAGCAATGCGACTGCCCTAGAAGCAAGTGGCATGGAGGGAGGAGATGATGGAGAGAAGTGGCCCTG
Organism: Magnolia kwangsiensis; assembly: GCA_037074715.1. Taxonomy (NCBI): domain Eukaryota; kingdom Viridiplantae; phylum Streptophyta; class Magnoliopsida; order Magnoliales; family Magnoliaceae; genus Magnolia; species Magnolia kwangsiensis. The sequence goes on along the minus strand of CM073578.1, from coordinate 122,416,017 downwards.
CATGTCTCTCTACAAAAGATCATCTTTATTATACACTTGATTTAATTAAAATATTAAACTAATCGGGATAACCCAATGCAGGTGACGTCGACGCTATCGCTCGCAGCGGCATGCTCGTCGGCAGGAGTGGCGGTTTTGTTCACGAGGGACATAGACTACTGCAAGATACAAGACCTTCCGTGTGGCAAGTTCCAAATCTCCGTCGCTTTAGCTTTCATAACTTGGCTATTCATTGCGATATCTTCTCTGGTCATGTTTTGGCTCTTGGCTTCTGTTTAATGACACCTACAACCTCCACACTTTCTTACCACGTCTCTTCTCTCATTGTACATGCTGTCTGTAACATTGTCTTATTTTTTTTAGTATGGCGAAAAACCCCTCGTGAATCCGGAAATCCTGGCGTGTATGTATGCATGCATTGTTCAATTAGAATTGACTGGCCCTGAGAAGGAGAAATGATTTAAAAGAAAAGTGAAAAAAAATAAATCCAATTCTCAGTCCTGGTTGTCTGTAAAATCCCGACTTAGAGACAACAAACCTTAGGAAAGCATTTTCTAGCTGAACTTGGAATGAATGGTTATGATCACAGATAAGTGGCCTCATGGAGATCTAAGTTTCTCGAAGGCATCCTGCATTTAGGGTCGTCAATGGGCTGGGCCAGGCAGGTCTAATGACCCATTGATCTTGTTGTGGAAATGGCTGATCTTGCACTGCATGGCTCTTAAAATCAGTGTCTGATAGATCAATGGGCTGGTCTAGGGTTTTGGGTTTTCTACATTCCCAGTCAGTTGTGGGCCCATTCCTGTTTTTAGCCGTTCATCAGCTGGGTTTTTAGCCTGATCCTGAAGCTTTATATGGAGGACACCAAACAATCCGCTTGCCAGGAGGGCCATTGACAGGAATCACGGGTCGGAGTATTCAAATACATGTGGTACATGCAAGTAATCTGGTGTGGTTATCTAGTGGGTCCCGACCGTTGGTTGGATTCATCTAGGTAGGGGCCATAAGACAAACTGACAGCAGGCCATACACGTGTGCCATGTGCCTGGGTTAGAGTGCCAGATATATATATATATATATATATATATATATATATATATATATATATATATATATATATATATATATAAAGAGATACGCCAGTCTGAACCGTCCATTAAGTACAGAAAACATTCCAGCGGCGGTGATGCAAAAATCATAGTGATCAGATGATCAAATCAAACCTTTATTTGGCCTTTTTTTTATAGCCATCCATTTTACAAGCCACGGATGGAATGGTTACATTTGCATAACAAAAGTGATTCTTGTAACCACAAGGGGTCGTTTGGTACTATGGATTTGGGTGGATTTCAAATCCCTGGGTTGTTTGGCACTATATAAATAACTGGGGTTACAAATCCCCTCAATCGGGGTTTCAATTTCTCTGTGAGAGCTTGGATTACTTCTAAAATCCTTCCCAGAGGCTAGAGTTGCATGTGTAATATGGGTGTCACTAGATTATCTGTCCTTGCTCTTACCCGGGTGGTAGACTCCTTGGGATTTCAACACCGGGTCAAGGGTTCGAGTACCCATGGTGGTGAAATCCTACGGTGTGTGTGTGTGTGAGTGTGTTAAAATAATAATAATAAATAAAAAAATAAAAAAATTATCAATTGCAACACTATAATTACTTTCATACGATGATCAGCACCGTCCAAACATCCTTCATATAAATCAATGGTTAAAAATCGTTGGTTAGTCACTCGGACGTCCGTCCAAACATCCTTCATATAAATCAATGGTTAAAAATCGTTGGTTAGTCACTCGGACGTGATCCTGTGCTCGTGGACAATCCGAGAATTGAAATTTCACCATTTTCACCATGCAAACATCACACCTATCTGACAAATATGAACCCTTTGATCAATGCTCTTTAATATAGACGGCCTAGATAATTTACACAAAAGAATTTCCAATCAACTATTTGATCCATCTATTTGTTAGTGCCTGTCATGGATTGCTGATGATTCTAAAGAATGACTTGTTAGGCAATTGTAACCATCCATCCATCCATTCACGGCGCCGAAAATGGATGGCTGTGGAAAATAAAGCAAAGTCGAAATGGATTGGATCATCCAATCAGTAATAATAATAATCATTATTTTATTTATTAATTATTAATTAATTAATTAATTAATATTATTTTTTAAAAAAAACAAGCTAAGTCGAAATGGATTGGATCATCCAATCAGTAAGAATTTTTTTTTTTTTTGAATGATAGCCTATGAAATATGTTCTGGACTTAAATGGACGGTTCAGATTAATCGAATGGACTGTCCAGGTGAACCGATCCAACCAGAAGCACTATAACTTACAGTGCAAGCAGAGAGCACTGAAGCATTTCTCTAAGGAAAAAACAAAACTGACCGACAACCTCACATGCTCGGGGTTGGTAGGTAGAGATTTGAATCAACATTCTTGCCACTATTAGTGGGCCCCACCAATTATTTCAGCAACTGATGTTACATGTGGCCCAGCGTGTCCGATCCTTGATTAAAACGTGTGATAATTTTACTGGTGGAGTTTTTTTTTTTCCTATTTCTTCAGTTATCATGAGTGGGGCCCATTGGTTAGGCAATCTAGACCATTGGTCTGTTGTGTCTCCCATGTAGGACCATCCTGACCTTCCAATTTATGTAGGCATGGTTGATTCACATACTATCAGTCTCAGTAAGGGAATTCACGAGGATTTGTCCACAGATTTCAAATCTCTGCTGTTTAGTTACAATTTTGAGGATTTTTCAAATTCACGAACCTATAAATCTATGTAAGGGCTTGATTGGGAGCTTGTAAATGTAAGGAAATTGAAAATGGAATCGGAGTTAAATGAATTGAAATTCAAACATTTTGTTTGGATGGGATGGGATGGGATAGGATGGGATGGGAGGAATTGGAATGCATTGGAAGTTTTCAATCTTTTTAAAGGAATATATGCGATATTCTAAAATGGCTTTAATATCCTAAATTAATGTATATATGTGATATTGAACATAATGATTAATAAGTATAAGCCTAGTGAGATTTATATTTTAGCTAAAATAAAATGAGGAAATTTATAGCCTTGCGCAGGCGACAAATAAGCAACTGGACAAGTTTTTGAACTGCCCATTTAGATGGCGCCTAACCTTTGAATGGTTTGGATCATTCTATTGCCCCAATTTTAGAGATGTACTTGATAGTTGAATGGTTTATAGTTATCGTCAATGGGTCATGTGTACACTAGACGTATTTATTGAAACCATTATTTATTTGCGCAACTCTCCAGTTGAGCTTAAAAAGGCATTTCACCCCATGTAATTTCAAATCTATCATCCAAAAAAATTTCATTTACATATATTTAATCCCATCCAAATACACTATAAAGATCGTTTACCGCTATTTACTCCCAATTCCTTTCATTTACCTTCATTTACTCTCATCCAAATGACTATTGGGCTTAAAAAAAAAAAAAAAAAACCATTTGCATTTGTAATTAGGGTTTCTAGTGCAAAATTCTTCATGAATTTCAAATTTACCAAAGAATTCCAAATTTACATGCACTAGGTGCTCCTCGAGGAGAAAAGTTACCAACTTATTTTCATACTTTATTTTTCTTTAAAAAATAATAAATATATGTTTTTTTCTTTTTTGAGAGTTAGCACTATTGAGGATTGAGGATCACTTACACATACTGAAAAAAATATTTTTCTTTAAAAAGTAATAACGCCAAGAAATTTAATGGCCCACGTGATATGTGCATGACATATAACCTATCCAACACATATACCCTCCGTGATAATCACACCAACAAAAATTCTAAGATCGAAACGCCAGATAAGCTGCGTGTGAATTTTTAATGTTTTTAAATGATGTATAATATTCTTTACGGTGTGGGCCACCTTATGTTTAGGTTAAAAAAATTTTGGTTTTTCTGAATATCATGTCAGATTAGATCTAAAGGATGGATTGGATATAATAAAAATGTCATGTGGGCTCCACAAATTTCCACTTTATAGCTTTCTAAAGAAAAACATATGCAATGGACATTTTGATAATTTCACCACTCAAAAAGTACTTTCCATGAATTCGACATTCATGAATTTACCAAATTCACATTCTCATTTTCCTGACCCCAAACAACGCCATTGCTAATTCCCCCTACCCAAGTCTCCTTTGAGAGTGCACTCACCTCAGACGTGGAGGCAGAGATGTTTCACACGTGTGTAAGAACTATTGGTCCTTAGGTAAACATGATCATCAGGTGGTCCACACATATACAAAATATTTGAACCGCCGGTCCATTTTATCTTATCCGTTCATTTTCTTATTAGTGGGGTGGTCCACCTATGATAACAGACACCCCTTTTGTGAGAGAGAATGGTGCAGTTTGATTGTCCACGGTTCGGTGCAAACCGTTGATATGATGGGTCCCAAAGTTGAATGTGGATGGCTCTAAAATCTTGATTGTCGGGTTTGGAGCATTTAAAAACTTTGATACTCTGATGGAGGGTAATGCATGATACTCGAGCACTTGGAAGTTACATAGAAATTGCAAACATGGAGTAAAAACATTTTAAATTTGACTGTCCAAATTTTGGGTCCCACTTTAGATGTACTATGAGCTGAATATTAAGATTATTTGATTACCTGACTATTGGATTGGCAGACTGGATGGTTGAAAATGAAAATATCCAGTGATCCTATTTCAATGAACTAGTATTTTTGAATCAGAGGTTGAAATTCTTCAACCAATATAATTTTGGGAATGTGAATTAGAGACAATAGTTTCCACAATTACACTGCTCGGAGAAGGGAGAGTTGATAGTTGGGTCTCCCTACTCATGGCTAGAGGTGGGCATCGAGTCAAGTCGAACCAGATTAGGAAAAACTCGACTCAATCTGATTTTTCCAATAACCTAACTCGAACTTGATTCGATTCGGGACCAAGTCTAGCAGGCTGACTTGATCCGATTTGAATCCTTGCTGGCCTGATCTGAACTGAGTCGGATTCGGTTAGGGAAACTGAACTAAGTTGGATCGAGTTGAGTCAGTCTAGTCGATTCGGACTGGGCTAAATCAAGATATAGAGAGAGAGAGAAGAGAGAGAGAGAGAGAGAGAGAGAGAGAGAGAGAGAGAGAGAGAGAGATGGGAAAGAAGGAGAGAAAGGAGGGGAGAGAAAGAGGGAGAGAAATGAGGAGAGATGCGTGGGTGCTGCGCCATTCGGGTAGAGAAAAAGAAGGGAGGGATTAGGGCTTTGTTTGGGTGAAGCGGATAGTAAAAAAATGAAAAATAAAAAGTATTACTTATATAGTACTCGACCGAATCGGATCAGATCAAATATATTTGGATCGGATTTTGGATTGGATCGGTTCGAATTGCTTACAATCCGAACTCAATCCGATGTACGATCGGATCTGAGTGGTCCTACTTGAACCGCACCGATCCAGGCCTTCGGTTAGGTTCGGATAAGGTCGGATCCACCGGATCGAGTTGGATTCTGCTCAGCTCTACTCATGGCTCGATCATAGACTTACATGAGTTTTAACACATAGGTCGTGAGTTCGAGTATCCATTGTGGTGTGTGTGAGTATTTTAAAAAGAAAAAGAAGAAGAGGGAGTTGGTAGCTTGTAACATATGCGAATTCCCTGCAATTAGAGTTGGGCAATCCTGACCTAATACAGTGGATCCGACCAGATCTGACCCATTCCGATCCGATCCGACGGCCTGGATCGGTGCAGATCGGATAGGGTAGTCTAGATCCGAAATTGTTTCGGGTCGAGTTCGGATCCATACCAACCTGAACTGATCCGATCCGTAATCCGATCCAGAGCGGATGAATCACATGCATTATCACGGTGGCCCCCACAGAGTTTACTCAATACTTAGCTGGTGTACCACACACCAGTTATATAGCTGTTGTAGGTACATTTTGTGTGCGAATAGGGCTACTCCCCCTGACACTAGCCCGTGGTTGATGGTCTGTGCTCTGTGGACCTCACCATAATGTATGTGTTTCATCCATTCCGTTCATCCATTTTATAGATCATTTTGGGGCTTTATATAAAAAAATGACAGGGACATAATCTCAAGTGGACCACACCACAGGAAAACAATAATGATTGGATATCCACCATTATAATCCTCCTAAGGCCCACTGTACTGTTTATTTGACATCTAATCTGTTGATTAGGTCATAAGGACCCAGATGAAGGGAAACAATAAATATCAGCTTGCTCAAAAACTTTTATAGCCTCCAAAACATTTTTAATGGTCAACATTCATTCAACATTGTTTCCTATAATGTGGTCCACTTGAGATTTTGATATACCTCATTGTTTTTTCTAATAACATAAAATGATCTATAAAAATAGATGGAGAGCATGGATGAAACACATACATCATGGTGGGGTCCACAGAACACTGACGACTGGTGGCAAGGGAGTAGCCAGTCCATTTCTAGTACAGTACTACAACTGTACTGGCATGTCTGGCATCCTCATGCTTCGGGCGCTCCTCGAGCTCCAAGTTGTATGAATGGTTCAAAGGAGATCAAAGTTATATGGGCCCCACAGTGATGTATTTATTATATCTACATCGTTCATATATTTTTATAGATTATTATATAGCATTATTCAAAAAATTAATAATATTCAAGGATCATTTGGACCACACCACAAATAGCAGCAGAGAATAATTTTCACTGTTAAACCATTTGTGTAGTCCACTTGATAGTTAGATCTGTCTTATTTTTCGTCTCAAGCCTTAAGACGAGATTGCCAAATGGATGAACAGTTTAGATATAACACCTACCCCATGATCAAACCCACAAAACTTGTTAACGTGGATACACAATTTGAATTCACTCTGCGCAGGCCGTGCTTGTGTGAAAAGCAAGTAACCATAGTTTCATGAAGAGCAAGTAATTTTAAAAGTTAAATAAAATCATGTACATGGTAGATTGAAAGTTTTTTCAAAGCCATATGGGGCCTACCTTGATGTATATATTTCATTTAAGTCATTTATCCATTTTGAAATATTATTTTAGGCATTGAGCACAAAAAGACGGTATATTAAAGGTTAACTTAGACCACACCATATAAAACAATATGATTAAATTCATACTATTCGAATCGTATCCAATCTAATCCGACTCGATTTTCCTGACAGAGTCGGACTCGGTTCGAGTAAGGTCAACTAGGCATCGGATCGGTCCGAATCAGGTGACCCGGATCCGGTATTGAATTGGATCGAGTTCGGACCTAACCATTGGAATTTCGGATCGGATCGAGTTAGACCTAATTCGATCTGATCCGGACCGATGCCCAGCTCTACCTACAATAGATGTTGCCGAGAACCCACTTATCAAAAGCTCTGTGGAGCCCACCGTGATGTTTGTGTGACATATACTTTGTTAATTTGTTATGCCATCTTATAATCTGAAAACTTGGGTATATTTAAAGCTTAACTAAGCCACAAAATCAAAAATAGTAGAGAGTGAATACCCACCGTCGAAACCTTCCAAGGGCTTGCAAAACTTTTGTATCAAGCTAGTATTTTTGTTCTTCCTTCCATCCCTCATGAAGATGTTGGATTATAAATGTCACCACGGGCATTAGGAACGCTTCTATTGTGATGGGGAATGTTTCTATTGGAATAATGACCCATCACCTTAGTTTAGGTAGGGGCATTTTTCTAATGGTAAAATAATTATTTTTAGATGTTAGTATTTTGGCGAGGGATATCACAGAAGGCAAAATGATCTTTTCACCATGTGGAGGATGAAGAAGACTATGCAATGATGGTGATCCTGCACCCAATGGCTATGATCTTTGTATAAAGTATGTCATCACCCAATACAGTATACCATTATCCTAATACTACCAAAAGACAATATTTTGTTTTTGTAGTTTTAAAGGTTTTCGTATTTTCTATCAGTTTGTAGAGAGGAGAGGGGGAGAAGGTGTTTCTCAATGGGACATGGATTGGCTACTGGTTAGTTCTCTGTGGGGGCCACCATGATGTATGTATTTCATTCATGCTAGCCATCCATTTTCCATATTATTTCATGCAGTAGATTCAAATCTTAAGTGGACTACATCACATGAAAGAGTGTTGATCGGATGCCCACCATTAAAACCTCCTTGGGGCCACAAACGTTCTAGAACAAACTTATATTTATATTTTTTCCCTTCATCCATGTCTATATGACCTAATCAACAGGTTAGATGCCAAATTACCTTAGGAGGTTTTTAACGGTGAGCATTCAATCACAACTATTTTCCTACGGTGAGGTCCACTTGAGATTTAGATTGACTTCATTTTTTGGGATCAAGCCCTAAAATGATCTGACACATACATCATGGTAGGGCTCATAGAACACTCATTCGTAGATAAAATGCGTCTTTCCCAATGGGAGAGTTTTCTCTGAGCATTTCTTGTTCCGTGTTGAAAAGAAAATGACAGCTGGGATGGTTTTTAAAAAGCTCAAGCTCTTGATTACTTTAAGAGAAAGTTAGGATGGTTGTCCGAAGATTCATCTTTGTTGTTGGACTCATTCTCTGCTTATTTTCATATATATATATATATATAGAGAGAGAGAGAGAGAGTCATGCTCCCCTGTGCACTTATGCATGTGAGCACCTTTGCACACGTGCCATGGGTGTCTAATCTGAACGGTTCATGTGATGCGGAATCCCATGAAACCTCATATGACAAATTTTCACCTCAATCTAAAATTCTGATAGGCCATAGCAAAGAGAAACGCAAATCAATGGAGAAAACTGTTTTCATTCTTCATGGCCGATCAAGTTTTAGATCAAAGTAAAACTTGAGTCTGGGGGGTTTCACGAGGTGCTGATTCACATGAACGGTTCAAATTTTGGATCCACCTCACGTATGATGGGTTCTCAAAAAAATTTATACTACGTACGTACGAACTGATTCGCAGGTGAGCGTTCCGCTCTCTCTCTCTCTCTCTCTCTCTCTCTCTCTCTCTCTCTCTCTCTCTATATATATATATATATATATATATATATATATATATATATATCACATTAATTTCTCACGATTACTGAAAAAATCATAGATGAAGCACTTCCGTATATGAGAGCTCTTTTCATTTCCAAATGGATGACAATGAGCTCGATGGTCTCCGGCTGAGAGAAGTACTCTTCTTGCAGCTGTGCCTTCTTTAAATGTTGGGTGACTCTTCTTGCAGTTGTGCCCTTTTATCTTAATGTGTTACTTAAATTTTAAATATATTTTAATTTTAGACTTACGTCCTAACATTAACTGATGAAATTGGTAAAGAGAAATGAAACTCAAAAAATTATACTCATTGATGGGTCGCAACCTTTGATGTGTAGAGTCAGGTGGGCCACATGATGGAGATCAGCTGGATATGCTTAACGTGTGGTTGAGATCTCATACATGTGTGCCACATTGACACGTGTGCCTCAAATAACCTATTCAATCATTTGTGTATTTTCACGGTGTGTTAGGCAAGTGGGTGGGGCAACGTGCACAGTCTGATAAAATATCAGTACTTTTTACATGTAGATGAGAAAATGGGCTAAGGGCAACGATATTAACACCCTTTATTTTTAGTTGCGACACCCCTCCTGAACTTGGTTAGAGAATAAAGCATGCAGAAAAGGACAAAATTTGACAGAAAGGTGTGTATGCATGAAATAGAAAGGGCGTAAATGTCACTCCTTCCCCCTCTTTTCTTTCAGTTTTATCCAATCCCGTGGAAAAGAAGCTATGTGGGGCCCGCTGTGATTTGCGTGTAAAATCCACTCCGTCCATCATTTCTTAAAAGCCCACGTTACTAAATAATTCTAAAATCAGGCCAATACGACACTTAGATGGGACACACCACATGAAAAGATGGGGAGAGGACGTGCACCATTGAAACCTTTTGGGGCCCACCGTGATGTTTATATACACCCAACGCTAATAAAGTAAGTCCCCACAGGGATGAAGGAAAAAACAAATGGCAGCCCTATCCAAAAGTATGGTGGGCCCCAAAAAGTTTTTCGATGGTAGGCATGGCTGTTCTCACTTTTTCCTGCCGTTTGGCCCACCAGAGTCTTGGATCTGCGTGATTTTTGGAAGTGGATTGAGTGGTGACTCCAACATCACCCAGCTAGGTGTTAAGCACTGTAGGGCCCACTGTGATGTATGTGTTTTATCCATGCTGTCCATCCGTTTTGTCAGATCATTTCAGGGCCCATGCCCTGAAATGAAGCAAATGAAAAACTGAAATTGGCCACACCACAGGAAAGAGTGATGATTGAACATCCACCGTTAAAACTTCTTAAGGGAAACAATCAAACCGGTATTTTGTGGTTTCCCTTCATCCAGGTCCATGTGACGTTATCAACAGGTTGGATGGCAAATAAATGAAACGGATTGGCTACTCCCCCTGCCATAGTCCGGTGGCTGGTGGTTGGTGCTCTGTGGGCCTCACTATGATGTATGTGTTTCATCCATGCCGTTCATCCATTTTTACAGATCATTTTATGGTTTGATCCCAAATTTTATGGGGATATAAATCTCAGGTCGATCACACCACAGGAAAACAATAGTGATTGGATATCCACCATTAAAATCCTCCTAAGGCCCACTGTACTGTTTATTTGATATCCAATCTGTTGATTAGGTCATACAGACCTAGATGAAGGGAAAAAACAAATATCAGCTTCATCCAGAACTTTCATGGCCCCCGAAAAGTTTTTAATGGTCGGCCTTTATTCAACACTGTTTCCTGTGAAAAAAAAAAAAATCAAATGTGGTATAAGATGTTGCTACGATGAGAACTAATCACCGACCCTGCTGCATGCTATCTTATAATGTAGCTCCATCTTTTACAGCCACGTGTAACCTATACTGGAAATCAGTACCATCCAAAATATGGCCCACACCACTAGGATCATATGGTACAAAAATCAATACATTTTATTTATTAAAAAGACCACACCATAGGAAATAAACGGAAGGTCAAAAAATAGGCTTGGCTCATCAAACGAGTGGATCAGACTAATTTTCGAGATAGAAGATTGGGCCTAACTTTTGCACGGATCAGATGTCGTACACACATGAGTGCTTCGTAGGAAAACAGGGCTGAATGCTAAGTTAGCATACATCAAGCTGTAGGTGGTCCGTTCTCAGAATGAAAGACGTGGAGAGCTTGGGTTGTACCAGAAACGGTGAAATGCAAACCACCAAACAACTGTAGCATTTGAAGGCAATGAAGAAATGAGACAATTGTGTAGTTGCAAATTGCAATCTGAGACACACATCACATTCAATCTCCATCAAATACTCCATCACCACACCTAACAAAGGGCCCACCTATTACTCCACATAACTGACATTGGACGGCTAGGATTTCTTGAACTCTCTCTTTCTCATTAAAAGTTGTTGATATGCCAAAAGGATTCTTTGTTCTATGCTCGTGTAACTCTCTTCCTATCAATGTCACTGTGAGTCACGTGTGATGCACGTGATAGAAAATTGGTATCGAGTGTAGGGAGAGTTCATACTCTGGCGGCATATGAAGTTTGATATGCAAAGAAACTGTACACGTGCATAAATAAACTTAAATTAAACGACTAAATTGTGGGACCCACTAAAAAATCAGATTAGTTGAATAATTCTAACCTCTGATTTGTGGAGAATTGGTAGTTGAAACAAGACCAGCGGATGTTCTATGTTTTTAACCGTCCAATTAATACTCACCAATCGGACGGTCAGAAAATCAAAATAGTGAAAATTTTGGTTCACAGCACATCTAAACTGTAACCATAATTTGGAGAGTTTAGTTTAAATTACTTACGTGTAGCGTGTGCAATTTCTAAGTGCCTGCCTGCGTATCATCCATCACACTCTGGCAGAGTATCAGAGGGTTTTATTATATGTGGATGCGTTTTCAATTCTGACTGGTGGGGCCGATGGTCCTATGATCAGGAGCGTTGGTTTGTTGTAACCCATACTGAATTGAATATTTCCCAAAAATGTTGAGAGATTTTCGGAAAATGGTCCTCTTGAAATTTGAATATACTTTATTTCATGTACCATACCTAGAAATAAGCTGAAAATTTTAATAAACTGCACATGCATCATGGTAGGCCCCACAGTCCGGGAAACATGTTTTATCCCGTTTATGATTAAAAATAGATAAATAAGACAAAAGCTATTGTAGGGCCTACACCATACAAATTTAGTTGTTTTAGACCACACCATGTGAATTTATTTAATTGTTTTAGGCCACACCATGTGGATTTTTATGTTTTAAGCATGACTTATGCATGTTAAGTATGACTTTTGAGCTGTATGGTGAGCACTAAAAGTCATGTTTCCACGTAGAGGACAAGTCAGATGAACAGGCCATGCGGGCCCACAATAGACTCACTGTGAAGTTTGTGAGAAATCCATACGATTTGTTTATCATGATATGGGCAAAAAATTGAGGCAGGTCGAAAAAACAAGACTCAAATGAGACACAAAAGGAAAAAAGTGATTAGGGGCGTGCATACAATTGAAACCCTCGTAGAAAGAGAGTGTGTATATATATATATATATATATATAGAAATGCTGTGTATGAACCTTGCTATCAATCGTTGGATAAGATTGATGGTATGAATAAAGGCGCTCTTAACGCGAGTTTAAAAGGTCGAATTTTTTTTTCGCACATCTCTTCACCATATTTTTTACTTATCGAATGATGCGGAAGCTTTTTCACATAAAATTTTTTCACTGAGATTCTAGTTGAGTTCCACCAAGATGTTAATGATAAATCCACGCCATCTATATATTTTTAAAAATATTTTTATGATATGTCCAAAACTAAAGTAGATCAAAATCTCAAGTGAGCTATACAATATTGATTGAACTCTCATCATTAAAAACTTCCTAGGGCTACCAAGTTTTTGGATCAAGCTAATATATATAAGAGTTATATATATATATATTTTGAACTCTTATATATAAGTCTTATATATAGTAGCTTGATCCAAAAACTTAATAGCCCTAGGAAGTTTTTAATGATGAGAGTTTAAAATATATATATATATATATATATATATATATATATATATATATATATATATATATATATATATAGGTCTATATGACCTAATCTACAGGTTGGATGTCAAACAAATATCACGATGGGCTCCAAAAATATTTAACGGTGAGAATCATTACCACCATTGCTTCATGTGGTGTGGTTTACTTGAGATTTGGATCTACTTTAGTTTTGGGCTAATGTCTTGAAATGATAAGAAAAAATGAATGAACGAGTTAGATTTTTCAAAAAACATTATGGTGGGCCCCACCTAAGTTTATAACGGGCGGAAGGCTTTCGCACAAAATTCACGTTCGAACAAACCACGCTGATAATTATTCTTACCGTTGAAAATTTTTTAACCCCACCATGATTTATATTTGTCATCCAACTAGTGATTTATATTTGTCATCCAACTAATTCATAAAGTTATATGGATCTGGATGGAGGGAAAACACAAATAACGGCTCCATCCAAAACTTCTTTAGCCCCTGTGAATTTTTCAACAGTAAGGGTTTAACCCCCACTGTGTAGCCCACGTCTGTCTTGGATCTACCACATTTTTGGGATAATATCTTGAAATGATGGAAAAAAAAATGGATGGACGGTGTAGATAAGACCTCTGCATCACCGTGACCACTCAAAGCTCCTCCCTGTTTCCAGCGACGGGCGGAGGTATGCGTCCCTCGCCTCCTTGACGACGTGCGTGGTTTACCTACTAACAGGTTGAGTAGCCAAACTCTTTAATAAAGGACGTCACCAAGTTTGTGAGAAATCCATACGTTTTGTTTATCATGACGTGGGCTAAATAAAAGGAGGCAGATTGGAAGCCCAAAAGTCACTGTTGAAACCTTCCTAAGGCACTGTGAGTAGTCACTCTTTAATAAAGTGACGTCACCAAGTTTGTGAGAAATCCATACGTTTTGTTTATCATAATATGGGCTAAAAAAATGTGACAGATTGAAAACTCAAAAGTCACCATTGGAACTTTCAGAAAAGCTCAATTTCCTTTTCTCGCACACCTCTTCATTATATTCATTTTTCGAAGGATGCAATGGAAACCTTTTAACCTAAAATTCTTCTGCTGTAATGTTAGGTAAGTCCCACCAAGATATTAGTGATAAATCTATACCATCTATATATTTTTTAAAATAATTTTATGGTATGAACCCAAAAATGAGATAGATCAAATTCTCAAGTGGACCACACAGTGTTGATTGAACTCTCACCATTAAAAATTCTTTGGGCTATCAAATTTTTGGATCAAGTTGATATTTGCTTTTTTTCTATCATCCAGGTCTGTATGACCTAATCTACATGTTGGATGTCAAATAAATATCACGATGGACCCTACAAAATATTTAATGGTGAGAATCATTATCATCGCTGCTTTCTGTGGTGTGGTTCACTTGAGATTTGGATCTGCCTCAATTTTGGAATAATGTCTTGAAGTGATAAGGAAAAATGGATAGACGGTAAATTTCTCAAAAACATCATGATGGGTTCCCATTAGATTTCCAAACGAACTTTGCGAATTGGCATATTTGATTTCTTGCTAAAGCCTTTTGCTAAAAGTTCCTTCGCAAGGATGCTGGGTGAGACTCACCACCATATTTTTGAGAAATATACTCCATTCATCCGTTTGACAAGCTCATTTTAAGAAAATCGACCAAAAGGGAGGTGGATCCAAAACTAAAGTGGGCCACACGAGAGGAAAAATTGGAAAAAGAAATACCTACCATTGAAACCTTCCCACCTTGATGTTTATATGCCATCAAAACTGTTTATAAGGTCATTAACACAAGGATGAAGTGAAATATATATATATATATCCTGAAAAAAAATTTACGGTCATAAAAATGTTTCAACGGTTCTCACTGAATCTCTACTATTTCCTCTCGTGTGGCCCAGTCAAATATTAGATTTACCTCATTTTTTGTCGCTTGTCCCAAAATTAACTTGCAAAACGGATGAACGGAGTATATTTTTCAAAAACATGGTGGTGGGCCCCACCCAGCATCCCCACGAACTACCTACCAAAGGCTTTTTGCAGGAAATCAAATTTTGAAGCGGAGGTTGCATGTGATATATGTCGCTCACCTCCCACGCGGATTAGGTGCTGATAGGTTGAGTAACAGACTCCCTAATGTAGTGAACGTCACCAAGTTCTGTGGGCCACACCATGATGTATGTTTTGTATCTATACCGCCCTTCCATTTGGAGAGATCATATTAGGGCATGATCCAAAGACTGAGTGGGATCCAAAGATCTAGTGGACCCCACCACAGAAAATAGTGAGGAGAGCCATTAAAAAGTTATGAGGGCTACAAAAGTTCTCGATTAAGCTAATATTTGTGTTTTCCTTTCTTTTATGTATGCATTAACACATGAATAAATTGGATCTCAAATAAAAATTATAGTTGACCTTTTGAGGGTTTCAACATTGGGCGTCACTCTCACCAATGTTTTCTACGGTGGGGTCTGCCCTAGCCTTGGATATACCTTGTTCTTTGGATCATATTCTAAAATAATCTCTCCAAATGCATGGACAGTGGGGATACAATACATACATCATGTGGGGCACATAGAACTGGGCGACATCACTTCATTATCAACTCTGGCTACTCAACCTTTATCAATTATCTAATCCCCGTCAAATACTCAACCTATGTGGGATGGGGATTTCCTGGGAAAGCCTGTCGTAAAAAGTTCCTATGTGGGAACCCAGGTGGGGCCTACTGTCATATTTTTGATAAATCTTCTCTGTTCATCTACTTTTTAAGTTCATTTTAAGATATGAGGCCAAAAATGAACCGTAACCAATTCTAAGGCGGGCGAAAACATGATAATTGAATGTCCACAGTTGAAATATTCGTGGGGCCGAAAAAGTTTTGAATCATGCTATTATTTGTGTTTTTAGTACATCCCAATACAAACGACGTTATTAACGGTACGGATGGCATGTAAACATCACGGTCGAACTTAGGGAGGTTTCAACGGTAGAAATTTCCCTAACTACCTTTTCCTTTAGTGCGGCCCACTTGAATCTTTTATCTTGATAAATGTTGGTCTTATCCCCTGAAATGATCTTGAAAAACAGATGGACGGAGAGGATTTTTCACAAATATGTCAGTAGGCCCCACCTGGTTCCAGTGTAGGAACTTCTACAAAAGACTTTAGCAGAAATCCAGTCTGCGTTCCCTAATGACGTTGGAAATATAGGTAGGGCCCACCATGATGTTCTTGAAAATTTTACCCTGTCCATCCATTTTTCCTTATCATTTCATGGCATTATCCTAAGACTGAGGCAAATCTAAATCTCAAAAGGACCACACCACAGGAAGTAGCGGTGATAATGATTCTTACCGTTAAATATTTTTTAGGGTCCACCGTGATATTTGTTTGACATCTAACCTGTAGATTAGCGATATTTGTTTGACATCTAACTTGTAGATTAGCTCATACAGACCTGGATGATGGAAAAGAAAAATAAGAACAAATATCATCTTGATCCAAAAATTTGATAGTTGTAGGAAGTTTTTAACGATGAGAGTTCAATCAACACTATATGGCCCACTTGGGAATTTGATCTATCTCAGTTTTGGGTTCATTCAATTAAATTATTTTTAAAAATGTATAGATAATGTAGATTTATCACTAACATCTTGGTGGTATTTACTGGTATCCTTTCGCATGTAATGACGTGTGAACCCGTGCGCATGTGTCTATATATGCATGTGTGAGCTACTGGAGTTTCATAGGTTGCCACGTCGCATTACATGGTTGCCCTGGATGATTTTTCAAAAAAATCTCTGGGAAAAAATCTCGTTGCGCTCGCATGCTCACATGTGCACCTTCTTACATGAGCACCCATGCACATCTCTGCACGCATATTATGGACAGTAAATCTAAGCAATCCACATGATGCAATGTAGCCCCCTTTAAAACTTTAAAGACCTAATTTTCAGGTTGATCCAAAACTCTAGTGGACCATAGCAAAGAGAAATGCAAATCAAAAGAGTGAATAAACTATTTTCTTTTGCCATGGTTCACCAGAGTTCTGCATCCAGCGGAAAGTTGGGTTCGTGAGGTTTTAAGGGGTTTGTGAGGTTTTAAGGGGTGCCGCATCACGTGGACTGTGGACCGTTCAAATTTTGTGCCTATGACACATGTGCTTACGTAAGAAGGTGTGCATGCGTGATTTAAAACTTTGGTGGCCGTTTGAATGTTTCAATTGTGGACGTTCAATCCCCGTTATTTCCTTTGAAGCGGCTCACTTGAAATTTATATATGCCTTATTTTTGGGCCATGTCATAAAATGATATAGTTGGATTAACAGAGTAAATTTCTCATAAAAATCATGGTAGGCCCCACCTAACTTCCTGACGCAGGAAGTTCCTGCTCCATATCATAATTAGCGTAGTTAGGCAGACCTGTTTGGACTTAATAGCCAAAGAGGAGGCATAAAGTCTACTAGTTGAAATAAAACAAGTGTCTAAGACAAAACCCAAACGCCATTGGCTTTTATAATCTTCATCCACTACCATTAAAATAAGATGATGATATATCATTAGTTATGATACAGCCTTTTTTTCTTTACCGTCAACATCAATATGTCATGGATTCGATCCATGATTATCATCTGAAACAAAAATCAGGATGGTCCACTCATAAAGGTGGGCCATACCAGCACAATGAGACGTACCATTGGATTCCCAATTGATCTGATGTTATGTCCCAATCGATGTGTGGATCAGTTTGATTTTAATGTCAGGCGATCGCTGTCCGGTTAGGCAGTCGATCCTTGGCGTGATGTATGGGTTTTTATCTACGTTTTTATCCACACCGTACATCCAATTTTCCATATCATGATATCAAAAAATGAGTTAGATCCAAGGCTCAAGTGGACCACACCAAAGGAATCAACGATGATAATAACAACCACTGTTGAAACCATTCTAGAGCCACCATGATGTTACGCCCAGGTCCTAAAAACTTACTCTCCCAACATGTAGACATGATACATTGAATTTCAATGTATTAGATTTACTCTTATCCAAACAAACTTTCCAAGTCATTTACTTCCAATTCCATTTCTCATTTACCTCCACTTACAAGCTCCCAAACAAGCCCATCTGATATAGCATCTAGATTAATTCAATCTTTCTCATTGTTTCCAAACGCCAGGTATAATTTCCATTAGACCAAAAATACAATTCCATATCACCTAATCCCAAGTTCCAAACAAACCCTAAGTGGGCCTGTAAATACGCAACAGGTGGGCCATTGGGAATGAATGGTACAAACAGGATTGAAATTCGGCCTACCTCGCCTCCATCTATAACACACTAATTAACAACTACTATAGAGAAAAGGAAATCGGATTGCGTACTGAGTTACCCAGTAGGCTGTTATTGTACTGAGTAAACTCAGTTGGGCTGTCCGCGAATGCGTCCATTCATTTTTCCAGATCATTTTATGGGTTCAAACCAAAATCGATGCACATACAAACCACAAGTGGACCATACCACTGGAAAAAGTAGAAGCATTAATTTCAACCTTTGAAAACTTTCTAAGGCCCCCAGTGATGTTTATTTGTCATCCAACCGGTTCAAAATATCAGAAAGACATGGATGAAGGGAAAACACAAATATCAGCTTGATCTAATACTTCTGTTGTCCACAAGAATATTTCAACGGCAGATGTTTAATTCAAACTGTTTTCGGTGGTGTGGTCCATTTGAGGTTTGGATATACTCCATTTTTGGGATAAAGCCCTAAAAGTATGTGTTAAAAGAGATGGACGGAGTGGATATAATGCATGAATGACACTGGGGCCTGGGCCCACGAAATTTACTCAGCACGCTTACTGTACTGAGTTACTCAGTACGCAATCCTCTTCCAGAGGAAAGCAACTACACTACCGTATAAAATAAAATAAAAAAGGCATTCCAAACAACTTACAAAGGGTCCCCACTAGTATAAACAGTCGGGTATATACACCGAGAATTGCTTGTAAAAAGACAATACACCACAAAACCAGTGTATGCACCCCCCCCAAACAAGAGACCAGCAAAACTCGCTGAAACAACGAACCGTAAGTTATACAATTGAGATAGAGAGCGAAAGAAGGAAAAAAGAGAAGAAAAGAGAAAACAAACATCTAAAAACATTATCAATATCCAGCACACCACTCACCTCTCTCACTCACATGACTATCTCAGGCTTCAGGATGCTGGATTTGATCTCCTTGTGGGGTAGCACAACCCCACCATTGCTGTATATCTCATCGCATACGTGGACGTCCTCCCCGAGGATGGTCATGTTCTCGACACGGGCCCACTGCCCCACGGTGGAGTGCCACCCGATGATGCTGCTGGAGATGCACGCATGTTTCTTGATGCGGACCCCACGCATGACTGTGCACCGGGATAGCCGCACCCCAGACTCGACCACGCAGTTCGGCCCGATCGCCACGTCTGGGCCAATCAGGCAGCCATCTCCAATGACTGCACTCTCATGGACCAGGACGTTCCCCACAATGTGGGGCCCTACAGCCAGCCGGGAAGGAGAGTTCTTCCGGAGGGAGTTCAGATACAACCTCAGGCCTGTGATGTAATCCCTTGGCTGCCCAATATCCATCCAGAATCCAGGTAAGACCATTGCATAGAGCTTTTGCTCTGCAGCAATCTTAGGGAAGACCTCTTTCTCAATTGAAGTGGGCTTCAATTGGATCCGGTCGATGACGGAGGGGTTCAGCAGGTAGATCCCAGCATTAATCTTGTTGCCCACGAAGATCTTTGGTTTCTCTACAAACTTCTCTACTTTCCCAGTCTCCTCCTCCATGACCACGACACCGTACTTCGATGGTTCATCTACCTATTCAAGTTAATGGAATTTCTTATGATTCAAGCCATTTGAGCAGGGTAGGTTTCTGACCTGCCCTGAAGAATCAACGAGCAAACAATAGAGAGAGAGAGAGATGCAAGGTATTCCAAAAGCAGGCCCATGGTTCCATGTTCTGGCGGGTCCACCATGGATATATAGGGAGATCCATTGAAGAGATCTTTTTTTAAAGGTATGCCCATTGTTAATTCAGCAGCCTGGATAGCTGAATTAATAAAATCGAAGGTTTCACATAGAGAAATGATAGATATGCAATTATACCTTGGTTACCATTATTGAAGCCTCTCCACCATGAGCTCTGTGGAATTCGATCATTTGCCTGAGCGGGTACTCACTGATAACATCGCTGTTGAGTACGAAGAAAGGCTCACCGGAACCATCTAGCAGCTTATCCTTGGCTAGAGCCAGGGGACCTGCAGTGCCCATTGGCTCGTTCTCCTGCGAGCAAGTGATCTTCATCCCCAGCTTGCTCTCGAATTCCTTCAAGAAGTTCAGCATCACCTGCAAAGCAAAAACACGACTTGACATCATCAATATTTTTAAACAGAAAATCAGCTGCAAAATTATTTGGTTGAGGTTCCTTTCTCTTACCTCTGGTTGGTAATTGATGGCTAGAACAACTTCTGTCACTCCAATGGCTTTCAGAGCTTCAATCTGAAAAAAATAAAATAAAATCAGAAACATAGACAGATTACGGTTAATTTATGCAATTTACTTACCCCATATCTATCATAAGACATGAAACTGCAAATTCATCTACGAAGATTCAGAGGATAAATTTGAAAAAAAAAACACACTGGAAGTTTCTGGAAGCAAGCTTGGCGGATTCAAGTGTCTGATATAGAGTTTGTTTGGATGCAACCCAAAATGCAATTGGTTTGATTTTTATTTTTTATTTTTGCAGACCCAATGGCATAATCTGTCCTCCCCTGCATTTGAGATGGTTCGGATTGTCGGATGCTGTTAATTCCAACTTATCTACCTGAAATCAACATCAGCAACATATGCTGAAAATGATTTGGAGCGCAAAGGTGGGAACACAGTATCCTGCCTATCATCAATTCTGATTACCATGCCAAACATAGAGAACTGCACCCTAAAGGATTCTTCTCATCTTCCATAGGAAACTGGATTTCAGATATGATATATATCCAGACAAGCAAAACAAGAATAGAACATAAACTTGTGCAAACGATTATCAATTCATTGGAAATCAACAGTAGAGAAACGCATAAACAGATCCAGCCCATAGGGGGGAAAAAAAGAAAAAGAAAAAGTAAAAAAGAGGAATGCTCCTCTTCAATTTCAAAGAGATGGACTCATGGGGTATTACCTGATGCAGAATCATGGGTTTGTTAGCAAAATCCACAAGCGGCTTTGGAACGCTGAGCGTCAATGGCCGCAGACGCGTACCGAACCCTCCGACGAGAATGAGTGCCTTCATCGTTGCACGGAGAACCAACTACTCTTGTTGATCTATCACAAAATCACCCCCAAATTTTAAGAATTTAACATAAACCATGCAGAAATTCAAAACAAAATATGCCAGAAATTCAACACATATGAGAGCCTAGCCTAAATCAGGCAAAGTTGTTGGCCTCAGCGTGCCAGGTGTGAAACTGAACCTGCCATGGATTCTAACAGCTGCTGAGAGGAGGAGAAGACAGACCAGATCTGGATGGGGAATTTAAGAAAACCAACTGCAAGAATTTCAAGAGGGGAGAAAGAGGAAAGGGGCCAAAAGAGGGTAACAGGTGTTGAGAGAAGTTCAGTACAGAGAGAAAGAGAGAGTGAGAGATTCGTCCGTATGTTTTAGCTGGAATGGGACGGAGGAAAAATACAAATTCCAGCTAAATTACAGAGCGATTTTTGGAGCAAAAGCACTAATTTTTCGCAAATACGACACAGGAAGGCTAGAAACGGAAATCGTAATTAAAGGAGAAGGGTCGGTGGTCTTCCAAGTTAAGAGATTTGAGTGACAGCTTCGATTAGAAGATGGAATCTCTCAGAGAGGAAATTTGAAATTTTGGTGAGAGATGATGAAAACCCTCTCTGATTTACAGCTTGATAAAATACCATTCTTGCTTAGGGTTCCTCTTTAGTAAAGTGATACGAAGGGAGAAGATGATACGGTAGAGCCACCTCCTAACAGCACACGTGGCATGAGATACGTCAATTGGAACCGC
The DNA here is from genome assembly GCA_037074715.1 of Magnolia kwangsiensis. Lineage (NCBI taxonomy): Eukaryota > Viridiplantae > Streptophyta > Magnoliopsida > Magnoliales > Magnoliaceae > Magnolia > Magnolia kwangsiensis. The sequence continues at coordinate 122,393,836 of CM073578.1, read as the reverse complement.
CCATCTGGTGCTACCTTTCACGTATGGCCCATGAAGAGTTTTCAGAAACTGAGAGAGAGAGAGAGAGAGAGAGAGAGAGAGAGAGAGAGAGAGGGAGGGTTACGGTGCCGGAATCACGGCGATGGGAGATGGGATCTCGATAGCGGCGGCTGGATTCGCGTGCGGCAGTGGTGTGAGTGGTGGAACGGGCGGCAGCGGCAGTGGTGGAGAGAGGGAGATTGAGAAGTAGAAGGAGAGTCTACGGGGAAGCGGATTGGCTGGTGTACCACACACCAGCTATATAGGTGCTGTAGGTACGTGTCGTGCCAAGACAAGCGCCGACGCTCCTCGACCTCCGACTTGTACGAACGGTTCAGAGGAGATCAAAGCAACATGGTCCCACAGTGATGTATTTATCATATCTACACCGTTCATCTATTTTGAGAGATCATTTTAAAGAATTATACAAAAAATGAATCATATCCAAAGATTGTCTGGATCACACCACAAATGGCAGTGGAGATAACAATTTTCACCATTAAAAAATTCGTAGGCCCACCATAACGTCTATTTTCCATCTTCATAAGATCACAAAGACCCGGACGAAGAGAAAAACAATTTTCATATTGATGTAAAACTTCTGTAACCCAAAAAAGGTTTCAATGGTAGACGTGGGATCCCCACCGCATTTTGCAGTATGGTCCACTTGATAGTTAGATTTGTCTTATTTTTGGTCTCAATCCTTAACACTATCTCTTCAAATGAGTGAACGGTTTGGATATAAAACATACCTAGTGATCAAACCCATGCAACTTAATAACGTAAATACAGCAGCTATATAGCTGGTGTGACGTGCACCAGCCAATCCGCCGTCACCAAGAGATGTGGACCCACTATGATACATGTGTTGTATTCATACCGTCCATAGATCATTTCATGGCATGAGAAAAATAGTGTGATAAATCTAAAATTTAAGTGCACTTACTTAGAAAACAGCAGGGACAGTGACCTCCACCGTTCAAAACTTCTTACCGGCCGCATAAGTTTCCAATCAAGCTTATATTTTCTTTTTTTCACTTTATATGTGCCTATGTTAACTTATGAATAGGTTCGATCTTAAAATTATATCATGGTGGGCCTTATAAATGTTTCAACCGTGAGTGTGACTGGTCTCACGGTTTCCTGTAGATCAACTTTAACTTTAAAACTATTTTATTCTTTTTCTCATGTAATAAAAGTATCTCTACAAATGGGTGGACGGATACAACACATGCATCATGGTGGGTCTACAGAGCTTGATAACGTTTCAGTAGCGATTTGGCCACCGACCTTTATCTAATCCGCGCCCGGACGGAGGGTAATAGAGGACGCGGATTAGCCACGTACGTTTTGCATCCACACCGATTATACATTTTGAGAGAACATTTTATGGCATTATACAAAGAATGATGCAGATCCAAGGTTTAATGGACCCCGCCGTAGAAAGTAGTGGAGAGAGTGACAACCACTCTTGAAACCATCAGAATGTCCACCACCATGATGTTTATTTGAGATCCAACTTGTTCATATGTTAAACCAGACATGGAATAAGGGAAAACACAAATATCAGCTTGAATGAAAACTTTTTTGACCTCTAAAACTTTTTAATGGTAGGCGTTGATCTCCAACTATTTTTTATGGTGGAGTCCACTAAAGATTTGGATATGGCTCATTTTTTATATAATATCTTAACATGATCTCTCCAAAACGATGGACAGTATGTACACAAAACATACATCATGGTGGGGCCCATAGAAGTTGGTGATGCCACTTCAGTAGCGAGTTTTGCTACTCAACCTGTCATATCTAATCCATGTCTGGTAAAGGTGTGTTTTGCCACCTACATTGAGTAAGATTAAATTGGATTGCATTCGTAATCTAGTTTAATACACTGTATGAGTATGTTTGAATGAGACTTTTCAAACTACGATAAGTGTCTTTAGATCTCTCGCATAAATTGGTGAGTGAAAAGGGCTCGATATATGTGGATCCTATCATGATGGTAATGGTGAAATCAAAGCCATCTAAAATGATATTCGGATCATTTGAGGACATTTATCAAAACCTAAAATCGGTTAGGAAATGAAATGGACCACAACTAGGAGAGATACGGAGTATGAGGTGAAGGAAATTAGAGGAGAGAGAGTTCTCCTTTTGTCATCCACACGTGTGGAGAGAAGTCACATATGTTACGTACTGCTCTCCACACATGTGGACTTGAAGTCATTCCTTATCAGCTCACGTACCCAAAAACACGAGCAATAGACCAAACTGATCAGATGGATGTTTTCTTTTGAACCATTGGCCATGCATGGTACAGAAAGCTAGAGGAACGGTCCTGATTGAAGTTTCATTTCTTATAATCTCTCCGTGTACTGTTAAGATCCGACAATAAACACCTTCCGCGACTATAAACTGGGCCACCCTCCTTTCTGGCGACAGGACAGATGCAGTGGGGCCCACTTGATGAACAACCCAGAATCCACACAGATCATGAAATCCACGTATCAAGGAATGTAACTGCATGAGCTGGGGGCGGGTGAATGTTGTTTTTTAGCATGGCGACGTGGGCCCACTCAGTGGACGGTGTCAGATCAGTTATTGAACGGTCCATGTGGCCGATAGTGACAGTTCTACCTCAAAAGAATGCACACGAGTTGCACCGTACTTTCCTAAATCTGCGTCAATCCAGTCCGTCAAAATAGTGAGGATAAGGTGTGGACGATCACATGATCACAATCATTTCACCTGTGGAATCTAAATCGCTGGACATTTTTCTTGTTAACCCTCCATCTAATATCTAATAATCCGACGGTTAGTATCATTCCGTCAGTGTGATTTTCTGTCCCTGCTCCATCCGCAATCGAACACATGATTTGGACGGTCTGGATTGGCGTACATATACGTTAAGTGCAATCGATGTGAGTGCAACAGTCTAGCTACAACATAGGCTGACAAGTGGCAGCTCATCAGAAGGACGGTTGTGATCTACCGTCCGCCTGCCTGGGGAGGGTAAGGATGACGATGGGCATCGCTGCACGTGCCAACAAGGCACGCATGTGTTAGATAAAAGCTGATCATTAGCATCTCGCACATGTGGCGAATAATCATGCGTGATAATAGCCATGCTGACGAATACGGGGGATATGTTATGACGTGTACGGCTAAGCACCGTCCATCTCACGCAAGTGAGTCGACCCCCACACGATCCGGAAAATGGAGCGGCAACACGTAATTTCCCTTTTAAAAAAAAAGAATGAAAAACGCGTTATGTTTTCAGCGTTTTAACAAATCTTCCGTAGAAAAAAGACGGAAGGGGTTGGATTTGAGGATTTTACGGAGATATGGAAGAACGAGTAAATGCTGGAAATTAAAAGAAAAAACGGAAAGAAAGCAGAGCAGATGAACCAACAGCTAAAAGCATGAAGAAGATCTTATGGAAAGATCGGAAATCTCGCTATAAAATCAGACGAGAAAAACAATCTGAAATCTCTTGAAATTCAAAGAAACGCAGCAAAGAAACCAGATCTTATGCAAAGATCGGAACGAGGAAGGATCCTCTCGTGGATACACAGGAATAAGCCGAGGAATATTCGGGAAACACTCCAAAATGTCGTGAAATACGAGAAACGCTGCGAGAAAACCAGATCCCTCGCAAGACTCATGGATTTCAGAAAAATCAAGATGAAGAAAAAAGATATCCTGAAAACGAACAGACTCGATGAAGATTACTCGATGGAATGGAGTAATCTTCAAAATCCTACCCAACATCACGCGACATAACCAGATCTGAGATCTCATCTACATTACCGATTCCTCGACAAGATCTACATCCAACCGTCCAAAAACCAATCAAAATCCACTTCCAGACGTTGAAAAAGCTCAAGAAAGCATTGAAAATTGCTATCCAGAACCAGATCTGCCGAGAAATCGATATAAAAAAAATCGCCGAAACCAGTAAAAAAGAGCGAAATTTCGAAGCATTTCAAATCTTACCAGAAATTTCGTCAGATCTTCGCCGGAAGGAAAAAGATTCCGGGGGCTTTTCTCCGGACCCGATCTGACTTTCTCGCCGGCTTTTCCTCGCCTCTTTCTTTCGCTCTAAAACCCGACTGGTTCGCTCTATTTATATAGCTGGCGGATTTCATTGTTTTTCAAAGATTTTTATCCTTTTTACTGTTTAAGAAACGAAAGCCGATTGGCTAGTGTATCAGACACACCAGCTGTAGGTACGTGTCGTGCGGAGACGAGCACTGACGCGGACGTGGATTGCGTCCTACCCGGCCCATCTCTAGCCCCGAACGGGCAGTTCAGTGAGTGGGCCCACCGGGATGTATCTGTATACATCCCTTTTCTAAGATCATTTAAGGCAAAAACGAAAAAATGATACAGATCCAACGCTCAAGTGGACCACACCAAATAATAAGCTTGGTTGTATTAAATGCACGGAACGTTAAACGCCAGTTGCATTAAATGCATGAGTCATTTGTGGCGTAGTTCTTTGTGCGTTGGATTTGACTCGTTTTTATTAGTGCCTTAAAATGATACGAGAAAAAAAATGAACGGCTTAGATAAACATATACATCCCGATGGGCTCACCCCAAGAACTGCCCGTTCGGGCCAGTGCAAGGCGGGGGTAGGACGTAATCCGCGTCCCACTGACGCGTACGACGGATTTCTCGCTAAAGCTTTTCGCAGAAGTTCCTGCGTAGGGAATCAGGTGGGGCCACGGTCATATTTGTGAGAAATCCTATCCGTCTATTCGATTTTTGAGTTCATTTCAGGAGTTGAAACAAAATTTGATAAGGATACAAGACTCGAGTTTGCCGGATGAAAGGAAAAAGTGGCTAGAGAAATTTCTAGCATTGAAACTTCCTAGGCTCTACAGTGATGTTTACGTGCCATCCATGCGGTTAATAACGTCATTTGTAACGGGATAAACTTAAAACACAAATAATAGCATGATTCAAAACTTTTTTGGCGCATGAATATTTCAACCGTGGACGTTTAATTATCACATTTTCGGCCCTCTTGGGCAGTGTATACAATTGATTTATAGCTTCTTATCCTAAAATGAACTTAAAAAAGTAATTGGATGGAGAGGATTTATCGCAAATATGACAGTCGGCTCTACCTGGTTCCAGCGTAGGAACATAATGCGAGAGGCTTTCGCAGGAGATCCGCGTCCCACGGACGCTCCTCGAGCTACGAATAGTTCAACGGAGATCAAAGTTACATGAGCCTCGTAAGTACGTATTTATCATATCTACAAATCCAAAAACCAAAATCATATCCAAAGATCATGTGGACCATATTCAAAGATCATCCGGAGCACACCACAAATAGGAGCGGAGATAAAGCTTTTCACCGATAAAAAATTTATAAGTCCTACCTTAAGGTTTATTTTCCATTCAATATATTCATACGGCCACAAAGACTTAAATGAAAAGAAAAAACAAATTTCATTCTCATCCAAGTCTTTCTGGACTCCAAAAAAAGGTTTCAATGATAGACAATCAATGCCCCACAGCTTTTTCCAATGTGGATTACTTGATAGTGAGATCTGTCTTAATTTTCGTATAAAGCCTTAATATGAGCTTACAAAAATGTATGGACAGTTTGGACATAACACACTCCATGATCAAATCCACCTCTATTTATATAGCCCGGATTTCATTTTTTAAAATATTTTTATCCTTTTTACAGTTTAAGAAACCGGCTCGCGTTCACATACAGTCAGGCTTTTATTTGTAGCTTTCTCCTTTCATAGGCTAAAAAATAACCAGATACAAAGTTCAAGTAGACTGAATGAAGCAATTTGACGGAGGTAAATAATGTCACACATGCATGTACGAAGGTAAAACATAATTATACACTTGGATTTATAAATTCTACAGCGTGGAAGAAGTTTTCAACGGAAGGCGTTCAATCCCCACTGATGGTTGGGTGAAGTTGAGCTTTGGATTTGCTTCAATTTTAAATTCATATATTAAAATAATTTTGAAAAATGGATGGACGGCATGGATAAAAGGACCAGAAAGTTTTGGCAGTATTAACCGTTGGTGATCTTTTTCTGCTCTATGCAATGCGGGTCCTGGATGATCCACCTGACTAACGATCTTTGTTGTATGAAGTGGATTGCCGGACCCAACCCCCTTTGATGTATGTGTTTTTATCTATTTAGTTAATCCGTTTTGCCGGCTTATTTTAGCTGCTTACAGCAGATCCAAAGCTCAACCGAACCACAACACAAGGGTTTACGGAGAAAATGGTTCCCCACCGTTGAAAATTCGTTAGGGCCCACCATGATATTTATTTGTCATGATCTTAATCAGAAGGTCACACGGACCTTCATCAACGGTGGGCAATTAATCCTCTCTATTTTATGTGGTGTGGTCCACCTGAGCTCTGGATCTTTCTTATTATTTAGCTCATGCCTGGAAATGATCTGAAAAAACTGATGGACGGTGTGGATAAAATATATACAGCACAATGGGCCCCACAGACTCAGCTCCTTGTCTCCCCGCAGTTCGTGTCCATGTTGTATGCGCGTATTTGGACGCGCTTCACCGCGTGTATGTGTCATCATCCAAACCAGTCATCAGGTGGGCCCCACCAGGATTAACAGGCAAACTGAAACTCAAGCCGGCCAAAACAAGTGAAAATACATAGGCTGCATGATTGCACATTGCTCGCGCACGTGTGTTGTGTCCCACCAGAGATTTCGATGAAGATTCCGGGGATGAACGGTGCCCATGAGCCGTCTCACGCACATGCACGTCACGGGGTGGACCCCACACAGCTTGTGCGTATGGTAACTACCACGTACGGGATCGAAAGCATTTGATCATTCCCCTCTCTATATGCGATCACATCTTTCTTGTGACCTAACCGATTAGCAAGTTGTCTCCTGCGGTGCTTGTTTGCCGTCTGTGATTACATTTGATGGGACCCACACTAATCAACGGCAAAAAATGCTCTTAGCTTTGATCAGAGAGGACTTCAACTCCCCACACGTTTCTTCACTCTATTGGAGAAACCTTCTCCAATTCTACCTCTCTTCTCCCGAGGTGGTTGTATGTGTCTTACATCCATGCCATACATCCGTTTATCCAGATATCATTTTAGGGCCCACACCAAAAATTCAGAAAACCCAAATGTCAGGTGGACCACACCACCTGAAACATTGGTGATTGATATTAAAAACTGTTGGATGGCACTAAAAGCTTTTGATCAAGCTGATATTTTTGTAGTCCCTTCATCCAAAATTTTGTCACCTTACCATGGAAAATAGACAATATGGTGACCCCCGGGTAGTTTTTAATGGTCGGAATTTAATCACTGCTGTTTCCTGTGGCGTGGTCTACCTGAGACGTGGATCTAATGTATTTTATGGCTCATGTCCTTAAATCAGCTGACGAAATGGATGGACGGAGTGGATGTAAGATAAATCCATTAGGATGGGCCCCACAATGATCCACCTGTGCCCAAAGTTTAATACTCTAGAAGTATGATGATGATGCGCATGCACCTAGGAATTATATAAAATTTTCTTGAGTGGTGTAAGTAATTCAATTAAACTGTCCAATTTATCTGTGCCATTTTTAAGGCATCACGAACCAAAATTGAAGGTAATTTCATTATCTGAATATTGGTTTAAAAAATAAAGAACGTCTTATTTTTATTAGTGAGTGTCACGAATCAAAGGCTAGGATTGCTAAACCAATTTTAACTACAATGTATTCCACAACCCATTCAAATATAGGATCTAGATGATCATACCATAGAAAATAATATACAACACTCGAAAACTTTCAAATTCAAGTGCAGCCCTTGATGATTCAATCAACCAGATTTTTTATTATAGTCATAATCGTGGTAGGGTGCATATGTTGGACGAGTTGGATTTCATTTACATATTGAGTGGGTCCCACGATTCTCCACTTTACTACTTTTTAAAAGAAAAAAATATAAGGATAATTTAGTAATTTAATTTTTCAAGAGTTACTCAATTTTATACCTTTAAAAAAATACATAATTAATGGTAATTGTAACACCCTGGAAATCGGGGGTCACACATACGGTTGACTCTCGAATTTTCGGGTGTCACTTATAACCAGGGTGTCCCAAAACGGTTACGTATCGGCCGTAACGGCCGATACGTAACGGTAATGGTGGTACCCGTTACGCGATACGGGGCCATATCGGCCGAGTCCCGTTTTTGTACACGTAACGGCCGTTACGATCCCGTTACGGGCGTAACGGCCGTTACTGACCCGTAACGGCTGCTACGGGCTTGAAATAAAATAAAATAAAATAAAAAAATCCCCTTACCTTTTTTCTTTCTCTCTTTCTTCTTCTTCTTCTTCTTCTTCTTATTCTTCTTCCTCTTCTCGGCCTGCTGCGGCTGCGGTTGCGGCTGCGGCTGCAGCTGCAGCCTCCTCCTTGTCCTCCTCCTTCTTCTTCTCCTCTCTCTCTCTCTCTCTCTCTCTCTCTCTCTCTCTCTCTCTCTCTCTCTCTCTATCTATCTGTTCTTTCCCTCTTTCCCTCTTTCCCTCTTTTTTTCTTCTTTTCTTTCCCTCTTTTTTATTTTCGGTTTCCCCCCTCTTTTTTTTTTTTTTTTACGGGCGTAAGCTGCCGTATGTACGTGTCACGCGCTGAGACGAGTGCTGACACTCCTCGAGCTACGAGTTGTACGAACGGTTCAAAGGAGATCAAAGTTATATGGGCCCCACAGTGATGTATTTATTATATCTACACCGTTCATCTATTTTTAAATATTATTTTAGAGCATTAGCTAAAAAATGAAGCGTATCCAAAGATCGTCTGGACCACACCAAAAATAGCAGCGATATGATGATTTTTACCGTTAAACAATTCGTAGGCCCATCGTAACATTTATTTTCCATCCCATTTGTTCATAAAGTCAAAAGACATGAATGGAGAGGAAAAACAAATTTCATATTGATCTAAATTTCTATGATCCCAAAAAAGTTTTCAATGGTAGACGTCCAATCCCCTACTACTTTTTGTAGTGTGGTCCACTTGATAATTAGATCTGTATTATTTTTCGTGTCAAGCCTTAAGACAATCTCATCAAATGAATGGACGGTTTAGATATAACACATTCATCGTGGATGGGGCCCAAAAATCTTTAACATGTGTGCTACACTTTCCGATCCAAGTCTCACCTAATTTGGGCCCTTAAAAAATTGTATACGATACATATATTAATTTAAAATTTACCAATTAAATTATAAACTGCAATTGCTAACTCACAATGCCAAAATCAAATTATTTGAATAATTTTAATTATTATTTTGTATAATTTTAATTATCATTTTATATACTTTTATTTTTTAAAATAGGGTCTTTTAATTTTTTTTTCATGATTCACTGTCCAATAAATGTCCACCAATACATAAGTGGAATAATGAGAATAAATTGCATGAATTTGAGGCTAAATTGGAGCATATATTGGTCCTCTAAGTCAGCCCGAAATTGACAACGCTATCTACCTGAATTTAATTTCATTTTTTTAAAGAACTATTGAGAGAAAGATATTAAATTGTTAAGTATATAAATTAGATATTTAAAAAATTAAATATATAAATTTTATAGTCAAATTCAGGTTACTTGGTTCAAAAATTAATCAGACAGTCCGATACAGCTTTTCACCAAAGAGTGGACCGTTACACCACCATAAATATGTTCCAATTTATAAATGAATGCATATTTGGAATGCTTAGAATATTCTGGATTTAATCCATATTTTTTCATATTTTTTTAGCAAAAAAAAAAAAATTTACACCGTTACGGGCCATTACGCCCCCGTATCCGTATCGGTTTTGGAAGTCACCGTTATGCTAACCGATACCGATACGGGATACCGATACGGGATACCTTGCTTATAACCGATTTCGTTAATATGCATTTAATCCAGTTTAGTTGCGCAAATCTGAAAACTCCTGGAACATGAAGCATCATCACACAAGTCTACTAAAATGAAAGTGAACAACAAGAATATATATATACATGTCCAAAAGAATAAAATGGTCGCACATTGCATCCCCCAACAAAATCATAAAAGAATAGTGTGTCCAAAAAATAGAACTGAGCCCATTGCTCAGCGGTCCAACGACCTATCTACTGATTCGATGAGGTCTCGCCCATAAGCTGGAAGTAAGAGAACTCGTCCTCCTTCTCGAGGCTCACATCGCCAGGCTCCATATAATTTGCATCACCTGCATCTACGGGCGAGTCTTGTTATTGTTTTAAAATATTGTCTCATAGTGAGAGTGAATGATCAACTCAATGAGTGTTATTAATCTTAAGTTATAACAGGTATCAATTATAATATGAACTTAATGAAAAGCAGTCAATCCTAAGTATCTAACTAATCTTGTTAATGCTCATGCATGTTGAATAATATAATGCATGTCCTTGCCTCAACGCTTCCTCGAGCGACTCCATCTAACAATCGCGAATGACAACATTCCCTCAAAACGACCTCGACTGCCAAGTCGCCACCCTAACTAGTGCGATGCAATGCGATCGTGTTAGCAGAATTATTAGTTAAGTTGTAATATAAGTGATGTTTTGTAACTCGGGAGCTGAGTTATACTCGACCCCCGAATTTCAGGGCGTTACATAAGTCCATTCATCCAGTAAAGGGGAATCTGATGCACCCCACATATCAATACCCTAAGCTAGTTGCGAGGCCAAGACCCCCCAATGCGTGAGGCCTAGACCCCGCGATCTGTAATCTCGTCGGGATCCTCATCCCCAACTTCAAGCACATGAGGAGTGCCAAGAAAAAAGGATCGCTCACGGTCACTACGGGGAGGCGCGACACCCCAGCGTATGCCGACAGCTCAAACACAATGTCTCATTCCACCATGCTTAGCTCACGAGGCTATGGACCAGTTTTAATTGATTATTAGTAGATTACAACGGTTGTAAGGTGTTCCGGGTTCCATACATGTGTGAGCAAACAAGATTAACAATCAAGGTTGGTTCGACAATAGGCTAGACCGCACGAGTCTGGTGAGCGTGAGACGAGTGACCTCGGGCACAAGGGACCTATGTAGTCAAACTACAGCTACTTGAACACACCCGCTCAAACCCACGGGTCTAGTCATAACATAGTCCTACCGATGGGACTACCGCCTCTTCTCAAGTTCCTGACCAACCCAAGAGTGTGAGGGTGATCCATAACATGCCAACTCTAGGTTATCAACTAGCATAGCAATAACATGTTCCCATGCATCTCAATCATACAAAACGAATACTCCTACAAGCAAACAAACATTACCAAGAATTAAAGTGCGTGGGTTTGTGAGGATGTTAAGCACTTTCTCTACCTTAAGAAATCATATGCATAAGGGTAATAAATCATACACACAAGGAAACACCACATATGAGGAAAAATGATCAAGCACACATGAGCATACAATCATCCATACATAATATCATGTAAGAGGCAAAATCAACATTGATTTGAGAACTAACATGCAAACCTATACAATTCCAACAAACATACAATTCCTAAGTTTTCTCTAGATTCTTTAAACATATCATACAAGCAATAAAAATCATTAAATTCATGCCAAAATTGGTGCTAGGCCACCTAAGAACAATAGTCTTCACCTATGGGTCGTTGAAGACTCGAAAATCGACCTAGGAATGAGGGCTTTAGGGTTAATCGGCCGGAATCTCTAAAACAAGCTCTTGCATGTGAGAAATTCATACAAAACCCTTCTCAATACATGGATTTCAAGAAAAAGGGGTGAAATATCTTACCTAGATGTCTCATGGACGATTGTTGATGTTGTGGTGGAGAGTTTCCTTTGGAGAAGAAATAGAGAGTTAAAAGGGTTGATTCCCTTAGGCCCCACCTTGATCTAGGGTCCACCTTGCCCCTCTTCACTCTCTCTTTCTTCTCTCTTTACTCTCTTGCTCTCCCTTCTCTCTCCTTGGTGGGTGTAGTAAAGGGAGAGTTATGAGAGAGCTAGGGCTTTATTCCCTAGACTTGGGCCAATTGGCCTTAAGTTTCCTCAAATGCTTAAAATAGCCTTCTAGGACTTACTATTAGTGTAGGGGTGACCCTAACACCCCCTGGCCACCAAATTTGATGTGTAAGTGTCTCATGACCCGATGAGCGGTCATGCAAAGTTTGGAGATAAACGGATCAACGAAGGTGGTGTTTGATCATACGGTTATGATCTTCAAATGGCCCTGTGGGGACCGTTCTGGTGGCCCCCTGGCCATGAAACTTATTGGATGGGTGGTCCATGGCCCAATGAAGGGCCATGCAAAAATTGGGAACGATCGGATATAGGGTTTGGTCGTATGGGTTTGATTTGCGATCAACGGTCACCGTGCCACGATCGGGTCCCAAATTTTGTGGACGGGCGTATGATATTACATTAGACCTTCACCACAAATTTCGAAAAAATTGGACAGCTGAAAAGCCCGGAGTCTCAGTTTCATTTTCCAGTGTTAGATTTTAACTCTGGCCTTGGGTGAGTTGACCAGTGCTATAGGAGCAGCTCGTACAATTAATTTCTGGGTGTTCAATGAGTCCGTGTTCCGCGATGAACTACAAGCCTAGTGAGATCTGTGGTTTTCTAAAGTTTTATAATTTTTTCGACCTTCCTGCATCGCGATATAGCCCGTACAGGTTGATGCTAAGTGTAAACGGCCTTTTGGCTTGACAGCCCGCACTAGGTTCTATCATGACCCGTCTGGTCTATTAAGTCGGGTTAATCCTAGATTAATTTACTAGCGGTACCTCACAACGAGTAGTCTAAAAGAACGGTCGTACAACAAATCCTACGTGGACGCCCCAAGGTACTGTGCTGATTGGATGAAACGTTACAGTAATTTAGTAATTTTTTTTCTACGAATAACTAAAAATTCCTTTGCACAACAAAATAATTGACTTATCTTCAAAGGCACCGCATTTTGGTGCCTTCGGCTCAAATATTTATACTTATTCCGGTCCGTCCATGCAAACTAATAAGATGTCACCACATGTTAAATCACTATATCTCATTCGCTGGCATGTTACTTGCCAAAAGTAGAATGACACGTGTGGACAAAGCAATCTGTTGAACAAGTCTATAAAGACTCACTTAAATAGGGATCATTTCATAATCTAAATATGTTTGGCAAGGTTGTATCACACAATCCTATAACAATAGCTATGGAAGTTTGAGAAGCTATTTTTTTTCAAAATGGAAAGAAATCAAAGTACACGGTGAGGAATCCCAGCGTAGTGAGATTGATCCCACAAGGTCCACAATTTCGTACAATAACCTTCAAAGGTTGTTTGGCACCATCAATTTAGAAGCGTTAGAAGGGATTTCAAATCTAGTAGCTTGTTTGGCACCATAAAGTGGCTAGGGTTTTCAAAACCCCAATGAAAGCTTAGATTATATCTAAAATCCTTTGAAGAATTGCATGTGTAACATATGTGTCATTAGACTATTAATCAATTGGGTATATGACCCACCAATGATATCCCAAAACAATTAGGTTATCAATTGCATTACTATAATTACTTTAATATGATAATCTGCATCGTCCAAACATTGTCCATGTAATTCAACAGTTAAAAATTATTGATCAGTCACCCGAATATTATCTTGAGCTTGTAGTTCATTCGAGACTTGAAATTTCATTATTTTATAGCAAATTATATATTTCAATGGCTTATTACAACCATTGTAACAAGCATATTATATACATACACTAATTACAAACATTAAAGGATCCTTACTCTTCCTCGGGTGGTAGACTCTTAGGAGTTTCAACACCCGGTCCAAGGTTCGAGCATCCATAGGCGGTGAAATTCGACTAGCGTGAGTGTGTGGGTCGCGTGCGTAAAATTTACGAATATTAAAGTTGATTTAGTAATTAAATTCAAACTCATATAAATATATAATTCATATCTACTTTTGGATCACGAGCGATTTTGAATCCAATAGTGCCAAACCTAGCATGAGGATTTCAAATCCACCCAAGCTATATAAGTAGCACGTAATAAAGAACTCAGTGTTTGATTGAACAGTGAACATCAGACAACGTAATATTCACTAGTCAATGTATCAGATGAATGGTGTCGATATAGTCAACATTTTCGAACTTTGCATAAATGGCAGAGAGGCACGGTAACTTCTATGCCTCGAGATGCACTGGATTAGGGCCAATGCATGGGTACAAATATACAATCATCCAACCTATGATACTTCTACGCGTAAGCGTCCCTAATAACACAACCTGAGTTGACAAACACGTACTCCGGACTCCAACAGAGATCCAACCAACAGTTGAATCTTGGCACGTAACGAAGAAGCACACGTGTGCCAGATAGGGTACACGTGTACAGTAGTTCCCCTGTCCCAAAATCCGTGGCGTCTAACCTATCCAGCAGGCCACACACTTCTACGGTATATACTAGCTTTTTGTGGTTTTCTTTATAGCCGCACAATTTTCCCATGCAAGTGCGGTCGGTTTGATGAGTAGATTGAGTTGATTTATGGAAAAGGGTATGTTCACGGTCAACTACACCTAATGAATGGCCAGGATCTCTCACACGTATTCCTATTTGGCTTGTGTGGAGCAAATAAAAATATAAGTGTTCTTCAAAGTTAGATAGGTCGCCATCATATTAATATATTGAATTGAAATGCAAGGGAGGATATTCTATGATTTATGCGATTAACCAAACAGCATACATTGACCTTTTGCCTCGTAGGAATCACAGGAGTTAGTAAGCTACGTCTCGCTTGAAAAATATGTGGCACCCTCTAGTGCGTCTTTCTGGACCAGAAAATGATTTTCATCCATCAATACCTTAGAGGTACCAGTTGGAAAATGGATCCTAGCCGTACATCTAGTGGGGCGCTGTCCTCGTATGACTCTTGGTCAAAAATCACATCGAATGAATTATCCTATCCATCAGTTTCTCCTTACCGTCAAGTCAAGTGGATGACTGTCCATATCCATAGAATCATCCACTAGGATTTATTTTCAACTAATGGTCACTCATAGTAAGGACCTACTGGATGGACGGACTGGATCCACTGGATGGTTTCCCACATTTGAGTTACTGGGCGATGAACGTCCCTTCCCATCCAGCAAATATGATGAATATATACCCGATGCAAGTTAAAATTTAAAATGGCCCACCACAAGAAACATCCAGAAGAAGGCACTAAAGATATAGAATTTAGACCTGGCACGTACCAACCGTTAGATGCGGATCCACGTGGGGTCGGTTCCTCCATTGATGGCTCACGTGGAAACCAACGATGAAATTTGGGTAATCTAAGAAGAGCAGACATTTTCAATCATTAATTATCCGAGGGTGGCCCACACAGATGGACGGTGGAAACGAATATTGTCAGCAGTAGCATTGAGGTTTTAAACGTGACCTAAATGCGTAGGTTCCTCTAATTTGTATAATCAGTCCGTGGGCGAGCCGTGTGACCATCAATACTGGAACTTGCTCTAAGGAAGGATCCTGATCGTTGGTTGGTGGAATAATGGGCCATGGGATAAATTGATTGCGCGCGCAAGTTTTGCAGAAAATATCGCCGAGATCTTTAAAATATCGCTATATTTTCGCTAAAAATATTTTTAAAAATTCGTCAGTTTCAATGCACACGCAGCTCGAGATGAGATTCTAGGAACGTCTGTTTTATGAGTAAAACACCTAAGCTCTGTGGGCTCTGCCATCTTAAATATGTAATATCCACTCCTTCCATCATGTGAGAACCAATATTTGGAGTGTACACGCAGAATATGAGATAGGTTAAAGACTCATATGGGTCACAATAACAAGAAAATGTAATAATGCTCCCAAAGACAGAATGTTCACAGGGTGTGGCCCACCTGTATATTGTATCAAGGTAATTTTTGGAAATTATCTTCATTCTGGTGATTTAAACATGATTAAAGGGTTTGATGAAATACGCACAGCATATGGCCCCGTACACCAACACATAGTTGGCTTTGCATCCCCATTTTTTCATGTGTGGTCCATATAAATTTTGTATATAGATAATATTTATCTTTAAGAAATAAAAACTAGGAAATTAAACGATGGACGGATCGGATTCTCCATATAGATCATCGTGGGTCCCACATACTTGGGTATTTTAGGCACTGCGTCAAGCTGGTGATGCAAAGGATTCCAGCCCGGGCTTGACCCATGCCAGCCCGCTTTCACCTCGCGCGGATTTCGTACTGAGGAAACTCTGTGGGACCCATCTCACTGTATTTATCTTATCTATGCCGTCGATCCGTTTTATCAGCTCATACCTCATTTTAAGGCATGAGCCCAAACATATCCAAATCTCAAGTGGACCACACCACATAAAACAGTGGGAATAATGACATCCACCGTTGAAACCTTCCCAGGTTCCACAGTGATGTTTATTTGTCATCCAAACCGTTCATAACATGACACAGGCATGTATGAATGTAATAAAAACAAAAAATAACTTGATCCAGAACTTCTTTGGCCTCCAAGAAGTTTTCAACGGTAGTATTCAATTCCCACCGTTTCCAATGGAGTGGTCCACTTGAAATTTAGATATACTTCAATTTTGGTCTTGGTGTATAAAATGAACTGATAAAACGGATGAAAGGCATAGATAATACACAAACATTACAGTGGGCCCCACAGACTAGCAAGGCTGTCAATGGGATGGGCCGATCGGACAGGCTTTCGGCCTGCTCAGGCGGGAATACGAGATCCAAGGGCTTGGGATAGAAAACGTAGCCCATTTAAGTAAATGAACGGACCTGATCCGCCTATGTGTTATCAATGGGCTGAGCCAAATGAACGGACATAACCCAACTTAAAACTCAAGACCAAATAATGAACGATGCGTAAAATAAAGAAGCTGTATGTGTGTACCGGATTTCAAATCCATGGTTTTGACCGTACCGTAACTTATGGTTGACCTACGTGGGGCATACCATGGTGTATGCATGACATCCGTTCCGTCCATCAAGTGCATCACCTCAAGTTCCCCGTAGATCCCCAAAAACTACCTGGTCAGACACTTAGTTGGGATTTCACCATACTGTTTGTACAACATCTTGCCCGTCCATTAGGATTATACCACCATGAAAATGAGATGACCCAAAAATCAGGTTAATCCGACCATTAAATGGGGTACACCATAGAAAATCATGAAACAACACATAAAAATTTTACATTCACGCGGAGTATCCCATTTTCATGGTTGGATCATCCTAATTTTTGTTACATCTTATTTTTATGGTAGGACAACCTTGATGGACGGACGAGATTTCATACAAGCACCATGATGGCCCCTACATGCCAATTAAGTGGGATTTCACCACATATGGGTACTTAAACTCTTGTGAGTCTACCACCTAGTTGCGTACGAGTACTCAACTTAACGGTCCAGAAAACGGATTAATGCCACATTCGTAAGAGGTTGGACCCACCATAAAGAATCACTCACAAAAGATCCTACTGATCCGTTCAATAGGTGGGCCACACCATAGAAGACAATGGATATCTGCTGATCTGATTGAAAGCACATGTGGGGCCTGCCTGATGAATGGATCAGGCTGATATTTTCATCAGGTGATTTTCATGGTGGGGCCTGCCTGATGAATGGATCAGGCTGATATTTTCATCAGGTGATTTTCATGGTGGGGCCCACCTTTTGGACGGTTTGGATCGGAACACAGTGGATGGATTAGTTGTATGCATATGAATGGGCCTATGGGCTTAGCATGTGTATGAGCTTTCAAGCTCAACGGCCCATCAGGTAGGGCCCACGCACTTTCAAGTTTCAGTCACCAGACTGATAGAAGTTAAGACTCTAGCTTGTCGTAGAGGCCCGTCGGTTGGGAATGGACCTGGACTCGGTTGGGCCTGAAATTGGACTGTATACTCAATGGGCGCAGCTTTAGTGGATCCCTGACTGTGGGGCCCACCTTGATATATGTTTCTTACATCCACGCTGTTCATCCGTTTTGAAATATCATCATAGAGGATGCTTCTAAAAATAAAGGAGATCCAAGTATCAAGTAAACCACACCACTGGAAACGGTGGTGGTGATTGAATTCCCACCATTAAAAAAATCGTGAGAATTCTTGGGGCCATCAGAATGTTTATTTTCCATACAACCTGTTAATAAGGTCGTAAAGAACTGGGCGAAGATACCACACAAATATCAGCTTGAAACAAAGCTTTTGTGGCCTACGGAAGTTTTTAATTGTAAATTACCACCGTTTCCTGTGTTGTGGTTTAACTTAGAGCAGGTTCGCCTTCATTTTTGGAAATATACCCTCAAACGATCCGTCAAAACAGATGGATGTATAGAAAATACACCACGGTGGGTTCCACAGTCAAGGATCCACCCACCTGGGTGGATGCAGGTTCCACCAAGCGGTATTAGATAATATATATATACATATCCAGGGTTCCACCAAGCGGCATTAGATGATATATATATATATATATATATATATATATAGGGAAAAGGTACAATGCACTCGAGTTCACGGTCGAGCTGTGTGGGCCCCACCGTGATGCCTTTCGAACATCTATCCCATCAGTCAGATGCGCCATTCCATCGTGGGTCTAGGTCTCAAAATTCAAGTCAATCTGTGACTTTTTTAGGCCACACCACTTACAGAAATGGAGAGGGGCCGTGCACCATTAAAACATTCATAATCATTTTTGGGGCCCAAAAAATATGTGGTTTGCAAATCCAGCCCATCCAGTATGTGTTTCCCACTTGTATGAGGTTCATACCAAGTTTCAGCACATTCAAAACTCAGGTGGACACCACCAAGTGCTTTTATATGTTTTAACGGTGTTTTACATGATTTTAAATGGTGTGGCCCACATGAGTTCCTTATATGACTGATTTTTGAGATATCTTATAATTTAAAGGGTACCCATCAAATGCATGGTATTGATGGTCGACACACATCACGGAGGGGCCCACACAACTCGACCTCACGGGAGCTTATGGTGAGGTCCCCGAGCACATAGTACCTTTTCCTATATATATATATATATATATACTCACACACAACTAGTTGGACTAGTTGGACTGTCCAACTAATTACGTAATTAATGCTAATAAATTTATTTTGGGGAAAGTTGTTTCCCAGATGAAAAGGACTTAGATGGCTTGGGTGGGACCCATGGTGGAGTTAAGATGAAATCCACACTAACCATCGGATGAGTCGCCCCATAATGGTCATAGGGGGTAAAAAAATTAAATGCATCCATAAATCAAGCGGAACACACGGTAAAAAATAGAGCCCTAGAAAAGCTTATCCTCCAAATTGTTTCCCTTCCTATGATCCAATTGAATTACAGATCAGCGTGATTTCTTGGCTTTATGTCTAATATAAAATTATATATATAGTGAAAGGAGTGGATCTCATATAAACATCACATCAAAAGATAAAAGGTATGGGTTGGTTTTGAAAAAGACTCGGATGGCAAGGCTGGGAACACACAGCCGAATGTGTTGATGTGGCAAACATATATGATCTTCACCATGATGTATATGTTATATCCACACCATCCATCTATTTTATTGTAACATTTTTAGGGTATGAGGCCAAAAATGAGGGAGATCCAAAGCTAAAGTAGACCACGCCACAGAGAACAGTGAGGATTAAACCACACTATTGAAAACTTGTTAAGGTGACGAAAGTTCTGAATCACGTTGATATATATATACTAATCCAGCTTTACGTGACCTTATGAATAAGTTGGATTATTAATAAGCTAGATGTTGGATGGAAAATAAAGATTACAGCGGGCCATAGGAAGGTTTTAAAGATGGGTGTTCAATGTTCACTATTTCCTGTGGTGGGGCTCACTTGATAGGTGGATCTGTTTAATTTTTGAGACCATCCATTAAAATGATTTGTAAAAACTGATGGACAGCATGGATATACAACAAATATGTCAAAGTGGGTCCCACGGTTAAGGAAGCACATATTGGTATGTTACCTGGGTAACACCTGATCTACTCCCGTCCATTCTCGGTAACGTACCAATTTTCTTGGAACCAACAAGTGCCTCATCTTTTAACGGGGCCACTGTGATATGTGTGTGGGATCTACTCCGATCATTATATATTTAATCCCATGTTGGGCCCACAGAATTTTCTATGCTAATTCGTGAATGAAGTGGGCCATACTAAATGGAAACAGTTGAGAAAGGCGTCAACCCTTGATTTTTACAGGGCCCACCCAATTGGGCCTTAGAAATCCACTCCAACCATTATATGCCATATAAAAAGTTAGGCTTGATGTCCAAGAAATTGTGCCTATACATGATTCAACTGGGCCATGCCAAGGAAGACGATTTGGAAGATAAGCTCTTCCTGCATTCTGTTTTTAGTCGTGTGGTCCACCTTAACCACGGATGGAGCTGATTTTCAGACTATAGGTCTAGCATGAGGTGAATCATGTGATGATTGGGGTGGATTTCCCATTAACACCATGGTGGGGCCAATCAAAGTGGGTAAGCCATTTTCTTTTTTAAAATAATTTTCCAGAGACAGCATTTATTAACATTAAATGGCCGACTAGTTGGACCAAAACTCACGGTCCAACTAGTTGTGTGTGAGCATTTCTCTCTCTCTATATATATATATGTGTGTGTGTGTGTGGCATGCTCACCTACGCACCTACGCACATGCGCACCTTTGCACACGTGTCATGGGTGTCAAATCTGAACGGTTCATAAGATGCGGAATCCCATGAAACCTTAAGGGGTGAAATTTCACCCTGATCTAAGATTCTGGTGGGCCATAGCAAAGAGAAATTCAAATCAAGGGAAAAAATTATTTGCATTTTTCATGGCCCACCGAAGTTTTGGATCAAAGCAAAAATTCATACCAGGAGGTTTCATGAGGTTCTTCTTCATGTGGACGGTTTAGATTTTCGAGACTAATCAGATATGATGAGTTCTCTAAAAAGTTCATATGTATTAGGTATGAACTAGTCTGCAGGTGAGCATTTCTCTCTGTGTGTATATATATAGGCGTGGGAAAAATCTGGCCCATGAGGTCGAGCTGTATAGGCCCCACCGTGATGTGTTTCGAACATCTACCCCATCAGTCAGATGCACCATTCCATCGTGGGCCTAGGTCTCAAAAATCAAGTCAATCCATTACTTTCGTGGGCCACACCACATACAGAAGTTTAGAGGGGCCATGCACCATTAAAACATTCATAATCATTTTTTGGGCCCATCGATATGTGGTTTGCAAATCCAACCCATCCATTATGTGTGTCCCACTAAGATGAGGGGTCATACCCAATGTTGTCAAATTGCATATGCCATTGTATGCGATTAGCAAATGCTGTTCGCATATGCCATCGCACAATCGCATATGCCATGGCATATATTTTATATAAAAAATAAAAAATAAAAATGAAAAAAAATTAATTTTTTTTTTTAAATCTTAAAAAATAGGAAAAACTTGTCTAATTAGTATACATGATTGGATTGAGTTATTTTACTTATTTCATTATAGTTTGAGTGTTTCATCAAGTTATATATTTAAGTACTTATATTATATTATATAAATTTTAACAAAACAATCAAGCTACATTAAAAGAGAACTAATTATTATAAACTTCGAGCAAAGAAATTTTACTGATAAATGGATAATATGAAACAACTTACAAGTTATAACTTACAGCTTAATTTACAAAAAGTAAGCACAACTTATAAAATACAAAAAATAAACATACTTGAAGTAATTGTAGAGAGATTAAAGTAAGAGAGAGAGAGTAATAGATTTAGAGCTTTAGAGTAGAGAATAGTGAAAATGGAAGGGATATGAGTGCCTATAAATAGGCAAAAGTTCTCCAAATTGAAAAAATAAAAAATAAAAAAATTACTTCCACACTAATTATTAGGAAATATGCGATCGCATATGCAGTATGCGATCGCATACTCGCATATGTCATCGCATATTTATCGCATATAAAAGTATGCCATCGCATACTTGCTAGGATCGCATATGCTATCGTGGTGGCATATGTGATTCGATCAGCAGTATACGCATATGCGATCGCAATTGACAACAATGGTCATACCAAGTTTCAACAGCATTCAAAACTCAGGTGGGCCCTACCAAGTGCTTTTATATGTTTTAATGGTGTCTTCACATGATTTTAGATGGTATGGCCCACTTGAGTTCCGTATACGGCTAATTTTTGGAATATCCCATAATTTAAAGGGGACCCATCAAATGCACGGTGTTGATGGTCGACACACATCACGGTGGGGCCCACACAGCTCGACCTCACGGGAGCTTATCGTGAGGTCGATCGCATAGTAACTTTTCTATTTATATATATAATTAAAAAAGTTTTGGATTGTTTATTTTGTGGTGTCTGCTCATGTCTAACATTTTATCATGTTAATATAATTATAAGTGGGTTGATCTCACTTTTCTAAAAGCAACTAATAATAATTTATATCTGATGAGAAATCACCAAGTACCATTAGGCTCAACCCAAAAAAGATAAATCACTCGTGCATTATATATATATATATATATATATATATATATATATATATATATATATATATATGTTCACCTACGCTTTAATCCTCAAGAATAGGCACGAGTGCTTTTTAAAATTCAGTTCACCTTATGCAATATCTCATCAAACTTCCATATTTAAATTTTACCATCATCCAAAACTTTAGTGAACCATAAGCAATAGGTAGCATCTTGTGCAGATAAATACATCTCACCAACACCACTCTCTCACCCATGAGTATGGGCAGGAGTCGCAACGAAAGTCTCTCATCCAAGTACATACTTATGGCCATGAGCGGGAGAAGTAGGGGTGAGGACGCCACTAGATTAGAGCCATAGCCTGCAGTAGCAAAACCATACCTAGGCAAAAAACATGAGCACCTTGCACTATATGACTTCCATGGATCATAGAGATCAATTTATGATCGCATGGCTTCATAATAATTTTGTAGAGCTTCGGCATAATTTCCTTCACATTGAGCTGACATTCATTATGATCCTTCATTCTATTCAAAGAATCTCCATTTTAGAACCTTAAGGGAGATTTTCATCTATTAAGGCTAGAAAATAATTTCTTTCCTTAAGTTGTATCTCTTTTCGCTATAACCAACCAGATTTTTTAATCAAGGTGAAAATTAATCCATGGAGATTTCATGTGGTGCCGCATTACATGAATCGTTTAGATTTTCAGCCCACAGGTGAAGATGCCTAAACACACACATATGTAATGCCATCCGAGCAATACATCAAATGCTACGTTCGTTGCTTCATCTCTTCCACCCCACTGCATCCTACACTAAGAATCTGGTAGACAGCCCAAACCAATCCTCACCATCATTGTCAAAATCAATCTCCAGTTACCACCATGGCCACCATTTATTCCAACGGTCCATAAAACTACCAAATTCAAATCACCACTCAACGGTTGTGTAACGGCTACCTAGGCTTATCATGTGATGCAACTGATGACACAGTCAATCGTCACAAGGTACCAAGTCTTCAATTCAGTCTACTCAAATGGCAATTTAGTTATAACAGGGCACACGATGTGAGTGATGCCATAAGGATGGGATATCCTGAAAATCATATCTATGCAATTATTAGGTGGGCCACATCATGAAAAATAATTACCATCCACATTTAAGGAAAAAAAAAAAACTTCTAACCCTTTTGGATGGTTTGGATTCCATCAACAAACCATAGTGGGCCTCACAAGAAGAGTTGTAGAATGAGCTTTTTTTCAAGAGGATCCAACCTCTTTTGTTAGATAATCCTAATTCCTAAATTCCTTCTCATTTTCAGAGCACCTTGGACGGTCCACATACAATTGAAAAATGGCCCAAGATTGGATGGGTACGATCATGGTCCATGTATGGTAAATTAATCTCATATCCTTATCACCAAAACCATGGGCCCCACTAGTACAAACCCAAGACCCGAGGATACCATGCATATCCTCGATCTTGGATCACGTGGCTCTCTTGTATCATAGAAGAGTGATTTGTTTTCATTGTATCGTATAGACACCGTCATTTTCGTAATCCGATTCATGAATCTTCTCTCTGTGTTAGATTTCATACTGCCTAAGATGTTTTCTAATCTCACGTACCAGGAAATGTTGGACATAGGTATAAGATCCAAGCTGTCCATCACGTAAGAACTATCGTCTGGATTAACCAGCCCAAAAATCAGGCCAATCCATTCATCAGGTGGGCCACATTGTTAGAAATAAACGGGTAGCTAAATAAAACCATTGTCCCTGCCCCATTTTTGGGCCATGGAATCTATGCGATGGGATACATATGATGGGTGCCTTGGATCCTGCAACAATTTTCTACGTACAGCACGTGTGTCCACCTCTAGAGTGACTGTCTCACACACGTGTGGGATTAGAGAAATTCATCTGCGTACCTTACTTGAAAATGCGCACTAACTTGTCATGCCTACCTATTCAGCAGTCTCCTAAAAGGGATAGATGACCTCAAAATGGGAAACTTCCCCCTTCTTCAAGACAAACAAGTCAAAAGATGTTGTGAAAACAACGTGGCAACGAAAGAGTTCTACACAAATCAGTAAATGGGGATTGCACCTAGAAGAGTTTGAAATAAGATGAACGGTTGGATACTCATTACGCAATCCGCTTTCTTCACGATAGTCCACATCCTTCTGAAAATTCAGAACAGCAAAGGATTTATTAATAAGTTCAGTCCATTTCTTTTTTCAGTGAAAGGTTTCACATTTTCGACTTTAAATATGAGTTTTTGTTTTTTGGACTGCTTGGGTCTAGCGCTGGGCATCGAGTCGAGTTGGACTAAGTTAGGGCTGACTTGACTTGATCCGGTTTTGAATTACGCCTATCCAAACTCGATACCCAGTCCATCATGTCTAACTCGATTTGAGTCCGGTCTAGCTTGGACTGATCCGGACCAAGTCCGATTCGGTCAGAAGTACCGACTTGGGTCAAGTTGGCACCGAGTTGGATTGATAGATGAAGGGGGGAGAGGCCAAGAGAGTGGAGAGGAGAGAGAGAAAGGAGGAGGAGGAGGATGATCGTGGTAGGTGGTTGAGGGAGGTAGAGAGATTTTGGGATCGGGTCGAGTTAGGGTTTGGCAGGTAGGGTTAGAGAGTCAGGTTTCGGATCGAGTCAGGTCTGACTAGATTGAGTTTCAGGTTGAGTTGGGTAAAGTTACAAGGTAACTCAAACTCTACTCGGTTTGAGTTTGGATTGTGCGAAACCTACTTAGTTCGGACTGACTCATCCATGATCTGAACAAGTTGAATGAGTTGAGCTAGCAAGATCGAGTCGTCCCGTGCCCACCTCTACTTGAGTCTAGCCCTGTTGGGCTTGTATTTGGGGTTGGCCCAAGGGCCTGGGTACAGGCTTAAAATAGGTCATGTAAGCAGGTGGGGGGTCAATTGGCTCACTGTAATTTTTATTTGACCTCCAACCTGTTGATTATGTCATAACATAAGACCTGGATGAAAGGAAATAAAAAATATCAGCTTGATCCAAAACTTTTGTGGCCCTTAAGAGGTTTTTAATGATGGGCGTTCAATCAATACTGTTTCCTTTGATGTGGTCCACTTGAGACTTGGATCCACCTCTTTTTTGGGTTCATACCATAAAATGATCTGAAAAAATGGATGGACAGCGTGGATGAAACACAAACGCCATGGCAGGGGCCACAAAACAACGACCACTAGCCAATTCGCACCCCATCGCCGAACGATGTCATGATCCAAACCGTTGGCCTAAAAAAGGTCCTACTCATTAATGATCTGACCATCCATACAATCGGGGTGGTGATGGGCTAGGTTGAGCTAGGCCTAGGACAGAAGCCTGAGCTCGAGCCCAAAAGAAAAATGGTTGGGCCTGCCACAACCTGGCCGGTCCTGAAAATTGAACAGATCCCTATTTTCAATGGCGAATATTCCGAATCGATCCATCCAACCATCAGGTGGGTGGCCCCACATGCAAAAAGAAATATTTATCAAGAAAAATGAAAACCAACGGTCTACATTGGAGGTACGTGCTGCATAATCAATGATGAATGGATATTTATAGGATGGAACACGTATATGATGTATCCAATATTTGGGTTGAGTGAAGTGGGCCTAAGATGACCTGACCTTAAGCCCGGCCCGAAAATCAAGCTATTGATACATACCAGACCCATGCCTGGCCCAAATGAAAGTGACTTAAAACAACAGACATTGATGGTAATGATCTCGGATCAGTGAAATTCCTCCAACATTGATAGAACCTTTTAGACGAACGGTCTAGATCACAGTAAAGAGGGGAAGAAGTGGCAAACCTAGGTGGACCATTACATCCTGACGTTTTTATACAACAATTAAACCCCAATAAATGGACGGTGGAGAATGGGGCGAAAAATGGGCCAGCATGACAAGGGTCTAGCCTGCCTTGGGATGGAATTGGGCTCAAAGCCCAGCCCATCCAACTTAACATACTTGATAGAAATGGGCCTGGCTAACCCGTTGGGATTTTGAGCCTGGCCTGCTTCTACGGGTCTTGGGCTGGAAAACTAGCATGGGCCCAGCCTATGACAACACTAGTGGGAATAGCCGAATAGGTACTCAGCCAGTGTGATGGGCCGGGCAATGCTCCAGGTAGCCCGCTTGGCCCATGTTTAAGTCTAGCTTGATCTACTAGCTTGGTCCATGGGTCATGCTTGGGCCTCACATGCATGGCTCAATTAAATTTTTGGGTTGGGCTTAGGCTCAAGTTATCTTAGCCCAACCCAGCCTAACGCGGCTCTTACATATATGTGTTATATTTGTAAATCTATTGTTATTGTTGAAATCTATTCGAACATGTGTGATTAATCGTATAGCTGTACCCACCAATGGAACTGCACAAAAATAGGAAGATGTAGACAATGTTAGAAGCCCATGATGACCGTGGACCTTCTAATGCCTACGTAAGGTTGGCATATTTGAATTAAAGGCTCGAGATTGAATTTATTCGCTTACCTCCCTTCAATTGCAGTCACTATATTTTTAGTGTCTTCAGGTGATTTTAAAACTTACGTATCCTTGTGAAATCGATTGGATTCATCGGAAGGTTCTTATTTAGATGTGAATCTATCTCTAAAAATATCAATAAACCCACATCGGTTTGTGTGATTCTGGGTAAGATAATTCAGAATCTTTTATTTCTTGGTTTGAAGTAGGATTCTCTCTGAATTTCTCATCTCACCTCTAGCCGTGGTCGATCCGGTAAACTTGAGAGATGATTCTCACCCATTGAGCTCTATCCTTAGACAACTCAGGTCGGCTTAGGGCTCATCTGTTCACCGGAAGACCCACTTGCTATAATTTTCAATTTCTGGGTTCTATCAACTCGAGACAAAAGCCTATCCTTATCCTCTAATTGCTTTAGCTTCGAAACATCTCTCTTGTGATTGGTTATATTTTTCATATAGTGGGTAAGTTTGATTTAACCCATACTATATATGTCATTCTAGTGTTGAGGCAACTATCAATTTTGAACGTGGATGGTTGGTTTTTTACATCTAAGATGTATTTTTTTTACTGTGTGGCCGGCTAGTTAAATGTATAGATTAGAAATATTCAAGGTAAAAATAGGGATTCTATTCATTTTCAGGTCAGGTCGGGTCATGCTACGAGTATGCTAACCAAATTTTAGTTGGGCTTGGGCCTGAGCATGCTGGTTTTGGGCCTGGGTCTAAAGAGTTGGGTGGGATCCCGGCCAACCCTTGCCCAGCCCAAACTCTATCTTACAGGACATAGTCTCCGGGTTCTATTTGAGAAACTTCGAAATGCTATTCATGCGACACTCAACTTGTCAGGCCCCGGTGTACCCGTTTCCAGACCCGATAAAGAGAACTGTAATAATTGATCTCTGACTGGTCTGACTTGACCCAAACTCGGTCGGAGTCGACTCATCTGGTTCGATACCCTGAGTCCATGAGTAGGTCCGGTTCTGCCCAGCGCCGAGTCGGCCTAAGCCTGACCCACTTTTTCACCGTTGATCCTAAAAATCACTGCAATCCAAGGCTTGTCTGGGCCACTCCAGACGAAACGGTGTAAATCATACATAAAACTCAATTGGGCCACAGGGCAGGGAACAGTAGGGATCAAAACGTCCACCGTTGAAACCTTCCCAGGGCCCACCTCCAAACCGTTCACAACATTATTCCCACTTGGAAGAACTAAAAAATCAAATATTAGCAAAATTTGTGTGGCCCCAGGAAGTTTCAACGGTGGAAGTTCAATCCCACCTTTTCCTGTCGTGTGGCCCACTTAATCTTTAGATTGATTGCATCTATCCTAATCCGATCTTACGAAACTGATGGACGGCACGGACATCGCGGTGGGCCCCACGTTAGGGGCACAGGCAATTCCCTGAAACCCGGTAAAAATAAAAAAGGGCGGCAGCGTCTCTTTCTCTCTCTTCAAAAGCAATGGCCATTGGCAGCTCTCACCGACCTGCTTCTCCCAACAAGGTCCGATGGGCTGACGTCGAGGAAGAGGACGTCCTCAGCCCGCGTACCATCCCTCCCCCTATCGTCCTCGGCCCCGACGGCAACGGCATCAAGAGACTCATTGCATTCAGGATCGACGGTCATGGACGCATGATCAAGACCACCACCATCTCCCGCGTCCGGAAGGTCGCTCCGGCCCGCCTGGTCCAGCGCCGGTTCTGGCCCAAATTCGGCGACGCGGCCCGCCAATCCAACGGAATTCTCACCATGGTCTCCACCGAAGAGATCCTCTTCCAGAAAACGACGGCTCCCGGTTCGTTCTCCTCACTCTCTTCCTTTTATCTACAGGTTTAGGCAGTCTGCGGGACCACCGTATGATGTGACCCTCGGGGCCGGACATGCGCCGGAAGGCCCGGAATCATTCTTAGTGGGTCCCATTGCTCTATTTTAGTAGTCCGCGGGACATGTATGATGTGACCTTCGGGACCTTCCATGGGCCGAAAGGTCTGAAACCCTTCTTCTGGTAGGTCACGTTACTCTGTTTTAGTAGTCAATATGCGGGACCACTGTATGAAGTGACCCTCGCGTGTGTACACGGGCCCGAACAGTTCTTTTGGCGGGTCTTATCCTCCCGGGAAACGCGTCCGGAATCCTCTACAACGCCGATTGCAAGTAGCGTTTGTAAGAAGAAGCGCTGTGGGCCCCACCGTGATGCTTGTATGATTATCCTCTCCGTACATCCGTCACGCTAGCTCATGTTAGGTTGATCTGGCCGATCCAAAATTCAAGTGGACTACACCAAAAGGAACGGTGGAGGCGGGGATGCCTGCCTTTGAAATGCAGTATTCTACTGGGGCCCACGGTGATGCTTACATGCCATCGACCCGTTGATGTGGTGGGTCCAAGGGAAAAGCCAGGTATAAGCCCGATTCAGAACTTGAGTGGACCCAGGAAGGTTTCAGTCGCAGGTGTCCCTATCCTCACTGTTCCTTGTGGTGTGGCCCACTTGAGTTTTGGATTGGCTTGATTTGTGGCCTGACGTCCCAAATGGGTTGGTGGAGATGATGGACGCTGATTTCCTGCTAAAACCTTTTGCGGAAGTTCCTTCGCCGGAA
Source organism: Magnolia kwangsiensis (assembly GCA_037074715.1). Taxonomy (NCBI): domain Eukaryota; kingdom Viridiplantae; phylum Streptophyta; class Magnoliopsida; order Magnoliales; family Magnoliaceae; genus Magnolia; species Magnolia kwangsiensis. Next base: position 122,364,147 of record CM073578.1, on the reverse strand, counting down.
ACCTAGGTGGGGCCCACCATGATGTTTGTGATACATCCACCCCGTCAATCCGTTTTGTGAGCTCATTTTAGGCGTCGAGCCCAAAAGTGATCAGGATCCAAGACTCAAGTGGGCCCAAAAGTGATTAGGATCCAAGACTGAAGTGGCCTGTACTGAAGGAAAAGGTGGATAAGGAAATTACTATCGTTGAAACCTCCCTGGGATCGACAGTGATGTTTACATGCCATCCATGCCAACTAAAACTACAAATATTTTCCTGATTCCAAAGTTCCGTGGCCCCACGAATATTTTAATTGTGGACGTTCAATCCTCACATTTTCAGCACACTTAAGTATTGGATCTGGCTCATTTTTGGCCATATGTCCTAAAATGAGCTCACAAAATAGATAGATGGTATGGATTTCTCACAAACATCACGGTGGTAAGGAATTGATTTATGATTTTTTCAGTGGATACTAGGAAGAGTGGAGATGGTCTTACGGACGGTCCAAATATGTGATGTGGATGTTTACAAGCCCAAATGCAACTATGTGCACGGGAAGGTTCCCAGACACTTTTCACTAAACAAGATTAGCTGCAAGAATTCCACACAAATTATATATATATATATATATATATATATATATATATATATATATATATATATATATATATATATATATATATATATATATATATATATATATATATATATATTCAAGACCTGTTTGGATGGTGGGATTAGGTGGTAAGGAATTGCATTTGGTCTAATGTTTGGAAATGATGGGAAGGATTTGATTAATCAAAGTATCATATCATCCAGTCCCAGCAAGAAATATGGCAGGATGTCAGGTGGATTTCAAAATCCACTACATCTGTGGGCCCCACGTTGATGCATGTATTTCATACGTCATCCATTTATATGCATACTTTACACATGATATTGAGTTGCCTATGCATATAGGTGACAGACATCGATTGTGAAATCTAGTCCATTGATTACAATTCCATGGTCCACCAAATGTAGGTTTCACTTTTAATATAGTGTTTTTCCAAAAGGAAGAATTTGATCCCAAACGTGGGATTGGACGGTCAGAATTTCCAAACATATAATCATTGTGCAATATCGGTATCAATTCCACTCAATGCAATCAATAGCATTTAATCCCGCAAAACAGGAATGGCTAGAAAACTTCAATTACAACACAGCTCAAAACATACAGCATGCCTATAACTTTACAGAGTTTAGGAAACTCACTCAAATAATTTCAAATTCGCCAAGCACATCATAAATTCCCGTCGTTAATGATAGAGATTTTGCATTAATGTCAGAACAAGTGAATTTTGCTGAGATAAGTTCATCGAAAGGCACCTTTGATCTGGTAGATATTTATGGACTACTCTGCTGAAGCTATGTTTAGCAAATTTCTACCTGTTTGTTGTGGCCACATCATGTCTCTTTGGTCGTAAAGCAGTTATTAGATTCTTGATTTTCTTGACAATCTTACAAAGGAAAAAGGAAAATCTATACTCTCATATTGATTGATGAAAACCCTAATTCCTGAAATTTTGATTATGGAGCACATGGATACTGAAAGACCCAGATGGTGCGAGTCGTGTTGATATCGATGATTGGTGAAAAATTTCCATGCTTTGTGGAGATTTGGCAATTGAGATTAGATTTCTATTCGATGAGTTAGGCTAAGCGATGCTAAAGTGATTTTTCTCCATCTCCTTTCTTATTTTCTTGTATCTTGTCCATTGATTTTTCCTTGATATTTTGTTATTTTATGGTTTTGTTTACTCTGGTTTGGTGAGGGAGGGGAGGCGTGAATGATATGAGGGGTTGATTTCTTTGCTGTTTGGATCCATTGGCAATATGGTTAATGTTGTCATATTTTGTTTACTCTGTTCAAGCCTTCTATCTGTTTTTAACAAGTTGAGATGGGTTTTGGTTTCTTTTCTTCTTTTTTTCCTTTTTTTTTTTTGGTGGGGGGGGTCACATGCGTGCGTGCGCGTGTGTGTGTGTATAGTGTTCCTTTGCCTTCTAGTCATTCGTTATGCTATATTGCAACTTCAATTAGGATTCTTACTTCCAACAAGCCATATCAATGATATCCTCTTATCTCCTTTGTTCATGGCTTTTCCTTTTCATGGTTTGGTATGGTTATGCTGGCCCTGATTGTCCATGTTTTGGACAGTTGGTTGCTTTATGAGGGGTTGATTTCTTTTCTGTTTGGATCCATTGCCAATCCTTTTCCTTTTATGCAAGGAACATACTTTAAACAAGTGGAGAGTTTCTGTGGTAAAAAAGATTTAATTAGAAAAGTCATCCGTTGGTTTCTAATTAGATAGAATTTCATTACTAGTATGTATCAAGAGATATGTAATAGTTTCTGACAATATGAATCATGTCTCAGAGGGGGAGTGGCAACTAGGTAGAAGGCTCATTCAAGAATCGACAATGAAAAATGTGGCTAAAGTTGAGTTTTTTGACAGTATATGTAGGAATTAAGGATTCTAACATATCGGAGGTCCTCTCTCTAGAAGTCTTATCCTGGCTGCATGATGGTGGAAGGCGGTTTGGGCAATGTCCCTTGGAGATTTGCCAACTTCATGGATGAGATCCATTAATTTGGTCACTCTTTCGAAGTAACAGTATGTTCATGCATTGAGTGTAGCTGAAATGAGGAAGTTGAAATGGATGATTGGCAGACAAGGATAAAATTAAAAATTAATGCATCCGAGGGAACTTAGGAGTAGACTTTTAGATGGTTTCGCAATGTGGAGTAGAGACCAAGAACTGCACCGGTCATAGGAAGTGAGCGGGTTCAAGTTGAATACCCTAAAAGGGAAAGGGGAAGGCCTAAAAGGACGTGGGTGAAGGTAGTAAGGTTGATAACCTATGGTTTTACCGAGTATATAGTCCATGATAGAGTGGAAAGGCAGAATCAGAATCAGATTCAGGTAGCCGACCCCAATTGGTTGATATAAGGCTTAGATGATGATGATGATGATGATACTGATGATGATGGAGAACATTTCTTTAGGGACGGCTCTTTCTTCCATATTCACCATGGGGCAATGTTGACGCCAGTTGCCAAATTGAGAAACGGATGCAGGAGATGATGAGAGAACCATATCAGTTTACGACATCTGTTAGTGCAGATGGATCTTTCAAGAGAGGACCAAGGCGTGAAAGTGGTGTTCTCACGGCGTCTTTTCTTCCTTCTTGTGCCTCAAGAGGTGTTTGTCACCTGTGTAGCTATGTTTGGAAGGCCTCCATTCCACACCGAGTGCAAGCATTTGTGTGGGTGGCTGCATCAAACAAAATCCTAACCATCGACAACTTTAAGATGGAGAATATGGCGCTGCCGAACATGTGTCATGTGCAAGAATGAAGAAGAATCAGGGGGCCACCTCTTCCTGCATGGTTCAGTTGCTTGGGCAGTCTGGTCTGGCATCTTTTTGGAATTGAGTAGGTAGAGGAATATATCTGTGTTCGATGGCCGCCGGGTCTCTTTTCTAGCTGTCGCAAAGCCCCATGGAGATATCCTTTGCTATCTTATGGGGGATTTGGAAAGAAAGAAACACAAGAATTTCTGAAGACAGGCCCCTTTCAATTCCATTTCTCGATTCGCTGTTTCCCTAGCTACTGGGTGGGCTTTGCCATTGCTGGAGTTTTTCGACTTCCATGTTGGTTCTTCGTAAAGCCTTTCCCTGCTAAATGTGTCATCTTCTCACCAAAAAAAAAAAAAAAAAAACAGAAAAGAAGAAGAAAAGAGGAATGTGGGAAATGAAGAGGTTATATGAAAGACTGCAGATCACCTGCAACCAGTTGTATGCTACAATTCATGAATGCAAAATGCTGGTAAAATGCATTTTTATGGTCTCAGATTCCTGTGAAAAACTTGATGTTTTGAAATGCCTACAAAGACTTTAATGGATTTCGGACTAGACTAAACATTGCATACTCATGCACGAAATTCTCATTATGTACTTAAGATATTATTCAGGAGCCAATCGGAGCCGTCGATTTGTCTCCCTGCATCTGCATTTGTAAACAACCATGAGCAGGTTTCTGAATATTCGATATATCTTTTCGGTTCCATTCTGTTGCAGCCCAGCAATTCTCATGATCAATCTTTCAAATCTCAAGATCGTTCTAATGCAAATCTTGATTGTGATTTGCTACAGGGAGCACAAGAAAAGCCAAAGATGTGAGGGTCGATGGTGATCTGTTCAATGGGCTCAGGAAAGGAGGCGGCGCAGTCCTGGTATGCAGGACTTGTGGCTGAAAGGGCAATCACTGGACAACTAGATGCCTGTACAAGGATCTGGATCTGCTCGCTGAAGGCCTCCTTATCAATGGGCCAGCCACAGCAGGAGCCCCGACAGCCCGTGATCCCAATGCCAAGATGAAATACATGCCTCCTGGCCTCAGAGGAGGTGCAGAGATGCGCAGAAAGGAGACAAGGTACAGAACTGAAAAGTACTCAGTCAAGGTTTCCAACCTCTCAGAGGACACCCACGCACCCGACCTGTTCGACCTCTTCAGCGTGCTCGGCTCCATCGACCATGTCCACATTCCCACATATCGCAACACTAGCGTCAGCAAGGGCTATGGATTCGTCACCTTTTCCAACAAGGAAGATGCAGAGAGGGCCGTCAGCAAACTCGATGGGATTGTGACGCAGGGAAGGACGTGAGGTCGAGCACCGTCTTCCTCAAGATGATAAATATTCCGAATCCACGGAACTTCCGCTCTACATCAGATTGGCTATGACAATCTCATCATCAGAGTCAAGTGGGACCCATGGAGTTCGAAGTAAGTGATTTTTCCCTGCTTTCAAAAGCTAAAAGAATTCGGAGATTTTACCAAATTTCATTGTGTATACGCATCTGTCCATATCATCAGAGCTAGGAAGATATGCATATGTTTCTGTTTTCTGTGTATATGAGAATTTCATGAAAACTTCTTAGACAAAATGGATGTTTGCATAAATGGGTTTCATTAGATTTTTGTTCTGATTTTCATCCATGCCAACACAAACACATTTGTGTATGATGTGAGCTGTTCATCAGGTGGGCCTGGCTGCTTATGCGTGCTGGTCGAAGCATCAGGCAAGCAATGTGTGTGAAACCGAATGCAGATTTTTGGCCCACTTGTTATATTTTAGTCATCCACATTCTTTCGCATACTTGCAGCCCACCTGTGATCACACATCGGCGGGCTCAGCCTGGATGTGCGGATACGGTTTGCAGATTCTTTCCTTTGGCTGATGCTGTGCATTCTAGAGCTTTTAATGGAGAAATTCATATTTCATTGAAATCTCAAACCCAAAGGTTTTTTTTTTTTTTTTTTTTTTAACACATGCACACGCACCCCACACACTCACGCTAATGGAATTTCACCACCTATGGATACTCGAATCCTTGACTGGGTGTTGAAACTCCTGAGAGTCTACCACCCGAGCAAGAGTACGGATCCAAACCCAAAGGTGTTGTAGCAAATGAACAAGTTTTCAGTTGCAGCTTTCCTAGAGACATGAAAACAAGACACATTCCGAATCTAGAAGTATGGTCCATCCATCCACAGTTGGTCACACCTGATCAATGGTCTGGATTACTGAACAATGGGCCCCACTCGTATGAACCCAAAACATGAGTATTACTCTGCAAACCCTCTTCAATAAGAACCCATAAACACAACCAAGAACTAGAAAGTCTTTCATGGACATGAAAAACCACATCTGCCACCACAGATCTCAATCCGACAGACGCGAGGCCCAGACAAAATATATGCGACCGGGGTTGCTTCATCTCGATGAATCCACGCCGCCAGCTTCCTCGATGCTCAGAATGTACTCGATCTCCTCCACAATCTCCTTCATCGACGGCCTGTTCTGCCTCCGCTCTTCCAAGCAGCCCAGTGCCAAGAACGCCAACGCCTTCATCGTGTCCAATCCGACCTGCCCCGCACCCTCCTTGATTGTCGGATCGATGATCTCCATCAGCCTCTCCTCCTCGGCCATCTGCTGGACGTAGATTGTGAGGTTGACGTCGTTCTCCCCCCTGCTGAAGTCAATCGCCTTCTGCGATGTCAGTAACTCAAGCAAGACCACGCCGAAGCTGTACACATCGCTCTTGTCCGTCAGCTGGTAGTTTCTGTAGTATTCAGGGTCCAAGTACCCCAGCGTCCCTTGCGCGCACGTTGATATGTGGCTGAGATCAGTCTCAGCAAGCCGGGACAGCCCGAAGTCGGCTACCTTCGCATTGAGCTGGTCATCGAGCAGGATGTTGCTTGACTTCACATCACGGTGGTAGATTGGTGGTACTGCAGAGGAGTGGAGGTAGGCCAGGCCTTCTGCAGTCTGGCGGGCAATCACGAGCCGGTGCCGCCAGGACAGTGGCGAGCCACGGCGGCCGTGGAGGTGGTCGGAGAGTGTCCCGTTCGAGATGTACTCGTAGACCATGAGGGGCTGCTCAAGCTCGACACAGCAGCCTAGGAGGCGAACAAGGCCACGGTGGTTGACCTGGGAGAGGATGCGGACCTCGTTGAGTACCTGGTCTGTCGACTTGGTGTTGCCCAGCTTGGCGCATTTGATGGCCACGATCGTCCCATCGTCCAGGACACCCTTGAAGACCTCACCGTAGCCGCCTGATCCAAGGAGGCGGTCCTTGGAGAAGTTGTTAGTGGCCTTCTTGATCTCCCTGCCTGTGAAGTTCTTCGCTGATTTGCCGCCACTGTTGAGGATCTCTTCCCGTTCCTTGGCTATGCGAGCCCTCTCCTCCTTGATGCGGCGATGATGGCGATAGACGAAAGTGCCCACGACGGTCGCCAGCAATGCGGCAACCAGGCCGGAAGTTAAGCCTGTTAGAAGGTACCGGTGCATGAGCATTAATGTCAGCTTTCTCCGGCGAATGTTAGTGAAATCTGTGAGGTTTTGGGAGTGTTTTACCTGCAATGAGGGGCCGCCGATCCGTCGAACTGCCGTTGCAGCCGCCTCGAAGCTGACACTCCAGCTTGTCTGCACAAGCACGAGTCTGTGAGGTAAAACAGTCTGATCGAACACCCACGCTGGAAGTTCGTTGTGGGTGAATTTGATCAATCTTTAGATCAATGGCTGATATTCATGGGAATTACCTAACTTGTCATGGGCCCCACATATTTGGTATTTTGAGCTGAGTCAGTTGAAAACTCGCCCAGGGCATGACTCATCCCGAGTGGTTGAGACTGGTGTAGACGCCCCATCGAATTGCCTGCGCCCCGTGCACAGGAAGCTGTGTGGGGCCCACAGAGATTCCCGTCTCAAATCCATACCGTCCATCAGTTTTGCATGACCACAAAAGTACAGGAACCTAAAAAGTAGGCAGACCCAAAAGTCATGTGGGCCACACCACTCAAAACAGTGGAACCAAAAAGTCCACCACTGAAAACTTCCTGGAGCCGACCATGATGTTTATATGCTATCCAAATCGTTCGTATGTTATTACCACTCAGATAAACCCTAGGCACAAATATCATCCTGATACAAAACTTCTGTGGACCCCACAAAATTTCCAACGGCGGCCGTTCAATCCCTGATGTTTTGTGCGTTGTGGCCCACGTGAGTGTTGGATCTGACTGATTTCTAGAATCCTCGTCTTGCAAAACTGATGGATGGAGTGGATTTGACGGGCATCTCTGTGGTTCCACACAGCCTCCGACTACAGGAAGCAAGTTGCATCAGATATGCTTGGACAGTCCAAGCAATCGATTCGGACTGTCCATTAAGTGCATCACACATCTCATGGTCTATAAAGAGAAATCGCATGGTCAGATTATCTTATCCACTTTTTTAAAGCGATCTTGACCTTCCATTTTAGATGCCATTCATGGGATGCTTTGAATTGTTTGATTGGAGTGATTTTTACATGTGAGCCCATGAAATGTATGTTGCATCGGATGAACGCTTCAGATCAATTGATCGGGTTATCCAAGTGTCCCAAGACAATTAGGAGGCTATAACATACAGTGATCTTGAATGTACTGGATGATGTCTCTTTTATTAATAATTTTAATTTAATTATTAAATACCAAGCCGGGTAAATAAAAGACCCCACTGAGTCATTGAGTTCACTCACTCGACCTGAACGAGTCTTTGAATTGAGTTGACTCGGATGGAAATCAAGTCGCTTCCGAGTTTTTAGGTTTCTGAGCTCAGGCCAGCTCTACAACGTTTATATTTGTATAACGCCATAACTACTACAATGTAGGGCCCACATCCAACCTTAATAAGTGTCCTTCCCAAAAATCATCTTGATAAAAACAAGATGTGGATTGCCTGAGGCCCACCATCATGTTTGTAAGAAATCCACACCGTCCATCCGTTGTTTCTGGCTCACATTAGGACATATATCCCAAAACTAGGCAGATTTAAAATTCATGCGAGCCACACGACAGAAAACAGTAGGAAGGAAATGCCCACCGTTGAAACCATCATGGGTCCAAATATTTTATACGCCACCCAAACCGTTTAAAAGGTCATTCCTACCAGGATGAACTGAAAACCCAAAAAAGTAGTAGCCGGATCCAAAACTTCTGTGGCCGGTGGGCACTGGGCAATCCCTCCCCACTTCTTCTTGTCTTGTGGCCCACTCCTAATTTTTGGGCTCATATACTGCCATGCGCTGACAAAACGGATGAACGGTGTGGATTTCTCACAAACATCCTGGTCACTCCCACGTAGCCTCCTGCGCTCCGGGTGGCAGGCAATCCGCTTCTCTAAGAAAGAGAGGTGGGCCACACCACAGGTACCCATCTGTAACAGGGACACCAACCGTTAAACCTTCCAGACCCAGTGCGGGAGTGCTTGGTTTATGCCATCCAGTCTATCGTGAGAATATGTGCCCCACCAAGCTTAATGGACATCCCAAAAATCAGCCTATGAAATTTATATTTCATTACGTGGTGTGGCCCATCTGAGTTTTGGGTCGGCCTGATTTTTGGGAACGAAGGAGAAGGACACTGGGCTTGCATGATGGACGGATTGGATCTCATACACACATTAAGGTGGGCTCCACTCGCCTCCTGTAGAGGAACCGGCCTCTGTTGAGCTATGGTTGAGATTCTTCCGCTCAGAAAATATAGCGAAATGGTCTAAATGTTGGATAGGGAAGATTTCAAGATCTGAAGGTCATAGAAACCAAGTGGGGCCCACTCCCCCATCGTCATCTGAACAAGATAAGTACAAGGTTCATTCACGACGAACCTCTCCATCCAACGGTTGATCATTTCCTGGAGATCGATCACACGTTAAAAGAATTACATCAATGGGTTTCAGGCCCATTGAAATCTGAACGTTGGTTTAGCCACCCATTTGAATCGAATGGTTAGGATCTTCTGATCAGGATGATTTTTTTATGGTGGCCAATTTTCAACATGGCCCACTTGATGTGCGGCAGAATTAACGGTTGGACCACCAATCCTATCATCCAATCAATGTGCTTTTGGCCGGCTGATACCAGGCCGTTGGTTTTAACCACCCATTCGAAATCCAATGGTTAGGATCGTCCGATCAGAGCGAATTTTAACCACCCATTTGAAATCCAATGGTTAGGATCGTCCGATCAGAGCGAATTTTAACCACCCAACGATCCTACCATCCAATCAATGGGCTCCAGGCCCACTGAAATGCAGCCGTTAGTTGTAACCGCCCATTTGAAATCCAATGGCTAGGATCGTCCAATCAGGCATATTTTACGGCGGTCAACCCGATCAACGGCAGAATTACACTTACTCTCGGCGCACGTCCCAGTGAATGGGTCCCACCGCAGCGGCGCGTTGCAGAAGCACCTCCTCACTCCAGCTCCGGCCGCCTGATCCGGCGCGCACGTCGCGTTCTGGCCGGCCTCGCAATCGCCCTGCGTCTGACAGACCGGCTCCGGCGGCGACACCCACTGTATCTCCACCCCGGACTCCGGCCACCGCTCCACCGGCAGCGACGGATCCAAATTCACGAAGCTCCGGTAGGCGTTGCACCCGACGCCCGTCAAACGGATGGAATACGAGGTCGAGGACCCGCCGGCCCGGAACGTGCAGCAGATCGACGTTTGACGGCATGGCGCAGCCTCAGCCGTCCGATTGATATAGGTGTGGCAGAGGCTTCTTGAGGTGCAGTTTAAGGGGGAGGATAGTAAGCGCTCGGTGCAGTTTAGAAACATGATGGTGTTGCTGCTGGTGACGTTGAAAGGGAGGGTGTTGTTGAGCTGGATGCCCTGGCTACGTAAATCGGTGGTCACACAGCTGTTGGGGGTGAAGCTAGCGGGGCGGATTGTGAACCGTTGGATCTCTGGATGGATGGCTGCGATTGCGTAAGAGGAGGCGTTGAGGGTGTCGAACCGGAGGGTGTTGGATGCATCGCAGCGGATTTTGTAGTTTGGATCGCCGCAGTTGGGAGAGGTGCTTAGAGGGTACGGGACGGGGGTGGTACCGCAGTCCGGGCAGCGGAGGGCCGATGCGCACGCGGCGCAGATTAGCAGGAGGGGTAGGAGGAGGGATTTTGCCATTTGCGAGAGAGGGAAGGGAGAGGAACCTGAGAGCTGCCAGATGGGGCACGGGTTTTATTGGCATTTTTGGAAGGAGAGTTGCGATGCTCGGATAGTGTATGATGCTCGATACGCATGCATTAGTTGATTGTACACATGGTGTTTTGATATGAAATTAAACCGATTAAATTGTGGAACCTACTATATCTAAATGATTTTCTCAAAATCAGATTGTTTGAGGCTTTCTAGCCTTTGATTCGCAGACCCTTGTTTTGTGAAATAGTACCAAAGGATCTTTCATTTTTAACCGTACAATATATTTCCACCAGTCTGATAATCAGATGATCAAATAACCGTTAATTTTTTTTGTTCATGATACATCAAAACTGGGATCCATGATATGGACAGCTTAATTTAACTTACTTATATGCTACTTATTTAGTTTCTAAGTAATTTACTAGTGCCTGTATATCATATATCATACTCTTTCAGAGTACTAATGTTTTTCTCTTTATGTAGAGGTGTGACACATATGGCACCAGCAGCTGTAGGGGCCACGTCAACTGTACGTCGGATCCACCCTGTCCATTAGATGGGACCTTCAATGTAAGGTCACGATGCGCCAAATTAGAAGAATGAAAACTCATGCGGGCCCCACCACAAGGAACAGTTGGGAGGGAACAACCAACAAATAAAAATCTTTCCACTATTTGTGAGGCCTACAGTCTCTTGTATAACCATCTAATCCATTCATCAGATGAGTACCACAAGGATGAAGAGATCAAAAGGAAAAAAAAAAATCATTTAAAAACTTATGTGGGCCACACTACACGAATTTAGAATTATGAAATGAATTTACATGGTTCCCTGCTTTGTGGCCGATAAATATTTTAGATCTGCCTGATTTTTGGTTTAAGGGCAAACATGAGAAGGATAACAGGTTGGATAGGACGGATCTTGTGTAAATTTGAATTGGGCCACACATCAGGTGGTACAAGTATCAGATGAGTGTACCTCATTGTTTTGGATGGAGTTCTTTTTGCCTCTGTCGCGACATAGGATTCTGCGTGTGTCGCCATCCACCGGGGCCCACATGATGTGATTGTGCGATGAATTGACCGTCCACACATCGTAATCACACTTCAGATAATCCTAACTTTTGATTTCATTGCCATTTGATTTGAGGTAATTACAGGTAAAAAAGTAAAGATTATTTATTTTAAAATTTTCCCAATGTAAGATGCTTACGGATGCTGACAGGTAAGATCGGGTGGTAAATTTATATGTGCGCCACGTCATATCCACACCGTCCATTAGTTTTTTCAGATCATTTTAGTACATTTATTTGAAAATGAGGCAGATCCAAAGCTTAAATGGACCACACCACAGAAATCGGTGAGAATAATGACACCCATTGACATGAATATTTTCTGTTGCGTGGTCCACTTAAGCATCTGAATTACTCCATTTTTTGGGTTTATAAACTAAAATGATCTTAAAAATTGAATGGACGGCGTGGATACAATACATACATCATGTTGGGGCCCACTGAGCTTTTGCTTGGAAACAAGGTGAGAGATGCGCATCTAACACTTTCAATAGTATTGATTATGCTTTTATTACGTTCTTTCCGAAACCAAACGGGCCGAAAGTTGAATATTAGCCGTTGATTTTTTATTATTATTCATTGCTCTAATACAGCTAGAGATGGTGATGGGCCCAGTGATCTTTTCAGCTAAATTTTCTTTGGTTGACCCCTATTGTCCAAAACATGTACGGTTCTGATCATCGTAACAGTCAGGATGTGAAATAATCTAATCGGTTGAAGATCAGGACCGTCCATCTGAAGGTGAGCTGGAAAATTCTTTCTGTGGACCGTTGTTTTGAATCGGATGGTGCAGAAGATGAAGTACTTGTATGGACAGGATTTTTTCCAATGCGGATCATCTAGGTGGGAACTTTAAGGTGAACGGTCTGGATTATCACTAGTACGGCAGAAAGGGCGAGCCTCTAAGAGCGAGCTGGGTGTATGTGATGGGTTGAGCCTCGAAGGTTAGATTAGTCAACGTTGGCTAGCGTGGTTGGCAGTTTTACTGTTGGTATGTCTTTGACTCGAGTAAAGACAGCCGAGGATATGAACAGTCTCCTCGACTCTTGAGTTTGTAGTAGTGGGACATATGCATCAGTGATCACGACCGTTGATCAAATGGAGAACTAATTGAATAATTATTTTATTAAATTTAGTTGATGGGACGATGGCAGCCATTCAAGATTTGGAGTTATCCTCATTGAATGTGGGCTGTTGTAGTAGTGTTGCCCAGATCAGTGATCAGGACCGTTGATCAGATAGAAAAATACATGAATGTTTGATTCTAAAAAAATAAAATAATAAATAAATAAATAAATCCCAGATGAGAAATTTGTAGCCATCCAAAAGTTGGAGTAATTCCCACTGACTGCGAGTTTTTGCTCTATTTTCTTTTTAATTGAATGTTTGCAGGCCCATGGTGGAAAAGAAGGAGAGATTTCAACGAAACCCATGTACATGCCCATTCTATGGTCTGGATCGCATGGATTGTAGAAGATGTCCACAAAAGGACCAATCCAAACCATCACGTTGGCCACCATATGAATTTTGAGGGTTTTTTTTTTTGTGCTTCTCTATCGGAAATGTTGTGGCCCACCTAATGATTGAAAAGCCCTAATTTAAGACAATGACAAGAAAATTTTCTATGGTTTTGTACATCTATGAGAATCAACGGATATAAAAGAAGAAGAAGAAAAAAAAAAAGAATCAACGGATATGATCAACAATGAAGGGTGATATATGGAATAACAGCTTATTTATCGTATTAATGAGAAAATGAACGGTTAAAAGCATTGGGTCATCTCATCATGAAGGCCCCAATGGCTAGCGACACACGTTGGATGGTCAGTGTCGCGACAGATGCAAAACGAACCGGCATTACATACATTTTTACATATTTGCCAGCAAGCACTGGTACACAAGCTCCCCACTTCTGCCATACTATGTGATGATCCAGGCCGTTCATCTAAATTTATAAAACATAGATTGTGCATGTGGAAAAAATCTCTCTCATCAAAGATCTTATCACCACACACAAGGTTACGTAAAACAACGACTCAGGAAAAAAAAGACTAACAGATCTGAACATGAACGGTGATGATCTGTAGTCCGTGAGATTCTTCCATAGTAACCGTACACGGTACAAGTTTCTAGATTAACGGTGTGGATCATCACATGATTTCGCTGACTGGCCCAGCAGAGACTGTGCGACTCTTGCTAGCAAACCTCTTTTATTGTTGGGAGGGTTTGACCATTTTAATTGGGCCCATCCCATTCTAGAAGGGGTATCGCCGGAAAATCTGACTAGATATATCTCAATTGCTTGGGTCGGTGACCTGCTAAAGGACAAAAATAAAGATGCCGAGATTAGACGGTCCACAGATGATGTGAATGAAAACTTGGAGGATCGGGACCGTCATTCAGCATCTAGAAGAATAGTTGTGAGACTAGAAATCACTTTGGTAGGATGCTCTTTCAGTCAGTTGAATTTTCCTGGAATTTCTTTTCGTTTTTTCTCGTTTCTTGTATTGGGTGGGGCCCGGCTTCGTGGATCCGGGGATCAAGTGAGGTGGGTGGGATAATGATAGTGGGGCCACTTTGTTGTATGTATCTTATATCCGGACAGTTCATCTGTTTTGAAAACTCATTTTATGATATGATCCCAAAAATAAAGCAGAATCAAATATAAGGTGGACGATGATAAAAGAAACGGTGGTAATTCATCATTAAAGACTTTTAGTGGGCCACAAAAGTTATGGATTAGGCTGACATTTATGTGGTCTCTTCATTCAGGTCTCTACGTCCTTTTCAATAGATTTGATGGTAAATATATATTCCGGCAGACCCCATGAATTTATTAATGGTGGGGATTTCATCAATGATGTTTCCTCTGGTAAGGTGCACCTAAGTAGAGTTGTACACTAGTCAAACTGCGTCAAGCGTGGCTAGAGCTTTACATGAATTGAGTTAGATCGGTTAAATCGGTTTACTCAACTTGAAAAAGCTCAATTCAACTCCGTTGGAAATTGAGTTTTAGTTGAGTCGAGCTGATTTTTGGAGCTTCAAAAAATTCCAAGCTAGCTAAGTTGGAATCAACTTGGATTGAACCTCAACTCGAAGCAAACCAATTTGAACACTCAATTATTTTGATATTGATATTACTCACAAAGTGTTTGATGAAATGACTCAATAAAATGTTGTCTCAGGTGCATACATTCTCTATGGGATTAGTTGGTGGCAAAGAAGGTATGGATATGAAACAAATCATCACCTAAAGAAAAACATTACATGATAAAATTACATTTGGATCTTAATTTTCATATTATCTGCTGAGTGTTTGATGAATACGTATAAACTACGGCTACTGTTTTGCATATTATGAAAAATTAAAAGTACACTTCATGTGTTTGAGAAAATGCTGCACTAGCTTGAACTCGCCTCAAACTAGCCCAACCTGCTGACTGAACCGAGCCAAGCTAGCCAGTCAGGCTCGAGGACCAAGCCGAGCCGAGTTCGAGCTGGGGTCAGCTAGTGGTCGAGTTAAGTCAAGTTGTCCCAAGTCGACTCGGTTCGACTCGTTTACAACTCTAAGCCTGGTATAGCTCGGCTCAGTCAACAACCAACCCTAGTTCAAACTCGACTCGAGTTAAGTCTCCAGGATGACCATCTAACTCACTCCAAAAATCAAGTGGACCACACCACATGGAATAGTGAGGATAGGGATGGCCACCATTGAAACCTTCACGGTGCCCAACATGATGTTTACATGCCATCCAATCCGTTCATAAGGTGAGTCCTACTGGGATGAATAGATAAACCAATTTACCAACCAAAACTTCAGTGGCCGCAAGACAGTTTGGATGCTTTCCGTCCCATACCACCGTTCCCCGTGGCGGTGCCCCACGTGAGTTTTGGATCAGCCTAATTTTTTAGGTCAGTCCTAACATAATCTGGCATAAATGATGGGCCCCATAGTTTTTTTTGTAAGGATATTTTATATGAAAGTGGATTGGTTGGTGTACCACACATCAGCAATATATCTGGTGTATTGACGTCAGCAAGTTTTGTGGGTTCACATGAGTTATGCGTTATATTCAAATTGTCCATCCATTTTACAAGCTCATCATAAGGCTTGAGACGGAAAATAAGATAGATCTGATTATCAAGTGGACCACGCTGAAAAAACAGTGGGGGATTAAACGTTTGTCATTAAAACCCTTTTGGGGTTCGCATATGTTTTTTCTCTTCATACAAGTCTTTGTGACGTCTTCATCCAAGTCTTTGCGACGTTATGAAAAAATTGGATGGAAAATAAACTTTATGGTGGGCCCTACGAAATTTTTAACAATGAAAATCATTATCTAGGCTGCTATTTGTGGCGTGATCCATTGATCTTTGGATATGCTTCATTTTTTTGGAGAGCACTCTAAAATTATCTAAAAAATTGGATGAACGGTGTGGATATAATAAATACATTATTTTGGGGCTCGTGTAACTTTGATCTACTTTGAACCGTTAGCACAACTCGGGCTCGCGTACCTACACCAGCTATGTAGCTGGTGTGTGGTACACCAGCCAATCCGCTTCAATTTAATATATGTAAAGCATTGTGTACGGGAGGCAGTTCCTACTCTGAATTTTTTTCTGGCCGCCATTTGACGTTGAATTTCATTCATGGTATCTGGAGTTATTTGATAGTCCGAAAGATGTGATGGTTGATACGCAAGCACTAAGAAAACCACGTGTGGTATACATTGACTAAAATTAAACCGCCCAAAGTGTGGGTCCCTTATTTATATTGGATATTGATAGGACAATTCTATCATACTAATATTTATAGAGAAGGTCCACGTCAAACTAGTAGGACCACAGTTTAAAGTCAGGTCAGTGGATAACTTCTAATCTTTCATGTGTGTGTGACATCTCATCCAACCAATAGGTGGGCCCATCATAAGGATGTCATTGGCCAAAAAATGCCATATCCATTCACCAAGTGAACCACACTTGTATTTTAATATTTATCAACGGCTACAATGCTTTTTTCGGGGTGTAACTGACAGGATGAGTAGTAGATACGGTTGCCTTTGTATTAAGTGATCATCATGATGGGGCCAATCTATTGGAAGGGTTGGATTTCACATGCTCTTAACAGGTTGTCACTTTTATTGCCGGTGGACCACAACTTCGGATCCAAGCCATTTGGCTTGAGACATTCCATGGTTAAGAGCATGTGAAATCTAACCTGATGGATGGCTTGGACCCCACTAAATCATGATTTGTTGATGGTTGATGTTAATAATAGGGGTGAGATCCAAGCCATCCATCAGTTTGGGTCTAATCCGAACCGTGCCTAATCCGATCTGACTTGGTTTTTCTGAACAAGTTAGACTCGGATCGAATCAGGCAATGCACATTTCGGATTGGTCCGAGATCCCGAATTGGATTGAGTTCGGGTCAAGCCATTGAGATTTCAGATCAGATCAAGTTGGACCCAATTTGATCCGACTCGGACCAATACCCAGCTCTAGTTGAAACCTTCTTGAGACTTACCTTGTGACTGGGTTGGATGGTGTATGAACATCAAGGTAGGCCACATGAACCATTATTTCTCAGCTGTTTCCTACAGGGTGGCCCACTTAGATTTTGGATTACTTGATGTTTTTTATATCATGTCCTGAAGTGAGATGGCACTAATTATAGAGGGAGTGGATGTCATGCCAACATCATAGAGGCCCCATAAATGTGTCTAAATTGTAAATGGTTTCCATATTGAAAACATGACACAGATTGTGCAAGCATGTGTAGGGCTGATTTGAGACTACAACTGTAACACCCCGGGTTTTCAAGGGTCGTGTAAGAAGTTGGCTCCTGAATTCTTAAGTGTCATGAATGCCCTAATGGGCTTCATATTTTAATTACATTTGGATGATCCCATAAACAACGAAAGATTTAACAAGGCATGAAGTATAAATACATCATAAGGCAGTATCAATTGCTACTAAATTAAAAATATCCAAACGACGAATTCAAAATCATCTAAATAGGAAACTAGTCCCATCATACATGACCCAAGGCGACTAGGGCCCTAGTCCATACCCTGTGGTAGTCCGAACTCAACTAAAAAGATCTGTCGAAAGTCTGGAAGCAGGAAAGTTCTTCTTCTCTACCTTTGCTCACCTTGCTCGGCTCGTCGAGCTCCGCCTCACCTGCTCCTCTTACCCTGAGTCACCTGCATCTATGAACGGGTCTAGTGAGACTTTTGGTTCTCTAAAATTTTATAATTTTCTGACCTTCCTGCGTCGCGGTATGGCCCGCACGGGCTGTTGCTAAGTATAAACGGTCATCTGCCTAGGCGGCCCGCATTTGATCCTAACATGACTCGCCTAGTCTACTTTGTTGGACTAATCCTAGATTAATTTAGGTGTGGTACCCCACCACGAGTGGCTTAAACAAATGGTCCTGCGGCAAATCCTACGTGGATGCCCCAGTACACCGTGCTAGTTGGACGAGACGTTATAAGGGTTGATTTGGTGTATTAGTTAAGATCCAAGCCTTATCTGACTCGGCTTCGGTTAGATTTTTAATTTAGTTATGATTGCCTTAATTTATTAGCGATGGATTAGTTAGATTTGGGCCCCACGTGAGTAAATCATGGGGCTAAACTCGATGTTTGAATGATCGGGCAAATTTGTTGGCTTCCTACGGTTGATTGATCGAATTTGTGCGGTTCTTTACTGGTACCACCCCTGTATAAACTGACATTGAGTGCTAATGATCATTAAGGATTATTATAAGCTAATTAAATAAAAAAATTTTAAAGATTTTTTAAAATTCCAAAACAGCGAAAATCCAGGATGTTACAATCTACCCCCTTTAAAAATAATTTCGTCTCCGAAATTGCCTAAGGTTAATAAGTAAAGATATTATCATTTTATTTGCTTAAGTTTTATTGGTTTCGGGTTTATATACATTTTAGGGTATATAATAAATACACTAGCCTAAATCATTGTGATCTATCCCCCTTAAAAATTTTCACCCCTGAGGTTTGAAAGCAAATGTCAAAATCATGATTATCGTACTAAATGTTTACTTATAAAGTTTACCTAAAGGTGGTATATTGTACTCTTTATAATCAAGTTAATACAAAAATAACGGTTGTGGTAGGCTCAAATCTGATACGTCGATTGTCCGCCTAACCAGGACAGACAACTTGTTGTATCCCTTCTGAATTCTGATAGATCCTGGTCTTCTGCTCGATCAAAGCAGTGAGTCCGCTGGTAGTCATTCAGGATTGAGATTTGGGTCAAGCCGCGAATACTTCGCAAGTGTATAGTCCCGTAATTTCTTAGTCTGATCAACCTAAATGCTTAGGAATATCTTATATCCTTAAAAGGTTAAAATCTTCTATTTTTAAGGTTGTCATTCGGGTCTTTGTCAGATGGAGTTCTCGTCTTAATTCATGTCCAAATCAGTAATTAATGAATCTTTTATTATGTCTTTGGTCAAACATCGTCCTAACAAGTTTCTAAAGGCACAAAATTTTATGTGAATTACCATTTCAATTTTATGACTAGTGGGTTATGAGCAGACAACACTTTAGTTTCATAAATTTCAAGAAAGAAGGAATAATCGATGTTCTAAGGTATTCAGGAGGTTTGGAGTGCTAATAACACTAGTAAGGGCGCGGGAAGGCAAAGGCGAAGGACGCCATCATCTCGAATTTGTTGGAACCTTGAGTCCATAAGAGAATGGAAAAACTCAATATATTTTATTGTAGTCCACCCCTAACCCGAGCTTACAAAACATTAAACTATGAAACTCAATCCTACTTACGGGTACAACTTAAGCAAATATATATATATATGTAATCAATTTAATCATGGGATGATTCCTAACACAATTATAAATAATTCTTAAATAGACCTCCAATGTTAAACTTTAATACGAAAAGTCATGACTCGTTTATAGGCAACCATACATGCAAGCATTTACAAAGTGATAAGAGAATTTCAATCCCTACATCCACATCGATTTCAAAATGCCATTAATATGACCAATTACATGTTATAACATGAATTACAAGCATCATTAAACATGCTAGATATAAAGGAAATACGATCTAACAAAAAAAGTCCTAATCATCCTTTAGTACATACATCAGACCTAACCGCATTAAACAACTACTAGTCATCAGTGAGGTTGTGGAGCTACTCGTTGGAGTTGGGCGAAAGTGGGGGTGATCCTTCCCCCTGAGGAAAAGAATCACTGGAATGGAGAAGGAGACAACGGTTGCTAAGAATGTCATTTCCCTCAGCAAGGAAATGGATTGTTGATGAGAACGTTTTGAAAAAGAAATGGATTTAGTGTTGGATTTGTGAATGGGTTTTGATATGGGTGTTAAGAGTGAAAGACTGAAAGTAATGGAGTGGGATGGGTTAGAGAGATAAGAGGTGTGAAGGGAACGAGGATGGTTCTTTGAAGAGGATGGTGTGTTGAAGTTCAGAGAAAGAGATGGGTTGAGAAATGAGGGTTGAGCAAGGTTGGAATAGATTTGAGGAAGGACCCAAGGGTGAGTTTTGGAAATGTAAGTGGAATAAATGGGTTTTGAGGAATGAAGGTTGAAAACGGGAAAGAAGATAGGGAAAAGAGTGGGGTTTGAGTTTGAGAAATGGGGAGGGAGAGATTTCACAAGGTTTGAGACAAAGGAGTGAAGAGAAATGGGAGAAAAAGAGGCCCTTTGGGTCTTATTTGCAAAGGAGTGGGCCCCACACATTTTTAAATTGAAAAAGGGGAGGAGAATCCCGTTTTGGGTCCGGACGTTGCGACACCGGCTAGGCGTTGCTTCGCCAGGCCCCTGGACTGGTGGGCGTTGCGACGCCAGGCCCCTCGACTGGTGGGCGTTGCGACATCGGCTGGACATTGCGACGCCGGGCTGCTGGAGGTTTTGGCGTGGAAACGCCGGCTGGGCATTGCGACGCTGGCCCACTTTTTAAGGGCTCCTTGTTTTACGAATTCCCGGGCGTCGGTAAGGCCCCTGGAAAAGTACTATATATGATTTTGGGGTAAGAGAAGCCGATCTACGCAATGAACCTATCTATAATATGACATTCTTCTTAATTAGAAGCTAAAAATTTAATTTTTCTGCATTCTCACTATTTTTAGTAAATTTTCATCCTCCCATACGTATTTATTCCCGAATGGGTCGGAACTATCAAATTTGGCCCGGTATTCATTCATTTGGTCTAGGATGATGGTTTTGACCCTCTAATCACTCAATTTTCGGCTCGTTCCTATTAATGAGCCGATATACTGTAAGATTCTCGAACCCGATTCCTAACAACGCTACACTCTCTCGCTCTCCAATCCTAACTTGTTGGAAGTCTTACCTTCCATCTAAGATTTGTTGATTCGGATGTCTGTATTGGTTCCTATCATTTCAGTATTGTTACTGCGTCCCTTCCTAAGTCAGCGGATGCGTTAGTGAGTTCATAACCCATGACCCAATTAATTCCAAACCATTGCTCTGATACCATTTATAACGCCCCAGAAAATCGGGGGTCGTGCATACCCTCGACTCTCGAGTTCTCGGGTGTCACTTATCAACAAATTTATGGTTTTATGATTAATCAAATTCAAATGCGTAGCCTGGAATTACTTGGAGCATGAAACATAATCACACAAGTCTACTAAAATGAAACATATCTCGCATATATATAGGTTCAAAAATATAAATGGGTCGCACAAGGCGTTGCCCAACAAAAACAAACAAAAGAATAATATGACCCCAAAGAATAAAGCTGAGTCCGCAACTCAGCGATCCAAATTCCGCCTGATCAAGCTGATGGGGAGTCATCCATCAACTGAAAATATGACAGCTCCACCTCGTCGAGAGTAACATCACCATGCTCTCCCTGCTCCGCATCACCTGCAACTATGAGAGGTCTGGTTGGTATTTTAAAACACCGTCCTAGAGTGGGAATGAGTGATCAACTCAGTGGGTGCTATTAATCTTAAGTTTTAACAGACATCAATTATAATATAAATTTAATGAAAAGCAGATAATCAACAATACCTATCAACTCTTATTTAAAATGCATGCATGTAGAATGATATGATGCATGCCCTCGCCACAACACTCCCTCGAGCGACTCCATCTAACGATCGCATATGTCAGCACTCTCTCATTGGGACCTCGACTTTCGAGTCGTCACCCTAACTAATGCGATGCAATGCGATTGTGATAGCCGAGTTATTAGTTAGGTCCATTCATCCAGCAGGTTTGAGAATCTGATGCACCCCACATATCAGTGCCCTAAGTTGGTTGCGAGGCCAAGACCTCGCGGTCTGTGATCCCGTCGGGTTCCTCATCCCCGACTTCAAGCATATGAGGAGTGTCAAGAGAAAGGGATCGCTCACGGTCACTACGGGGAGGCGCAACACCCCAGCGTAGGCCGACAGCTCTGATACAGTGTCCCATTCCACCATGTCACGCCCCAAACCTAGAAATCGGATTCACAGGAATCCCAATCGCCGAATCCGGTGCCGACAGCCTCCGTAGTACCCCATTCTCGGCTCCTAGCATTCATATGACAGATTTTCGATCCTGGAATCCTACAAGGAGAATTTTTTTTTGGTACATTTAACTAGTAATAAGCATAACCACAAGTTTACCCAAATCATAAAGGCAACATCATCATCACATATCCATTAATATAATCATTTGAATACAATGCTGAAAGGGAAATATATATGTCAAAATCAAAGCTCCAGAAAACAGCTGCACGCTTCAAGCTCAATGCTGCTGCAACCTAACATCACCTGCACGCATATATCGTGCATAAGCTTATAGAAAGCTTAGAGGGTGGTGTAAGTGTGTGCACGAGATAAGTGTCAAGTATTCAATACAATATCATAATCATACAATACCGGAAAGCTATTAATCCATAACCTATACAATGACTGAATAAGCAGAAACACTGATAAGAGCAATAATTATCAGCGTAAATAGAAATACTGATAAGATTATAATCATGCGATAACAGAATAAGCGGAAGTATGAACAAGTCCATAAGTTAATCAATATTAGAATACGCAATATAGGACAGCTATGCAAATGATGAGTCATAGATAATCAAATGTCGAATGACAAGGATATAATGTAATATACAATTCGAAATAGCTAACAAATATCATCACTCTCATCTAAGTCACAGGAATACAGAAACATAACAACCCACAATGTTGGAATAAATTTCAATAACAACCCACAATTTTTAAACATCAATAGGTATTTTAATAAATTTTAAAAATCCAACTGTCCATGGTAGAATGTTGCTGGAATAGTGCAGAAAATCCAGACTGTCCACCTCACTTGGACCACACCTTTGGGACCCCAATGAAGGTCAATTGGGGCTGAAATTTGGAGGACATCAAGATGAGATCCCTACCTTTCAGAAAAGTATATTTAATAGGTATGAATAGTCTCCCAAACAGTCCCAAAATCTGGTCCAAAAACAAGTAGAAACTGTCCAGAAATTCTGGACAGCAACATGTACTTAGATAAAATTTATTATATAAGTTAAATAAAAAAGAAAATACATTAATGAGCCACACACATTAGGAAATAAAATGAGAGAAATAATAGATAGAAGGACAATCCGGCCATAGGAAAAGGGGCTCCGCCACTATTGAGCCCTCCCAAGATCAATCACACCCGCACATCATACCTAGATCTACATTTACAACATGGATCTTGCACATGCATGGCTTATAATTAAAATGCATGGTGAGGATGCCATCCCCGCCATGGTTATAAGGTCTACATGACCCAAATATAATATGATATGAAATAAAACTACCATGATGGGGCCCATAGAGAAAGGCCCCATGCATGGATCATGCATGCATAAGGTAGGCCATTAGGCCATAACCATGGAATTGTGTGGGATCTCCACCATTGATTGGTGGGTCCTACACTTTCCTTATGAAAGAAAGAAAATATCTAGGCTATAAAAATTAATTTTTTACATCTAGAGGAGCACCCACTGTCCGATCTTCTTGCTCCTATGGGGTCCTTAGCACCTTAGCTTGGGTTTCAATGGAGGATATGGGGAATGGATGGTTAGGATGGGGAGATCATGGGGTAGAAAGTGGTAGGAAAGGTGGGCCACACTTGGTGTTTTGGAAGAGAGGGAGGGGCTTGGAGAGGTCACATACGTGGTATCTTTTTTTGCTTGAAAATTTGAAATGAGAAAGAGAGAAAGAGAGAGAGTTGTAAAGGGAGAGAGAGAGAGTGATGGATGGATGGAGTGATAGATGTGTGTAAGAACTTTTTGACTTTTGAGGCCTTTTGTGTAAGAAATGCATAGGTTTGTAAGAGACTTTTTAACTTTTGGGGCTTGCTTGGGAAGGGTGAAAAAGTGATGTGTACTTGACATGTACTTGACATGCGATGGATTGATTGATTGATGGGATTGATGTGACACATCGTAGAGATTCTCTTTCATTTTGCAACGCGCGGCGTTTTCTTCACACCGAACGTTGGCACACATTTCTTGACCAGGGTATCGCCTCGGCGGGCAAGTCGCGGCATCGGAACCGCAGCGACGGCGCGGTCGCTATGGTAAAGGTCTTGGATTGATTCGATATGGGTTGACGGCATACGAATCAGGGTCGCATGCAAATATTGCTTAAGGGTCGAAGGTTGCCGGAATTCGATCGGTAAGACCGCGGAAGTCTATGGAACGGTACGGTTTAGGATACGGGGCTTACACACCATGCCCTGCTCACAAGGCTGTGGACCAATTTTCAGTGAGTTAATAATGGGCTGCAATAGTTGTAAGGTGATTCAGGTTCCATACAAATGTGATCATACAGGGTTAACAAACAGGGTTGGTCAGACAGTAGATTAAACCGCAAGAGTCAGGTCAGTACGTGGCGGAACGACATCGGGTGTAAGCAACCCATGTAGTCTAACTACTGTCACCCACACGCACTCGCCCAAATCCATGTGTTTAGCCTTAAGGCGGTCCTACCAACGAGGCCGCCTTCGCTCACCTCGAATTACTGACCAACCTAAGGGTTTGGGAAGTGATTCAAAACATGCCAACTATCAATGCATCATCTAACATAAACAACACCATGTTCTCATACTTTTCAACATAAAATTTTAAATTTCTACTAACATGTAAAGCTAACAATATCATGAACAAGGTGTGTGTGTGTTGTTTGGGTGGATAAGGAAGTTAAGCACTTCCTACCTCCCTTAGAACTGAAATACACAAAAATCAATGAATCATACATATTATAGGGCAAATCATATGAGAAAATTAAACAAGGCATGAGCATAAAATTGTTCATACACAAAGTCATGTGAGGGGCAAGAACAACATCATATGAGAGCCAAACATACAATTCTAACAAACATGCAAGTCTTAGGATTTCTCTAGATTCTTCTAACATATCATCCAAGAAACTAAAATTATTAAACACATATTAAAATTGGTACTAGGCCACCTAAGAGTAATAGTCCGCACCTATGGATCGTTGAGATCTTTGTAACATCCCGAAAATCGGGGGGTCAAGCAAAAACCCAACTCCCGATTTCCAAAATATTATTTATGCAACATAGATATGTATGATTGAATGTTGTATGTGATAATGTATTAAACATGAGTGAGATTAAGCTAAAACAGCATATCACGCTCCAGAGACGGTTAAATTTACAAGCGAAAGACTGTGATAGTATGTATAACATATATAAACTGTTGCATGTCTCCAGAGTGTGAATATGTTACCAGGTTATATACATACATGTATACCTCAAAATAGAAAGAAAGCATATACATGAGTGCTCTGAAGATATAAAATGACAAGTGTCAAGGCATCTAATCAATCTCTCTGTAATTCCGTCGATCAGAACACGCATAAAGGAGGGATCCTCCTCATCATCATCAAGTCTGGCTCCGCCTCAAAGGCCGCGCCATCATCTGCAATCACAAAAGGGTCTGGTGGGTGTCCAGGAACACCGTCCCGTAACGTGGGAGTGAGTAGCTAACTCAGTGGAATAATAGAGCAAGGATTAACATGTTCTCAAATCAATCATGCGATAATAGTAAAGCAATAAATCAGACAATCCTAATACTGTTGTTAATGCAATATGACATGACGTGATGTATGCCCTCACCGACGATCTCCCTCATACGGCACCATCTTACGACCGCGGCATGCCACACTCCCTTAAGTGCTCCACATCTTCCAGGCACATGCAATGTTATGGTGATATGATTTCTGAGTTGTTATTAGTCCATTCAAACAGCAGGATTGGAAAACTAAGGTACGTCCCTTATATCAATCCCAACACAGATCCTGTCTAGGGTCGTCACTCCTAGTAATCTCATACGAGGTATATTTTTATAGGTCGCTGCAAGGGCTGCAAGGGCTTTTGCATGCACTCGTTGCTCCGCTCCCCCATCACCTTATCAATACAGGCCTACTGTACTCTACTGCTACTGAAGGGTCGTCACCTCCCGTAGACTCAGAATACGCTCGCAGTCACTACAAAGGACTCGTCGCCTGATCAGTGTAGGCCGACAGCAAGAATATAGTGTCCCATACCACCATAATCTGCTCACGAGACTAGGTGCTCATTGGTTACTACGGGGAGGTTTGTGGCCCCAGCGTAGGCCGACAGCTCAACCACGGTGTCCCATACCACCATGCCCGACTCATGAGTCTTCGTGGATCAAGATACTATGGTTAACAGGGTTTACAATGGTAAGTTCAATACCCTAGGTTCAAGCAGTTATGACTCATGCAGGGTGAACATACAACGGCCAGTCGGGTTACTTGACGGGCTCGACTAGCACGATCACATCTCAAGTTGAATGACATGAAGTGCGTAAAATACTTCATGTGGCCTAACCACTGCCGCCAACTCCAAAACACGGCTCACGTTCATCGACACGTCGTTCGTGGTCAAGATAAGCCAACCACGAATTCGCTCGATTACCGACTGCCTGGACTAAGTATAGTCCCAAACACATATGAATTCACATCAGCAATTCATACAAGGGTATTGGAATTGAAATACAATCATGTGAGCATGTTAACACATGTTATAACATACAACTTAAGTAAATCATCAAGCACATACATTTCATGCATATAATGAAATCATGCATATAACTAACATGTAGGAAATCATTCACATCAGCATATTAATTGAGAAACCAATCTCAAACTAATCCATAACATCATTTAATTCAATACATACTAATACAAGCATTTATACAAACACTTACGCTACACACTTAAGTCTACATATAGTATGTCGACCCGAAGTGCGCATTTAGGCGAATCTCTTCGCCCAACTAATTATGCATGTATTCCTAACATTCTAATGCGACAATAAACCATGTCAATCACATCAGCAAAATATGAATGAAATCAGCACTTCCTACAAATGACTAAAATGCCCTAAATCTCATATTCTTCGTTGATTTACAAAACAGGAAACGGATAGCATGTTGTACATGTCAAACGGCGTTGCCGTCGATAATCTACTATTAAACGACATTGAAAGCGTTGGAAACAGTCAATCAAAGCGTCTAAAATCCGCACCTTATCTCTTATAAACGTGTGAATTTGAACGGAGCGTATACGCTTCGTCTACGGCGATAAGAGAACCTAATTTACAAGATACGTCAGCTAACATGCTATGGAACGGAACGAATGCCAAATCAGCAACTTCTAGGGTTATTTCTTACCTGAAAATGTGGAGAAATCACCGGCTGAGTGATGGAAGCGTGTTGCTAAAGCACGTGCAACAGGCAGTGCAAAGATGGAAAAAATTTTCCCTAATCTCTCTCACAAACTCTCACCTTTTCTCTCTCCCAATCTAGGGTTTCTTTCAAATTCGGATGGGAGAGAGGAGTGAGGGTTTCAACCCCTTTTATAAGCTTAAAAATGCCCAAAACAGGCTCAGGAACAAAGTTTACTTAGGGCATATCCAATTCGGGGCTGTTTCGGTCCAAAAGATCATTTCTGGTGGTCCCCTGGCCAAATGCGGTCGGACTTAAGCTCATGCATACTGGATCTAGCACGCATAAGTTTTCAGTCCGGCAGGGTTCACAGATCGCACGTGGCGGTCCAGTTTCAGTTCAGCGGTCACCGCACGTAGATCAGGCCTGCAAATCTCATGATATGAAATAGAAATTTTTCCTGATCCGAGGGTGTAATTTGACTGAATTCTGACGGTCAGAATGTTTAATACTGACACGTCAAGTCGTGTGCCATATTTGAATTTTAAATTCTAATTCTTCCCTATTCGCACTCTCTTCAGTCCGGGCTCAATGAAATAGCCTGCGAATGTCGGTTGGACTTGATTTTTGAAATGATTGTCAAGTCCAGCTAGGCGATTCTAACGGTCTAAGATAGCAAGTATCGGACTTTCGACACGCGGTCTAGATCCAATACAAAGTTTCAATGTGGTCCAGAGAACAAACCTGCTTAGAGTTTGATCCGAGGTTATAAAGTATTATAGAGTCATTGGTTCTACTCGATTTGGGTCTTGTAAAACGTATTTAAAGTGATCAGGGACTATTTCCCAGCTACTCTAGCGTTGCGCTAGATAACTTATGCTTAGTTTCTAAAGGAATTAATCCTAAGTGGTTTCTTTGGCTATGGAATTGGGTTCTGAGCGATTTTCCAGGTGTTTTAGTTGACCCACTGCCTAAGGACGTCAAATCCCAGATTGGCCAAAATCCGGGGTGTTACAATCTTAGAGAACGACCTAGAAGCGTCAAACTCGATATTGATCGGCCGGAATGCTAAGACAATGCACTTACATGTTATGATTTCATACAAATCCTAGCCCAACACAAAAGATTACAAAAATATGGGTGTTTCCCTCCCCAATCGGATGGAAATCGCTTGTATTGTGGATGTGGGGTTTCTTGAGGAAAAGGAAAGAAGGGTTTCTAGATCTCACCTCCCTTGGGCCCACCTTTATCTCCCATCTTCCTTCTCTCCTTCTCTCTTTCTCCTCTTTTCTCCTCTCTCTCTCTTTCTTTTCTCTAGGGCAAATTCGTATGGGGAGAGGGGTGCCCCAAATGAGGCCCTTTTATAGTGCCAAATTTGGTACAAATGGCCCTAATGTCTAGGTTTTTACCATAATAGCCCTATAGGAGGGTTTTTCTAACCTCTAGGGCCCATTACGGGGCGTACATGGTGATATACAACATTGGATGGTGGTCCTAATGATGATCTATGTATGGACATGATCGGCCCGCCATTTGGATGCGCCGATCGATAGATATGATTAGAAGTCTGTTCAACGGTCACCGATGGTCGATCGGGGCCACGACTATACGGATATGAGAAGGAAAATATCCTTACTTTACGTGTGAAGTTTGGTCACAAACTGACTATCCGAAATCCTCAACTTTGCATAAGAGTGGACGACCCAATTCACTTAAGTTCTAGCTCCTTTCTTTAGAGTATTTGCATTTCTCATGCACTCGTCCTTCGGCTCAAGTTGAGCGGTTCTGGGCAATTCCCAGGTTCGACTCCCGCGATGGACGTTGAGCCCAGTAAAACAAACATTATTCTGTAGTTTTAGAATTAGTGACCCACCAACGAGGGGTCTAGAGCTTGTTCGGGAAATTGGAGCATTTTTAAAATGAATTAGGTATTGAGATTTCTCATGGGCAATGATTAGGTTTTGTATTAGCTATGTTTATAATGTGGCTCATTTATAACTACTGAAAGTGGAGATTTGGTAATGCTTACTCTAAACCGTCGGTTTTAGGCTAAAAGAGTAATGAGGTTGCTCTGATGAGTCTCTAGTCATGAAATTTGTAGGACAAGTGCTCCATGGCCTAATGAGGGGTCATGCAAAGTTTGGGAGCAAATGGATGAACGAACATGGGGTTTGATCATACGGTTCTGATCTTTAAATGGCCCTGTGGGGTCCATTCCGGTTATTGGGGAAGTTCTGGTGGTCCCCTGGCCACAAAACTTATAGGGTAGGTGGTCCTTAGCCCGATGAAGGGTCATGCAAATTTTAAAAACGATCGGATATGGGGTTTGGTCATACGGGTCCGATGTGCGATCAATGGTTACCGTGCCACGATTGGGGTCCAGGTTTTGTTGACGGGCGTAGGCCCACACATTAGACCTTCACCGTAAATTTAGAAGAAATCTGACAGCTGACAAGCCCGGATCCTCAATTTCATTTGCAAGTGCTAGATTTAAATTCTGGCATTGGTGGGGTGCATTCGGCCGGTGTCAGATCCCAGTTTTGGGTGTCCACTGGGTCCGTAATCTGTAATGGACCACAAGCCCAGTGAGACTTTTGGTTTCCTAAAGTTTTATAATTTTCTGACCTTCCTGCGTTGCGGTATGGCCCGCACGGGCTATTGATAAGTATAAACGGTCATCTGCCTTGGCGGCCTGCATTTGGTCCTATCATGACCCATTTAGTCTACTCTGTTGGACTAATCCTATATTAATTTAGGTGTGGTACCCCACCACGAGTGACTTAAACAAATGGTCCTGCTGCAAATCCTACGTGGACGCCTCAGAACACTGTGCTAGTTGGACGAGACATTATAAGGGTTGATTTGGTCTATTAGTTAAGATCCAAGCCTTATCTAACTCGGCTTCGGTTAGATTTTTAATTTAGTTATGATTGCCTTAATTTATTAGCGATGGATCGGTTAGATTTGGGCCCCACGTGAGTAAATCATGGGGCTAAACTCGATGTTTGAATGATCGGGCGAATTCGTTGGCTTCCTACGGTTGATTGATCGGATTTGTGCGGTTCTTTACTGGTACCACCCCTGTATAAACTGACATTGAGTGTTAATGATCATTAAGGGTTATTATAAGCTAATGAAAAAAAAAAAAAATTCAAGGACTTTTGAAAATCCCAAAACAGCGAAAATCCAGGATGTTACAGGTACTTGCACTTCTCATACACTCGTCCTTTAGCTCAAGTTAAGCGGTTCTAGACAGCACCCATGTTCGACTCTCGCGATGGACGTCAAGCCCAGTAAGACGGACATTATTCTATAGTTTTGAAATTAGTGGCCCACCAACGAGCGGTCTAGAGCTTGTTTGGAGAATCGGGGCAGTTCCAGTGGCCCTTTGACTATGAAACTTATAGGATAGGTGATCCATGGTCCGATAAAGGGCCATGCAAAATTTAGGGACGATCGGATATGGGGTTTGGTCGCACGGGTCGAATTCGCAATCAATGGTCATTGTGCCATGATTGGGACCCAGATTTTGTGGGTGGGCGTAGACAAATACATTAGACATTTACCGTAAATTCGAAAGAAATCTGATGGCTGAAATGCTTGAAATTTCAGTTTTATTAACCAGTGTCAGATTTCAATTCTGACATTGGTGGGTTGTATTTGGCAGGTGCCGTTGGGACGGCCTGAATAGTTTATTTCTAGGTGTCCATTGGGTCCGTGGTCCACGATGGACCACAAGCCCAGTGAGATATATGATTTCTCAAATTTTCAAATTTTTCTAACCTTCCTCGCCTACTGCACGGCCTACACAAGCTGTTGCTGAATACAAACCGATCATCTAACCTGATGGCCTGCACACGGTCTGATCGTGACCAGACTGGACCACTTGTGTATAAGCTAGCGTTGAGTGCTAATGGTCAGTAAGTGATAATATAAGTTAATTAAAAAAAATTAAGAATTTTTAAAAATTCAAAACAGTGAAAATCTAGGATGTTACAACAACTCAGCTCGGCTCGGTCCTTGAGCATGATTGGTCAACTCGGCTAGGTTACTTCAGTAGCTCAGGCCAATTCGAAATGAGCTTGATCCTATGCGACATTTTCTCAAACTCATAGATGACATCTTTATTTTTTCAGATAATGCATAGTGGTAACAAATGCAAGTGTTTCATCAAAAATTGGGTGGGCAACATCAAAAAAAATAAATTGTAGTGATTGATTCTATATCCATTCCTTCTTCACCACTAGCCAATCCAGTGAAAAATGTATACACCCGGAATTGCACTTCATTGACTCATTTCATCAAACACTTGGCAAGCAACATCAATATCAAAATAACTGAGTCACCAAGCCTATTTGATTTGAGTCGATTCGAGTTAAGATGTGATCCAAGTCGTGTTGAGCTCAAGCATTTTGAGCTCAAAAAATTAACTCAACTCTGCTCAAACTCTGTTTCAAATTGAATCAAATTGGGTGAATTAACCGAGATAACTCGGTTCGTGTACAGCTCTAATTGAGAGCTTGTATAGAGATAAATGAAAGCCATTTCATAGTTACACTCAAGAGGTATTTGTTTTTCTAATTACATATGTAAATAGACATAAATAGCTTATAATAACTTTTGAGGGGTATGGGTCTAGCTCTATGGTTTAGTGGTATGCAGACTTGGTGTGAGTGAGTGGGGTAAATAACTAATAATAATTTTTAAGGGGCGTAGGTCAACAATGGGCTTATTAAAAAATAAATAATTTTTTGACAAGGAATTGGATGCCGTTATAATCCATGGGTCCCACAATGATATATGCGTGTGATTCTTGTCCATCCCTTTTATCGACTCATTTTAGGACATGAGCCCAAAAATGAGACAGATTGGAAACCCAAGTGGACCACACCATTTAAAATTGAAGCCTTCCTAAGGGCATTAGGATGTGTTCCTGATCATCCAACATGTCCATTAGATCACACTAGCACACATGAAGGGTTCACATAAACATCAGCTTGATCAAAAACCTTCATGACTCTAAAGAAGTGATTAACACAAGGTGTTCAATTCCCACTATTTCATATGAGGTGATCCACTTGAGCTTTAGATCTCCTTCATTTTTGGCTCATGCCCTAAAATTAGTAGTGAAACGGTTGAATGTTATGGATAAGATATATACATCATGATGGGCCATATAACTTTTACATTTAGAAATTGTACTAATATAATCTAAGAAGTCATAAGCTTTACAAACAAGCTCCATTTCAACCTAGTAAACCTTGGTAAATAATCATTACTCATTTACTCTAAATGATACTAGTAAATGAAAATTCAAAACGCCTTAAATTCAGTGCAAATGTAAATATGTTTGGTAATCTATAAATGAAATGCATTGGATTTCAAATATTGTACTTGGATGGAGTAAATGGGGAGAATTGGAAGGCATTGGATTCTCCAATATATTCTCAAGAACATTCAGTATCTCAGATCAGCTCCAGATTCTAAATTAATGTGCGTATGTAATATATGATGGAATGATTATAATAAACTTATTAAAATATATATCATTTAGCAAAAAATAAAGAAAATTGTGTAATCAAAACTAATGTTATGGCACACCTGATTGTTGTATCAGCCTGATTTTCAGACTCATATTTTATCATGGTATCTTAATGCTGATGGACAGTGTAATTTTCGTATTCTTCATGGGCCGGCATCTGTGTAAGACCACACAAATTCAACAAAAGGGCTAAGAAATATCTCCTTGCAATCCGATTCCATTAGCCAGAGTCTTTAAACAAAGCTAAAAAGTAATAATTACTTTGTTACCATCATTTACATATACCATAGAAAATCTAAAAGGCCTTAAACTGTCCATTTCTCTCCCAACGTCAATCTATATACGTAAGATATGCTCTAATCCAACCCATTGCACATACAATTAACTTAGAAATTAGGGATTAATTAATATTTATATGTCCAACTAACTTAGAAATTAAGGATTAATTAATGTTAATCATTATATGCCAGAGAAGAGTTATTTCACCATGTTTTCCTGTCGGGCCACTATGATAATTCATCCAGGCTGGGCTTTGTGGGGCACACCATGATGTGTAGGTTTCATCCATGCTGTTCATCAATTTTGAAAGATCATTTTAGTGTTTGAACTCACAAAAATGAGGTAATTTCAAGCCTCAAGTGGACCACACCATAGGTAGCAGAAGTGATAATGGCACCCACTGTTAAAACCTTCGTAGGGCCCACCGTAATGTTTATTTGCCATCCAACCTGTTACATAAGGTCACATAGACCTAGATAAAGGAAAAACACAAATATCAGCTTGATCCAAAACCCCTACAATTTCCAAGAAGTTTTTAATGGTGGGCATTCAATCCCCACCGCGTGGTCCATTTCAGCTTTGGATCTTTCTCATTTTTCCTTCCATACCATAAAATGGTCTGAAAAAATGAATGCACGGCATGGATAAAACCCATACATCAAGGTGGGCCTCACATTGCCCTGCCTGAATGGAATATCAACCGGGCAGGACACCGCTTCCCTTGGAAAAAGGGGTGCGGCTTGGGTGGGGCCACCATGTTGTTCATGTGAAATCTACCCTGACCTTCATCTGAGTCACGTCTGTTAGGTCCAGGGTCCAAAAATCAATACCATACGTGATTAAGGTGGACCACACAATTGAAAATAGTTTGCATGGCAATGTTCATCCTCAAAATTATTTCCTTTGCATGGCCCTCCTAAATCATTGAAAGGCCTATGTTTTTTTCTTAAACCTCAGTTTTAGTGTGACATCTAATGGTTGGAGTAGATTGAATAAAATCATCATGTTGGACCCTATAAAAAATCAAGGGTTAATGTCTCGCTTCCAACTATATCTCTTGGTGTGGCCCATATCAATTATATATTAGCTTGATTTTTTATTTTTGGACCTAAATTGTGATTATGCATCTAGTGGTCAGAATGGATCTCACATACACATCACAGTAGACCAAAAATAAAAAATAAAAAAAAATCAAGGGCCGGCCATATTCTTAGCCTAAACTTTAGCCCGGGCCATATAGGATCGGGCCGCCGGCCCATTGTCAACCTTACGAAACTTGCCAGGCTGGCCTGTTGGGTTGGATCGGACGTGTGCTTGGACTTAAAACCTCGCTCGGTCGCTCGCAAGGGAAATCGGATTGCGTACTGAGTTACTCGGGACGCTCTTATCGTGCTGAATAAAATCCGTTGGGATCGCTTTAAATGTATTTGGTCTATCCACACTGTCCATCCGTTTTTCCATCTTATTTTAGCAGTTGAGACCAAAATTTAAGCATACCTAAGAATCATGTGGACCATACCACAGTAAACAGTTGGAATAATGACTTCCACCATTGAAATCTTTCTAGGGCCCACAGTGATGTTTATTTCTAATCTAACATGTTCATAAGATCACACAGGCATGGATGAAGCGAAAACACAAATACAAGCTTGATCCAAAACTTCTGTGGCTCTTGAGAAATTTTCAACAGTAGATGTTCAATTCACACTGTTTCCTAATGTGTTCTACTTGAGCTTTGGATATACTTCATTTTTAGGCTTAAGATTTAAAATTATCTGATAAAATGGATGAACGAAGTGGATAAAATATATAAATTACAATGGACCCCACAGATTTTGGTCAGTACCTTAGCCTACTTTTACTCAGTACGCAATCCGCTTACTCTAGTAAGGGGTGCGGATTAGGTACTGGTACTACTCCGGCCCGTTCCGAGCTCGGGACAGGCGGAGGCCCCAAGGGCCATTGAGGGGCGACCATGATGTATGACTTCTATCTATATCGTCTATCCATTCTTTTATATCATTTTAAAATCATTTACTAAAAATAAGGCTGATAAAATGCTCAAATGAACCACACCACAGGAAGTAGCAGTGCTAAGGACACCTACTATTGAAACCTTCTTAAGGTCCACCATGTCATTTATTTTCCATCCAACCTATTGATATGGTCATATACATCCGGATGAAGTGAAAAAATAAATATCACCATGATCCATAACTTCTGTGGTCCCTGAGAATATTTCAACGGTAGGAATTTAATCTCCACTGTGTGATCCTTTCAAAAGTTGAATATGCTTTATTTTTAGTAAAGGGTTCTAAAATGATATGGGAAAATGGATGGACGGTGTGGATAGAAGTCATACATCTTGGTGGCCCCTCAGTGGCCCGTGGGGCCTCCGCCTGCTGGGAAGTATGTGGGCCCAACCAAAATCTGAAGATGGGCCCATTTATTATATTTGTGGATTGGCTTGGCCGTCATATGCATTTCCAGGTTACTAAACGGGCCTGGCATCAGCTTTTTTTGGGCCCGAGTAATAGTCAGGTCCGGCTCAAGCTGACCCTGACCTGGCCCATTGCCACACCTAGTCAATAGTCATCGAGAACGGAATGGGCCAATACCAAAGACGGTCCACAATCACAATGGAAAAATAAGGCCAGAGATTGGATGGTGGGGATCTTCTATTTAAACCGAGCATCGATCATAGAAGTGGCTCATCGCTATACACATGATCAAATTATCCAATCAGCATGCTTTTTGCTTAGTGGGCCATCATCTCATGGACGGTCCAGTTTGCTAGACGTACTGGTACGTGTGGGTTGGAAGGACAATGGATCAGGACCGTTGAAGACTCTGAACGGTCCCAATCCGTTTCTCTCTGGGCCTAAAAGTTCTAATTGAGGAATTCCCTGTTGTGCAATGAGTTTGTACATGGGGGCCATGGTTATTTCATCCAAGCCATTGAACTGATGGACCCCACCATAGATGGACCATGCCAGCAAAGGAGAAATCTAACATTTTCATAGTTAAGAAGAAATGCAGCAACCATCTACATTCAACGGATAAAAGACTAAATTCCAATGGTTTGACAATCCAAATTGGGACATTTTCTAGGTATACTCCATCCATGATAGGGGCCATAGATCTGTAAGAGCGGCCCACTTCAGCTACCCTACGGCCCGCAATTCTAAAATCAACGGGAAATTTAGTAAGGGCTGACATGGATGAATACCTGAGATATCAAAATCTACTTTTGAACAATGTTATCAAAATCCTTCTCATGTCGCAAATCATAATAGGAGTTGAGTTGAATTAAATTCACAAATTATATGGTAAATTGTAAGATTTTTTATAATTTTTTTAAAATTATAAAAAATATAAATAATATTAAAAAAAAAAAAAATACTTTAACATTACCATAACATAGTATTAGTAAAAAAAATTAAATAATTCTTATCTTTTCTTTTCTGTTTTTAGCTTTTAAAATTTTTCTTAAAAAATATATAAGAATCTTTTGATAATTTATGTCCTTACTGCCTTTTATAAATGTAGATTTCCATTGGAAAAGAGACATTTCATTTCATAAACCGATGAAAAAAGATTTTATGATTTCTAACACAATCACTCCACGATACATGTAACCTGATAGGATTATAACTAACGGAAGGACATTTTGACAAGCCATGTATTAATTTAGTGTTTGTTCAAAAGTATGAAATTATAGAAAGCAAAACTCTACAATTTAACACGGAAGAGATTGGATATACATTTTTCCAAATGATTTTTGTTTTTTAATATTTTTTTTAAATGATTCTTAAAACCCCACTAATTTAAAAACATAAAAGATAGTCAAATAAAAGAAAATAAATATATAAATTGTAAAATTCATATCATAAAATTGTAGAATTCATATAAAAAGAGATTCAATTTGAATGTTAAAGTGTAAATTATAAATAATTATAAATATTAGAATTTTGATATCACTGCTGCTATGGAAGCCAAAATAAAGAAAGAAGTCAAAGAACCTTGACATTTGAAATTATATACACCAGTGGCTCATGACTTCATGCTATTTAGATAGTATATGTGTGTTTTATCAGTATGCAGACTCTGCACAAGCAGAGCCAATGTTTCAATGATCTTGACCGTTGGTTGGTTTGCCTACTACAACATTGCTAACATTTCAATTTGTAGCATATAATAGATGGTTAGGAAGTTAAACAGAGTAACAGTCTACATTGAACTTTAGAAAGTATCAATATTGGTAGCTTTAATCTTCCAATCAAAGATTATTTTTTTTGGGTGCATGATCGATCCATCAAGGGTCACTGCAGATCAATGGTCCAGATAACTGAAACGTGGGTTCCGTGAGCCTTTGAATATGGACCGTCCATGCGATCCACACTCCAAATGATCTTGGGTTCCATAAGCCCACACGCGTGTAGAACTTCGCCATCTACACGCACAAGCACGCGTGCCAATATGTCCCATGCTGCGGTTTGAACTTCCATTAGGTGGATCACACTAATTCGATCTTTTGCGTCAATAATCGATCAGTTTCACTCCTAATGTGGGCCACAGCGCAGAAAATGAAATGGACGGTTAGAAAAAAAAATCCTGGCCATTCATTTATTTTGTGCGCTATGTGTCACCTGAGCGATGAAAATACCTGATTTTCAGGCCATGGGTTCTAAACAGCGTGACCCAACTGAATGATGGCTCTAATATTGGACACGTGTTCCATTTTGGCACGTGTATCTGGCTCTAGCTGTCTATAGTCTATACGCGTGCAGGCTTAGAAATCCTCGTCCTCCTGTTACTATCTTAAGATTGAATATGGGGGTTAAGGGCAAGATAACGTAGACATCAAATGACTTGTTTCCTTCACTTGCAAGAAAAGACATTCTCTGATGGATCACCATGTAAATAAAATTCCCCTGAGCATTTCCTTCATATGCATTCATTTTTAGTTAATCCAGACCATTGATATTATTGATCCACCACTTGATAAGAAACAACCCAAAAACCATGCAGATTGGACGATTACAACCCTCAAAGCTTTGGTCATTTTATGGACCGTTGTTGTAGTTTTATCTTAACCTTCTTAACCGTTGAAACCTCTACTACGATTGTTTTTGAGAGATCCACAATCGATGGAAGCATCCATATGATCAACGACCTGGATCACCTAAATACGGGTCTTATTTGTGCAGATTGGTGGGTCCAGACACTGTTCTTATCATGATATATCAAGACACTGCAAGTTCTCATCGTTAGAGCATTCTTCCAGGGTGGGTAATGATCCCCGTCGGAATATTCTATAGCCGTTCCAAATGTACTTTATAGCCTCTCGTTATTTTATAAAAGTAACGGTAGCTACTGTTACACATCACGGAGTCTTGACGGTTAGTATATAAAAATGTTACTACGCTCTCTTAAAATGTTGCAATAGTTCTTACAGAATACACACACACACTCTGTAAACAATTATAAAAATGTATTATGGCCATTTATATATATATATATATATATATATATATATATATATATATATATATATATATATATAATTTTATTTTTTAAAAATGACTATAATACACTTTTATTATTGTTATGGCCTTTATAACAACCGTTGCAGTCTGTCCTAGTTATAGACTCCACGGGTTTCAACCCCAAAGTCGCGAGTTCAAGCACATCCTATGGTGTGAGTGTGCGAGTGTCTGGGTTGTGTGTGTAGAGTGGGGGTGAGTGTGTTGGGAGGGGTGAGTATGTGTGAGGAAAAAAAAAACAACTTAAAAAAGTACCATTTTGATGGTGTTAGCCAATACAACCATTCCATAATACATATTCTATTGGTATATAAATTTAACCAGTTTTAGGGTTGCCAATTAGGTATTACCCCCGCCTAATATATTTGTTTATTCATGTCATCCATTCGTTCTCTCGTGTTAATTTAATGTATATGCACAAAAATAAAGCAGATGTACCGCTCAAGTGGACTAAGCTAGATAATAAGCTTGAGTTGCATTAAAAGCCAAAATGTATTGAATGTAAAAGTCGAATGTGGTAGGGTCCACTCAGCATTTGTTCTGCCTCATTTTTCGTGTGTATACCTTAAAATGGGACATGGATTTCCTGCGAAAACTTTTCGCACGAAATTCCTATGTAAGTATGCTGAGTAGGGCCCACCGCCATGTTTATGGGAAATATACTCTGTTCATCCATTTGGTAAGTTCACTTTAGGACAAACGACAAAAAACGATGTGGATACAAAACTAAAGTGGGCCACATGAGAGGGAAAATTGGAAAAAAAAATACTTGCCGTTGAAACCTTCCTGGGCTCCACCTTGATGTTTAT
The DNA here is from genome assembly GCA_037074715.1 of Magnolia kwangsiensis. Taxonomy (NCBI): domain Eukaryota; kingdom Viridiplantae; phylum Streptophyta; class Magnoliopsida; order Magnoliales; family Magnoliaceae; genus Magnolia; species Magnolia kwangsiensis. The sequence goes on along the minus strand of CM073578.1, from coordinate 122,324,614 downwards.
GTCATCCAAACCGTTTATAATGTCATTACCACATGGATGAAGTAAAAATATAAAAAATTTAGCCTGAAACAAAGCTTTTATGGTCATAAGAATGTTTCAACAGTTCTCACTGAATCTCCACTGTTTCCTTTCGTGTAGCCCACTTGAGTCTTGAATCCACCTCATTTTTTGTCACTTTTCCTAAAATGAGCTAGCAAAACAAATGAACAAAGTATATTTCCTACAAACATGGTGGTGAGGCCCACCCAGCATCCCTGCAGAGGAACTTCCTGCAAAAGGCTTTTGCACGAAATCCGCATCCCTTAAAATAATCACAAGGAAGGGATAGATGGTATAAATAAATAAATAAATTATGGTAGGCCCATCCACAGAACTACATGTTAATGGCCAAAGGTGGGCATTTGTAGGATACAATCCACGTCCAACTAGTAGTAGGATGAGGCTCTAAGAGACCCATCATGATATAAGGGTTTAACATTGTCCATGCATTTTTTCCATGTTATTTTAGATTGTCTCATTTTTTAAAACTTATATCCTAAATTGACATGAAAAAATAAATGGACGGTGTTGATAAACTCTTGCTTCAATGTGGATCCCTGGAGCCCCAGTGTGTTCCAAGCTGGGTACAGGTAGGAGAAGTACCTAATCCACATCCCATTTTGGCATACCTCCTTTCTAGGGTTGTACACGAATCAAGCTAGCTCGGTTAGCTCGACTTGAAAAAGCTTAATTCGAAGTTGAGTTCAAGCCGAATCAAGTTGATTTTTTTAACTTGAAAATGAGTTCGAGCAAGCCTCAGCTCGACTCAACTCGAATCGAATCCAACTCGAATTGGATTCGGATCGAACCAATTCGATGACTTGGCTACTTTGCCATTGATGTTGCTCACTAAGTGTTTGATAAAATGACTCGACGAAGTGTGGCCGGTGGCTAAGAAGGTATGTACATAAAACAAATATCTTTTTTTTCTTAATTTTTATCTTACTTAGAAGGTGTTTGATAAAATATTTGGAAAACCATTACTTCTATTTCACTTACATTTTGATGGTACAGTTCAAGTATCAGTGGAAATGCCTCAATGATGAATTCAGCTCGAACTTGGCTCAAGCTGCTAACCAAACCGAGCTGAGCTGGCTAGTCAAGCTTGAGGACTGAGCCAAGACGAGTTCGAGCTAAGGTCAGCCAGTGGCCAAGCCGAGTTCGAGCTAAGGTCAGCCAGTGACCAAGCCGAGTCAACTTAAGGCTAACTCGACTCGACTCAGACCGATATACACTCCTGTCCCTTCAATGATAAGTTACATTTATGTCAATCACAGTGGGCCACTATAATATGTTTTTATATCCAATCTCTCTATCAGATGTTCTTCTCGTGGGGCCCTGATCTCAAACCTTATGCTGTTCTATGACTTAGGTGGGCCACACAACAGTGTACTATTTAGAGAGTGACGTTGACCATTGACTGTGCAGCGGCCTGCTAAAAATCCATTCCATTCACGTGTCACATCCCAACAAACACTCTGGTGGGCCCACCAAAATCGACCGTACGCATTCCCCTCCAACTTTTCACTGTAGTATGGCCTCCTGCAAACATCACGGCCGGACCCGCAGATGCCGACGCGACCTTAGTATGGAATGATTTCGTGCCGTTAAACTCCTCAGGTGGGCCAAAGTGGATAACACAAATGGACGGCTAGAAGAATTCCTTTCATTCATCCGTTTGCTTTTTGTACACTCTAGCTCATCTGAGTGACAAGGACTGATTTTTAGGTTAGAAGATCTAAACAGTGCAGCCCACCCAATGGAAAGCATGGCTCATACACGTGTGCCATGTACGCATGTGGAAAACGAGGGCTCCACGCGCGTGTGGGCTTGGAAAAGTTCACAAATCATACTCGACGCGGATTGAGCGCTGATCTGTACAGCCCACCATTATTTATGTGTTTTATCCATGCCGTCCATCTGTTTTGCCCACTCATTTTAGGGCATGAACCGAAAATTGGAGTGAGGATTGAGCGCCCAGCGTCAAAATCTTCACTGGCTGGACGGTCTAGATCCACACCACAGAAGGATGCGTCGAGCAAGGTGGAGCCATGGATCCAGACCATCCAGCCCGTGTGATCCCACCAGTGGACTGCCTACGGTAAAACAGGAAACCGAACCTGATATGATCTTTGAGTAGACGATCAAAATTGATCAACGTCCAAAATTGAAAAGGAAAAATCAACGGTCAGGATTTTGAGTTCCGTGCAATCTTTAACAGTGGGCCATCTATGTACAGGACCCAATAGATCAACCGTCCAAATTTTCATCTGATTGATTAACCAAAATGGCAAGAAGAGTAAACAGAATTTCACAACTGAATTTACAGTTATAAAGGCCCCTTGGTGGGCCATGAAACACGAAATCCTTCAACAAGCCAACATCCATATCTACACAATCACAATAGCAACACAAGGTGTACGGCTACTTTGGCAACCGTCCACTTATTCACTATCTTCAAACTAGCAAGATCATATCCACACTTGGCATCACTACCAGCAAACCATGGCCCACTTTCGCGATCCGGTCCGTTGATCATGATTTTTTATCCCAGCCTTGAATTGGGTTGATCATGATTTTCAATCCAAACCGTGAATTGAGTGGTCTTGGGCTGCCTACATCACTTTTGCGGTCATCAGAGAAGCAGTCGAGAAGACAGACGGCGGGCAGGCGATTGAGCGGCGTTGGAGCTAATGTGCTGAGACGTAGATGATGGACCGATGGAGGATTGTGAAGAAGATGAGATGACGCGGTCTGGCCGGAAGAGCTGGATTTCGGTCGTTTGGAACCGTCCAGAGTCTCCTGGGAGTCTAACGTATGAATTGGACGGTGGTGATTCACAGAACCAAGAACCAGCCATTGGAGCTTGACCACTAGACCTGTATTGGACTATGACTCTGTAGACATAAGGGATGAGTCCTTCCATGGAGAGAGAGAGAGAGAGAGAGAGAGAGAGAGAGAGAGAGAGAGAATTGAATTGGTTGTAAGAGGAGACATTGGCTTATATACTGAGGAGAATGGGAGCCGGATTGCTTGTTGAGCCCACACGCGTGTACAAGACAGTTCATGCACACGCCATCGTGGGTTTCATCATGAATAAGGAATGAGATCCAAGCCGTAGATCAGATGGGTACCCCCAAATGTATATTTCGTGGAATTAATCATGACCATGGTCGGACGCAAATTGCCTATGCTTCCTGACTATACGAATTTCATGCCAGTGGGAGCAACATGGAGCCCACCGTGATGCCAGTGTGAAATCCACTCCGTCCATCAGTTTGGAAATATCATTTTAGTATATAATGCCAAAAATCTGGAAGATATAAGATTCAAACGGGTTATGACAAAGGAAAAGGTGGGGATTGAACACCAGTCATTGATAATCTTCTGGTGTTGCGATAAAAGTTCTGGATCAGGCTGATAATTGTGTTTTTTTCAGTCATCCCAGTGAGAATAACATTATAAACGGTTTGGATGGCATATAAGATCAAGGTGGGCCCTGGGAAACTGTCAACAGTTGGCCTTTTCGTTCTCATTGTTTCCTGTGGTGTGACCCACTTGAGTTTTGAATCTACCTCATTTTTGGGCTTTTGCATATTATGATCTGGAAAAACTGATGGACGGAGTGGATTTGTCACTGACATAGCAGTGGCACCATGAAATCACAGCACAGTCGTGGACCGTGTTAAAAAATCCAAAGCTTTTCACCCGTTCAATTTTATTTGCAGTATGTGGCCTGATTGATATTCTTACTAGTCCATGGTTTAATATGGAATCAAATCAATGTGACCCACATTTTGGACGGCATGGATTACATTTTTATTGTACATAATTGCACAGGTGATGGCGTGTAGATGAGATGCCTGTGTATACATGCGGGCTCGGCAATTTCTTATAAAAAAAAATATTCGGATTATGGGATGACGTGGAGTATTGGCTCGGAATCAATTTCTACACGCGAAGCCACGCTCGTTGCAAGCGACTTCAACGCAATCCAAAAAAGCGAAATTATACGGTAGGATCAATAGGACTGAAATACGGTAGATCTCTTTCTAAATTCGTACACGTGGTCGAATATATTATAAATCCGGACCCTATATCCATTGGAAAATAATTTTTGTAGAAAAATAATTTCAAAAATTAGATAATCAAATCTTCTATTCCATCCATCCATTCGCCTTCAAACGGACGGTAGATAATTAAAATAAGATAACTACGATCGTCCAACCGATGTTTTCTTTTAAATCTATGCTATCCACTGTGATGCGGACTAGATGGACCGTCTCGATTGATACATCTCCCCTGACAGATGCAGACTGGTGAGGTAATCTGCCTAGTCAGGTCGTTTTGGACAGACGTATCATGTCCCTCCATATAAGGGCCATTGAAGAGGACTGAAAGGTATTTCCAAACCGTAGCCGTCCATTTACATCTCACCAAATCCCACTAATACCTCTAAAATCTCTATTTTTTATTTTTTTATTTTTATGTTTTTGCGTAGGCTTATCTATCATTTTTTAACTAATGTTAGTTGAGGTGTATTTTTTCTTCCTATCCAACGTCTCCCCCCTTCTATTGCATCACTTAATCATCTTTAGATACTATAATTAGAAGTTAGAGTTTGATGGGCCATTCTAGCACACATATCTACCGTACACGTGGATGCACACTGTTCAATTTGGATAATTTGAATTGCCGTTGGGAATTAGGTGATAGGAAGATCTAAACCGTTTGATCATGCCTAATGATCATTTTATTATTAGCCATCGATTTGATTATCACATGATTGGGAAGATCAGGCTGATAAAGACTCTGATGGGCCACACCAATGGGCCAGTGTAATACTAGGTGTAGAATCTCTAAGTTCACACGTGTGGCCCACCGATTTTAATTGGGTTGATTTTTGTATTTTCATTTCATACTATTGATTTAGATAAGTACAACTTAATCAGACGATCTGACCACTCATCATCAACCCGTATAGCTCGTCAATGATGGGCGGCTAGATTAATGAGTTTGAGGGAACATATACACCACGATGGACGGAGTGGATTTTACGTATAAACACCGACCTCAAGATGTGTTGACGTCACTAAGTTCTATGGGACCCACCATGATGTATGTGTTATATCCACACCGTCCATACATTTGGTGAGGTCATTTTAGCGCTTGAGCCCAAAAATGAGACAGATAGAAGGGTCAAGTGGACCACACCACACCACACAATCCGCTTCCGTCGTTTATCCATCGCAATATTCCAACTACATTGGTTTGCTAAATCCACGGGCGTGTGTTAGCCCAGCCCATCAACACAAAATCACACATGCTAATATGGAGCACGTGTGAGATATTCAAGCATTGCCATCTTACTTGAAATACTGTCTGGATCTTCCGAATCTAAAATCAGGGCCTTTAACTCCCATGGGACTTTCCTTGACCTGAATCCCTGTAGCCCTACCCTCTGTGGGGCTCACCGTGATATTTTGGTTATATCCCTTCCGTCCATCAGTTGCGCCAGTCCATGTTAAGACGTGATCTAAAATATCCGAAAGATTCGAAACTCAAGGTGAGCGGCACCACCGGAAAAATTGGAAATTGAACTCCCACCATTTTAAACTTCTCGGGGAACAGAGGTTTTAGATGAGGCTAGCTAATATTCATTATTTCCCGTTGTTTCGCCTTATGAACGGTTTGGATGTCATGTACACATCACAGTAGGGCCAGGAACGTTTCAATGGTGGATCTTTCCATCCCAGCTGTTTTCCATGGTGTGGCCCACTTGAGTTTTGGATCTGCCTCAAGTTTGGGCTCCTGTTCTTAGATGGGCTGGAAAAACAGATGAATGGAATGGATATATATATATATATATATATATATATATATATATATATATATATATATATATATATATATATATATATATATAAAGAATATCACTTGGGCCCACAGAGCTCAGGTGAGAGAAAAGGCAGGGAGTTCTTTTTTTTTTTTTTTGACTGTCCATTTGTTTTGAGATGCTGTGACTCACCTAAGGTGTTGACTTACCTCATATTTAAGCAAAAGATATAAACAGCTATAGCCTAGATTGCGGAAGGTTCAGATCTCACACACATGTTCCATACTAACACGTGTACATGCGTGTGGATGGACGGGTTCCCACATGTGTGGAATTAGCAAACCCATGCTACATCTGGGACATGCTAAAAAAGTTCATTTCCATTTGTTTAGGAATTTTTACAACGAAATACCTCAACAATGAGGATTTCACCAAATAATGCTCGAACAGCTTAGAAATTCTTTGAAGATGTGCTTGGAGGTTTGGATTATAAAAATGCTATGGTCTATATTTTTTTTTTCCTCCATTAAAAAGCAGTGAAACTTGGGAATAGTGGAAAATGGTATTTGTAAAACTTCCAACCTTCCAACATTTGCACACCACTATGGTAGTCTTGTTACTGAGTTGTCCACATAGCTTTTATGGATTGGCCCATCTTAACATTGAATCTGCCATTTTTTATTTGTTTAATAATAATGTCGAGGTGCCTTCAAATACATACTACATGTACCACATGGGCCCCACTTGATTATGAAATTTTTTAATAATCTCATAATAAATGCCAGAGAATTTTGGTTACTTCTAGACTTATTTAGTATAATTCCAAAAGCGGGCAATTTCACATTAAAAGCATGTTTTCATTGAAGATTATCAAAATAATATAATGAAAAAGTACAATGAGTATAAATAATAGTGTGGGGCCACCATTATTATGTGTTTTTTCCATGTCACCCATCGGTTTTGCTGGCTCATTCTAGGGCATGATTGCAAAATCAAAACATATATGAAGCTCAAATGGACCGTTTTGGACGATCCGGTGGGAATTGAAAGCTGAGTGTTGAAAACTTCCAAGGGGGCCACGGAAGTTTTGGATTGAGCAGATATTTATGCTTTCCTTCATCTAGGTGCCCGGGATCTTATGAACTGGTTAGATGGTAATTAAATATTATGGCAGGCCTTAGAAAGTTTTCTAGGAGTTTAATCTTCACTGCTTCCTATAGCCTTCTAGGATTATGTCCTATGGATCCTTACTCTTACTTCAGTGGTATACTCTCAGAAGATTCAACACCCAGTCAAGGGTTTGAGTATCCGTAGGTGGTGAAATCCTACTGTAGCTTGAGTGTGTGGGGGTGTAATGCCCTGAAAATCGGAAGTCGTGTTAATACTTGACTCCGGAGTTCCTTGGGTCACCTATATCCGGGTTTCATTAAAATGCGATTAATCCAGTCTAATTGCGCAACCTGAAATTTCCTGGCACATGAAGCACAACCATACATGCCCATTGAAATGAAAGAGTACTCATATATGTATATATACATGTCTAAAAGAATAAAGGGATCGCACGTGGTGATATCCAACAAAATCACAACAAAAATAGTATGTCCAAAAAGAATAAAGTCGAGCCCACTGCCCAGCGATCCAATCCCGCTCCTCAAGCTGGCGGAGAACCATCCATCAACTAGAAGTAGGACAGCTCGTCCTCTTCCTTGTAGCTCGTCTCTCCATGCTCCTCATGCCCTAAATCACCTGCATCTAAACATGGGTCTGATTGGTGTTTTAAAACACCGTCTCAGAGTGGGAGTGAGTGATCAACTCAGTGGGTGCTATTGATCTTAAGTTATAATAGGCATTAATTATAATATGAATTTAATCAAACGCAGTCAATCATCAATACCTAGTAACTCTTATTTAAATGTATATATGCGGAATGATATGATGCATGCTCTCGTCATAACGCTCTCTCGAGCGATTTCATCTAACGATCGCGTATATCAACACTCCCTCAGAGCGACCTCGACTTCCGAGTCGTCACCCTAATTAATGCGATGCAATGCGATCAAATTAACCGAGTTATTAATTAAGTCCATTCATCCAGTAGGTTGGAGAATCTGATACACCCCACGTATCAATGCCTTAAGCTAGTTGCGAGGCGAAGATCCCATGGTCCGTGATCCCGTCGGATTCCTCATCCCCCACTTCAAGCACATGAGGAGTGCCGAGAGAAAGAGATTGCTTGTGGTCACTACAGGGAGGCGCTGCACCCCAGCGTATGCCGGCAGCTCGGACATAGTGTCTCATTCCACCATGCCCGGCTCACGAGGCTGTGGACCAGTTTTGAGTGGGTTATTGATGGGTTACAACGGCTGCAGGATGGTTCAGGTTCCATACATATGTGAGCAATAAGGATTAACAATCAAGGTTAGTCAGATAGTAGACTAAACCGCAAGAGTCAGGCGAGCGTGAAACGAGTAATATCGGGCACAAGAGACCTATGCAGTCGAACTACAGCCACCCGAACACACCCGCCCAATCCATAGATTTAGTATCGAGGCGGTCCCACCAATGGGACCACCTTCGCTCTTCTCATGATTCTGGCCAACCCGATGGTACGAATAATGATTCTTAGCATGCTGACTACCAATGCATCACTAGAATAAACATCATTATGTTCTCATAATTATCGACATACAAATCATATTCTCATACCAAGCAAGACTAACAATATCGAGATACAAGTGTATGTGAGTGTGTGTGTGTGTGTGAGGAAGTTAAACACTTCCTCCATCTTAAGAAATCACATACATAAGAGTAATGAAACCATACATATTAGGAAGCAATAATACGTGAAAAAAATCAATAAGGCATGAGCATATAATCATCCATACATAAAATCATGTGAGAAACAAGAACAACGTCATGAGAGTCAAATACATCATTCCATATAATTTCCACAAACACGCAATATCTAGGGATTCTCTAGGTTCTTCAAAGATGTTATCCAAACAATCAAAATCATTAAACTCATAATAGAATTGGTGCTAGGCCACCTAAGAGCAATATTCCGCACCTTCGGATTCAATGAAGGCTTGGGAATGACTTAGGAGATGTGGGATTTGGGGTCAAACGGGCAGAATCCTAAAAGCAACCCTTGCATGTTAGCATTCCATGTAATCTCTTCCTCAATACATGGGATTCAAGAAAGAAATGGGTGAAGGATTTACCTAGACGACTCACGGATGATTGTTGAGGTTATGGTGAAGAGTTCCCTTTGAAAAAAGGATGAGGAGTTGAAAGGGTTGATTCCCTTGGGCCCTAACACGATCTAGGGTTCACCTTGGATCTCTTCTACACTCTCTTTTTTTTCTCTCCTCTTTGCTCCTTGGTGGTTGGGGTAAAAGGGGAGTTGTGAGAGGGCTAGAGATGAGTTGTTGGAGAATGAAGGAAGTATGAAGGAGGGAGCTTGATTGTTGGAGATTATAGGAAGTTATGAGGGAGAGTTTGGTTGTTCGAAAAATTGAAGAAAGATATGAGGGAGATAGATTTGTTGTTGTCGGGGAATGGTGAGAGATATGAGTCAAGGGCTAGAGTTTATTTCCTAGAGTTGGGCCTTTTGGCATTAGGTTTTCTCAAATTTCTAAAATAGTCCACTGGGACTAACTATTAGTGTTGGGGTGGCTCTAACACTCCTTTGGCCACCAAATTGGGTGTGTAGGTGTCTTATGGCCCAACCAGGGTCCGTGCAAAGTTTGAGATCAAATGGATAAACGAATATGGGGTTTGACCATATGGTCATGATTCCCTAATGGCCCTTGGGGGCTATTCTGGTTATTGGGGCAGTTCTGATGGTCCCTTGGCCACGAAACTTATAAGGTAGGTGGTCCATGGCCTGATGAAGGGTCATGCAGACTTTGAGAATGATCGGATATGGGGTTGGATCGTACGGGTCCAATTTTCGATCGACGGTTGTCGTGCCACAATCGGGTCTCAGGTTTTGTGGACGGGAGAAGGTCACCACATTAGACCTTCACCATAAATTTTGAGAAAATCCGACGGCTGGAAAGTCCGGTGTCTCAGTTTCATTTACTAGTACCAGATTTTCACTCTGGCCTTGGGTGAGTTGACATGGGTTGTTCGAGCGGCCCAAATAATTACTTCTGGGTGCTCAAGGAGTCTGTGATCCGCGATGGACTACAAGCCCAGTGAAATCTAAGGTCCTCTAAATTCTTATAATTTTTCGACCTTCCTGCGCCGCAGTATAGCCCGTACGGGCTGATACTAAGTATAAATGGTCATCTGACTTGGTGACCTAAAATAGGTCCTATCATGGCCTGACTGATCTACTCTAACGGACTGATCATAGGTTAATTAACTTGTGTTACCCAACCACGAGCGATTTAAATTAATGATCTTCCGACAAATCTTATATGGACACCCCAGGACACTATGCTGGTTGGACGGGACATTACATGAGGCATGTGTGCATGTGTAAAAATAAAGTCCTAAAATGTTTTATAAAGCTAGATGAATGGCATGGATAAAACATATACATCACACTGGGCCACACAAAGTCTCTAATAAGACTGTTTGTATTTAATTAGGTCTTGATAGTAATACCCAACTCACACCCACTAAACGCCTAACCCTGAGTGAGCGTATTGGTTATACCATCTACACGCTACAGCTTGGTCGGCATTGCAAACATATGTGGCATCCCATCTCAGTTGTTTATTAGGTGTCTAACCTTAGAAATGCTCTTAAGGGAAAGATCAAGTGGATCAAATGAATTTGCACAGTTATCTAGCGTGACACTACTATGCAAAAGCTCATGAAGCTTAAAATTATAATTAAATCTTAGATGAGAAGCGAATAAGACAATTTAAAAATATTTATTAATTAATATAATGTAAGTTACAAAGTTTAATATATTCAAAATTATAGACTAAATAAGATGAATTATATTTACAAATTAATCTATCAAGTGAGATGGTTACATGTAGTGTGTGTAATAAATTAAGCACATATGGTGCAACCTATTCATATATATGATAATCAATTCAACTCACGAGCATAAATATAATAGTATATATAAATTAATCAATCGCCGACGCAATAATATATAGGAGTACGGTTAAAATCTTACTCTACTATGTGATGACGAATTCAAACTTAGGTTTTTCAAATTAATTATTTCAATAATTTTTTATATATTCATCATTAACATATACGATGATTTTCAAAATAAGTTCACCATAAACCCCTACGATGGACGAATGGGATCTCGTAGATTTTATTGTGATGGCACGTGTGATGGGGTGTGCATGACCTGTGTAAGTATATCAGGCTTGCAAACGTCCAGTGATAAGCTTTCTAGTCTCACACACAGCTTTATACACAGTACACATGCCAACCATGCAAGATTGTGGGACATCCGAGTTTCTCATTAGGTGGCACCAATGATGAGATGTATGCACGCGAAAATGAGTGAACCACACGTTTGGATTGAATGTGGACCGTCCATCGGTTTTTAAAAATATCAATTTTTTGTGCGTATGGGTGGCTCACCTAATAGGTGGACCATCTTTTGGATATATCCAACTTCATAGCGGGGCCCATCTCATGCAAAGCTGAGATGTCTCACTCACGTTACAGTTTGGCACACGTGCTAAGGAAGGAGTGCATGCAGGTTTATCTATAATGAGATCACCATGTGAAAATGATGCCTCTTTTATCGCCGTTGAAATTTCATTGTATTAGGGTGTTATTTGATACTCTGGCAGAGTGTGACGCTTGATGAGCATGCACTTAGAAATTGTCCACATGGCATAGTTTAATTAAAATTAAGCCGACTAAATTGTGGAAAACTGTGAATAAGATCTATACGCAAAATAAGATTGGTTGAACAATCGTAGCCTCTGATTTGTGGACATTTGTTAGTTGAAAAGGTGACTGTTGAATATTTCATTTTTAACCGTCCATTAAATGTCAAGCGCTCCTATGGTCATGTAATCGCATTATCCTAGTTTTTGGTTCGTGATACATCTAATCTGGGACTGATGATTTGGACGGTTTTGATTTGAATCACGTGTACAGCGTTTGCAAGTACTAAGTAATTTCGAAGTGCCTGCGTATCATCTGTCACCCTCCGTCGGAGTATCAAAGCTTTCCCGGTCGTATTATTGTCAATTCTTTAACAGAACTGAAGTAGAAAATTGAAGAGCAGCCGTCGCATGTTGTTTTAATGGATTACTATATACAAGCTGGCCCACTTCTGATCGCGATGGAACATCGGATAGGAGGGGTGCGTTGTAGATTTCTCATAGAGCTGTCGCTCGCATCGGATGATCAGATCCATTCAAATAAATGTCCTGCAGAATGGACGGCGAGATCATCTTTAATTTCTCATCCCGTTAATCTTATGGCTCTAATCACGATCAAATTCACGTCACCCATAATCTACGGTGGATTCATCCTATTCAACGGTCTTTATTAATCGTAAGAGGGTCCAGTTGGGCCCGCGTGAGTGCTGGATCGCAGCTCCTGGATGATCATACTTCTCGAGTATTATATTACGGACCCGAGTTGACTGTGGGCCCGCTCACAGCAACTTCGTGTGGTTGGAAGCTATGTGGGGCCCACAGATATTCTCGTGAGATATCCACTCCGTCCATCAGTTTCTCAAGTTCAGAATTGGGTAGGATTAAAAACTTGAGGTAGATCCAAATCATAGGTGGGCCACACAACCGGAAACAGTGAGAATGGAAACATCCGCTGTTGAAACCTTCCTGCAGCCGACCATGCTGTTTAGATTCCATCTAAACCGTTCATAAAGTTATTAACAAATATCATCCTGATTCGAAACTTCTGTAGCCCTCACAAAGTTTCCAACGGTGGTCGTTCAATGCCCGCTGTTTCGGGTAGCGTGGGCCAACTGAGTTTTGGATCTACCTGAATTTTAAATTCCTGTCCTATTGTGAGCTTGAGAAGCTGATGGACGGAGTAGATTTCTCTCGGGCATCTCTCTGGCCCCACATAGCTTCCCACCACATGAACTTCTTGTGGGCCAAGCACTCATGAAAGCCCAAGTGGACCCGCTCAATATTAATGAAGACCGTTGAATAGGATGAATCCACCGTAGATTGCGCATGACGTGAAATTAACCATGATTGGATAATCAGAGCCATAAGATTAACGACATATGAAATGGACGGTAAGGTTAAAGATTGTCTCACCGTCCATTTTGCAAGCCATTTATTTGAATGGATCTGATCATCCAATGCGAGCAACAAGGCTATGAGCAATTTACAGTGCACCCCTCGTATCCGATGGTCCGGCCAACCTTTACATAGCTCATGGTATCCATAATAAAACCAGCTAAATCCACTGTATTACAGCTTACCTGTAGTTGTCACGTGACTAGCACGAAACTAAAATATATCTAAAACAGCCTTTGGGTGAGCAACGAGATCATGAGCTGTTTGGATGGTGGACAGCTTACTGGTAATCAGGTCTATATCCACCTTGATGTGGACATTAATGTACTGTAATGTACTGATCGGGCGTGGATAGATTGACCATGGATGTTGCTGTCTTGCGTTTGGATGACACTTCCTGGGGGCTATGCTTCTGTGGATCCCTGACTGTGGGGCCTACCTTGATAAATATATTTTACATCCATGCTGTCCATAAGTTTTGAAAGCTCATTTTAGGGGATTATTTCAAAATTGAAGTAGATCCAAGTCTAAGAAGAACCACACCAAAGGAAATAGTAGTGATTGACTATTAAAAACTTATTTTAAGCCACAAAAGTTTTGGGTCATAGTGATATCTGTGTGGTCCCTTCATCCAGGCCTTTGTGACCTTATCAACAGATCAGATGGAAAAAAAACATTTAGGTGGCCCCAGGAAGTTTTTAATGGTGGGTATTCAATCACTGGTATTTTATATGGTGTGGTCCACCTAAGATTTGGATCTGATGCATTTTTTTGGATTATTCCCTAAAATGAGATATGAAAACGGATGGACAGCGTGGATGTAAGGAAAATAGATCACGGCCCCATCATGGCACGTAGCTAGCGATCCAATCCATCCACCACATGGATCCCACCGTATAGATTCCCTGGACCCAAAATTAGGTACGTTCATTGTTCAGGTGGGCCACGTTGTATGGTTAAAATTTTATAAGCCGTCCAAATATTTTTAGCTTAGTGCGGGCACTGATGAGTGGACCATCCCAATTTTTGTGCAAGCTCATCTTTAAAGTCGGACTCACCCCATGACAGGCTTGGATATTTTACCGTGAGAATAAGGGACATGGGTTGCCTGAGACCCGACCACAAGTTCCTAGGTGGGAAGTTAGGCGGGGCTCAACGTGATGTCTGTGAGAAATCTACTCCGTCTATCAGTTTTACCTGCTTATGTTAGGATACAAGCTCAAAAATGAGGTAAATTTATAATTGAAGTAAGCCACACAATAAGAAAGTTGAGAATGAAATACCTACCGTTGAACCTTCCCGGGGTCAACTATAAATATTTATATTCCATCCAAACTGTTTATGAGTTCATTTCCTAAGAAGAACCCCAAACAGGAAAATATTAGTTTGATTTAAAACTACTATGTTTTAACGGTGGAGGCAATTCCAATTCCATTTGTTTCTATACTATGTAGCCCACTTGCGTTTTAGAGCTGTCTTTATTTTTTTTGCTACGGTGTAATGATGTGTTGGGTGAAACTCGCCCACCATCGTATATATGTGTTATATTAATGCATGCTATCTATCTCCGCAGCTTATTTTAGGACATCATTCCAAAAATAAAGATATTTTGTAAACCATGCCACAAGAAATAATGTGACAATGACATCCACAGTTGAAATCTTGTTAGTGCCTACGGTAATGTATATTAGCAATCCAACCTCTTGAAATAACCATAGACCTAGCTGAACGGAAAATACATTAGTGTGGGCCTATTTGGATCGTGGTTTGCGTGGGTCATAGTTGTCATGTTATATGGGTCATTGTAGACACCTCACCCAAGCTACATCTTTAAAAGGTTAAGACCGTTCAGGAACCATGATCTTACCCAACCAAACCAAAGTCCCTAAAACCCAAATCCGTAATCCAAAACCACGATCCAAATCATTTATCACACATGTAACCCTGCCTATACCCCATACCATGGCCCAGATCCTCATTATCCAAGTCGAAACCCATTTTTCTGAGCTGAAAAATTCAAAAAGAGACTTTCGAGTGAACTCGCATAGTGTACAAGGTTCGCACGCGTGAAACCAGCCCGAACTGAGCCCGGGCGGTAGTCTGACTGCCACCTGTGGTACTTCAAGTGCCACCGCTTGCGGGCCGCGTGCGAACAGCTGTCCTAACGTCCAAAAGTCAAATTTCCTTCAAAATTATCCTCCCAAATTTCACTATTTACCTTTTTACCACCCTTCATGGCTAATGAGAGAGTGTCATGTGGCATTCCTCTCTCCATAACCAACCATAACTTGTAACCTCACCTTTTACCCCTCTCAAACTCAGAATTTACAGCAATGTCATTGGAGAAGACTATAAATAGCCCTCTCCTCTTCACAAAAAAAAAAGGAGGGACAACAACACCTTCTCATCCAAGGGAGAGAAAGTGAAAAAGAGAGAGTGAGAGAGTGAGGAAGAGAGTGAAGGAAAGGGAAGGAGCTCCCAAGCCTTCAAAGATCTGATCTTTCTAGCCACCCCCTAGCCTTCCTCTCAACATTTCCAACCCATAAGCCTAGCCCAGATCTGATCATGATCCGGTTCATGTCTTAGCCTACTCAAGATCAAGCTAAAGATCTATTCTACATACAAGCATTCATCATGACATCTATTCCCTTCTCAACCCCCCTTCTTCTCTAGATCTCCAGTGAATGTATGCTCTATGACTTGCCGTAAACCGGATCCTGTCACATCAGAAATTCCTAGTAATCTAGTCCATCTTTTCTTTACCTTTTTACATAAGCATCATCACATTCGCTTTCTAGACATACAGTTGGACATATGCTCTATGGCTTGCCAAAATCTCGGATCTTGCCACATCATAAATTCATGTGTGCCTAGTCCTATCACGGCCACAACATCCATAATCACTTGAGATTGTTTTACCACACTGAGTAGAGACCGTACATTTGTACGGGCAAAGAGGGTGCCAACACCTTCCCTCTTTGTAACCGAGGTCCCTTTCCCTGAATTCCGGATCGCAGACCATGAGTCAATCTAAGGTGGGGAAGTCCCTGGATTTCCCTCACCTTGCGTATTTCGTGGTTCAAGCCGACCACGGGATTTCAAGATTTTTCGACTAGTGGCGACTCCAATATCCATAATCAGCTTATCACCCCCCAATTAAACATGAAATACAAAATCAGTCTGGGTGCCGATTTTTCAGTGTCTACAGAATGACGACTCCACTGGAGAATTTGCTAGAGCACACTAGCTGAGATTCGACTCAAAAACGTGTGGTACTCCAATCTCGAGGGATATCATCATTTGCATTCATACGAAAAGACAACAAAAATAAAAATCTTTTGGCTTATCCTTATTTAGGCACAGATCAAAATCATGACTACTCGATCTCGTGCAGCCATGACTTCTCAAGCCTCTCATGAAGAAGAGCCGGCAGCTCAGCCAACTCCCGATGCCTCAATACCCACACCCGCACTCGCACCTACACCCGCATTACCACCAGTAGTCCAGAAAAATTCCCAAGCCGATGCAACCACCCAAGAGCTGTTCCTTTGAACAATGCAAGAATTACTACTTCGCTTGGTGCCAAATCCCTCTCTAAATACACAGGTAACTCAGCCTAGTGTACAAAATAGTTCACTCCCACAAACTCCCTTTGCCTTCTCTCTCATTCCTCCAGCAAATCTCGTGCTCCCTCTTCCGAAAGAGTCGGCACCAGAACAACAGCTACAAGCAAACGGGAGCAACCCTCCCGCACATCCCTACTTAACACATCATAACAATCAGGTTATAACACAGGCTCCCCCTAACGGGAACCACCGACAAGAACTGGTGGATGCCCACGAAGGGGGCCAATTTCAAGTCCATTTCACTCCCCCTAACGGGAGTAACATTCCAGAGTTGGCAGATACTGTCACGCCCCAAACTCGAAAATCGGGCTCACAAAATTCTCGATCACCGAATCCGGCGCCGACAGCCTCCGTAGAATCCCATTCTCGGCTCCTAGCACCCATTCGCCAGGTTCCAATCCTGGGATGCTACGAGGAGGATTTTCAATGTCAGTTTGATTCGTAATAAGCATAACCAAAGGCATAACCCACAAATAACAACTAAGAACTCCATTACATTTCCACTATGATAAAAAACTTTACAAGTACAATGAGCATAAAGGGAAATACAATGGCAAATAACAAAAACTCCAAAACGATCTGCAATGTGCTCCTGCCTCAGCGCTGCTGCGAGCCAACGTCACCTACACGCAACGGTCGTGCATAAGCTTATAGAAAGCTTAGAGGGTGGTGAAAGTGTGTGCGCAAGGTAGTAATATGAACATGCAGTATCAGAGTAATGCGAAATATGCAGATGTATCCATGAAAACCATTAGCCGTACCAAAGCTATGCGATGCAAGACATGAATGATATCCGCTATCCCAAGGCCATGCGATGTGAAATGCAACTCAAGCATACAAATCCCCATCTATGTCCACACGTCAATACTCTCAAATCTGAGATATCATCGGGGTCTAGTACACTCTAAACAAGATCGCTGCCTCATCGCGCGCAATAAGGTAAGTGAAAAAGACCTCACTATCCGTCTGCCAATATCGGGCGCGACTCGTCGATAGCGGACTCATTCCTCGAGCTGGTCAGACTCAGCCTAGCATTGCCCCCTACACTCGGGCGGGTAAGGCAGCACCCCCTTCCAACCGACCACGACACAGTGGAGAGCGCAACCATCTAGTAATCAGCACTCAACGCTCATCTACCCACTCGGTCTAGACGTTGGAGCAACCTCTTGGTACCATAAGGGTTTAGGAACTTTCACCCAGGGATATCTATAGCACCCTATATATAATAAGATTTTCGGTATCCAATCCTGTCAACCATGATACGCCTGTGGAGGCTACGGCCTCGATGTCACTAGGGCGTACAATAACCATGTCACACAAATGCAAAATGCATGAATCACGCTATCCAGTCATGCAACAAATCCTGCACATATCGTGCGCTCATTTAGGGCAACACCGCCTAACCGGGAGCCCATAAACAACCTGCCCGAAGGCATATGCTATGATCAGTCAATTCTCATATCAAGCATACATATGATGCGTATGATCATGAGTTATGGAGCTATAATAAACATGTTATAAATAATGCACTATCCTTTCAAGGCAGATGGGCCTAGACGGCCTATACACAACAAGTACAGGCCTATTAATGGGCCTTAGGGAGAGTCGTAATGTAGACATCCAACCAAGATTACACTCGCAATGTGGATGTCAAACCAACATTGCACCCAAGGAATGATCGTTGCAAATATTGTTCCATAATCCGTGTTGGGCTCACACATTGCAATGGACCTTAGGTACATCCCATTAGGCCTTAAATACATCAAATGGGCCATATCATATCGGCCTTTTTACTCATCAAATGAGCCACATAAATGGACCACTCCAATGGGCCTTATGTGCATTGCAATGGGTCATAACCCGTGGGCCTTAGATTGCATTCAATGGGCCTAATCTCATGGGTCTTATATGCAACAAATGGCCACACCGATTGGACCCCATATGTACGTCAAATGGGCCTTAACCCATAGGCCTTACATGTATATCAAAGTGGGCCTAAACCCCTAGGCCTTATATATATCAAATGGGCCTAACCCATAGGTCTTATACAAATCAAATGGGCCTACTTCCATGGGCTTTAAAATGCATCAAATGGGTCCAATCCTATGGACCTTGGAACACATCAAATGGGTCCACTTCCATGGGCCTTAAATTACATTAAATTGGGCCTAAAAAAATGTTTATTTCCTATCTAAACTGAGGCCCAATCCTAGTGTTTATTTGCAATCCAAACTGTTCATAGGGCCCACTGCAATGTTTATTTCCAACCCAAACCATTCATAAAGTCACGGTCAGGGGTAGATCCCACCGTTCAGAATGAATGGTGTGGGTAAAATACATAAAACATGGTGGGGCCCACCGTCCAGGGATGGACGGCGCGGATAGAACACAGCACGGTGGGCTCCAGCTCCACCGTCCGCTGGACGGTGAAGGAAAACACAAATATCAAGGTGGGCTTCCACCGTCCGCCTGGACGGTGGATAAAACATGTGCATCACTGTGGGTCCCATGTGGGGCCCACCATTAAGTTTATAGGCCATCCAGGCCGTTCATAAGGTCACTCAGACCTGGATGAAGAGAAAACACCAATTTCAGATTGATCTGAAACCTCTGTGGCCCCTAAACAGAATTTCAATGGTAGAGGTTCAATCCACTGTTTCCTGTGGTGCGGGCCACCTGAGTTTTGAAATCAGCTGAAACTTGGAGGGGGCCCACCTGAGGATGGGACCCACCTCATGAACGGTTTAGATGGCATATAAAAATCAAGGTGGGGCCCAGCCGTGGGTCCACGTCCTCCGCCCGCTGCCTGCGCTGGTCTGACACCATCAGCACCTGCTGCTGCTGCCTCTCTTTCTCTCTCCTCAATTTTAGTTTTTCTGTGGTTTTCCATAGGTGGGGCCCATATGAAGTTAATCCGATCCGTCCATTGGATTCTTCAGCTCGTAACAAACCAAATGAGTTCGAAGTTTGAAATTTTTGGGCGTATAAAAACACTAAACGGCCTTTCAACGGTAACCACCAAAGTTTGCTATGTTATGGCCCACCAAAAACTCAAATCACCTTCATTCTTGGGCTCAACGTCTGAAATGATAAGGGAAAGAGGATGGACGGCTTGGATTATGCCAAAACATCAAGGTAGGGCCCATGAGGGGACCACCCCAAAAGCTTCCCCTTTTTTTTTCTTTTTTTTTTACAGGGACATCCAGCGTCCCAGACGCTGGGCGGTTTGGCTTTAAAAAAATTACATTATGGTGGGCCCTGTTGAAGTGGGCCACCACTGATGAATGTTGTGGGTACAACATATATGGTAGGCCCCACTTGAAGTACACTTGGACAAAATAAGTACCTCAAGGTGGGGTCCATTCAAGTGGGCCACACTACCCTAAAATACAATAAAATAAAAAGAAATAAAAATAGAGAGAGATGTAGAGAGACACGCCACTATGGGCCCTCCGTTTCAAGATCTACAACGTACATCAAGTGGGTCCCATTACATGAGGACCCACCGTTCAAAATCAACGGTGGAGATCCCTTCCCCACCAAGATTTAAGGTCTAGATGACCCCTTTCTTTTGCAATGAAGTAAACATCATGATGGGGTCCATGGAGAATGGCTCCATCATGGAATGATCATGATGATCCTAGTGGGCCATCGGCCACATCTTAGGGTCCCAAGTGAGATCCAAACTATTGATCGGTTGGCCTCACTTGGCCCATCTCAAAAACATGAAAAATTAGCATAATCTAGCACCCACCGTCCAATCTTCTTGCTCCTAGGGGTTACTTAGCACCTTAGCTTTAACTTCAATGGATGAGATAAGGAATGGAGGGTTGAGATGGGAGATGATGGGGTAGGAAAGTGGGCCACCTTGGAGTTTTTTTTAGAAGAGAGGGAGGGACTTGGAGAATGCTCATACGTATGGAGGTGTTGCTTGGATTTTTTTGCAAATGAGAAAGAGAGGAGTTGTAAAGGGAGAGAGAGTGATGGGTGATGGAGTGATGGATGTGGTGGTGATGGGTGTGTAAGACCTTTTTGACTTTTGTGGCCTTTTGTGTAAGAAAAGGCATGGGCATGAAAGACTTTTGTGGCTTGCTTGGGAGAGGATGAAAGTGATGTGTACTTGACATGTGATGGATTGATGGATTGATTGATTGATGGGATTGATGGGATTGATGTGACACATCATAGAGATTCTCTTGGGTTTCGCAACGCGCGGCATTTTCCTCGCACCGAACGTTGGCCCAGATCTCTTGACCAGGGTATCGCCTCGACACGCAAGTCGTGGCATTGGAACCCCAATGATGGCGCGGTCGCTATGGTAATGGTCTTGGGTTGAGTCAACTCAGGTTGACGGCATACGAATCAGGGTCGCGCGTTAATATCAGTTAAAGGTCAAAGGTTACCAGAATTCAACTGGTAAGACCGCGGAAGTCTACGAAACGGTATGGACTAAGATACGGGTCTTACAGATACTCCAAGCGGGAGCTACTTTCGAACTTCACACCCTCCTTCGAAAGGGAGCGGTGTTCAATTCCAGCCACTTCCCTTCAACGGAAGTATATCCTCATTCCAACAACACCCCATCATCGATATATATGAAGAAGAAGCAGCACAAGCCCTACAGCAAGGGGCAAGATACCCATCGCAAGGCAAGTCAGAAATCGAAGAATTATGAGAGCAGTTACAGATGGTACAAAATCAGCTTCAAAGACAACAAGGAGTAGATCATCCATCCACCAAGTTCAGAGATCTCTGTCCCTTCCCAAACGCCCGAGTACCTCCAAATTTCGAGTTACCAAAATTCAAAAGGTATGACGGTAGTGGGTGTCCCACAACACACCTAAAAGCATTTTGCGGGGAACTAAATGCGATAGTAGGAAATGATGGAGCCTTGATACGACTCTTCCAGAAATCCCTCAAAGGCGATGCTTTGGATTGGTATACCTCTTTGAACAGCCATCAAATCAGAACCTGAGAAAAGCTCTCTCAGGCATTCAATGACAGGTTCTCATACAACTTGAATATGGCTCCAAGAAGGTCCGACTTGGCTACCTTGATCATAGTGCCAACCGCTGGTAGCTCGCCCAGTGTGGTAGCTCGCCCAGGCCTCAGCCCACGTTGATCATTCACGTTGAAAATCCTCCTCGTAGTATCCAAGGATCGGAACCTGGCGAATGGGCGCTAGGAGCCGAGAATGGGGTTCTACGGAGGCTGTCGGCGCTGGATTCGGCGATCGAAAATTTTGTGAGCCCGATTTTTAAGTTTGGGGCGTGACAGATACCCTTAGAATTTGTCAGGAACTTAGGATAATTATCATTGTCCATTTTTTTTCAGAGTTATAGCTTTCAGTTTGTCGAATCACGACTAAATTTAGCGTACTAATCTAAGTCAATATTCTACGCATATTTGTATAGCCGTAACCTCAATTAATGATCGGTAACCTTCGAATTGACTTCTAATCATGTTCATCGATTGACGCATCCAAATAGCGGACCGATCTTATCCATTTGTATATCATCACTAGGGCCAGCTACCCTATGGTGTAGATCGACTCGTACACCTCCAAGTGGGACCCAAAAGTTAGAATTAACCTCTAATAGGGTTATATGATAAAAAATCTAGACCTTAAGGCCAAAAGCGCCACTTCTGGCATTATAAATACATCCCATTTGGGTTCCCCTTCCCCAAATCCGAATTTGCTAGGGTTTGAGAGAAAGAGATAATAAAGGAGAGAGAGAGAGAGAGAGAGAGAGAGAGAGAGAGAGAGAAGGAAGAAGAAGAAGAAGAAGAAGAAGAGAAAGAGTGAAAGTGAGTGTTGTGAGAGTTGGACTTGGGATTCTTTGTTCTTATGGGTTGCAAGTGCTTTAACTAAGCCTTAGAAGTCGTCATTTCCTCCGTCGAATTCGTCTCCTTTTGCGATCAAAGGTAACCTTTAGAGCTATGCTTTCTTAATTATAAATTCAATGATTTTCACCTAGTTCCTTTAAATTTGATTTTGGGATTGATGTATTCCTAAAATCCTAACCCGAGGAGTTTGGAGATTGAGAAATCTCTTCCTAAAGTGTAAACCATTCTTGTAGGTTTTCTTTTTATCAACCCTTGATAGTATTAAATAGTAATTTTTGATTGATTGTAAGATTTCATAGCCCTTTTAAGCTTGAATTGCTTTATTATTACAACCATAGTGTTAATTGTTGTTGGAAAAGTTTTTCAGACTAAATTTCCATTGTCTTTGGATCAGTAGTATTATTTTTGAGTGAAGAAGTTACATAGAATTCAATTCGAAGAAAGTGACGTGGATGGAAGTTGTTATTGGGCCTATTAGAATCTATATCCAATTCGTTCATTTTCTTTATAGCCCTCTATTTATATGGAAAGATACTAATCTTTTACTGACACCTTCTCTATGTGGTCCACAAAACTTGATAACTTATAACGGTGTCCATTTAATACGAACTATTTTCTTCTAATGTGGTTAATGTGATTGACCGTAACATCTCGAAAAAATTCGTACAAAGACCTGGGTACCACCTTAGACAGAAATCATTAACGACTAAATCCTTTAAAAATTAGATGAGAATTAATTAAGTGCTAAACTGAATTAATCAGTAGATTAGCATGAACCACTTTTTATATGAACTGCAAGACCTGAAATGAGTAGAATCGCTAACGCTACATTGCCTAGAAATTGAGGATCCATCTCAAAACCCAGTTGCTCTCGGAGCATTACGAAACTTCGTATCGGACCTGGACTGCGCGTCAAAAGTCTGATCACTATAAAACTATATGGTTATGAACGCCTTGCTGGAGTTGACAACCATCTCAGGAATTAAGTCCAAATAGTATCCTGAAACATACAACTTGAGCCCCGAGTGAAGTGTGTGAGAAACTCCAATATCTTTAGGAAATGAACTGAAACTTAAGTGAATTGAGCCATTCACTTATAGGCCAATTTTAAAGTATCAGACCATTAGATTCTGACCCAATTACACTCTCAGATCAGAAAAAATTTATATCACATATCAGTGTACTTGTGGCCCTGATCGAGTACCGGTGATCGTTGAACTGAAATAGGTCCTTCGTGGTTTATCCACTGATCCGATCGGATCAAAATCTTAACCTAACCTAGATCTAATGTCAAGAAACTTTTTTCAAACCGTATGCAAGAAATGGGCCTCCAAATAAGCTCCGTTGGATCGAACCAACTACTCTTTAGCTATAACCTAAGTATACCATGGCCCTGGGGCCATTTTCATCAATTCTGGGCTTATATAAGGACCTAAACCCACCCCTCTCATTCTATACGAAATTCCAAACCCTAGGAGAGAGAAGAGAAAAAAGAAAAGGAAAGAGTGAGGAGAAGAGAGAGAAAGAGAGATCGTTGCTGGAATTCGATCCCACCATTCCATGAGCTGAATCGCCTCCCTCGTGTCACTACACCGGCGATTCCACTTTCATTTTTGGGTAAGAAATCCAACCCTAATCTGATTTAGGAATCCAAATAGTATAATGGCGAGATAGCTAACTTATTTCATGATTCAGGTAGCCGTTGTGTTATAGGCGAAGACTTAGTGTACAAACTGAGTTCAATATGAGTATATTGACGAAAGGTGTAAACTATAAACGTTTAGGTTATGGTTTTCAAGGCTTTCAATATCAGTAATGATTTACGACTGACTTGATTGCTATCACATGTGCCTAGTTGTGATATTTTCTGTATATTACATATATATGTGAACAATGTAGAATATAATGCATTCCATGTGTTTTTTTAAAATATTTGAATGAATATGGAATTACGATTTGTGCTTGCTATGATTATTTGATTGAGAATATATGATTTTTGTACATATGACAACTCCTAGCGAAAGGATTTGCTATAATATATGTTATAACTACTTTATTACATGTATGTTAATATGTGTAGTTTAAGTGTTTGATAAAATGTCTGAATGAGAAAATTCTTGTTGAAATGTGTGTAATGAGAATATTGAAATAGGATTCCTGATCACCTTACTTGTAGTTACAGTTTCCCTCATGTAATCTATCTCGCTGCTATGCGTTTTATGAATGAATGCCTATGTATGTTAACATGTATTCTATGTGCTCGTTAAAATACTTATATGAGATTTATAATTGAATTGGTTGCTACATGCTGTTTTCACTAGCACATATGATGCCTATTGTATTTAAAGTATGATTGGGGACTACTGCCTAGTCCAGGCAATTGGTAATGATCTCTGAATCAGTGGCCGAACCAGTTTCACCACAACAGATACGTTCGATGAATCTAAATCGTACGGTGATTATCGACAGTGGTTAGGCCACAAGGGCTGTGTATGCCCTCCATGTTGATCAATCTGATGTACGCTCGTACCAGTTGAGCTTGTCAAGTAACCCGATTGACCCATTGTATATTCACCATGTATGAACGCTACTGCTTGAATCTAAGGTACTAACTTACCAGTAAAAATTCCGTTTAACCTTGGTACCACGATCTGCTAAGTCTCATGAGCCGGACATGGTGGTGTATGAGATATTGTGGTCGAGTTGTTAGCCTACGCTGGGGTGACGAGCCTCCTCATAGTGACCAGTGAGCAATCTAAACTCCTGAGCCGAATATGGTGGTGTATGGGGCACTGTATTCGAGCTGTCGGCCTACGATCAGGTGACGAGCCTCTTGTAGTGACCTCGAGTATACACTGCGACTACGCTAAGGTGACGAGCCTTTCTGTAGTGACCTCGAGTATAACTAGGCCTGCGCTGAGATGACGAGCCTCTCCGTAGCGACCTATAACCGCTTTCGTATGTGATTACTAGGATTGACGACCCTAGATGGATCAATATTTGAGTCAATAATATAAAGGGAGGTACCTTAGCTTCCAAATCTCGTTGTATGAATAAGTCTAATTAAAAACTTGGATAATCACACACATGTACCGCATGCATGTGCCTTTGGCGTTGGTGTTGAGCATAGTGGGAGTGTTACACGCACGACCGTGAGATGATGTCAAAGAGGGAGTGCAGGTAAAGGTATACATCATTATCGTATCTCATTCTTGCATTAACAAGAGTACTTAGGACATGATTGCTGTACTGCTTTATCATTACTGCTTGATTGAATTGATAATATGATAACCTTTGCCTTATAGCTCCATTGAGTTGATCACTCACTCCCACTTTGGGACGGTATTTTAAAACACCAACCAGACTTTATTTTAGCTGCAGATGATGGCAATGCTTACGAAGCGGAGCTGGACTTTTATGATAATGAGGAGGAGTTCTCCTATCTGCAACTCTCTAGCGGGCCTATATAGACCTGGAGTTGCATCACCGGGGCTACAAGGATATGATAAGATGACATTTCACTTCACCATTTTGTATATTTTGAAAATTTACATGTAAATATTTAACCTGGCGACATGTCGATATTTTGAGGACTTACCACTTATATGCTTTATATATGTCTATCATAGTCTTTCGTTTGCGTAATTTAACTTTCTTTGGAGTATGATATGCTGATTTAGTATAATCTCACTCATGTATAATGTGCTAACACAAACAACATTTAATCATCATTATATATGTTGCATAAGTGATGCGTTGGAACTCGGGAGTTGATCTCCTGCTCGACCCCCAGTTTTCAAGGCGTTACATTGACAGATGGATGTTGATCTAACAATGGCCTTCCATGAAATTTTGATGTTAATGGAGTGGATTCCACACATATGCGATGGTGGACCCACAGACGGTGTATGAATGCCTTTAGAAAGGGCCAAACGTTGTCTTTTTTCACTTTTATAGAGGTCATTCTTCTTTCTTCTTTCTTTGAAAAGAGATCATGGGATTAACTACCATGATCATTTTTCTAACAATGGCCTTTCATGAAATTTTAAAGTTAATGAATGGAGTGGATTCCACACATACGCGATGGTGGACCCCACAGACGGTGTGTGAACGCCCTTAGAAAGAGCCAAACGTTGTCTTTTTTCATATTTATAGAAGTCATTCTTCTTTATTCTTTCTTTGAAAAGTGAAGATTATAGGACCAACTACCACTTTTCCCTCAGTTGTTTCTCTCATCCAAAAGCTTCTTCCACCATGATTTTAGTATTTTCTGCTGTCCTCCCGTGTTTTTCTAGTGATTCTTCGATGTCCCTAATATGTTAGTCATTTTTAAGGTAAATAAAACCTTAAATCTTAGCATTGTTACATTGTGTTAAGGACGGTTGAAGTAGAGAAAGTGGTTTCCATCCACTAAGGGTCATGGTTATCATCCAGTAAAGATTGACAGTCAAAATGTGAAGGGTCAAGATTGGGAGGCGTGAATTGTTAAGGTTGACAATTGGGATAGTTGACAACCTCGACCTTTAACATTTGACAACCACGACCCTTCACATTGGCAAACCTCGCCTGCTGTTAACCTTAACTCTTGACAGTTGACAACCCTGACTCTTCATGTTGTCAAACCTTAACCCTAGTCGATGACAACCTAGACCCTTCACATTTGACAACCACAACATCATCCTTCACATTTGACAACCATGACCCTTATTAGATGACAATTAGACCCTTAATATTTTGACAACATCGACCCTTTACATTTGACAACTTGTACCCATTCATTTTTATTACAAGTTAACCCATGTTAGAAGATAATGGTTTGCCGGCCCATCCTATGCTACTATGATGGAGAGATTGCAATGAAAAAGAATTTTTTTTCCGCACGTAAGTGGGTACTCAAAAGTAGTTATTGTGAGGGATGATATTACGTATTAAGAGCTCCTACATAGAATGCATCAAATTACGAAGACAATTTCAGATGAATTTGATTTGATAATAAAGATTGTGTACAGTGAGGTAGTACATGGATTACTTCCCCCATATACAATCTAAGATAATGAAGATCTCAAGGCATGTATGTACTTCTTTGGACAAAGTCCACCTACTTAGATACCATTGTATATAAAGAAAGTGAGGTGTACATCTCTCGTGCAAGAATATAGCATACACTGTACATTACATTTGAATATTCAGTCTCCCGATTTGCAGCCTTCAAGCAATGATTAATGATTTGATGATTGCGATATACCTAACCCTTCGAGGAATGATACACATCATGATCGACAACTCGATGATTGCGATATACATGACACATCAAGTAATGATATGTGTCATGATCGAGGACTCGACGATTGTGATATACCCGACCCTTTAAGTAATGATTAATGTCAGGGAAGAGCTGACGACTGCAATATTCCCATCCCTTCCATCAATGTTACTCTAATACCCTGAAAAATGACACCCAAGTACATAGACTCTAATCCCGAGTTCTCGGGTGTTAATTAAATGAAAATGCATGTGTGACTTAGTTTAGATTCATATTCATTTCACACACAAGCAATCAGAGTAGCGCAATTCCAATTAGCGGACTAGAGCGAGGTAGAGATAACAATAATTAATAAATATAGGACTAAGAGTAAAAATACAATTTTAAATGTGGTGATTGCTCAAAATGAAGATTATACAATCCACAATATACATACTCAAGATGATTAAGTGTAAAGTTTTCCATTTTCACCATATCCTCCAAAACAAAATGACTGTGGCACAAGCCGATCTATGCCTACCTGTCTGAGGGCTCACTATTACCTGGTTAGTGTTTTAAAATACCATCCCAGGTGAGAGTGAGTAATTAACTCAGTAGTTCCATTAGTTCTAAGTTACACATATTATCATCTCAATCACAATAGTTAATGATAAACAAGATATTAAACATTTTCTCAATACTCTCGTTAAATGTGTGAATAAGATTACGAAATGATGTATGCATCTCACAATCCAACACTCTTTTACAAGTGACTTCAATGCCTATTTTGCAAATGATAACACTCCCTCATAACGCGACTGAAATATTAAATCGCCACATCCTATCTAATGCAATACGATTGATACGTATGTTAGCCAATTAATTATTATATTCCATTCATCCAATATATTAGTAAAGCTAGGATACCGACATTATATCACAAGTCCTTATTCGGATCAGGTGACTTGTTACTGCACGTAGCAGCTCCTTACCAGTGTCCTTGATCCAACTTTAGGTATCACCCATTTATCTCACCAATCAATAATTTTAAAGGTATGATATGATATCCAAAGGTATGAGGATCAACCTGATATGTGTCGTCACCTAAACACCGAGTATGATCACTCAGTTCTGAGGTGCGCGCTTGTCACATAAAACTAAACTGTCACAAAGAAAAGAGTTCGTCACCCAATTCCATTATGCCTGAGTTATTCGAACGGTACTCTGGCACACAACCATTGGCCGAATAATTTAATGGAGGTTGTTCGAATAAGGGTCTATTACCTCCATTAATGCTCACTAGTCACTACGGGAAGACTCATCACCCCAACGTAGGCCGACAACTTAGATATAATGTCTCATACTACCATACCCGGCTCATGAGTCTTAGGGGGATCCTATGTTACTAACGATTATAGATGGATCATCCATTGGGAACGGGGTATCCTAGATTTAATTTAGTCGTGTTAAACATTATGAACATACATGATCGATCGGATAGTGGACTAATTTGATTGACCTTGGAGAACTCAAGAGAAACCGACATTCGGTGCAAGCATCCCATGTAATCCAGCTACTATCAGTTGTCCGTGTCCACCCAAGTCGATCAAACAAGCCTAGGGTGCTTGCCCTAACTTGGGCCACCCCTTGATTTAGGCAATTTATTGACTGACCCAACATCATAGAAATCCTAGGCATCGCTATGAATTAAACACTACATCACATAATTATAGCATATGTTCTACTACACAACCACTTAGACATTTCATCGAACACATGAGCATCAATAGAAGCAACATACCTACTTAGGCATTTTATCAAACATATAAGTATAAATGAAATAACACATCTACTTAGGCATTTTATCAAACATGTGGGCATCAACAAAATAACATATTTAATTGAGCATTCAATTAAGCATATGAGCATTCATAAAATAACACATTCAATAACCTAGATATTTTATCAAACATGTAAGCATCTATATCCAACCAATAACATATATTATAGAAAAATCAAAATATTAACATATTATCTTGTACAAATTCATTACAAGCATCGAGTCATTAACTGAGGCCCTCAATAGATAATGGTCCGCACCTTGTAACGATTTGCCCAATTCATGACGCTCCCAAGGTTAGGTTTTTAGAGAAAATCATTGAAAGACCTAAACAAGCATACAAGCTTGTGAGATCAGGGATAAATAACTATTGAGATCCTAAATTATAAGTGAGATTCAACACTTTCATCCAACCATTTTCAGGAAAGCTCTGACGACGACTTCGGCTACAGCGAGGCGGGTAAAGATGAGATGAGAGGGTGGAGGTGCACCAATATTCACACCCCAAGCTCTCTCTCTCTCTCCCTCTCTTCTCCTTTCTTCCTTTCTAAGGTAAAATTCGTATAGGGAGAGGGGGTGTGAAATAGATGGGTATTTATAATGTCAGATGTTCTAACCCTAAGGGAGGTTGTTTTCCACTAATGGGACCCACTGAGAGGTGTAAGGGTCAATCTAAGCATGGAATATGTGTCCAACAATGCTATATCTATTTGAACATAAATACACAATGATCGGGTGTACCGATCAATCGAAAATGCCTAACTTATATTGATGATCACCGATGATCAATTAGGGCCGTGGCTATACGGATATATGTGGATAAATATTTTTAATTAGTAACCCGAATTTAGCCATGAACCGACGGTCCTAAAGTTACAACTTCACGAAAGAGTAATGGATTAGTTTCACTTAAATTTTAAGTTTTCACTTAAGGCATTCATACATCTCATGCATTTGGCTTGTGGGTTCAAGTTGAGCAATTCGAGATGTGACCTCGGCTCAATATCTCATGATAGATATCAAGCCCACTAAGATGAACATATTTCTATAGCCTCAGGTTTAGCGCCCTACTAACGAGTGGTTTAGAGCTTGTTTGGATACTCAGGGCATTTATGGAATAAATTGGGTTGTGAGATATCTCGTGCATAATAATTAGCGTTTAGATTAGTTAAGTTTATAGTGTGACCTATTCGCAACTAGTGAAAATGATGATTCGATTATAATCATTTTAAACTATTAGTTTTGAGACTAAAAGGATAACTGGGTCAGTTAGTTTATTAATTAAGATTCAACCCCTACTTGTCTTGACTTTTAGTAGGTCTTTATTTAGATGCGGTTGTCTTGATTAATCAATGATATTTCGGCTAGATTTAGGCCCTATGTAAACAAATTACGAGGCTAAGCCTAATTTTTAAGTGATTAGGTGGGTTCCTTAGATTCTTACGGTTGATTAATCAGATTTTTACGCTTCTTTACTAGTACCACCCACGTATACGCTCACCTTGAGCATCAAGAGTCAGTAAGTGACAAAATAGGTTAATTATAATGAAAATTTTCAAAGGTGTTTGGAAATTTAAAATGTCAAAAATCTTGGATGTTACAGCTACATATCTTTATTCCTCAGTTCAAATCAATCCACAACCTATAAAATTAAATTTACGCTTACTGGTCAATGAAGAATATCGAGATATTCCTGAATCACTGGATACTTTCTTTGCTCCTTCAGATATCATTCCACCTGATATATGTATAACTGATACAACTTTTGTTAATGCATATCATCAAGGATATCCAGAAATGGTGGACGAACTCAATGAAATATCTATCGGACAAATTTTTATAAATAAATGTTAGTTATAAAATTTTCATAGTTAATATGCGATGTGTCACAAATTTCAGTAAAAGGTCCTAAATTCAAACAAGCTGAGATATAGATTAAGTGCATGATATAAAGTTATAGTTGGAAGATGCACGCATTGAAAGTGGATGACATAGGAATGTTCAAAATAAAGACTTATCAACTCCAAACATACATGTAGCATATCGTTTGAGGCAATACACCACTGCGAGGCAACTATTGAGGAGAACGGACATGATACAATAACTTTAAAGAGAAATGAAATATATTATCATTAAGCCACTAGTTTAATAAGTAGTGAATTCGATGTTAGTTGTATAAGTTTGGGACTGATCTACATGCTAAAAGAAATTTAACATCAAATAAATGAAACATACATAGTTGAAATCAGCTACAAGAAAGAATGGAAAGGTAAAAAGATTACAATGTAAAAAGTCTTAGAATCTTACGAGTAGTCTTATAATGAGCTTCCGACATATCTTCATGAGTTGAGAAAGACGAATTTAGGGACTGATAGAATTATAGGTGAACGAAGAAACAAACGATTTTGAAAGATGCTTCATTACAATTGGACAGTGTATCCAAAGCCTCTAGCTACATATTCAAAAGGTTTTGTGTGTTGATGTAACACATTTGATAAAAAAGGTACAAGGGTGTTCTCTTCTTAGTTATGACACTGGATGGAGGTAACACATCTTCCCAATAGCATATGAGATTGGAGAATCGGAAGATAATAATTGTTGGAGGTGGTTCCTTTATAATTTATACAAAGCAATCGGGATCATTTTAGGACTTGTTATTATGTCAGATCGTAACAAATGGTTGGTCAGTAAATTTTCTATCATCTTTATTCAATCCATGGATATTATGTGCATCATATTTTGAAAAATATGAAAAATGTATCTTTGGATGATTCAGTGAAGGATTACTTTTGGAGTGCTGTTAAGACATGTATGATATCCACGTTTTAGGATATGATGCGATGCATTCAAATGGTGAACCCCACTGCATATCAGTTTCTGAATGGTATAGATAAGGAAAGATGAACATTTGTATTCTTTCCCAACAAAAGATCTAATATTATAACCACTAACATCATCGAGAGCATAAATACATTATTGGTAGATGCATGAGAGTACCCCATGACCAAACTTCTTGAAGCAGTAAGGACTAAAATCCAACAGTTCTTCCTTTGTAGAAGAGATGACGCGTTTACATGCAAGGGAACTTTGACTTATTTAGCAGAAAAAAGACTGAATGAACTTCATCACTCAGAAATTTGAAAGACACAATGTATAGTGATTTCTACGGATGAGTTCTAAGTGACATTGAGGGGCATTATTGATATAGTGAATCTAAGAGAGATAGAGTGTACGTGCGGTGAGTTTAGTTGTATGTTGCTACCTTGTGTGCATGTGATAGTGGCTTGCGGTAAGTATCATCTTAATATTTACAAATATTGATCTTCATTCTGCGTGAAAGAAATTTTCTATAGAACATACCAAGAGTCAGTTTACCTAGTGCTTGATAGGACTTAATAGAACATTCTATATAAAATGAAAATATTATGTGAGAATATGAAAACCCCACAAATGAGAAGATTTGTTGGAAGACGGAAAAAGATTCAAATTACATATCTGAGAGAAGGTAGGAAACCACTTACATCCTTAAGATGCAAGCGAACAGGTCACAATCAGTGTCGATGTACCTTCATCCCTATAGGTTGAGAATTTTTAGATTTTTAATACATTCATATTTTAATTTTTTTTTATCTCGATGTAATCACAACACAAGTAATGAGAATTTTGGGTCTCTTAATTACATTTATTGATTGATAATGTCATTTAATATTGTCTTATAATGTGTCATCACTCAATAGATATGTTATTAACTATACAATCAATAATAGTCGAGCTTATCATCCAGTAAGGATTGAGGTTAACAAACTATTTAGTGAGGGTCGATGTTATCAGCCATTAAGGGTTAAGATTATCACTCACTAAGGATCGAGGTTATCATCGACTAAGGGTCGAGGTTATAAAAATGTTTACTAAGGATTGAGGTTATCATCTATTAAGGGTCGGGATTATAACCTAATAAGAATTAAGGTTATTATCCACTAAGGATCGATGTTATCAAAATGTTCACTAAAGATTAAGTTTATTATCCATTAAGGGTCTCGATTATCACCCACTAAAGATCAATGTTATCATCCACTAAGGGTTAGTATTATCAAAATATTTATTAAGGGTCGAGGTTATAAAACTGTCATTAAGGATCGATATTATCATCCACTAAGGTTCGGGGTTTAAATGTTCACTAATGATCGAAATTATCATCCACTACGGATCGAGGTTAACAAACTATTCACTAAGATCAAGGTTATCTTCCATTAATGATTGAGGTTATCAAAATATTCACTAAGGGTCGATTTTATCATCCACTAAGGGTTGATGTTATCAAACTGTCACTAAGGATCGAGATTATCATCCACTAAGGGTCGAGGTTATCAAAATGTTTACTAAGGATTAAAATTATCATCCACTAAGGATCAATGTTAATAAAATATTCACTAACATCGTGATTCAAATATTCACGACTGTAGGATTCTTAAAAGTCATCTTCGAGAGGTAGCTAGTACCTCTTGGTAGCTGGAATCGAAAGTTTCTCTATGACGAGAGACTCCATTGATCGATGAACAGGGAGCTGAACATCGAAGTAAGGGTAGCCAGGGCGTCGGCTCACCTGTTT
Organism: Magnolia kwangsiensis; assembly: GCA_037074715.1. Taxonomy (NCBI): domain Eukaryota; kingdom Viridiplantae; phylum Streptophyta; class Magnoliopsida; order Magnoliales; family Magnoliaceae; genus Magnolia; species Magnolia kwangsiensis. Next base: position 122,290,364 of record CM073578.1, on the reverse strand, counting down.
TCATCTCTGGGTGAGAGTCTGATCGATAAATACTATCAGGAGCAGGAGAGAGAGTAACTAGTCTTTTTCTATTTATTAAATATGCTAATCCAGAGACTTTGTCTGAAAGTCTGTGTCCTCCGCTGTTGCTAGTCGGTCGCTTTTACGACTGACCCCGGATGTTTGACTAAGGGTCGAGATTATCAAAATGTTCAGTAAGGATCGAGGTTGTCATCCACTAATGGTCGAAATTATCATCCATAAAGTTTCGAAGTTAACATTCACTAAGGGTCAAGGTTATCTTCCACTAAGGGTTGAGGTTAACAAACTATTCATACGTCAAGGTTATTAAACTGTTCAACCACATTCTTATAAATTCAACTATCTACATTTATAAATATATAAATTCAACTATTCACATTTATAGACATAAATTTATTGAGAATATCCAACCACGTTGTTGCGTAGCACGCCAACAACTCAATGGGCCGAGATCCAATCTCAGGCCTCACCCACAAACGATAAACAGAAAGGAATACAAACTAAAAACAGATCAAATCAATCCAAACAAACCGCAAGATAAGATATACGTGGAAAAACTCCAAACTAGGGTAAAAAACCACGGATGCAAACTTCCACTATGAAGAAGAACAAAGATTACAAGGCAATATACTAACCTCTCCCTTGGAAGAACAGAGAAATCCCTTAGCCCACACCTTAGAATTACTTTTCCCTCTTTTTCATCTCAAAATGCCCTAGAAAAGCCCTAGGAACCCCTATTTATAGTTTAGGCAACTTCCCTTCCGCATCCCAGTTGCGAAAGGACTCAAATCCGTAGTTTTTGTAAAATTACGGAACAAACTGTGTAACCTACGATCGGTCCTATCTCCCCTACGACCGGTTATAGACCCCTACGATTGGTCCTAGCCCTCCTACGACCGGTCCTAGGCCCCTAAGACTGGTCCTGAAAATTTCAGGACCGGTCCTAAATGGGAAAAAAAAATAACATAACTCGCTGGACTTCGAGTCGTGCTAGGGCTCGAACCTACGACCGGTCGAAGACGTTTTACGACCGGTTGAAGGTGGCCCAATGTGGCTCCATATTCTCAACAATCTCCCACTTGGAGACACATTGCCATAAACCTTCGTCTTCTTCATTCGGAGTTCACCACCTCCCCGTCTTCAAGCCTGAAGACCAATCAAAGCTGAACAGAGCTTCAACTTCTCCCTTATGACCACTTTAGTCAACATATCTGCAGGATTCTTACTTGTATGAATCTTCTCCAGAACAATCGATCCATCTTCCAGTAACGAACGTATGAAGTGATATCTGATGGTAATATGCTTGGTCCTTGAATAAAAGGCTGAATTCTTAGCCAAGTGTATTGCACTCTGACTGTCACTGTACAGCTTGCAATCTACTTGCTTCTTACCCAACTCTTCCATAAAACCTTGCATCCACACCATCTCCTTGCATGCTTCTGTAGCCGCAATATATTCTGCTTCTGTCATACTGATAGATACTATCTTCTGTAACCGAGAGACCCAACTGACTGCAACACTACCCTGGGTAAAGACATAACCTGTAGTGTTTCTTTTGCTGTCGATATCTCCTGCCAAATCTGAATCCACGTAGCCTTGTAGCTTGATTTTCGATCCACCATAACACAACCCTACATCCTTAGTACCCACCAGGTATTTGAGGATCCACTTCATAGCTTCCCAATGTTCCTTCCCGGGATTGTTCATGAACCTGCTAACAACTCCCACTGCTTGAGCAATGTCTGGCCTCGTGCTTACCATAACATACATGAGACTCCCAATCGCAGATGTATATGGGACTTTGGCCATGTAGTCCCGTTCCTCCTATGTCTTTGCACCTTGCTCCTTAGATAGCTTGAAGTCGTTGGCTAATGGAGTGCTAACCGGCTTAGCACCTCCCATATTGAATCGATCAAGTACCTTGGCTATGTACTCTGCCTGTGACAAAACTAAGGGAAAGAAAAAAACCAAGCTCCTCTCTCTCTCCTCTGCCCACGTTGAAACCCAAGCTCGAGCCCTCTGTTCTTCCTCTCAAGACCTTAAATGAATGCTCCCCACGTCCAAAAACCTCTTTTTATAGCTGCTGGAAGGCTGGAGTCAGTGACAGAGTTGTAGCAGGACACGGAGTGTAATTTTCGCAGTCAAGTTCGCTGCCTCGAAACACGCCACTTTCCTTGCTCAAATTCTAAATAAACACTGTTCCTTAGGATTTTATTGGGTCCTCTACATGATAGACGGTTCAGATCTGCCATATGATCAAAGATGGTGGGCCAAAACCGTCCGAAAAAGTCAGTTTTCGCGGATGTGCGAAACCTTTCGCACCATTTCGCTGTTGTGGTCGGTGGGCCTCACAGAAGCATTTTCTAGAAAATCCACCCCATCCATTGGATTCAGAACGAAATTTCAGTCAAGAATGAGTGGTTTTGAACGTCCATTGACGTGGCCCAGAGAAGAAATCACAAAAAGATCAGATTTGAACGCTACCGGGCAGCCCTTTTGTGGCCTCTGTATCTCACACGTGTGCACGCATGGGTGAAAAGTGACAACATGGTTTTGTAGTGCTCGAAGCCCTCTACACGGTGGACGGATCGGATTGAGCTTATGGGGCACGTGTGGGGCCCACAACTGATCGCAAAAACGGCCAGCGGCCGTGCGTCCGCTGCACTTTTTTTTTTTTTTTTTTTTTTTGAGTTGTAGGCGGAAACGTCGGTCAGCTGCGCTGACCGACTTTTGGAAAATTTGGTGCACGGCTAGTGCACATGTGCATTGTACACACTCATCTTATATGGGGTCCATTGCACTGTTTTGGAGAAATCTGCACCGTCCATCTGTTTTGACTCCTTATTTAAGGCGTCAATAATAATTTTGAAGCAGTTCCAGATATCAGGTGGGCCCAGAATCAACGGTTTATAGGCTGATCTGTCAGTTGGGGCACTTCCCGAGATCTTCAATGGCTGAAATTTTATATGTACGGTTAATTTATGGTCCTCAGGCGACGTATGAAGTTTCGAGCTGAACTGATATTGGAAACCCCGTGATCTTGCATTCTGGACGTCCTTCAGGCCACTTGAGCTTCAATTTCTAACTTTTCTCGGATTTCTGACCGTGTATATTTGTCAATCTTGGTCCCCTGGAGTGTGTCCCTTGACTTTGGCGTCATCAGATCGTTAAATCTCAACTTTTAACGTCATTTTTCCCTCCATGCTCATAAAATCACTTTGCCACATAAGAATGAGAAAACGAGCCATTAGACAGCATTATATTCGTAAATCCAAACAATATCTGGGGTCTAATATGCAATATTTGACCCTCAACAGAAAGCAGGGCCGGAAACGGCCTCCAAAGTAGCTTACAACAGGGACTATTTTCACATCAGTTACATTGACGTTAGGCCTCTTCAAAACACTGTGGGCCTCATCCAACGAATAGAGGCTGTACGTTCAGACCATCCATCAGGGGACATCAGTCCCCGGATGTTCCTTCTTCAATATATATATATATATATATATATATATATATATATATATATATATATATATATATATATATACATACACACAATGCATGCATGTGAGTGCCCCTATGACTAGTGGGACCCACATGTATGGACCCACCTATTGTGTATGGCAGGAGTACTCTAGAGTTAGAGTAAGCATAATAAAATATTATATGGGTCCCACATCCACGTGGAACTCCCCAGGTATATATGCACTTACACAGATATAATATATACATGGGCTGCATCACGTGGGGAAAGCACCAATGATGGGCATTCCATCCCAGCCACCTATCCATTTGATGAGCTCGTCTATACGGCGGTGGGCCACGAAGGGACCTCACCTTGATACATATGATTCATCCAAACCGACCATCATCGCAGTAGGTCCCCACCATGATACGAATGCTTCATCTGCACCATTTGTGCAATATATCCCAACTTAATGAAAGTGTTTTATTTGCACCACACATATGATGGTTAGGCCTACGATTGACACTTGTGCCCTTCATCCACACCGTCCAGTAGGTGCTGGACAATGTTTAAAACAGTGTCAATATGCAATTGAGCAAGCACTGGACTACCTGCACTACAATTGGGTGGTGCCAATTCACATAAACAACATTCAAACAACATTGGTTTACATGTAACAACGCTAATCATCATTAATAAGCCATGTGCCCCAAAAGGGTGGTAGAGCACAGTGACACACATGAAAACTTCTCCTTATGTTAACCAAACCCTCACCTGAGCCCAACCATGGGACCCACCAGGTACATATGGGGTCCATGTGGGAGGAACAATCCAACCCCTAGTAGGTTGAGTCAGAATCCTATTAGACCACCTTATTAAAATACATGGCAGGTCTAACACAAGCCTAAAAGGCCTTGTGATGTACCCCTTTGAACTTTTGATTAGATGTACAAAGCCATACCTGACAAAAATAAACTACAAATCTTAGGAGATTCCTTGAGCAACCACAAGCCACAAGAAGACCCGGACCGAGTACGTGGATACTACTATACAGGTGATGATTCTTTCCCTTGAGCTTTCCATCTTCTCATTAGCTTAAATTATAATTTTTATTAAAAGTTATAATTGGCATCTCTCTCTTATAATCACATGTGTTAACTATTGGAAATTGAATTGCTATATTGTCTGCTTAATGATTCATCCTGTATATTTGTTCATGCTTGTAGATTATTTGTGTATTGCTTATGGACTTTAAACTGGTACATTAGTGGAAAACTCCCACCTATAAATGTACACCCATACTTGGGATGTAACCCGATTGGTTGTGATTAAAATGGACCTTCGACTTAGTGATTATTGAGTGGTGTTCTAAATGGATCATTAATGTGGGCCTACCATCCAGGGTTGTTGTGTCCAATGGTTTTCAAGGATGGTCTTTTATCGCATGGTTTTAATACTCGCCCTATGAGGCTTATTTTGATAATTGCCATATGTGGCTTATTTGATATCGCCCTATGTGGCCTTGTTCTGGTATTTTCTCCATATGGGTTTGATGTTTTATACCGTGCAACCATGTGGTGGTAAGCTCCATATATTGTAATATGATTGGCCACTAGTCGACGGGTTTCCAATAAACATCCTAAGATGGTAGCCTCATAGGCCGGGGATGGTGGTATGAGACACTGTGCCCGAGCCGTCGGCCTACGCTGGGCTCTGAGCTCCCCGTAGTGACCTTGAGCTTACCTAAACTGGCTGATTGTAACTGGACTAATAACGGTTTGGCTAATCATGCATCCATAGCATATTGGTGATGACGGGTGGCTAATTCTGAATGTTGTAGCACGTGCCCTTAGGATCTTCGGGTTATCGTTTCGCTAGCTCCCAGACCACCTACTATCGACCCCTGTCCGACTGGATGATTTTCTCATGTTATAAATGTATGGGCGACTAGCCCAAGTCCGGCTGGATGTGCATCCCCAGGTCGATGTGCATTCATGCATCCATGCATTTAAAAAGACTGCATCATGTATTGTTTTGATTGCTTTGTCGTTTTATAACTATGCTTACCTAATGCGGCAGTGTGTAATCTTGAGAGAAATTTACACTGAGTTGGTCACTCATCCATCAAAAATATAACCGTGCAAGTAGCATAGGTGACTTAAGTGATATGCAGGTTCAGACTGATGAGGAGCTGTGCTGGTGCCATGGATGCACGATTGTATCACTAAGAGGAACTGCGTGGTCATGCGGCTTACATTTATATGTTTTCTGTTATTTCTTATGTATGCAAATCTTGTAATCGTTAATGTTGGGACATTGGTTTGTATAAGTCATTATGGGCAACCACTTGTATATTCTAAATGAAATAAAAAAAATTTTTATGTTGATTTGTCCATTTTACGCTCATCTGCTTACTCTGATAAAGGAAAAAAAATAAATTATACACTTGAATTTGACCATCCTTTAAGGTTAATACTCGGGTTTTTAGGAAACGGGTCATATACTCGGGTCCTGAAAACACGGGTCGTTACATCAGGTGACCATGTGTGGCCAACAAGAAAGATGGATCAATGAAGGGGCGCTCCTCAAATGCCTCGAATGAATCAACAACGCTAGAGGAGGAAGAAGCGGTATCGCCTATCATGTCCTGATCATCAACTTCATCCGCCAAATGCCAGCCAGGAACCTGTCGATAAAGTGACTGCTCGGCCACCCACCGCTGATACGGAACTGTAGCTAGGGGAGGAGCCCAAGACTCAAGCTCTAACATCATCGCATCCAAAGAACCCTACCACGAGATCCAGATCCGCCTATACAGAGTAATCAGATCAGAAGGAAGAGAGGTGTGCCCAAAACCTGAAAAGGTGAACTTTGGAATGTCCTGCCAGAAGCCGAACTGTCAAAGGAACCGCACGCGATGTGCAATACACTGAGGAATGTTCCATATTCTCCAGTTGCGGTCAGTGCAAACAGCTAAATAAGATTCGATCTCTTCTGATTTTTTCGAGGGACGATCGAATCCGTACATGATACATGTACGATTGACCCAATCTCTATATCTGGACAATCGTACAAATGCTAGTAAAAGTGAGCGGATCCATCTCTAGAAAGAACCATCAAAATCGAAGTGACAACAATCTGTTGTAACCAAAGTATCAGAATTAGCAGACTGCATGGCAACAGATTACCTGCACATACCTAGTCTGGGATGTTCAAAAATTTTGATTAAGTCCAAGTTGGCGTAGTGAGTTCCCCGTAAGGCTGCACCAACGCGCAGGGCATTAACCACTTTGACAATCAAATAGACTGAATACTCCTAGGGTGATTATGTAACAAAGGAACAACAGACCAAACAGTACAGGAATCCTCGTAAAGCCGCGACGAATGCGCAGAGGCCCTTACTTTTCAGACTTACCTTCCAATGCTATTAACAATCAGACGTGAAAGGGTTATGATTGGTAATCCATAAAGCCGCGACAAATGTGCAGGAGGCAATCACAACATTTTCCTTAACCCTCATGATATGTGCAAGTCATCTCCTTTCCAAACAGTCGACTGACAATAATACAATGGCAGGCAACAGATTCGAGTCACTATCCCTTTTTCTGACCAGAAGGGTGGGGTGTCCACTCGCTTTGACCTTCGGTTGCTCGCAACCTTAGTCAAAGAGGGGCATCTATAGACACCCCACTCAGGCTACATCTTGAGAAGGCTAAAAATCATCCGGGAACCATGATTATACCTTAAACCAAACCTAATCGTAGCCCAAACCGAATCCTGACCCAAAAAGTCCCCAATCCGCAGCCCAATACCACGATCCAAATCATTCAACACACATGCAGCCCCACCTCTACCCCGTACCCTAACCAAGACCCCCTTCACCCAAGCCGAAACCCTCTTTTTTGAGCCAAAAACCCCAAAAGGAGACTTCTGGGCAAACCCGCACAATGTACAAAGCTCTCATAGGCGAAACCGGCCCAAACGGAGCCCAATCGGTAGTCTGACTGCCGCGGGCGGTAATCTGACTACCGCCTGCAGTACTTCAAGTGCCGCCGCTCACGGCTGGTGTGTAGACAGCTGTCCTAACGTCCAAAAGTCAACTTTCCTCTGGATTTACCCTCTCAGCCTTCAGTATTAACCGTTTTACCGCCCTCCATAGCAAATGAGAGTATCATGTGGCATTTCTCTCTCCACAACCTAACATAACTTGCCACCTCAGCTTTTACCCCTCTCAAACTCAGAAATTACAATAACGCCATTAGAGAAGGATATAAATAGCCCTTTCTTCTTCTCATTTTGACACAACAACTCTTCACTTCCAAGCTTAAGTGAAAAGGAGAGTGAAAGGGAGAGAGGGAGGAAGAGAGTGAGGGTGAGGAGGTGCTCCCAAGCCTCAAAGTCTAGATTTTTCAGCCATCTTCTTAGCCCACTCTCTAGCCTTTTAGCCACCTTAACCCCTCAACCTAGCCCAAGTGATCATGGTTCAAACCACATCCTAGTCTACTCAAGATCAAGCCAAGGATCTATTTACATACAAGCATCCATCATGATATTTATTCCCTTCTTAACCCCCCTGCTTTTCTAGTGAACGTATGCTCTGTGGCTTGCCGTATATCGGATCCTGTCACATCAGAAATTCTTAGTGATCTAGTTTATTTTTTTTAATCTTTACATCGATATCATCGCATCCACCTTCTAGACACGCCGTTGGACGTATGCTCTATATGTAACATCCCAGATTTTTTCACTATTTTGGATTTTAAAATTTTTTTTTAAAAATTATTATTAATTAGCTTATAACATCACTTAATGACCATTAGCACTCAATGTTAGTTTATATAGGGGTGGTACCAGTAAAGAACCGCACAAGTCCGATTAATCAACCGTAGGAAACCACTGAATTCGTCCGATCAATTGAACATCAGGTGTAGTCCCATGATTTATTAAACTCAACCGAACCATCGCTAACTAATCAATACGAACATAACTAAATTATAAATCTGACCAAAGCCGAGTCAAATAAGGCCCGGATCTTAGCTAATAAACCAAATCAACCCTTATAACGTCTCGTCCAACCAGTACAGTGTCCTAGGTCATCCACGTAGGATTTGTCGCATAACCATTAATTTAAACTGCTCGTGGTGGGGTACCACAAGTTAATTAACCTATGATTAGCCCGTTAGAGTAGACCAGACAGGCCATGATAGGGCCAAATGCGGGCCGCCAAGCCAACTGGCCGTTTACACTAAGCATCAGCCCGTACGGGCTATACCGTGGTGTAGGAAGGTCAAAAAATTATAAAAAGTTAGGAAAACATATATCTCACTGGGCTTATGGTTCATCGCGGACCAAAGACTCATTAGACACCCAAAAGTTAATTATTCGAGCCGTTACTACAGCACATGTCAACCCACCCAAGGCCAAAGTTGAAATCTGACACGGGATAATAAAACTAAGTCTTCGGGCTTTCTAGCCGTCGGATTCCTTCTAAAATTGTGGTGAAGGTCTAATGTAGTGTCCTACACCCGTCCACAAAATCTGAAACCTGATAATGGCACGGTAACCGTTGATCGCAAATCAGACCCGTACGATCAAACCAAATATCCGATCATTCTTAAATTTTGCATGGCCCTTCATCGGGCCATGGTCCACTTATCCTATAAGTTTCATAGCCAAGGGACTACCAGAACCTCTCCAATCACTGGAATAGACCCCACAGGGCCACTTAAGGATCGAGACCATATGGTCAAACCCCATATCCGATCATTCTCGAATTTTGCATGGCTCTTCATCGGGCCATGGAGCAGTTATCCTGCGGTGTATATCAATATGTACACCTCATAGTGGGCCCTAGATCTTAGAAAGACCCTCCCATAGGTCTATATAGTAAAAACTTAGCCCTTAGGGCCATTTACACCAATTTTGACATTATAAAAAGGACTTCTTTTGGGCACCCCTCTCCCCATACAATTTTTGCCCTAGGAAAAAAAAGAAAGAAAGAAAGAAAGAAAAAGAGAGAAAGAGAAAGAGAGGAAGAAAGAGTGAAAGAGAGAGTGAAAGAGAGCTAAGGTAGACCTTAGATCGAGGTGGGGCCGAGGAGATCAAGCATTACAACTCCCTACTCCTTTCTCCAAAGAAAATCCTACACCACCACCACAATAATCATTCCATGAAGCATCTACGTAAGATCCTCACCATTTTTCTTGAAACCTATGTATTGAGAACGGTTTGACTTGGATTTCTTACATGCAAGAGCTTGCTTTAGGGATTCTAGCCGGCCAACCCCCAAAATTCTCATTTCTAGGTCGTCTATCAAGCCTCCAATGATCCTAAGGTGCAGACTATTGCTCTTAGGTGGACTAGTACCAATTCTATTATGAGTTTAATGATTTTGATTGCTTGGATGCTATGATTGGAAAAATTTAGAGAAACCCTAGGAATTGTGTGCCGGTATGAAATTGTAGGTTTGACTCTCTCTCATGATGTGTTCTTGCCTCTAACATGATTTTATGTATGATTGATCACATGCTCATGCCTTGTTCATTTTTTCCATATATTATTGCTTCATGGTATGTATGATTCACTACTCTTGTGCATATGATTTCCTATGATGGAGGAAGTGCTTAACTTCCTCACAAAATCACACACTCACATACACTTTATTTCATGATAACGATAGCTTACTTGTTAGGGATATTTGATTCATGTGATTGAGTTGCATAAAATTATGATATTGATGTGTGTAAGCCCCGTATCCTATGCCGTACCATTTCATAGACTTCCGCGGTCTTACCGGTCGAATTTCGGCAACCTTCGACCCTTAACCAATATTTGCGTATGACCCTGATTCATATGCCATCAACCCATATCGACTCAACCCAAGACCTTTACCATAGCGACCGCGTCGTCGTTGCGATTCTGATGCCGCGACTTGCGCGCCGAGGCGATACCCTGGTTAGGAGATGTAGGCCAGCGTTCGGTGTGAGAAAAATGCCACGCGTTACGAAAACTAAGAGAATATCTACGATGTGTCACATCAATTCCATCAACCAATCAATCCATCACATGTCAAGTACATGTCAAGTGCACATCACCTTTCACCCATTCTCAAGCAACCACAAAAGTTAAGATTTTCTTACACAAATACCTCAAAAGTCAAGAATCTCTTACACCTCTCATGCCTCTCTTACACAAAAGGCCACCAAATTTAAAAAGGTCTTACACACCCATCACCACCAAATCCATCACTCCATCACCCATCACTCTCTCTCCCTTACAACTCTCTCTTTCTCATTTCTCATCTCATTCCTCTTAAGCAACAAAAATTTCATACGTATGAAGCTCTCCAAGCCTCTCCCTCCCTTTCAAAAAAACTCTAAGTGTGGCCCACCTCCCCATCCCAAGATCTTTAATCCTAGCCATCCATTCCTCATCTCCTCCATGAAAATCAAAGTTAAGGTGCTAAGGAGCCCATAAGAGCAAGAAGATTGGACGGTGGGTGCTCCTCTAGATGTAAAAAATCTGATTTCTATAGCCTAGATGTTTTCTTTCTTTCATGAGGAAAGTGTAGGACCCACCAATCAATGTTGGAGATCCCACACAATCCCATGGTTGTGGTCTAATGGCCTACCTTATGCATGCATGATCCATGCATGAGGCCTTTCTTTATGGGCCCCATCATGGTAGTTTTATTTCATATCATATTATGTTTGGGTCATCTAGACCTTATAACCATGGTGGGGATGGCATCCTCACCATGCATTTTAATTACAGGCCATGCATGTGCAAGATTCATGTTGTAAATGTAAATCTAGGTATGATGTGCGGGTGTGATTGATCTTGGGAGGGCTCAATAGTGGCGGAGCCCCTTTTCCTATGGCCGGATTGTCCTTCTATCCCTCTTTTTCTTCATTTTATTTCCTGATGTGTGTGGCCTATTAATGTATTTCCCTTTTTATTTAACTTATATAATAAATTTTATCTAAGTACATGTTGTTGTCTAGAATTTTCTGGACAGTTTCTGGTTATTTTTGGACCAGATTTTGGGACTGTTTGGGAGACTATTCATACCTATTAAATATACTTTTCTAAAGGTGAGGATCTCATCTTGATGTCCCCCAAATTTCAGCCCCAACTGACCTTCATTGGGGTCCCAAAGGTGTGGTCCAAGTGAGGTGGATAGTTTGGATTTTCTGCACTGTTCCAGCAACATTCCACCATGGACAGTTGGATTTTTGAAATTTATTAAAATACCTATGGGTGTTTAAAAATTATAAAAAATTTTAAGAGGGTGGCCTACTTATGGTAGGACCCACTTACAAAATTTTGGGGCCAATGGACGCCTGTACACACCATAGTGATGGCGGGACCGGCCCATGATAATATGGTGTCCAGATCAGTCCGATTTTCAGGACAGATTGATTTATATAAATGAATTAAAATATTTAAAAATTTTTAAAAATTTTAAAATTTTTTAGGATATGGTCCACTTATGTTAGAACTCACCTACCAAATTTTAGAGCCAATGGACCCCTGTACACACCGTTGTGAGGGCCGGACTGGCCCACCACGTTGGGACGTCCAAGTCTGTCCGATTTTTCTGGACAGTCTGTTTTGTTTAAATTAATTAAAATATTTAGAGATATCTAAAAATTATAAAATTTTTTGGAGATGTGACCCACCTATGGAAGTATCACTCTGTGAAATTTCAACCTCAAGTGACCCCGTTTGGGTATCCAAAATAATGGGCCAAGATAGTTGGACTCCCAGATTTTTTCTGCTGTGCAGTCCAGCAATATGCCTTGATAACAAATCATAATTCAAAAATATTTCTTCTGATGGTGGGCGACCTTTTTGGGTTTCCTCTCATTGTACGCATGATGAGGAACTCATTGGAGTGCCCAAATTTAGGACAGCAACATGTTATAATTATGCTGGCCTTGGGCTGAAATTTTGAGGAGTGGGGCCCACCATATTATAAAGATCTTAGAGAAAATGATCTATACCTTTAGTTCCTTAAATGTTGGGCTTAATGAATGCACTTTTGAGGCCCACCATAGTTAAATTTAATTGGGTCCATGAATGTAGCTAGTTGTTGAACTATTTAAGGCCCATAGAGTGGACCCATTTGATGTGTTCCAAGGCCCATGGGATTAGGCCCATTTGATGTAATTTAAGGCCCATAGAGTGGACCCATTTGATGTGTTCCAAGGCCCATGGGATTAGGCCCATTTGATGTAATTTAAGGCCCATAGAGTGGACCCATTTGATGTATTCCAAGGTCCATGGGATTGGACCCATTTGATGTATTTTAAAGCCCATGGGATTAGGCCCATTTGATATGTATAAGGCCCATGGGTCGAGAACCATTTAATGCAATCTAAGGCCCACGGGTTATGACCCATTGAAATGCACATAAGGCCCATTGTTGCGGCCCATTGATGTGGCCTATTTGATGAGTAAAAGGCCCATATGACATGACTCATTTGATGTATTTAAGGCCCAATGGGGTGTACCTAAGGTCCATTGCAATATGTGATCCCAACCTGGTTTAAGTAATGTTATTCACTACGGGCTACACCTTGGGAGCAATGTTGGTTTGACGTCTACATTGCGAATATAATGTTAGTTAAATGTCCGCATTACAACTCTCCCTAGGGCCCATTGGTAGGCCCGTACTTGTTGTATGCAAGCCGTCTAGGCCAGCTGCGTTGTAAGGATAGGGCATTACTTTATAACATGCTTAGTATAACTCCATGACGCACAACCCATATGTATCGGTCCATTTGATCGGCCTACTCGTATCGGCCATTTGATTGATTTATCCCATACGATTGATTAGGCCCATATTGATATATTTGTGGCCTGTTGTTAAGGCCATATATGAGGCCCGTTATTGAGGCCCACTTTGATGTGTATGAGGCCCGTTGTTGAGACCCACCTTGATGTGTTGAGGCCCACCTTGATGTGTATGAGGCCCGTTGTTGAGGCCCACCTTGATGTGTATGAGGCCTGTTGTTGAGGCCCACCTGATGTGTATGAGGCCCGTTGTTGAGGCCCACCTTGATGTGTATGAGGCCCGTTGTTGGGGCGCAACTTGATGTGTATGAGGCCCATTGTTGAGGCCCACCTTAAATATATATGAGGCCCATGTTGCAAGGCCCATTATGATGTATGCAAGGCCTATGGGTCATGGCCCATTGCAATGTATGTAAGGCCCAATTGGTGCGGCCTATTCGATATATTTATGGGGTCCATGTCATTAAGCTCATCCTGTTGTATTGGTGACCCGTCCATTGAGGCTCACCCGTGGTATATATTTGAGGCCTATGTGTAGGGCCCACCTATTGTGTATTTAAAGCCCATGGCTTGTGGCCATAGTGATGTATATTAGGCCTATGTGATGTAGCCTATACTGATGTGTATTAGATCCAGGTATGTGACTCACCTGCGAAGTATATTTGAGGCCCATGGGTGCGACCCATCCAGATGTATTTGAGGCCTATGGGCAAGGCCCATTGTGATATGTGTTAGGCCCATGACCAGGGCCCACCTGTTTCGTATATTTAGCCCTTGTGTGAGGCCATGTGCCCATTATATATTTGATTCTATGTGGGTCATTCCTTGGGGGCAATGTTGGTTAAAAGTCCACATTGTCGACGCCGGTTATTGATACCGTTTATGAGTATGTGACATCATAACATCATGATACATGCCCATTCGCATCATCTGCATGTTTGTTATGAGATGTGATTGACCATTGCATATGTCATTCGGCAGGATGATGTGAGACTCCCTGATAGGTGGAGATTATCTCACATGAGCGCATGACATGCGCAGGATTGATGCATGATTGGATTGTATGACTCATGCATCTTTCATTGTATTGTGATTACTGTACGCCCTAGTGACATCAAGGTCGTAGCCTCCACAGGCATATTGTGGATGGCCAGATGGGACACCAAAAATCTGTTCGAGCATCGGGCCGCCATAGATGGCCCTAGGTGAAAATTCCTAAACACCCTCTTGGTTCCAGAGGATGCTCCAACGTCTAGACCGAGTGGGTAGATGAGCGTTGAGTGCTGATTACCAGATGGCAGCGCTCTCCACTTTTTCGTGGTCGGTTGGAAGGGGGTGCGGCCTTACCTGCCTGAGGGAGTAGGCATGGCTAGGCTGAGTTTGACCAGCTCGAGGAATGGATCCGCTATAGGTGAGCCAGGTAGGTATTGGCAGACTACTGACAGGCGGATAGTGAGGTCTTTTTCACTTACCCAGTTGTGCGCTTGATTGGGGCGGCAGGTGGTGTGAAGTGTAATAGACCCCGGTAATTTTCTCAGAGAGGAACCGTACTGATATGAGGACTGACATGATATTATGACACCCTGTCACTGTTAAGCATGTGGGCGGGCGCACGTGAACGGGTGTAAAGTGGGCGACGCTGAGGCCTGGGCGAGCTACCACACTGGGCGAGCTACCAGCGGTTGGAAGGCTACTGTGCTGACAGGCGGATTAGAATGTTCACAAATCAATCATGCAATAATAGCAAAGCAGTAAATCAGATAATCTTAATACTATTGTTAATGCAAGATGACATGACGTGATGTATGCCCTCATCGACGATCTCCCTCATATGGCACCATCTTACGACCGCGGCATGCCACACTCCCTAGAGTGCTCCACATCTTCCAGGCACATGCAATGTTATGGTGATATGATTTTCAAGTTGTTATTAGTCCATTCAAACAGCAGGATTGGGAAACTAAGGTACTTCGCTTGTATCAATCCCAACACAGATCCTGTCTAGGGTCGTTACTCCTAGTAATCTCATACGATGTATATTTTGTAGGTCGCTGCAAGGGCTATCAGGGCTGTTGCTCACACTCATTGCACCGCTCCTCCATCACCTTATCAATACAGGCCTACTATACTCTACTGCTACTGAAGGGTCGTCGCCTCCCGTAGACTCAGAATACGCTCGCGGTTACTACAAAGGACTCGTCGCCTGATCAGTGTAGGCCGACAGCTAGAATATAGTGTCTCATACCACCATAATCTGCTCACAAGACTAGGTGCTCACTGGTCACTACGGGAAGGTTTGTGGCCCCAGCGTAGGCCGACAGCTCGACCACGGTGTCTCATACCACCATGTCCGGCTCATGAGTCTTCGTGGATCAAGGTACCATGGTTAACAGGGTTTACAATGGTAAGTTCAGTACCCTAGGTTCAATCAGTTATGACTCATACAGGGTGAACATACATCGGCCAGTCGGGTTACTTGACGGGCTCGACTAGTGCGATCGCATCTCAAGTCGAGCGACATGAAGTGCGTAAAACACTTCGCGTGGCCTAACCACTGCCGCCAACTCCAAACACGGCTCGCGTTCATCGACGCGTCGTTCGTGGCCAAGACCAGCCAACCACGAATTCGATCGGTTACCGACTGCCTGGACTAAGTATAGTCCCAAACAATTATGGAATCACATCAGCAATTTATGTAGGAGTATTGGAATTGAAATACAATCATGTGAGCATGTTAACACATGTTATAACATACAACTTAGGCAAATCTTCAAGCAGATACATTTTATGCATATAATGGAATCATGCATATAGTCAACATGTAGGAAATCATTTACGTCAGCATATTAATTGAGAAATCAATCTCAAACTAATTCATAACATCGTT
Source organism: Magnolia kwangsiensis (assembly GCA_037074715.1). Taxonomy (NCBI): domain Eukaryota; kingdom Viridiplantae; phylum Streptophyta; class Magnoliopsida; order Magnoliales; family Magnoliaceae; genus Magnolia; species Magnolia kwangsiensis. The sequence continues at coordinate 122,274,189 of CM073578.1, read as the reverse complement.
TAATTCAATACATACTAATACAAACATTTATACAAACACATACACTACACACTTAAGTCTACATATAGTATGTCGACTCGAAGTGCGCAATTTGGTGAATCTCTTCGCCAAACTAATTATGTACGTATTCCTAACTTTCTAATATAACAACAAACCATGTCAATCACATCAGCAAAATATGAATGTAATCAGTACTTCCTACAAATGACTAAAATGCCCTAAATCTCATATTCTTCGTTGATTTACGAAATAGGAAACGAATAGCATGTTGTACATGTCAAACGATGATGCCGTCAATAATCTACTATTAAACGACAATGAAAGCATTGGAAACCGTCAATCAAAGCATCTAAAATTCTCACCTTGTCTCTTATAGACGTGTCGTTTCGAATGGAGCGTATACGCTTCGTCTACGGCAATAAGAGAACCTGATTTACGAGTTACGTTAGCTAACATGCTACGAATCCTAGTAAACCTTAAATCAGCAACTTCTAGGGTTGTTTCATACCTGAAAACGCGGAAGAATCACCGGCTTGGTGATCAGGAGGTGTTGCTACAGCACGTGCAACAGGTGGCACGAAGACGAGACAAATCTCTTCTACTCTCTCTCTCAAACTCTCACCTTTTCTCCCTCCAAATCTAAGGTTTCTCTCAAATTCGGATGGGAGAGAGGAGTGAGGGTTTCAACCCCTTTTATAAGCCCAAAAATGCCGAAAATGGGCTCCGGTACAAGGTTCACTTAGTGCATATCCAATTCGGGGCTGTTTCGGTCCAAAAGATGCTTTCTGGTGGTCCCCTGGCCGAATGCGATCGGACTTAAGCTCATGCGTACCAGATCTAGCACGTATTAAGTTTTCAGTCCGGCAGGGTTCGCAGATCGCACGTGGCGGACCAATTTCAGTTCAGCGGTCACCGCACGTGGATCAGGACTGAAAGTCACATGATATGAAATAGAAATTTTTCCTGATCTGAGGGTGTAATCTGGCTGAATTCTGACGATCAGAATGCTTAATATTGACGCGTCAAGTCGTGTGCCAGATTTGAATTTAAAATTCCAATTCTGTTCCTATTCGCACTCTCTTCAGTCCGGGCTCAATGAAATAGCCTTGGACTTGATTTTTGAAATGATTGTCAAGTCCAGCAAGGCGGTTCTAACGGTCTAAGATAGGAGGTATCGGACTTTCGACGCGCGGTCTAAATCCAATACAAAGATTCAAAGTGGTCCCGAGAACAAACCTGCTTAGAGTTTGGTCCGAGGTTATAGAGTATTATAGAGTCGTTGGTTCTACTCGATTTGGGTCTTGTAGAACGTATTTAAAGTGATCAGGGACTATTTCCCAGCTACTCCAGCATTGCGCTAGCTAACTTACGCTTAATTTCCATAGGAATTAATTCTACGCAATTTCGGATCGAGTTGGTACTCGAACCCATGTATCCTGACGATGAAAGTGAGGCCCCAGGATCCCTCCTCCAGCAAAACGCGCACCGTCGCCAGTGGCATAGCCAGGCTGTAGAATCGGGTCGATACCATGCTGCTCACACCAAGTGTTGTACTCTCTAGATGGATCTACAAAGGCACTCGCATTATATCCCTCAAGCACAGCAGTCAGCTCCCTTTCGGGCACCGATTTCCAATCAGAAGGACCAGACGGAGGACTGAGTGGTACCATGAGACTAACGGTCAGCTGCCAGAAAAGTCTCTCTCCCAAGTACCATTTAGTCACACGAGGATCCTCAAGAATACGGCGTCGACAAGAAGCCTGAAAAGCTTCCTGGGCCCTAGGAGTAAGTGCCGCATTCGACCGGAGATACGGCCTGGATAAGAACTGCAAAAAGAAATCGAAGATTTGAGCAAAAAAGACAATACATGGCCAACACAGAAAAGGGTAAAATCACTCACATCACTCGGAACAAGGGCATCAACGTTTGACCTCCAGGCAAGGTCAAAAAAAAAATGCATGCAGCTGCGGTTATCCTTTTACCACAGCATCATGCGAGGAAACGGAGGCGAATAGTCAATCAAGGTGGGGGCCAAATGTGGAAAGTGATCGAAGAAGCAGACCTGCACGACTCACGGTCAGAGGAGATCAAACCAATTCATCCTCAATGAAAATATTGCAAAAGGTAGAGATCGAAGAGGACACCTCGATGACAGGGTAGAAGCCAATCAGGGACCGGCTGATACAACGACTGGCCTTGTCCAGCCCTTCGTATAAGTGGGCAAGGAGGACTGCATTCCAATTGTACGGTGTGAGAAAGGTGATATCTGCCATGAGCGACAACAAATGGGAACTCACCAGCTCATTCCCTTGACAGAAAATCATCGCACCCATAGTGTACAAAATTAGGGCACTTGCCTTCACCAGAGCCGCTGCTTCGGTTTCAGGGACACGTCTGGAAAAATTCAATGATAACCAGAGGAGTTTGAAGCGAGGACCAGTAAAGTCCGCTGCATCTGGCATCATCCCCAGGAGACTCATCCAATCCTCCTCAGTAGGCACCTGAAGGTCATCCTCAAAAGGGACAGACCCCCCATCATATCGAAGGCCTAGCTGCATATAAATGTCATAAGGGGTAATCCCCCACTCTCCAAAAGGAAGCTAGAAGGTATGAGTCTTAGGGTGTCATCTCTCAACCAGAGCAGATAAGAGAGACATGTTTGTTCGACTCAGACGGACCCGAAACAGGTGAGCGAAGGGGGTCCGCTCCAGAACATCAAAAAACAACCGTTGTGGATCCTCAAACCAATCAGACCAGTGCGTCCTGACCCCACGCCCTCTCAAGACAGCAGGTGCACCACCTTCTCAGGCAATGTCAGATAAATGCCGACCCTCATGAGGCACGAAGCACGAATCAGGTGACTGGCGTGAGGAGCTAGCCTCATTTTTACCACGTCGAGGCATGCTGCACACACAAAATATCCAAGTAAGTACCCCAGCCCATGTCCAAGGCCCATGTCAAAGGCCCACGTTCCAAGGCCCATCTCAAAAAGGCCCATTCCAAAGCCCATATCAAGGCCTCATGTCCAAGGCCCATTTCAAAAAGCCCACACAAAAGCCCATGTCTAAAGTCCATTTCAAAAAGCCCACACAAAAGCCCATGTCTAAGGTCCATTTCAAAAAGCTCACATCAAGGCCCATGTTCAAAACCCATTTCAAGACCCATGTTCAGATCCCACTTTTCAGGTCCATGTCCAAAGCCCATTAAAAAGCCCATGTCAGGATCCATGCCAAAAAGGGCCCATCAGGCTCATGATTCAAGGCCCACCAGGCCCATGCCAAAAGACCAGTACACATTCCATGGGTCCTTCCCTACATCTGAACCAATCAAGATCATGATGTGGGGCCCATTTTGAAAATCTCATCCATCCATCATCCAAAAATTTTTTTACCACATCATGCATCTGAACCAATCAAGATCATGATGTGGGGCCTATCTGAAAATTTTCATCCGTCCATCATCCACCATAAACAATCGATCATCATCTACATCATCCATACGCACAAATAGGCCCCAAATCATCAATCCGATAGTTCAGATCATCCAAAAAAAAAAAAGAAAAAAAAAAAGGGATGGGGCCCTTTTCTTATCACACCCCACTCCACCAAAAAATAATACAATAATGGTCCAATCAACTATCTGGCCCGAACAAAATAATTTTAACAAAATTCAACGGCTCAGATCCGATCAAGGTAGTCCAACGGCCCTGATCACAGTCTTCTCCAAACTCCAAGAAGAAATTCAACCCATCAAAAGCCCCTAAGATGAATGGACCAACATGGTTCAGCAAGAGCGCAATGGCCAAGATTACCTGAAATGGAAGGAAAGAAGAAAAATGTGTTTAAATGATCCCTCCAAAAATAGCTCCAGGGACCACAATGGGTCCCTGGACGTCCAAAATGGAAGATACAAATAGAGGAGAAGGCTGCACCAGACGGACCAGTGCGTGGCTTGGACCATTGGACAAAATGGGCGACAGGCGGTAGCCGGACTGCTGCCCACGGCAGTCCAACCGCCGCCCGACCGAAAAGGTGCATGGGGCAGCGGGCTGTCCCCTAAGGATAGTGAGAACAACCGATTTTTGCCTCAAACCGTTGGGTAATACCCAAAGTATTTTCAAAAATAAACCCAAACTCTCGAAGGTTTTCAAAAACAGTCCCGCATTTTTAAAATTTACAAAAACAGCCTTCAAACCTTCAAAGGTTACAAAAATAGTCCTCAAGTCTTCAAAAACATACCTAAATAACCTCCTTTTCAAAAAAAAATCTCTAAGAAAAAATCTAAAAATTTTTAAAATTTGTCAAAATAAGCACACAATAAATCCTCAGTGAGTATAACCCCAAAAAAAATGGTCTGTTCCTTTTAAGCTATCAAGCCCCATTAAGTTATTAGTAGAAGCCATCTGAATTTTTCTACAATAAAAACTGAACGACGACGCCCACCCGTGAAATCGAACGGATATTTTTCAAAATTCAAAAAGAAATATTTTCAAATAAAATTCCCAAGGAGTCTAGCTCAAAAAGGGAATAGCTTTTAAACAAAGTTCACCACCGCACGCGGCATGCAGTATACTGAAGAATCTTCCATATTCTCCAGTTGCGGCCAGTGCACATAGCTAAATAAGATTCGATCTCTTCTGGTTTTCCAGAAGACGATTGAATCCATACATGATACATATATGATTGGCACGATCTCTATATCTGGACAGTCGTACAAATGCTAGTAAATGATTGGATCCATCTCTGGAAAGAATAATCAAACTCAAAGTGACTACAATCTATTGTAACCAAAGTATTAGAATCAGCAGACTGCATGCCAAAAGATTACTCGCACATACGTAGCAGGGGATGTTCGAAAATTTTGATTGAGGCCAAGTTGGCGTAGCGAGTACCCCGTAAGGCCGCACCAACGCGCAGGGCAGCTAACCACTTTGACAATCAAACAGACCGAATACTCCTAGGGTGATTATGTGGCAAAGGAACGACAGACCAAACAGTATGGAAAACCTCGTAAAGCCGCGACAAATGCGCAGAGGCCCTTACTTTTCAGACTTATCCTCCAATGCTATTAACAATCAGACGTGAAAGGGTTGTGATTAGTGATCCATAAAGCTGCGACAAATGCGCAGGAGGCAATCACAACGTTTTCTTCAACCCTCGTGATATGTGCAAGTCATCCCTTTTCCAAACAGTCAACTGACAATGATATAATGGCAGGTAACAGATTCGAGTTACTATCCCTTTTTCTAACCAGAAGGGTGGGGTGTCCACTCGCTTTGACCTTCGGTTGCTTACAACCTCGGTCAAAGAGGGGCATCTGTAAACACCCCACCCAGGCTACATCTTGAAAAGATTAAGACCGTTCAGGAACCATGATCATACCCAACCAAATCAAAGTCTCTAAAACCCAAATCCGTAATCCAAAACCACGATCCAAACCATTCATCACACATACAACCCTGCCTATACCCCATACCATGGCCCAGATCCTCATTATTCAAGTCGAAATCCATTTTTCTGAGCTGAAAAACTCCAAAAGAGACTTCCGAGTGAACCCGCACAGTGTACAAGGTTCGCACGCTTGAAACCGGCCCGAACTGAGCTCGGGTGGTAGTCTGACTACCGCGGGCGGTAGTCTGACTGCCGCCTGTGGTACTTCAATTGCCGCCGCTAGCGGGCCGCGTGCGGACAACTGTCCCAGTGTCCAAAAGTCAACTTTCCTTCAAAATTATCCTCCTAAATTTCACTATTTACCTTTTTACCGCCCTTCATGGCTAATAAGAGAGTTTCATGTGGCATTTCTCTCTCCATAACCAACCATAACTTGTCACCTCACATTTTACCCCTCTCAAATCCAGAATTTACAGCAATGTCATTGAAGAAGGCTATAAATAGCCCTCTCCTCTTCACAAAAAAAAAAAAAAAGAGGGACAACAACACCTTCTCATTCAAGGGAGAGAAAGTGAGAAAGAGAGAGTGAGAGAGTGAAGGAATGGGAAGGAGCTCTCAAGCCTTCAAAGATCTGATCTTTCTAACCACCCCTTAGCCTTCCTCTCAACCTTTCCAACCCATAAGCCTAGCCCATATCTAATCATTGTCTGGTTCATGTCTTAACCTACTCAAGATCAAGCCAAAGATCTATTCTACATACAAGCATTCATCATGATATCTATTCCCTTCTCAACCCCCCTGCTTCTCTAGATCTCTAGTGAACGTATGCTTTGTGACTTGCCGTACACCGGATCATGTCACATCAGAAATTCCTAGTAATCTAGTATATCTTTTCTTTACCTTTTTACATAAGCATCATCACATTCGCTTTATAGACATACAGTTGGACGTATGCTCTGTGGCTTGCTGAAATCTCGGATCTTGCCACATCAGAAATACATGTGTGTGCCTAGTCCTATCACGGCCACAGCATCCATCATCCCTTGAGATTGTTTTACCACACTGAGTAGAGACCGTACATTTGTACGAGCAGAGAGGGTGCTTAACACCTTCCCTCTTTGTAACCGAGGTCCCTTGCCCTGAATCCCGGATTGCAGACCAGGAGTCAATCTAAGGTGGGCAACTCCCTGGATTTCCCTCACCTTGCGTATTTCGTGGTTCTAGCCAACCGCGGGATTTCAAGAATTTTCGGCTAGTGGCGACTCCAATATCCATAATCAGCTTATCACCCTCCAATTAAACATGAAATACAAAATCAGCTTGGGCACCTATTTTTCAGTGTCTACAGTCGTGATTGTTATGTTATATGGATCGTAGTTTTGAACGTATTCGCTTCTTTTTTATCAAACCACTAGTACAATAGCCTAAGGCCAACAATGGGGAGATCTGTTCCGTCTACCTTACCGGCCAGCTCGGCGTGGGCCCAAAAAATTATTTTTGAACAATGTCTACTTCTAACAAACATCACAATGAGTTTGGAAAGTTTCAACAATGAGTTCCATTGTCACCGTTATTTTCTATTATGTGATCCACACGAGCTCTAGATCAAGCTGATATTTAAGCCCCGGCCCTAAAATGACACGACAAGAAAGATGAGCCGCATGGATTATACACATCCATCAATGTGGGCCCCGTGAGTTTGGTGTTTGTCCACATGTAAAAAAGGATTCCATACACGTCGCTTTCTTGGAATTAAATACAACGTAATTTCTTCTTCAAAGAAAACTGTACAACTTTTGGACCAAGGAAAAAGATATTTTCATCCCAAACAATCTTCAAAAGTTATCATAAGGTCACTCTTAGGATATATGAAATGTTAATTTCCCTATCAAAAACTTTTATAACCACCATAATTGTTTTAATGATAGGCGTCCAATCACCACACTCAATAGTCTATTTAAACTTTGTATCTGCTGTAATTACGTTATAAAATGAGTTTGCAAAGTGAATGGATGATGTGGATATAAAGTATGTAAATCAATGTCAGCCGCAGAGCGCCTAACAGATAACCACACCTAACCTCTCTTGAACAGTGTAATGTTGGAACAGATATTAGAGAATCCATAACACGTTCGCCAACGTGGTTCGGCCATCCATTACATCTGCTGGAATACGGTTTTCAGATGTTGCCATCTCACCGACGTTTCTCTTATTTAAAATGCACAACACACCAACGTCCCTCTTATTTAAAATGCATTTGGAAATGGACGTTTAAACTATTTACATGTGAGTATATATATTTCCAATGATCTAAACCGTTTATATGATGGGCCTAACTATAGATTGGGAAGATCCAAAAATCCTTCCACGTTTCAATGAGCCCTGTAACATTAATCTATTTCTTTTGATGATTGAGTGACTCTTTAAACTTAGATTTTGCAGGACATTGAGATAAGTACAGGGTTTCTTAATCAAGAAGATTATCTCATCCAATGAACGGTTTGATCACCAAACCATGGCCTAGCGAGCTTGGAATCATGCTATGAGTAGGACCTTATTCTCTAGAATATTATCACACTCGTGTGGACCGTACATAAGGGTGGATGAGTTGTAATGTCACACGTGAGATTTGAGCTTTCCGTGGGGTATGTTACCGTGTTTAGATCTTCTAACATGAAGATTAGACCAGTTGACAACTAAGGTGGGGGAAACGGCCTTAGTTCCTGGATCCATTCGGTGGTCCTTACCAAAACAAATGGGACTTAGCATTATATATATATATATATATATATATATATATATATATATATATATATATATATACACGAAAATGCTCACCTGCGTATTCGTTCGTACGTACTACTTATGAACTTTTTTGAGAACCCATCATACGTGATGTTGATCCAAAATTTGAACCGTCAAAGGGTACTATGCGCTCGAGCTCACAGCTCTGTCGCATGCGGTCGAGCTGTGTGGGCCCCATCGTGATGTCTTTCGAACATCTACCCCATCAGTCAGATGTGCTATTCCATTGTGGGCCTAGGTCTCAAATTTCAAGTCAATCCGGGACTTTTGTGGGCCACACCACTTAGAGAAGTGGAGAGGGTCCATGCACCATTAAAACATTTATAATCATTTTTGGTGCCCACAAAAGATTTTCTTTGCAAATCCAGCCCATCCATTGTGTGTGTCCCACTTGTATGAGGGTTCAGACCAAGTTTCAGCAGCATTCAAAACTCAGGTGGGCCCCACCAAGTGCTTTTATATATTTTAATGGTGTTTCACATGATTTTAGTTGGTATGGCCCACCTGAGTTCATTATACGGATGATTTTTGGGATATCCCATAATTTAAAGGGTACCCATCAAATGTACGGTGTTGATGGTCAACATGCATCATGGTGGACCCCACACAGCTCAACCTTACGGAAGCTTATAGGGAGGTCGAGCGTGTAGAACCTTTTCCATATATATATATATATATATATATATATATATATATATATATATATATATATATATATATATATATATATATAAAGTGAGCCATAGCATATTAAAACAAATAAATGATTATAAAGAAAAATTGTACCTATTCATTTACCATGTAAGTTGTGGCTCACCCAAGGAGTGAAAGTACCTAATTTTTTAGGCAGAAGATCTAAATATCATTTCGAATTTTATAAAAAAGTCAGATCTACCTGTCTTATATTTATTTATGAGAACTGCTCACATATAACTAGCGGACATGTGGATCCCACAATATATGGTGTTTGTATGACATTTATTTATGAGAACTGCTCACATATAACTAGCTGACATGTGGACCCCACAATATATGGTGTTTGTATGACATCTCACCGTCCAACAAGGTTGTCCTACCATGAGACTAAAGTCAGGTGGATCCAACTATCAGGTGTGGCACACTGTAGAAAGCTACTAACAACTGTCTAAAAAATTCTACATTCACATGTAGAGCTGGGCAAAGGGATGAGTGGACTCGGCATGCTTCACTCGTCTGATCACTAGTTCATCCCTGACTGGACCCAAACGGAGTCGGTGAGTCGATCCAAACTTGGTGGACTTCGTCCAATCCAAACTCAAAGTGAGTCGAGTCCGAGTTACGCATTAAATTGACACGATTCAACCTGAAATCTGACTAACTTAGGTTCAGGTAGTTTGTGTATAACTAATCTAACTTGTCAACTGCACGCCTGCACCCAACGTGACCTCTCTCCCTCCCTCCCTCCTCCCGAGCCAGGCAACCACCCACCACCACCATGCCACTCTCGTCCATGCTCTCTTGACTTGGTCCGAGTTAGTCTAGGCTAGACCTAGACTCGAACTGGGGCAAGCATACTAGACTCGGTACCAAGTTGGGTCAAGTTCGGGTGAGGTCTATTTCAAAAATAAGTTGGGTCAAGTCAGCCCTAACTCGGTTTGACTCGACTTGATGCCCATCCGTATTCATATGGGGTGCATTTAATAGTTTGATTGACCTAATTTTAATGGGGTGCATACAATGATTAGACTGACCTAATTTTAGGGGCATTTCATTTTCATGGTAGGATATCCTCGAGATGTTGTAAAAATACCATAGTAGTCCCAGTGGCCAACTGGTTGTTTATGAGCATTTCTCTTCGTTTATCTATTTATCACTTGAATAAGAGGGAATAAATGTTATTTATTTATCACTTGAATAAGAGGGAATAAATGTTATTAACGCTACCAAAGTTAGTTATCAAGCCCTAGTCCATACATGCAATACACGTGTGAAGGATCCAGACCTTTCAACTACTGGGCTCTACAGTGGTTAGGAGTTGTCCTCCATCAATCATACCAGTAGGATGATTATCTCCACAGATCGGAGGACGCTTGATGATTGTATATGAATGGTTAGGAAAATTTCAGTGAGCAAAATTCATCGAATTGATTACTATGATCGGATGATTATTTTTGGTGTGTGGCCCATCCATGGTAGGGCATGGTAGATGAACGGTCTAGATCTTGTAAAAGTGTGTCACATTTATGAGATCAAGAGCTTATAAATCAACTGAGTTATCAGCATTTAGCATCGAATTTCTTTTATTGCGGATAAATAGCCATGAGATATCAAGCATGACGCTGAAGGCATACGAGTTGGTTATCAACCGTTGTTTCTGTCTGCATGGCATACATGTTTAAGATCCACACCATTAATCCACGGTCCTTGGTTTAAATGGGCCATACGCCAAAAACCACAGTGGTTAAATCATCTTAGCTCCTGATTGGAGGGTTCTCGAAAGTTGAAAATCGACGACTTTTTAAACCATTGATTTACAATCTTAAGCAGCCATCCAACCGGTGTACTTTATGGGTATGGGCCATCCATGATAGAGGCCAGCAGACGAACGGTCCAGATTCAATAAGTCCTTACAACATGGCGAAAGTTCCTTATAAAAACATCCCTGATCCCTTACATAGAATTTGAGGGATTATCACGGTAGAACCGGAAGAACGGTAGATCCATCTCTCTACGTTACACATGCAGGGCAATGTACCAATCTGGTCCGTCCGTACTTTTTAATTTAGCTTGGATGGAATATATGTCAAAAATCAGTCCCATTAAACAATTCTAACCGTCTGATCAGTGGACCATCTGTACAGCCTGGATTGTATATGACCCTTCAATCATCCCAATCGAAATTCACGATCATTCGCTTGATCAGAGCCATCTGATTAAAGGCTACGAAAATGGATAGGACTATTTTAACTTTACCGTCCATTGTCATTACCTGGAACATTTTGATTTGGACAAATTGGCAATCCGCGGTGGGGCCCTCCCGTTCGATTGTCATGTGATCATAGGGGTGCGGCTTTCCTGATGTATGTGCCTTGCATCCACGCCGTCTATCAATTTTTACAGATCATTTTAGCGCATGATCTCAAAAATGAAGCAGATCCAAATCTCAAGTAGACCACGCCCCAGGAAACAATGGTTATTGACCATTAAAAACTTATTGTGGGCCAAAAAAGTTTTTGATCAAGATGGTATTTGTGTGGTCCCTTCATCCAGATCTTTGTTACCTTATCAACAGCTTGGATGGCAAAGAAACATTCCACTGGACACCAAGAAGTTTTTAATGGTGGGTATTCAATCACCACTGTTTTCTATGGTGTGGTCCAATTGAGATTTGGGTCTGCTTAATTTTTTGGCTCGCGCCATAAAATACGCTTTCAAAACGGATGGACGTAATGGATATAAGGAACATACATCACAGTGGGCCCCACAAAGGAATCAGACTGGAATAAATCAAGAAGTATCGGCATCATATCATTGCTTATAACAAAGTTTTTTATTTCCATTATTAATTAGCAAGGAATTGTAAATTTCTCTTTCTTTTTTTTCCTAAAAATGACGAAATGCTTCAACAAAATTCCCTGAATTCAAGCTCTTATTTTTATTTCTTTATTTAGGTCAGATGTCACCGCCAAGAATATTTCCAAATGTATTTTCACTACGCCAATATCTTCTTCTTCTTCTTATGCCATCAGAGAAGGCTGGAAAATAAAAAGTCCACTGCAATTAGTTTCCCATATTCTCAAAACCATATAGCATAAGTTAGGTAGACGTATATCTCAAAATTTATACTGATTTTATTCTAATTAATTTAGGTTTTTCATTAATAGTTTATTAGTGGACACTTAATCCACGGTTCAATGAAAAACATTCACCAATCTATATCTATGTAAAATATTTCTACCGTTCAAAGGTTAGGATTGCTTAGAAAATATAGTTTTTTGAATGGCAATTTATTTGCAGAGATTAATTATCCAACTTGAACAGTTAAATTGACTAATATATACAAAGAGCACAAGTTCCAATGCATGCGTATCATGATCTAGCAGAGTGTTAAATAACTCTTCTTTTGAAGCTATGTCATATCCGAGTGGGCAATGATAAAATGTGGGTCGAACGATGCTGAAATTTGCCATTAGGCACTAGATTCCAATGGCCAACCTTCATATTCTTTATATATATATATATATATATATATATATATATATATATATATTAAAAATTCTTTTTATAAAAATATTATTTTTGTGCTTATCTTACTACTAAAAAATTGATACATGATGGCATTCCAATATAGAAAGGATGCATAGGATTTTAGTCACTTATTCATGGTGTAAAACAACATTGACTATTCTTTCCCCCGAATAAATTTCTCATCAACTACTGCTTGTAGCACCTGATTTATTATTATTAGATCGGACAACTAGATAGATGACACATGGCAACATGATGTGAAAAGGCTTATAGAGTTTTAGACACCTTGCCAGTTGGAAATAAAAACAATGACCGTTCTTCCACACGGTGAGGTCTCTTTATCTCATGTGCACGTGTGTACACATACTTGTACCTTTCCAATCAGGCTTTACCGCACTATTTCCTATTGACTTATGAATTTTTTGTTTGCCACCAACAGCAAAAATTTATTTACTGTACATGATTGAGCCACATCATAACTGCATCTGATATAGCATTGTTAATTATTATTGATGTGAACCAATCTTAATATAAGAAAACATGTTTTTCTATTTAGGGCAAGCAAAGTAAGGCGCAGATTAGATACTAACAAGGCAAGGACTCTCGCCACATTGTTACGGAAGTGACGTTGCCAAGTTCCATGGACCCTACCATGATGCGTGTGTTGTATTTATACAGTCCAACCATCTGTAGAGATGGTTTTATGGCATAAGAAAAAGAATGAGATAGTTCTAAAGTTCAAGTGGACCCACCAAAGAAAACTGGGAGATCAGTTACACCCACCGTTGAAACATTTATAGGGCCCGCCATGATGTATTTTTTAGATCCAACCAATTCATAAGTTAACATAGAGATAGACAAATTGAAGACCAAAATATAAGCTTGATCAGAAATTTTCGTGGCTCCTAAGAAGTTTTGAACAGTGAATGTCACTGTCTCCACTGTTTTCTATGGTGGGTCTAATTGAACTTTAGATCTATCTCATTATTTTTCTCATGCCATAAAACGATCTCTCCAAATGGATGGACGGAATGGATACAACACATGCATCATGGTGGGGTCCACAAAACTTGGTGACGTCACTTCAGTAGCCATCTGACCATGTCGGTTTCTAATCCGCGACCAGCAAAGGATACGGATTCTTTTTCCATTTCTTGTAATATACCCAATCTTAGGCGCTTTTAATATATCATTTAATAATACAGCACAGTGGTAAAATGAGATTTGCTAAACCAACACGTGTAAGCTACATACTACCACATGTGCCAGATGCACACGACTGAGATCTAAGACATCCATCGTTTCAATGGCCTGGAGGAAAGAGCAGGCCGATCAACTCTTTAGATGATCAACATTTAGGAAAGAAATGGACTTAAGCAGGCTTTTCTAATCCGTCCACATATATCTAATATTTCGGTCCACCTAACAAGCGGCCATATCTGATTTATGGGCCACGCAATCTACATCGTTGGACCCATGTGATGGATGGTTTGGATCGCATGTCCATATGCCACGCTGGCATACATAATGGTGTTTAACTAAGCTATCTTATGCACGCGATGTGTGGTTAGAAAACATAAATGAAAATAACGGCTGGGAAATTTCTTCCAATAAGAAGTTTTGGTTCAATGAAGAGCAGATGTGCTATGATGGCATGTCTGATAATGGGCCATTAGCATTTTTCTCCAAAAAAGAGAAGAAGCTTCAAATACCATCTTCAGCTCTGGGATTGCCACGTGGATATGATGTACGAAAAGTAGGGCTACTGACAAAAATAAATGAGAGATGCTCCAGCGCTTTCAAAGCACTATGAGTTATAAGTGCCTCTAGTTGTATTGGGCCACTTAGACTGTCCAATCCATTGATCTAGACCGTTCATAAAGTTCAAAACTCATCTAATGGACTATCATGCGAACACGACACTGATTTAATAAATATTAACCATTTGATCAGATTATCCAAAATGGACGCTGATTAAATAGGTTCAATCAACAGTTCGATCCATCCATTGGTTGGGGCCCATCATGGATTGCTTTTGATAACCATGGCATCGATGGCCTGGGAAAAAAAAAAAAAAAAAAAGGATGGCTGAAGAAAATAAGGTGGAAAATCAAGGATGGATTGGATCATCTAATCACATTCATTAAAACACTGATCAGAATCACATTCATTAATTACACTAATTTTTTTAATGGTAGTGATTATCGTATTCACACGTGTCACTCCTTTACAGGTATCTAAACCATCCAAATTGTGGGTCCCACTTTGGATAGAATCTTTAACTAAAATTACATTGATCAAGTGGGACCACCATGACATGTGTACGGTTGAATAATCTTCTTGTGTTTTTTTAAAGAGTAAAAAACTAATAGCAAGATTCAATAGGGAAACCCTTTCTTTCATACTCAGGTGGCGTATAACGCTTGATACGCAGGCCGTTCAGAAATTATACACGTGGCATATAGTAACTCAAATCCGGACCAAATTGTGTAATGCAGTGTCTCTATGCCACAGTCCCAAAATAAGATTGTTTGAACAATCTTAACCTCTGATTCATGGACATTTTTTTCTTGAAATAGGATAACCGTCCAATAAATATAGACCAATCTGATAGCCATCTAATCGCATAAGGATAATCTTTTTACCATGAAACATCTAATCTTTGAATCACAATTTGGACAGTTTAATATCAGTTATTTTTATCCAAAGTTTGCGGTTTCTAAGTGAGTGCGTATCATCCATAAAGCCAAGCCAGAGTATCAAAGTTTTTTCATTAACCGTGCAACACCGTGCTGGTTGTTTCCTTGACCCTGAGGCCCACCTTAATGTATTTTTTGTATATCCACGCCGTCCATCAGTTTTTCCAGATCATTTTATGATATGGGCCTAAAAATGAAGCAGATACACATCTCAAATGAACCATACAGTGGTGATTGAATTTCCACCATTAAAAACTTCTTCAGTGCCACAAAAGTTATGGATAGAGCTGATATTAGTGTTTTCCCTTCATCCAGGTCTTTGTGACCTTATCAACAGGTTCGATTGCAAATAGCATTACGGTGGGACCTAGGAAGTTTTAATGGTGGACGTTCAATGATCGTTGTTTTCTGTGGTGTGGTCTACTTAAGATTTGGATCTATTTCATTTTTTAGGTTACGCCATCAAATGATCTGAAATAACTGATGGACAGCACGGATATACATAAAATAGATAAAGTGGGCCCCACAGTCAAGGAAACACCTAATCCACTCCCATCTTTTTATCTGGTTAGATTAGTCTGTGTCGCAACTCAATATCAACCATCTGTTGCTGCAACTGGACACCACATGCTGAGTTCTCCAATGATCAGAATCGTCCACATCGTCGAGACTATGTTTTCAGGCCACCACAAATCGCTTAGGGTGTGATTTCTACCGTCACTGTCCACATGAGTTTATAAAAAATTAAAAATGAGCAGGAAATTTTCAATGGCTAGCAATCAATTGTTAAAGTCAAAGGTGTGGATGATCATTAAACCGTGATTACGAACAATAGCTTATTTGATATATTAAAAGAATATCAATGCTTCAAATCATCAAACCATCTCAGCATGTGGGCCCCAGTATGTGGCGACACACGCTGGATTTGTGTTGCGACGGAGGCAAAACTCACTCTTCTTTCCTTCATTGGAGTATGATCACCTGAGTTATGAATGGAAGCCAATTACTTCCAGGCAGGGATCTGTGGGGCCCACCGCGATGTATGGGCTTTATCCACACCGTCCAACCATTTTTTCCAGAGAATTGTAGGGTATCCACCCAAAAAAATGAGGCAGAACCAAGACACAAATGGACCAGAAATTGAGGATTGAACGTCCACCATTAAAAACTTCTTGGAAGCCGCACGAGTTTTGAATCAAGCTCGTATTTTCACTTCATCCAGATCTATATGACCTTGTGAACAGGTTGGATGGCAAATAAGCATCATCGTGTCACGTAGGAAGGTTTCAACGGTGAGTGTTATTATCATCACTGCTTCCTGTGGTGTGGTCCCCTTGAACTTTGGATCACCCTCGATTTATAAATATATTTCCCTAAAATGATCTGAAAAAATGGATGGACAGAGTAGATAAAACCCATACATCATAGTGGGCCCCACACTGCCCCTGATGTTTGTCTCCATTTTACAACATCGTCATGTTTTACCGACTACCTTAGGGTGTGTTTGGCTGCACCAAATTTAATGAAATTTTGCACTAGTTATACCGATTGATCAAGAAATTTTATGGAATTTCATGATATTGGGTGCAACCAAACTGCACCCAATACTAAGTAGTAGTTACAAGTTATTTTCTACGAAGACTTTTGGATATGCTAATGATGTAATCTTACATTGAGAGAGGGGAACTGATCACCTACAGCCAGTTGGATGCTACTTGGCATGCAGCACCATAATTTCTGCATACATGTCACTTGTATTGGACATCCAAGCCATGCAACCCCCTCCTCTCCACCCAACACCCAATTCAGGCCAGTCCAATCATTAGATGGGCCACCGAGAAGTCAGAGTCAATGAATGGTCCATGGTCTGACTCAATCTACAATTGCGGCCCACCTGAGATAATCAGCCTAATTTTTCAGAACGGTGATCTTCATGACCAGGTGCACCTTTTGAACGGGTCAGATCTCTCACCCAAGTGACAGGTTGGCAGGAATAGGTGGTCCATTTTCTCCTTAAGAAAGATGATTTACTCTTATGCAGCTAGAAATAGTGAAGTCATGGAATTTGAGCATCTAAGTAATATTAAAATCTGAAATAACAGTCAAAGTCGACTGAAGTGGTTTTCATTTTAGGTGAGTTATTTGATACTCGGGCAGCACGTGATGCTTGATATGCGGGCACTCAGGAATTGTACACATCCCATTTATTAACTTAAATTAAACCGATAAAATTGTGGACCCTGGTGTTGGAAAATCATAGTCCTAAAATCAGATTGGTTGAACATTCCAAACCTCTGATTTCTATATACTTATTTGTTGAAATAGGATAGTTTGATCTTTTTAATTTTTATACCGTCCAATAAATGTTTATCAATCAAACAGACCGAAAATCAAATACGATCATTTTTTTTTTTGTTGTTCATGATGCATCTAAACTTAAATCCATAATTCGAACCATGCACCTAATTTTTAGGTAATTTTTAAGAGCCTGTGTATCATACATCACATTCTGCCAGAGCATCAAAGTTTTTCAATAGAACATTTTTTAAGTTTTTAGAAAGTAGTCACTTGAAAACAAGCCTAGAAACATACAAAATAAACGGCCAAACCTATCAAGGAGGATCAAGATCCTGATGGTGAAGGGGCCCCACCACACACGTGCCAACATGGTATGCATGTGCATGCAAGTCCTGGGCCTCTTTCATCGAATGGGCCCCAAAAGAATAAGGCCGGGGATAGAGTGCAGGCCGGTCCAGTTATCTAGCCAGGCCGGGCGACTGCCCCAATCCGTTGTTTTAAGGTCCGTTCCATGGTTAAGTGACCCAGGTGACTTGACATGACGCACTTGGTCTTGAGTCTAGTGGCGACTTGCCCTGAGTCAGGTGTGACTTGGGGTATTGAACTAGATTGAGTCTAACCAAGACTGAGTCAGTCGGGGCAACCCGTATGGGCTTCTTTTTCTTTTTCTTTTTCTTTTTCAACTTGCACATACACCCCACACACTCACGCCATAATAGGATTTCAGCACCTATGGATGGTCGAACCCTTGACCAGGTTTTGAAACTCCTGAGAGTTTACCACCCGAGCAAGCGTAAGGATCCAGTAACTCGTATGGGCTTATCCAAGGTATTAAAGCCATTAACTACCGTAGTCTTGATGATAGATCCCGCTTATCCAATGGCCTAGGACTTACACACATGTGCCATGTGCCAAACTGCATTTGAAGTGATCCTGATCCAAGGATGGACATGATGAGGTCGATCACCACCTTCCTCAGGAATAATCACTCCAAATCCACATAGGTTCTTTAGACTCCTTGTAGATATTCCTAGATCCCACGAGAAGAATGAGAAAATAGAAATAAAATGATTGCTGATAAAAATGAATTTATTAATTAGTGACATTAAAATAGGAAGAAGTTTCAGAATCAAACTCCAACTTAAACTCCTTAAAAAGGTGACTTACTATAAATAGTAAACTCACCATTTATAAATGGTCATGATATCAATTAGGCTTCATGGTAATCGGCTGTTCAATTTGTTATTCTCCTAATTTTTCTAAACACTTTTTATGTTAGGTGCGACTTATAAAATTTAACTGATCAAAAGTTATGATCAAATTAAAACTTATTATAAATAGTAAAAGCATAAAATAAAATAAAATAAAATAAAAATTTTGACCTTTAATTTGATGGACTCTTACAAATCCGGTTGGGCAACCAAGCATAGTAGGTTTAGTTGGCTAAAGTAGCTTTTCCTACCCAAAATCATATATGGTATGTTGAAAAACTCATTCTAATTTGCAAGATATGACTATTTTAAGATTTTGATGATCTTGATCACTTCCGCTTCCAATCGAGCCTTCTCTGGTCCATCTTGATCATGAAAGTGTCCGCAACCCACTCTACATCAGATCTACTTTCCCCATTTCGCTCACACAAGTAATTTTAACAGGCTTTTCAACTAAGGCACCAGTTTGGGTTCGGATTGACCCAAACCATACTAACTCTACCTAAGTTTGGGTCGGGTCAGGTTAATAGGGTCACCGCATTGGGTTAGGGTTGGAAAATTCCAACCTTGTTGAACAAATTCAGGTCAGGTCGGGTTGAGCTTAGAGGAATAACGGTTCGGTACCTCTGGTTGGAATTTGGCTCAGGCCTAGGTTGAACCCCAATGGGACCTAACCCATATTAGTTGCACCCATCTTATCAAGTGAGCCACGCCTTTACATTGAATTTCTACTGTTTGATCTCTTTTTTCGAACTCAATTGTTATTATTATTATTATTACTGCCAAGAAATTCGACTTACTTGATTAGCGGAACAATATTAATTTTGGATCATGGCATGTTCATGGTGTACCCTACCTAATGAATAACTTGGATCTCCAGCAATATTATTTTAGGCATGGATCTTCAGTGAGTATCTCGCTCGCTGGCATGAGGGACCGCTCTGTCAATCACAACCCTTTCTCATCAGTATGGCTGCTAACAGGCCGGTGTGGGGTTGACCTCGGCTCAAATTTTAAATTGTCTATGGCTGGGCCAATTCGTCGCACCTATTTAAAATTTTGATTTTGCTTGGCCAGACCTGGTCCATTGACAACCCTAATTATTAAGGAACAAGGTAAATGTGGGTGGGCCTCAAATTGAATTTACAAGGGACTTCTATCTTCATAGGGCCTAACATCATAGATGGCCCATTGTGCAAAAATCTCAACATTTAGGTGATCTAGTAGGCTATAATGAGGTATTATACAATTCTCGATATGACCGCTATAGATAGTCTGATACTGTATAAACGAATATGTACTCTAGATGGTGGAAGATCCTCTTTGAAAAGTAGTTTGGTCCCATCCGCTAGAGTTTGAAGAATTCCCAAGAGACGGCATATTCAAGCTTAATGCATTAATTCTTTCAAATGTACTCTATTTTTCCTAGACAAGTAAGTTAATGGACGTTGACGTTTTTCCAAAATTTTCCACAGACCTCTCTGAGATAAATAGTCTTTTTTTGTGCAATTCCATAAGTGAAGTAAGTCTCCATATCTTATCGGTAAAACTTGAAATTCAATAGACCCGGTGTTATTTTCTTTTTCTTGAAGTTTTCATTTTTTTTTCTTTTCTTTTCCTTCATGGGGAATAACTAAGAAGTTTCCAATTACATTCGGGTTATTAGCTTGTACAAGTGTGACCCATGATTTAATGATCCAAAATGTTAATATTGTTCACCTCATTGTAGATGGATCATGAACAAGGTATTCAATAATGGTAATGGTGGCTATAACTATATCGGCTACTACCATTATCCTTATGACATGGATTATTAAGGGGTGTTCGATGGGTTGGGTTGACCCATCAGGATATTGGGCCTGGCCCACCTCAAGACAGGCTTGGATTGCAAAATCAAACTTGAGGGCCGGGCTCGGGTTTAAAAACTAAGCCTATTTCAAACTCAGGTCAGGCTCAGATGTAGGTGTCCAAAAGCCCGTAAGTTTAGCCTAGTCTTCTCTTTTTGTTGTGAAGGGACAAGGTTAGAAGCTCTCTAGTATGAAGGAAAGCTCTCTCTCTCCCTCCTGGGGTTTCAAAAACCCACCCAATAAAGCCCTAGATTTTTTCTCTATTTAAAACCAGCTCTCTCTCTTACCCAAATCCTACGTCGCAGCGTCGGGAGATTTCAACTTGAATCTCATACGCTTAAACGCTTCGTGTTTGTGCCAAGTTACAACAAGTACTATAGGATTTGAAGCAACAACTACGACCACTATTGGGAGTTTTCAGTTGGTTCCACAGCTCAAATTTTAAATTTTAATAATATATTAAGAGTTGAGATTTCTATTTAATATAATGGTTTTTAATTCACCCTTTCGGGATTGGGCTCAAGCTGGTGCCAGGTTCAAGCCAGGCCCTGCAAATAGAGCCTGGGCTAGGCTCGGACTGGACTATTTAGGCTCATCATAGGCTCAGGCTAGGTTTGGACTTATCTTTCAAAATGCGCCCTTTGACAACCCTAATCATAATAGCCTTAAAAAAAAATCAACCTCGTAATAACAGTTAAAAGGCCATTTTTCTATAATGGGTAATGATTTTCACCACTGCCATTATATAACAACCATTGTATAATCGTTTTTTAATTCCTTGCTCATGAACCATGGATAGCTCATGAAACAAAGTTTCTAATCTTCAACTAACAAGCATAAGTAGGAAATTACAAAAGAAAAATGCAATAAAGGTCTACATTCAACCAAAAAATCCCAAAGATTCCATGGACATGCAGGATCTTCCTATCTGATTTTTCTACGCATTGTCCATTTATGGGTGGGCCCATCATGTAAACGGTGTGTATGGATTGAAACCCAGAATCTAGAAGTTCTGAGACCGAGCATAAGATAGAAACATTAAAAAATCAGTTTGGTTTCCTGAAAAGAGTTTGGATTCTGTTTAGTTATAACCAGGGATTGCTTAGGACAGTTTTTCTTTTAGAAAACATCTATGTACAAGTGGCACACGTGTGAGCAATCATAGCCACTCATCATGTGGGCCATATAATGCATGGACTGGATTAATTTTTGTGTATGCAACTGTAATTGTTGATAAATAGCCAAAAGTGGCCAGTCCTACAATTTGAAAAAAAAATAATAATAATATTATTCTTTTCATTGATTTAAATCATTTGGTTGCCTATCTCAAAAAACCATTAAATGATTTAAATCATTTGGTTGCCTATCTCAAAAAACCATTAAATGATTTTAATCACCTGGTCAATGACTAGGAAAATGAATGGTCCATATTGATTACATTAGAGAAGGCCCAACCATTATTCTGGACCGTTTATCGCATGGGGCTCACCTTTGATTGCACACCACATGCCTCTCAAAAGTCATTTGATTAGATGAACTCAACCATCCAACGGATGGAAATGAAACTGATGGTCCATATTGATCAAGAGGTTTGAAATTGATCTGGGCTCTCAATCATGTGCGACCCACTCAAAGAATTCTATTGCATCATCCTAACCATCCAATCAATGACTAAGAATTGGGCAATTTGTATTAATATTCTAGAAAGGTTTTATCATTTATATCATGCAAGGCTCGTATGTGATCTAATGATCTCAAGTAGTTAGTCAGTGGATGGGAAATGGACAACCCCACGTTCATTGTGCTAGAAAAATAAATAAACTTGATTAGTAATCTTGACCGTCCATCATGTTAAACCCACCTTTGATCATCCATCCATTAAAAAAAAAAAAGCATTTTGCTAACTTCATCCTACCCATCCAATTAAATCGCTAGAAAATGAAATTTTCATATTTATTATGCTAGAAAAGACCTTGTCATTACCCGTTGTGTGGGCCTAACTTTTGATTGTCCACCTTATTTGATCGAATGATGCTGATCATTTAAATTACTGCTTGGTTAGAGTTGATAATGGGCCGGGCTTGGGTAGGTCTTGGCCCAGATTTTGAACTGTTTTGAGTTGGGCTGTTGGGCTGGGTCTATTAAAAATCTGATTTTTTAGGCCTGACTCTGGCGCATTGACACCCCTATGCTTAGTGGGGTGGGCTCCTTAGCATATTACCTTTGTAAGTTGGTGAGTTCATAAGTTTGAGTTTCTGTGCGACCCACCATGATTTTTTATGGAATCCAAACCGTGCATCAGGTCTGTATTTGCATGTTCAGTGTGCAGACCGAGTCTCAGATTGACCTAAGTTCAGGTGGGCCACACAACAAGAAAGTTTTGAATTAACGCTTAAATTGAATAGATTTACATGATGAGGCCCACCTGAGTATTTATTGCCTAAGTTTTTCAGTATCCCTCCATCCTTGTATGGATTGTGGATGAATTGATTGGATGGAACCAATGAAATTGCAGCGGTCCCATGATTTCGCTTGCATCAATTGATTGAAAGTGTTTTGCAAACATATCTTGATCGGCCATTACCTTGTCCCTGTCAAGGTAACCGGAGGAGGTGTTGTCTCGTCGGTATCCCACCTCTACTACACCTACACTTATTGGTTCTTTATTGGAAAGGAAAACGTGCTTATGAATACGTATAAAGTTGGGGACCGGAATGTGGACATCGGACTCAATCCGATCGGATTGAGACTAACCCGATTCGGTCCGAAATCTAGCTGGACTGACCCGAATCCGATCCGATCCGATCCGGGACCAGGTCTGGAATATACAACTCGAACCGACTCGACACACAGTTGGACTGACCCGAACCGAATCCGACTCGGTCAAGGACCGGGTCTAGAATATACGACTCGAACCAACCTGACACACGGTTGGCCTGACCTGAACCGAATCCGACTCGGTCAGGGAAACCAAGTCAGATTGGGTTGGGTGCAATTCGGATCATTAAAAACGGTGAAAATCATTATCTCATTGCTATTTTCAATGTGGTCCATTTGAGCTTGAGATATGATTTTTTTTTTTCCAAATGATCTAAAATAATCATGCAAAATGGATAAATGGTATGGATATAATAAATACATCATTGTGGGGCCCATCTAAGGTTGATATCATTTGAGTCGTTCGTATAACTCGGATCTCGAGGCGCTGCAGCTGCGAATGTGTTGTGCACGGCAGCTGCCTATAATGTGTTGCGCACGAAACGATGACTTTGATGTTACCAAGTTATGTAAGTATGATCATGGGATATTGTTATATCCAAACCATTCATCCATTTGGCGAGCTCATTTTAAGGCTTGAAACAAAAAAATAAGATAGATCTGACTATCAAGTGGACCACACTGGAAAAAGCAGTAAGACCACACTAAAAATCATTCTATGTTGCTATTTGTGGTGTGGTCAAGATGATCTTTGGATATGATCCATTTTTTTGGATAATGCTCCAAAATGATCTCTAAATATGTATCAACGGTGTAGATATAATAAATACATCACTGTAGGGCCATATAACTTTGATCTCCTTTGAACCGTTCATACAACTCACAGCTCGATGAGCATCAATGCACCGAAGACGAGTCGTCTTGGCACGACACGTACCTATAGCTAGCTGGACGCAGACTGCGTCCTACCCTCGCCCGTCTCTAGCCCCGAACGGACAGTTCTGTGGGCGGGCCCACCATGACTTATCTGTACATCCAAGCCGTCTATCTCTTTTCTCATAATATTTTAAAGAATGACCACAGAAATTAGGCAGATCCAACGCTCAAATGGGGCACACCATATATGACTTTTGCATTTAATGCAACTTGCATTTAATGCTTTGTGAACTTAATGCAACCAAGCTTATTATTTGGTGTGGTCCACTTGAGCGTTGGATCTGCCTCATTTTTGTGGTTATGCCTTGAAATGATCTTAGAATAAGGATGGACAGCTTAGATGTACAGACACATCATGGTGGGCCTGCCCACAGAACCGCTCGTTCGGGACTAGAGACGGGCAGGGGTAGGACGCAATCCATGTCCCAGCTACCCGCACATAGCTGTGTGCGGTACACCAACAAATATTTTCTTATTATACACAGTAAACACTGTTAGGGCCCACCTTGAATGCATGTGGTTTATCCACGTTGTCCATTCGTTTTTACAAATCATTTTAGTGGTTGAACCCAAAATCGATGCATATTCAAAGCTCAAGCAGACCATACCACAGGGAAAAGTAAAAGTATCGATAAGAGCTACTCCAGATCGGGTAGGATCGGATTGGGTTTTCGGGTCGGATCAGGGTCAATCCAAACTCAACTCGAAAAGATTTCGGATCTAGATGGAGCT
The DNA here is from genome assembly GCA_037074715.1 of Magnolia kwangsiensis. Classification (NCBI taxonomy): domain Eukaryota; kingdom Viridiplantae; phylum Streptophyta; class Magnoliopsida; order Magnoliales; family Magnoliaceae; genus Magnolia; species Magnolia kwangsiensis. The sequence goes on along the minus strand of CM073578.1, from coordinate 122,249,326 downwards.
ACCCGATCTACACTGATCCAGACCGTCGGTTCAGTTCTGATTGGGTTTGATTGGGTCTGATCGGGTTGGATCCATCGGATCGGGTCTGTTTTGCCCCGCTCTACCGTAACGCCCCAACTTTTCATGACCCGAGTATATGACCCGTGTCCCAAAAACTCGAGTGTTAACCCTAAAAGATGGTCAAAGTTGAGTATATATTATTTTCCTTTTATCAGAGTAAGTAGATGAGCGTATAATGGACAAGTAAGCATAAAGGGAAATTTCAAATTTAATTTAGAATATAAAGTGCTGCCCATAATGACTTGTATAAACCAATGTCCTCATTCTTACAATTACAAAATGAAATGATATTACATGTGAAATAAAAGAAATTACAACAGATTTGAGATATGAAATCATGTAGCAACCCTTAGCAAATATAATTATGCACTCTTATCAAACATAGCTTGCTCCTTACCAATATGAATGTGAACATCATCAGGGCCACCTGTACTACCTGTACGGTTATATATTTGATGGATAAGTGATCAACTCAGTGTGAACTCCTCTCAAGATTACACACCGCCGCATTAGGTAAGAAATAGTATAAAACATTTAGACAACCAAAACAGAGTAAATGCAGTCTTATTAGAGCATGGATGCGTGAATGCAATCAGTCCCAGGTAAAACATCCAAACGGACATAGGGGTCGTCACCCATGCAATCATCGACCCGGGTAAGACATCTAGACAGTCTGTGCCTCGGGTAAAACATCCAGACAGGCAAATATGTACGATAACAACAGATGATTGTTAGTACCTCGCGTAAGACATCCAGACAGGCGAATCTGTATGTTACATATGACAGCAATGTACGATAACAACAGATGATGGTTGGTGCCTCGGGTAAGACATCCAGACAGGCGAATCTGTATGTTTCGTATAACAGCAATAGATGCTGGTCTGTGCCATGCATGCATGATTAGTCAACCCGTTACTAGTCCAATTGCAACCAGCCAATTTAAATAAACTCACGGTCACTACGGGGAGCACATGACCCAACGTAGGCCGACGGCTCGGGCATAGTGTCTCATTACACTATCCCCGGCCCATGAGACTACCATCTTAGGATGTTTAATGAAAACCTGTCGACTAGTGGCCAATCATATTACAGTATGCGGGGCTTACCATCGCATAGTTGTACCGTATAAGACATCCAACCCATATAGGAAAAATACTAGAACAAAGCCACATAGGGCAATATCAAAGTAGGCCACATAGGGCGAGTATCATAACCATGCAATAAAAGACCATCCTTGAAAACCATCGGACACAACAACCCTGGATGGTAGGCCCACATCAATGATCCATCTAGACCACCACTTAATAACCACCAAGTCGAAGGTCCATTATGATCATAAGTAGTTAAGTCTACATCCCAAGTATAGGTGTACATTTATAAGTGAGAGTTTTCCATTGATGTACCAGTTTAAAGTCCATAAGCAATCCACAAATAATTCACAAGCATGAACAAATATACAGGATAATCATAAAGCATGTAATACAACAATTCAATTTCTACCAGCAATCACATGTGAGTATAAAAAGAGATATCGATTATGAATTTAAAAAAAAGCTATAGCTTAAGCTAATGAGAAGATGGAAAGCTCAAGGGGAAGAATCATCACCAGTCAATTCATAGACTGCTCCTAGGGGCAAGTTTTCTTGAGGAGATGGTGCACTTACACCACTCACATGACTCCCTGTACAAGTCTATTTATAATAAATAATGAGTCACTAAGTTGATCATATGAGAATAGGTGGAGGATAGGATGGCCCTAACCCATGGTTGTTTGGGCTGCATCGACCTCACATGTGGACCTTAGGTTCATCAGGTAGGCTTCAACATGATGATACATAGTAAATACATATATGTGTATACATCTCATACATTCATATGGATATATAATAATATTCTCAATTTCAACCGTCCAGGGACCGGACGTTAGTCGATGGACGGCCTGGATGACCCCAACATCCAGCTGGGAAAACCTTCAATGTGACCCACCGTCATAAGGACGGGTTCGTCAAACGGACAGACAGCTCAGATGGAGCACGTCCCTCAGTGGCGAACCCCCACGTAGTGTGGCCCACACATAAAGATTCACGTATGTACTACATACATACACCGGGTGGTTCCCACGTAACAGTGGGGCCCACGAATGACATTCATATGTTATACATACTGGAGAGTAAACCCATCAGTCCTAACAGGTGGGGCCCAACTGTTAGTATGGGTGGCCCACTGTTTTGAACGGTGTGAACGAAAACATGCTGATGTGGTCCGTTGGCTCATTTAATTAACAAATGGACGGCCCTAGCAGTGCCTAACCATGAGTACAAGTTGGTCTTGTAGGTATGTGGGTCCCATGTAAACATGTGTGTTGAATCTGAACGGTTCATTCGATGTGGAATCTCGAGAAACTTTAGGGGTTAAATTTTCACCCTGATCTAAGATTTTGGCGGGCCATAGCAATGATAAATGCAATTTCAATGGAAGAAATTGTTTGCATTAATCATGGCCCGCCGAAGTTTTAATTCAAAATAAAAATTGGTACCAGGGGGTTTCATGAGGTTCTTCTCCCGGTGGACCGTTCAGATCTTCAAGGCTTATCAAACATTGAGAGATCTCGACCTTTTTTATTGGCATAGGATTCACATAAACTGATTGGCAGGGAATTCATGCATCACCGTGCACTTGTTTCACAGATGGGTCCCAGGTGGGTATGGTGTCAAATCCGAACGGTCCATAAGGTGTGGAACCCCAAGAAACCTTAAGGGGTGAAGTTCCATCCCGGTATAAGATTCCGGTGAGCCATGGCAAGGAAAACTCCAATTTCAAGGGAAGGAACTATTTGCATTAACTAGGGTCCACCGAAGTTTTGGTTCTAGGTAAAATTTGAGCCAAGGGGTTTTATGAGGCTCTGCTTCATGTGGACCGTTCAGATTTTCCAGACTCATCCGACAGGATGAGATCTCAAAAATTTTCATTGGCAGGTATATATTTTATTTTATATATATATTTTTTTCTTTCTTTAAATCAAAACGTCCAGATCTGGACGTTGACTGGTGGACGGCCAGGAGGCTCCATGTGGCCCGAGGTGGATCTGAACCATTCATCAGGTAGAGGGAGGGAAACCGTCCAGAACCAGATTGATCTTTCCTATCCATGTACATTCACGTGGTCTCTACGACGACCGAAAGAAGACTGTTCGACTGTTTTTTAGGCTTGATTACCTAGGTGGGCCACATCACCAGATGATCAAAGGTCACCGTTCACGGTCGAAATTTCAAGAGGAAGACGGTGGGCGGTGTGGATATGCAGAAAGGTGGCCCACGGTATTTGTACAGGGCCCACCAACCTTTTAACGTGATTCGGTCCCAAACAGGGTCCCTGTTTTTATCCGATTTCTGGCTTCGAGAAAGACTCCACTCTTAGTCTGTTTATAGCTCAAACAGAGCCTCGTTTCTACCTGCTCGTGGCCTGACGCACGGCCATTGTCTGGCCGAGTCCCAACCCGAAGTATGAGCTGCACTTGAGTCTGATCCCAGACCGAAACAGAGTCATTGATTGACTTAGCTTCGGGCTAAACATATGGACTCATTTCAACGGTGTTCTCAGTCCACCGTGCAACCATTGCTTGGCTCAGGTTCCGGACTAAAATGGAGTCTTTCTCCTAGCTTGCTACTATCGTGTTTGGCACGCACCCTGAGCTGTTTCAAAACTCTACAGAAAGCTCAAAACAGACCTCAACTGGGGCCTGACTGTGGTCTGAAACGGCCATTATTTGGCTTGTTTCCCTGAGTCTGTTTCAAAACTATAATGAGAGCTCCAAAACAGAGCTTTGCATGGTCATCATTTGGTCCTAGCTTCAACCCTCCAAACGTTGCCATTGCTGGGCCGACTCTCAGCCATTACTTGGCATGATATTGGCCCAGACAATGCTATGATTATTTTAGCTAAAACTCCTAAGGGGAGGGAGGAAGAAAGATTACCTGAGGCGTGTGGATGCCGACCCTGCACTTGACTACAACGGGAGGAACGAACTCCCAGTTTTTCTCTACCTTATACTCTTTCTTTGTGTGAATTCCTAGGGCTACGGTATCCTCCTTTTATAGTTAGCGAGAGGAGGTTTCAATGGTTGGGATTGCTCCCATAGTGGACGGCTGAGACTCATCTTTCCCAAAGAGGAAGGGTGGTTCTCTCTCTCATCCATCCACATGATCTCGGTCGGGCTATATTTGACATGGATTAGATGGTGGCGTTCAATCTCCTTCCTCCGCTTACCAATGCTCAAACGGCTATACCATCATGTTAAGTCGGGCCCCACAGCGAAACTGAACGGATCAGATGGTCCGAAAAATGATCATGGCGGGTTACTTAGGGGTTCGAAGTAAGTCGGTTTAAACGGAGAGAAGGGCGGGAGAGTGCAAAAATTCGGTTCCTTGAAAGGTGCTCGGTTATAGCCGGTCTAACCGAGCAACTGGTTTTAGTGCACCTCGTGCACAAGTTCTCTCAGTGCACATGCACCGCGTAGGGGCCCACTGTAATGTCATTTCCACAATCTGCTCCTTTCATTTGTTTGAGGACATTATACAGGGGTTCTGGCCCACTTTGGGTTGATGGTGAGCCTCAGGTGGGCCATGTCAACTAGATCTTGACCCGTAACGGATGATTATAATGGTTTTGGTGGTCAGATTTATCCCAAATCGATCGCCAACAGTTAAAGTAGCCCTATGAGTTGTTCATCTCTTCAAGACTTGCTACTGCTCATATAATAATCATAATTTTTTTTTTATTTCCTTTATTTTGTTATGTGTATATATGTATTTATATTATTTTTATATTTATTATTATTATTATTGTCTTCACACTATATATATAGTTCATGATGTGGGCCACACTGTAGGTCATTAGGAGTTAGGACCATTATAAATCAACCCAACGATTGGATTGCCTAGTATTTTATTATTGATAACTATATGGGTCCTAATGATTGTTTGGGTGAAATTTGGGAGTTGAATAAGATGGATCTTCCTACGGGACGTTGTGGATCGTTGAATGGTGGATTTTGATCCCTACATTAGTTTCATATGGTTCGACTGTACTACATAGGTGTATGATGAGATGTCATTATGCTCAAGATTATAAAAATAAGATTTTCATTTATTTAAATACAGTTCAACTTGTGATGGTCAAATGGACGGATTGATCTCAAATCTTATTATGATGTTGTGAGTTGTCATAGTCTAAAATCTAAGGGTTAAGATGAATAGATTTAGAGTCGTTGGATAGTGACATGTAAGGCAAATTATGTGGGTCAATTCATATATGTAAGCTAATCTGGATCTACGTGGTGACACCCGAGTACCGAAAGTACGGGGTGTTACATCTACTCATTGTGATAGAATACTTGTGGGAAGATTATACCCATTGTATGACTCTTCCACTGCCTACTTCTTTTTACTGTTGTGGTCAAATAAGAGTATATCGCTTCAAATACAATTCTATTCAGATTTGTTAATGACACGTTGTGCTCCATAAAACTATGTACACTCACAATATCGTGGGCCCCACCCTGATGGTTATGTTATTGATCTAAACTGATCATTGCATTGACATATGAATGTATGGTATATGGCTTATAATTTCAACATTCTCTTACTCGGTACATTCTTGACATTCTCTACTATGCAATGTATTATCTACTACTTAGTACTTATGTTATGAACTTGTAACTATACTAAATATTTGAATGAATCTCATGAAGTACTCTTAATTATCTGGTCTATTGGAACTATTAACACTGGAGCGCGGTAATCATCACCTCATTTGTTGAGGCAAGAGCATGTGTGATCACAAATATCAACATTCCTAATGACTTGGATATTGAAAAAATGAGCGTGGAATATGAAAATCTCGTGCTACCTATAACTCGTATGCATGCTTCTAAGGTCGTCCAATCATCTCTATCAAAAGATCGTTTACTTTAATTATAGTCAAATATAAATGTTCTTTTCACCTTATGCATACACAATAAGTATACCTTGAATCGTTAGTAAACCTTACTATTCTAAAATGTGTACGCAGTCTCAATACTTGCACTCACACTGACCCCAAGCATCCTATGAGACTAGAAGCAATTATCAGTTTGGGTCAACAAACACTTGACGATTATAAATTATCTTCCTTTCAAGGGGCTTTAACATAAGTTGTCTTGTCTCTACTTAATTCAAATGACTGTAATACCGAAAGTCTAACACCTGACTTCACAATAGATATTAAAATTTTGTTCCAATGCATAGTATCAAACACACTCATGTCATAAAATTAAAACTTAAAAATAGACTTTTAATTAATGAGACATTTAATGTAATCCAGACTTATTCATCATAACAATCCCACCCGACTGGTGTTATTATACGTGATGAGAAAACCTTATCACCTTATATGTGTCACCTTATTTATGGATCATTTAGGGGCTGTTTGATTTTCTAATTGTAGTGGTAATTCAAGGTCAATACATGTAAATTAATAATTATGACTAATTTCACCTGTTTGAAATCTGCTACGAATTACATTTCGAAAATCGATCACAAAAACCGTGTTATTATCAATTTAACTTGTGGCCCCATTGTAATGTATGTGACTTATTCACACCATCCAACCTTTTTAATAGCACATTCTAGGGCATAAGTTCAAAAATAAGGCAAATCCCATGATCGAGTGGGCCACACCCTAAGAAACATTGATTGTAAAGACGTCAACCGTTGAAAGCTATTTTCACCCTAGGGCTAAATTGATGTTTATTTGTCATCCAACTTGTTCATAAGGTCACAAAGTCATGGATAAAGGGAAAACAGAAATATCAGCTTGATCCATAACTTTTTTAATAGCACATTCTAGGCACGAGTCTAAAAATGAGGCAAATCCCATGATCGAGTGGGCCACACCTTAAGAAACAGTGATTGTAAAGACGTCAATTGTTGAAAATTATTTTTACCCTAGGGCTAAAATGATGTTTATTTGTCATCTAACTATTCATAAGGTTATAGAACCGTGGATAAAAGGGAAAACAAAAATATCAACTTGATCCATAACTTCTAGGGCCCACAAAAAGATTTCAATGGTAGGAGCTCGAGTCTCATTATTTCCTACGGTGTGGTCCACTTGAGCTTTAGATTTACCTTATTTTTTCGGCTCATGTCCTAAAATGAGCTGGATAAAGGGATGAACCGTGTGGATAAGACACGTATATCATGGTGGACACACGAATATAATGGTTTTCCTCGGGTGACGTGAGAGTGCTCAAAATGAAGGTGGTTGTCAATATCACCTTGAAAATGCAGTCGAAAATTCAAAAGTAAATAATTATTACCCATTTACCTTGAATTACCACTGCAATTAGAAAATCAAACAACCCCTTAGATTCACAATTTATTTCATATAGAAATATTTATGATTTTTAAAAAACTAAGTACGGGCCTTAAACTGTCATGATAATTGTCAATCAACTCCTATTATTACCTACCAATTAAGCAATTAGAGGGCATATAGATATTTTGAGATAAGATTTCAAGTTGTGTATTTCAAGATTATTTAGGATTTGAGACAGATTATTTCTTATCATTTACTAGATTTACATAAGCCTCATCTAAGATTACAACCTCGATGGTACCTACATCAATGATATATAAGTTGTCTTAAAATATTATCTTAAGAGTGAGTGAGTGACAAACTCGGTGTTACCATTCCTCTAAGTTACTCACAATATTAACACATTCAAGTACAAGTAGTAATGTCACAACATGACTAAAAAAATATTGTAATTAATTAAATACATGTATGTCATGATATGTGATGTAGAGTGGGTCGCAGACAGTTTCATGGCCAAGATGGATCAAAAAAGGCCCGGTCGATGACAGAAGTGATCCGGACCGTTGGACCTTAGATCGGGCGTATTTCGCAATCCAGAATGAGTTATCTGACGTAAAATATATGATTTTGGGGTAGAACGACCTACTTTTCCCAACCAACCAGGCTATGCCAGGTTGCGCAATCCAAATTTACGAGAAAACCCTTGATCGACGGTCGTTTTCCCATTTTATTTTCGTTTTTACTATAAATAGTAAGTTTTTTAGTTTGATTATAGCTTTTCATCCGTCGGGCTTTAGGAGTTGTGTCCAACATGAAAAGTTCTTAAGATAATTAGGAGAACGGTTTGGTGAAGCCAAATAGGACACTTACTATTTTTGGCCGAAAACCTCGCACACTAGTAGACATCACGATCATCTATAAATACTAAGTTTACTATTTATAGTAAGTCGCGGATTCTAAGAGTTTTAGTTATAGTTTGAGTTTGATTTCTTTCCCATTGCTTGGTTCCTTTATTTAAAGGGATGTGAACTCGTTTTTATTCATTCATCAATTAATTTTAAATTTTATTAGAATTTATTTCTATTTTCCTGCTTTCTTTCCTCGTGGATTCGAGAAGTCTCTGTGAGGAGTCCAGAGAAGCTCCGTGGATTCAGAGTAGTTATCCTTGAGGAAGACGGTGATCGACTTCATCACGTTCATCCCTGCGTCAATATGTTATCCCCAAAGTAATCCAAACCGATGGTGATATGGCTCGTCAGCAAAATCAAACGTAAAAAATATAAAAAACTACAGTAATATGATTCGTTACAAATATTACCCGTAATGCAATTATAAATCAACAATAATGTGCCTCGTCACCAACATTACCCGCAAATGCCATGATATATATGTTTTTAGCCAAGCCTTTATTAATCAATTTATATATGACCGTATTAAGAAAATTATGATACCATAATTATATTACAAGTCAAATAAACTGGATCACATGCTTGTCGTTAGTGTCCATTTATCCAAATTAGGATTTGTCACCCAAATATCAAATATGAATAATAATTATAAATATAAGAACTTGTCGCTCAAAGAAATAATTAACATAGTAAGACTCGTCACTGATACCAAATATGAATAATCAAATCAAAGGTACGGGCTTATCACTCATAACTTAATCAACATAATAATAGTTCATCACGTAAGACTAATAAATGAATGGTAGAGCTCGCCACCTTCATTGGTGCTCACTAGACATTATCAGGGCTCTTTACCTAGCATATGTCGACAGCTCGAACACAATGTCCTATACTATTATACCCGACCTATGAAACTTTACTTATGAAATAAACTTATAATAACGATTATAATTTAGACTTCAATTTAAAAGAAATTGTTGTATCCCATATTCAAAAAGGTGTTAGATAATAATAAAACACATGTATGGTCAGCTCTAAATTAGACTTAATCAGTGGAAGAAAGAGAACTCTGGTAAAATTTACATTGGGTGTAAAACAACCCGTGTAGCCCTAGCTACTGTTGATCGATTGTGTTCTGCCTCGGTCAACTGAACAAGTCTTTGATAGCCAACCAAGGGTAGGTAGTCTACTTCTTAACAGTTTTCATAGCTTGATCAATATTAATACAATTGTATATATATGTAATATCATGAACATAGTTACAAGCACATAACATGTTATACAACATCATAATAAATCGATCAGGAATACGTCCAAATATTTGATCAGCAATCCAAGCAATTCTATATACTCATAACATATTAAACAACACAACGAATTCTAATTACATAAATCCATACAAGTCAGACATTTTATTAAGAATGTTATTATCTCAGCAATAAATAGCATAAGGATTATAATAATAAGATATTCTAGCATTTATAACATAAGAAAATTTAACAAAATCAAATAATCATTAATTGAAACTATTAATTATTGATAAGGGGAAATATAGAATGAATGATCGGCACCTTTTGATAGAGATTATTGGTCTAGTTTGCACTTAAGTTTGAAAATTTGAGATAAATTTAATTTTCCTAATTTAATTTATGAGAAATTTAAGTAAGAATAGAGAATTTATAAATTTCTTATTTAATTGCATTGTAGGGTGCGAATTTTACCTAATATTTTATATAAATGTGGATTAAATGTAGAAATTAGTCAACTCTTGAGGTGTGTTTCAACAATTTTCTTCCTCTATAACCCCAAATTTAGCTCTCTCTCTCTCTCACTCTCTTCTGAATTTCAATTTATCCCCTTCAACACTCTCTAATTTCACTCAATTATGAAAAAATAGATAGAAAGGAAGACAACAAAATAATATGTATTTATAGTCTCATTTAGGGCTTGTTTGGCAGGGTGGATTGGAAGGGATGGGATGTTAAAATCCAGGGATATGCCAAACGAGCCAAACAGACCCAATGAACTTGTTGCGGGATATAGCAAACCCATGGATCTTAAACTAATCCACTAACATCACCATTATTACCTTAAAATTGATCTCATCCCTCCTAATCTCGTTCAATTATGCTTGGGGCGTGTTTGGTTGAACGGATTGGAAGGTAAAATCCTGGGATATGTCGGGCGTGCCAAACAGATTCGGTGAACTTGTCTTGGGATATAGCAATCCCATGGATCTTAAACCAATCCACTGACACCACCATCATTACCTTAAAATCCATCTCATCCCTCCTAATCCCATGGGATCCGTTTAGCCGAATAGGCCCTTAGGGATTTCATTGCCCTGTAAATAAGGCTAATAAATTGATAATCCCAATAGTATGTTGATTTTAGCTTTTGGAGCCCACTTTGGAGTGAAAAGATCGATCAAAGCCATTAAATTATTTAATCGAGTAACAATCTACGTAAGGTTTTACTCGCCTCATAATTTGAATGTGTTAATCAACAAATACGATTAAGAGATCAAGTCAACGGTGACCGATCATTAATCGGGGTCACAACAATAGGAATATCCGAGGAACAATGGTGAAGATTGATATCCTTAATTTGATCGCGAGCCAACAATTTAAATTCTTTGACATTGAAAATGTCTAAATTATAATAAGTAACTTCCATTTTAAAAAATATATAAGAATCTTTACACATCTTATGTACTCACTTGTCGCTTCAGGTTAAATGATCCAGCACACAGTCTTAACAATTCGATCCACGAGCGACGTTAAGCCCACAAAGATGAATATTTTTTCCTATAACTTCATGGTCAATGGCACACTGACATGCCATTTATAACTTGTTTGGTTAATCTAACCATTTTGGATGATTTAAGAAGTCGAGTTTCTTATGTATGTGGATAGAGTTTAGATAATGTAAGTTTATCATTTAGTCTTTATGAGATTAGTGGAAAGAGTGATTTGACTCTAATTATTCTATATTATTAATTAGAAGGTCATAAAGTTAATTTAACCAATTAAGTTTTGTATATGGGATAATCAAGATCTAATTCATTAGTTATTTTAGATGGATATTTATTAAGTTATTGATGCAGAGCGGGTCGCGGACAGTTTCATGGACAAGATGAATCAGAAAAGGCACGGTCAACAACATAAGTGATCCGAACCATCAGACCTTAGATCGGGCGTACCTTGCAATTCGGAATGAGTTATCCGACATAAAATATATGATTTTTGGGTAGAATGAGCTACTTTAGCCAAGGAGTTGTGTCCAACATGAAAAGTGCTTAGGATAATTAGGAGAACAGTTTGTTGAAGCCAAATAGGACACTTACTATTTTGAGCCGAAAACCTTGCGCACTAGTAGACATCACGACCATCTATAAATAGTAAGTCACGGATTTTAGGAGTTTTAGTTGTGGTTTGCTTCTGATTTCTTTCCTATTGCTTGGTACCCTTATTTAAAGGGTCGTGAACTCGTTTTTATTCATTCATTAATTAATTTCGAATTTATTAGAAATTCTTTCTATTTTCTGCTTTCTTTCCTCGTGGATTCAAGAAGTCTCTGTGAGGAGTCCAGAGAAGTTCCGTGGATTCGGAATAATTATCCTTTTGAGGAATATAGTGCTCGACCTCACGTCCTTCCCTGCGTCAGTTATAGTTTGTCTAATTATTTAGTGGTGGGTCGGCTAGTTCTTGAGCGTAGATTAATGGATTAAAAGGTTAGGCTTAAGATTTAGGTGATTGAGCAAATTCATTAGGTTCCTGAGAGTATTTAGTCAACCTTGTACGGTTCTTGAGAGGTAACACTCATGTATATGGTAGGAACGAGTAGAAATATATGGGGTGTTATAATCTCACCCATTGAATACGTAGCGCTCCACATCATTAGGTTTTTAGATTTTTATGTGCCATTACACGAAATACAACACATGAGTTTTGGTCCAAAATTTATCAACTTCAAGACAAATGTGTATTAATTAAAACCTCATAAATTGTCATACAAGAATTTTTACCTTTATATTTTTCATTCGTCTTGAACTAAGTTTTATACTCATAACATTGTATCTTTAATTGACCTTCTTGATCACATAAGTATTAGGGTCCAACCGTTTAGTTTTTATCTCTCGACTCTACACCATCGCTTGCTACCTTATCTTTACCATTATTTCATGGGCTCCTTTTTATATATATATATCTGAGTTATTCCCTTTAAAGGAGTACGCGAGATGAGCACACTCTGGTCGCTCTCGCCTAAGCCTTTCTTACTCTTGCACACAGTACGATATTAGATCAATCGAGTTTCATTTTTCCATCTGAGTGTTATAATTGACATTGTAAGTGTTGAAATTAGAATGAAGATAAATCAACACAAATATAGAACGTCTTATATAATGTTCAACTGGAGTGCCCTTAGGTTAGTCTCGAGGTTGGCCATCATTATGATGTGCTCTCTAATTCCATCGTCATTATATTTCAGAAACATGAAGTTAGTAATAATTGTTATAGTCTTTACCTTATCGGATTTTATAAATCTCTTTCCAATTTCTTCGATGAATTCTTTCACATTTTCCTTCTTAAGTATACCCCTGCAAAAATACTTTAGAATATTTACACTCGGCCTGTTGATTCATTCCCACCTGTTGAATTTGACAATATCACAGGCACGGCTAAATTCAGGAGAATTTTGGAGGTCGATCATCATTTAGAGATAAGTTTAATTGTATACATCTAAGTGTAATTTTTAACACCTTATTGCATTTCAAAAAGTCGGTGTCATTAAGGGTATGAAGGCTTTTAATTTGAAAGATAATAGATCCAATATTCATTACTATATAAAACGCATAATAACTCGTGTTAAGTAAAGTTCTAATTAAATCTCAAGTATCAATAAAAGACACTTTATTGTATTAAATTTCTTTTAATCAGTGGACAATCGACTAGATTATCCATAATTATGGGCTTAATCGTCAAAGTCTTGTGTGAATTTCGGTACATTATTATGACTCATTCCTTTGGACCGATGTCGCAACATGTGATCAGTCTTCATAATATGAAGTTGACTGAATGTCAACAACATATACTTAAATAGTCCAACACTTTGTGCCAAGATGGACCATTTGATCCAATATTGTTAACACTATCTACCCTACCCCGTTTGTCTCTTGCTAGACGGCGAGCTCTTATATCACCTGTTTGAAAATAAACGCCACCTAATTGATCCTCGATGCATGACAACAGATAATGCTCTTGGATCTAAGAGCCAATGAGTATCCTTGATTACGAATAATTTAGTTGAACGCATAACTAATGGTACCCACTAAGACCTAAAAAATAAGGATCTCACCCAATCTAATTGCCCATCTGATGGATATTATTAATGTCCATAGACAATGAGACAGGTAAACCGAGCCATATGGGTTACTATCTGTAGTATGTCAAGCCATTGACAATGCATGGAGCCTTGTAGAATGGATGAGCATGACACGCTCATCATTTTTGTCTAATGCCCTTAAGTTAGGATGAATAAAATTAGGCCTAAGTGACCAATGTTGATAATCCAAATATGCCTTGTTAGGTTCAAAATATAGTCCTTTCAAATTTCAATATGACCTAGGTTTAAATATTGTCATTCGTTAATTATTTGATGTAAATTATACATAACTAATGAACATAACTCATCCACTTATTTCAACTAAAACAAATCAAAACTTCATATTTTAACCCGTTAAAGAGGTAAATTATATTGGATCAACTCAAATACAATGATGAAAAATGGTTTCTTAATGTACAACAAAAGTGTAAAACAAGTCCAGAGGAGGCCCGATGAACTTGCCCAAAAATGATTATGTAAATAGATCCTAAAATCTAGGAAATAGGCCCTAGTCTCACCCTTACTGGCAGCCATAAAACAACAAACTAATGATAGACATGCACCAAGACTGGACCTTGGATCAATTGAAAATGAGCTAGGAACCAGGCTTAAAATCAACTTAAAATAGCCCAAGACTCAGTCAGTTGCAAACACCAAAACCTCAACCCAATCTTGTTCAAAGAACTCAAATTGAGTCTTAAATAAGATAAATATGGGCTAAAAACCATGCCTAAAAACAAGTCCAAAGCTTTTTAAGCCCGTAAAGGAGGCTCAGTCATCATATGCAATAGATCCACCCCTAAACAAATTACTACGCTGGACTCTTGAGCCCTGTCACACACAACCATCTTCCACCACTGTCGTCCGTAACTTTTTCATCGGCGTCAACACCATGGCCACTAACAACTGAAATCGAACTACTTTCTCGATCATCCTCCATTTTTCTCGTCGCCTCTACCACTACTCAAAATGGTTGCCTTACCATGTTCATATGCTACAAGACGCATCTCTTATGGCAGAAGGAACTCATGACAACTACGTGTCTCGAATAGAAGCTGAAGACATGCAACAGGTGGTAAGTTTTTTTTTTTTATATTGGGGAAGCTCATTAGAATCTATGCCTTCCAACCCCAAATCATGTCGTTATTATTGTTAACCCCTAATCATAGCGTCAAAATCAAACAGTCGTGAGGGTTTTAGATTATAGTTGTCGGTTGGGTGGACAATGTTCATACAAGATGATTACGACCATAACTTAGCATGGTTTACAGCCATGAGTCTAATCGCACGGATCTTATGCTATTAAGGTTCAATACTGTTTGATTGCACAGGATCTTATAGTGGAGTTTGAGAAATCCCTTTTCAATTCAACATGCTTGTTGTTATGTCACTCAACAGATTCCTCCAATAGGGAGGGTTTTCGTTTGATTTCAATAAATGGGTTGTTGATCGTCGACACAAGCCCATGCACCAGCCACCAACACCATCAATGTGCACTTGCATATAAAAAAAAGGTTCGCGATTGACAATCCCAAATATGAATAGCAACGAATAAGATATAAGATCTAAGATATTGGTGCAGAGTATGCTCTAATACCAACTGTTGAAAGCACAATGGGTACCACGATCTATCTTGCATTAAATCAGTATATGTAAGTGTTTTGCAAACATACATTGATCGACCATTGTGTTGTTTGTCGAGGTCATTGGAGAAGATGATGTCTCGTCAGTTTTTCGCCTCTACTACGCCTACGTTTCTAAGTTCTCTACTGGGAAGAGTCGTGCGTATGAATATATATAGAGTCAGCGACTAGACACTCATTTAAATCGAGTGGTCATGGGAAGAATCTACCTATTATAGGAATCTTCCACTACCCACGTCTCTTTACTTCTGCTGTCAAAGAATAATAAATTACTTCCAATATAACTATATCTATAGTTGTTAATGGCCCCATAAAATTGTGTACACACACCCACTATAGTGTGGGCCCGACCCTAATAGTTATGTAATTGGTTCAAACTGGTCATTGCATTGCTAGATGAAGATATGTCATGCATGGCCTACATTTATAAGAGGAACATATAAAGAAATTTGGTACACAAACATAATATGAAAATTTCTATGGTGGATGCCCTCCCACCATTGATCTTCGTTGTTCCTTGTGTTATGGTACACTTAAATTTTTTTATTAGGTTGTTTTTTGGAATATTAGATAAACACATGGGTGCACATCTTATGAACAATTTAAATTGCACACAAATGTTAAAGGTCCCTCATATATCATACGTATGAAATCTCGGTATGCTAAATTTGTGAGCAACGAGGAGTTGTACAATACCCTAGCCACATATGATGCTTGATACGCAAACACTTCAAATGATACATGTGGAATATATTAACTCAAAATAAATTGATTAAATTATGAAATCCATTGTTGTTAAAGGGGCATTTGGATCTAAGTTACTTTAAAATAAGTTACTTATGTCTTGAGTAGTTTATATTGGTTTATATTTATTAAACAAAAGTGATTAAGTAACTTTAAATAGAAAAGTTGCCTATAATTGATCGTAAACTAAACTTACTTGTCTTAAATAAGTTACCTATCTACTAATGTAAGTAGAAAAAGTAACTTATTTGATGGTATCCAAACGGCTCTAAATTATAATGTAAAAAATATGTCATTTGAACAATCCTCACCTTTAACTTGTGGACACTTGTTTTTTGAAGTAAAACCATGTGATGTTTTTATTTTTATATGTCCCATAAATGTCAAAACATGTGTTAACTAAATAAATCAATATCAATAACTTTTAGTTGTTGATACATCCAAGATGATATGCATTGTTGGGCGATCTATTTTGAATTATTTGTGTTTACACTTGTCCTGGTGCAATCCACATTGTCCAATGAGATGTTTGCACTATTGTACAAAATGATGAGAAGCAAATTGCTATAGTGCCTTGAGAATCTTTGATTCACATCATTCGGTGATATGTAACCCACCAAAAGCGATATGACACAGCTATGCGCATAATTGTGTTTGAGATGAGAGGGACACTGCTCGAAGGACGTTTAATCGTCACACAAGTGGCACATATAACCTACAATGTGTGCAGCAAACTACTTAAACTCTGTCAATGCCAACTCACAATCTAGGATAAGCATGGCAAGGTTATCTCACAAACGTATCAAAAAGAAAAACTTTTAAGAGATATCAATGCTTTTTTGAAAACTACGAAGAATTATAATATGGATTTATCCGAAATTAAAAGGAGGTTAAATCACGATGGCACGAAAGAATCCAAATTATGTTGGGACACGACCTACTCATCTTTGAGGGATCAAAGAGGAAATATCAACTCGGTCACCCCCTTCCAAGTTTATAAAGGTAGTACTTGATTAAGAGCACCAAACTCTCATCATACACAATCATTTAATCTTTACAACATAATGTTACTTATTATAGTTTTAGCTTCTTAGTTTAAATATTTAACTTAGGACCTGTTTGGAACCCCTGGATTCAGAATCCCTTGTATTTGAAACCCCATTGATTTAAAATCCTTCTATGTGTTTAGAGATGGGCATTAGACCGAGTCGAATCGGATTGGTTCCAACTCGACTCGGTCCGGATTCTACATAGCTTGACCCAAACTCAATCCGATCCAGGACCGAGTCCGGGTCATCTGACTCGATCTGATACGATGCACTGCTAGCCTGACCCGAATCGAGTCTGACTTGATTAGGAAAACCAAATTAGATAGGGTTGGGTACCGTTCAGATCGGGCTACGTGAATATGATGAGTATAGAACACCAATTGATTTGTTTTAGCCACCCATTTTCTCATACTTATGTGGCCCACCTAATTGATGGACCAGTCAATTATTTGGGGCCGATGAACGACTTAGGAAAACTGAATTAGATAGGGTTGGGTACCGTTCGGATCGGGCTACGTGAATATGATGAGTATGGAACACTAATTGATTTGTTTTAGCCACCCATTTTCTCATACTTATGTGGCCCACCTAATTGATGGACCAGTCAATTATTTGGGGCCGATGAACGACGAGGATCCTGGAAAAGCATACTATATTGGTGAGACCGAATTATATGCGTCTTCATCACATTTCCAACCAGTAATGACATAATTCCTGTCCGTTGAGGAGTTTTTAGAATATTGTGCATTTCACGTATCTCGATCTGTTTCCACTCCAACGTGCGAGTAATCACGAAGTTGATGAAGGTAGGTCCCTACTAACATACGACGCAGGTTCCACAATCCACACAAATTGAAGTATCAATCGATCAAGTTAACAACCATTTTTTTCCTTTTATTCTATACCATCCAAATTTTCTCTTTTTATTTTCTGATATTCTGACTGAAAAATGGGCATCAAGATATTTTTTTTCAGTAAAAAAAAAATATTTGTAGATTAGTAAAAAATTGGTGGGGTCACACAGATTAACGGTTCCGATTTAATGATAACACAACCACGTGTGCCCGGGACCATCAATGCACTGAGATTCGTCCGTCACTGGAAGGCCAAAGTTATTTTTAACATTATTAAGAGATTAGATGGAAAATAAACGTTATGGTGGGGCCCATGTAACTTTCATCTATTTTGTGTCGTTCGTACAACTCAGAGCTCAATGCGCATACGTGGTCGTCTTCGCACAACACATATCTACAAGACTACAACAGCTTGTCCTGTGTGGCTTGCGTGGGATGCGGATTAGCTACTGCCTACTGACCGGTTGAGTGGCTAGAGGCTAGAGCCTAGACTGCCTACTGAAGTGACGTGACCAAGTTCTGTGGGACCCGCCATGATATATATGTTGTATCTGCACCGTCCATTCATTTGGAGATATCAATTTAGGACAAGAGCCAAAGAATGAGTTAGATCCAACGCTCAAATGGACCCCACCACAGAAAATAGTGGAGAGAGTGACGCCTACCATTAAAATTTTCTAAGGCCCACGAAAGTTTTTGATCAAACTGAAATCTGTGTTTTCCCTTCTTTCATGTCTGTCTCAACTTGTGAACACGTTGGATCTCAGATAAACATCATAGTGGACCTTGAGAAGGTTTCAACGGTGTAGGAGTCACTCTTCCCACTATTTTCTGTGGTGCGGTCCACTCCAAATCTAGATTTGACTCATTCTTTGTCTCATGGCCTAAAATGATCTCTAAAAATTGATGGACGATGTGGATACAACACATACATCATGGTGGGTCCCACAGAACCTGGTGACATCACTTCAGTAGGGAGTCTCGCTGGCTACTCAACCAGTCACTTGTCAGTAGCTTGTGTGTGATACAAGCAATTAATTTGAAATTTATCCAGGCCACACATGGTAGTATAGTTGGCGTGCACGTGGGCCCACCGTGAATGCATGTGGTTGATCCACACCGTCCATTTGAACCCAAATTTTATGCACATCCAAAGCTCAAGTGGACCATACCATCGGAAAAAGTAAAAGTACTGATGATGCAAACATCCAATGACTCTATTTTAACTTCGGCCTTTCATTTTTCGATCTATTTTAACTTCATACTATATGATCAGATCCTAATTGGATTGGATCCAATCGGATCGGATCGTTCAGGATTGGCATTGAATCAAACTCGATCTGATGAGCGGTCAGATCAAACTGACCCTAATCAAACCGCACCGATCCAGGCCGTCGGTTCGATTCGAATCAGGTCGGATCCAGCGGATCGGGTCAGACATGCTCAACTAATTGTGTTTGACACCTTGGATTGAGAATTAGCTTTAATCTAAAAGTAGCTATGCATGGTATATTTACATGGGTTTGAATTTAATCATTAAATTAACTTTAATATCTCTAATTAATAACGTATGTAATGTTTTGATATAATGGTTGTAATAAGCTTGTCGAAATATATACTTTGCTCGAAAATGATGAAATTCTAAGTCTCGGATAGGCCACAAGCATAAGATTATTTTCGAGTGACTAACCAATGATTTTTAACCATTGATCTACATGGACAATGTTTGGACGGTTTTAATCATCATATTAAAGTAATTATATTGATGCAATTGATAATCTAATTGTTTCGGGTATCATTAGTAGGCCCTGTGCCCAGTGGAATAATAGTCTAGTGACACACCTTACACATGGAACTGTTGAAACTCTCATCGTGGATTTCAAATCCCCTATTTGAGGGGATTTGAAACCAAATAGGGGATTTGAAACCCCCAGTTACTTTATGGTGCCAAGCAATCAGGGGATTTGAAATCCCCTCAAATCTCCCTAAATTTATGGTGCTAAATGACCCCTCATGTTCACCCATGCCGTGGCAAGATCAAAATTCTTAGTCTAGCTTATATTCACTATTCTCAAGCTCCTTTGTTGCAATACACATCAGGAGTACATTAATTCCACAACGTTTGTCATTAATCTCATTGATCGCATAGTCACGTCCTACATACTAAACACCTCGGTTGTTCTGTCAACACAAGCAATTGTAGGTAATTATAATTAATTTTCTCTACTTAGCCTAAATTCATTTTTACTGATTGTACTTATCATCTTCCTTGATTTTTAATCAAGGACTTACTCTTAATTTTTAGTTTTATTTGTCCATCATCGTTACTTAAAAACCAAAAAATACCATCACCAATAAGAGAAAAAAGTTATGAGCGCATGGTAAAAAGATTATATTATAAATGACTATCTCCTTCTAGATCCTGATCAACCTGGACAGCATGGGGTCAGAAATGTTTAATTGATTCAAGTTGAATACAACTCTAGCATGCCTAACATTATTCTTAATTACACAAGTTTGACCGAATGCGGTCCATTCATAACACACGTGCTTATGCGTCCGTGTGCCCATGTGTTGGATTTAACAACAATAACTTGTATGCCAAGCTTACCATTTTCCATTAATTTCCAACTACTTGTGTATCATCTGCACATCGTGCTAGAGTAAGAAAGTATTTCTCATGATCCTTGTGGACGTGGCTTTGGTGGGATATACTGAGGTTGGTAGATCCCTAACTGTGGGGCCCACCGTGGTGTATGCACCTTAAATCTATGCTATCCATTTGTTTTTACTGATCCTTTTAACACATGATAAAAATAAAAAGGAGGCAGATTCAAATCCTGTTTGAACCATATCACAAGAAAACACGTATAATTGAATACCCACAATTAAAAACTTATCGAGGGTGACCAAAATGTTTATTTATCACCCAATCTATTAATAAGGTTCCAAAGACCTGAATGAAGGGACACAAATATTAGCTCTATCCAAAACTTTCGTGGCTGATAAAAAAGGTTTTAATGATCAATCACTATTGTATTCATTTTTTTTTTTATATCATTTTCTCCATCATACAATAAAATAAGCTATCAAGATGGGTGGACCGTATGAATATCAGGCAAATACATCAAGGTGGGCCCATGACTGTGGGGCTAATAGAAATCAATGAAGCATATCAAAATAGCAGGCGGACCGTATCAAAAGAAACAGTGGTGATTGACCATTAAAAACTTCTCATGGGCCACGAAAGATTTTGGACCAAGCTGATATTTGTATGAACCCTTCATCCAGGTCATTATGACCTCATCAAAGGGTTGGATGGTAAATAAACATTTCGGTGCCCCCGAGAAGATTTTAATGGTGGGGATTCAATCACCACTGTTTCCTGTGGTGTGGTACACATAACATTTGAATCTACTTCTTTTTTGGGATGATATCCTAAAATGAGATTTTAAAAAGGATGGAAGGCGTGGATGTAAGCTGCATAAATCAACATGGGCCCTACGGTCAGGGATCCGATCCACCGAAGCCGCGCCCAAAAGAATGGTTGTCCCCACAGCAATGCGCCTACGGGAGTCTTGTCTTTTTCTATCATTTTAGTCAGACGCGTCTGGCCCTATCTCTCTCCCATTCGATAAAAATCGAGTCCCTCTCTCTCTTTCTTTGAAACTCCGACACGGAACTCTCTTTCTCTCTCTCTCTCATATACGATGGCGACGGAAAACTCCTCTCCCCCAAAACCGCTTCAACAACCTTCCAATTCCAACCCAAACCCCACTACAGAGTCCATCCAACCGTCCAATCCTACAAACCCTAACCTACCTTCCCCCCAAATTCCCCCTTCTCCTTCATCCATGGAACTCCCCCAAATTTCCTCTCCCCAACTCACCCTCTCTCAACAACAGCAACAGCAGCAGCAGCAGCAGCAGCAACAACAACAACAACCACAGCAAATGAACCCCTCCTTACAACAACAACAGCAGCAGCAGCTGCAGCAACAGCAGCAGCTACAGCAGCTACAGCAACAGCACAATCTGACATCTTCATCGAGTTTCCAGTTGCAGCCGAGCCTTCAACGGTCTACGTCAATGCCCAGGATCAATGCCATCCACCAGCAGCAGCAGCAGCAGCAGCCGCAGCCGCAGTACACGATGAGGCAGCAGGCTGCCGGGATCTATGGGCAGATGAATTTCGGGAATTCGGGTGGGGCCCACATCCAGCAGCAGCAGCAGTTGGGTGGCGGGATGTCGCGGTCGGGGCTGATTGGGCAGGCCGGTGGGCACCTTCCCATGTTATCTGGGCAGGCTTCTGCTCAGTTCAATATGCAGTCGCAGTTGCTTGCGCCGGTAATTGATTTTCATTTCTTTCTCTCTCTCAATCTTAGCTTTTGGATTGGTGAATTGTAGTTAGGATGGAAATGCTAACCCTGAGATTATTCTGGGTGCTTTTATTTGCATTATTTTTATTCGATATGTGGTACTCTGACAATTCCCTGATCGATGGCTGTCTCATTTAGATGGTGGAATTGTTTGCTTGAGAAAAAAAAAATGAAATGCTTGGCCTTAAACTAGTGACATTTTCGCTAGGTCCAGGATTCCCCGATGGTGTGGCCCTCATTCCAGTGATCCATGTTCGCCATCTGGTGGGCATCAAAGATGGTGGTCAAATTCTGCAGGAGGACAGCCTCATCGGACAATCCTATACATCCAGCTGTTTGGCCATGTTATTATCGGATTGCAAAGGGATGGATTTAAGTAAAACATACAGTCTGTACTCAATGTAAATCAGGTCCACTGATCCATTGCTAGGATTCTTCAAAGGAGTAGATTCTCTTTCTTGTCCATTAACCATCCACGGGTGGGGCCCATTAGACTAACAGTCTGGAATCTCTGGATCACTGGAAGGTCGGCCCCTATTTGATGGACAGTTTGCCTGAACAGAAGTGCTGCTGGTTTAGGCCAACATGATGATTTTTGCCACTCCAAATGATGGTTTTACCAGGCTGGAGCCGGTTCATTGCCAGAAGGTAATAATATGTCTGTCTTAATTGTGTGATAACTACGGAATATGATACACATAACTGTCAAAGAAATTTATGATATTCCATGGTCATGAATTAGGTGCTGAAGAAAGATTTTCTAATGATTTTTTCCCCCCATTACAGCAGAGGCAAAAGACAGCCTTGGTTCAAAATTCCCAATTCCACTCCGCTAATTCTACAGGGCAGTCGTTGCAAGGGCCGATTGGAATGTCGCTTGGCTTGAGCACGCAACTCAGAGCGAACGGGCCTCTTTCATATGTCCAACAACGCATGAACCATCCTGCGGCGATGAGGCAACAACAGTTGCCACAACAGGCATCGCTGGCCTCTCCTCAGGTACTTTAAAAAAATATTGTGTTTTGTGCTACTAAAAAGGAGAGATGCTTCTAGTTCTAAGTATATTCTTGACTGTATACTTCTATATTTATTATATTAGACTTTTCTATGCTATCTTTTGGAAGGAATAAGACCCCCCCCCCCCCCCAAAAAAAAAAAAAAAAAAAAAAAAAAACAAAAAAAAAAAAAAAAAAAACCCCTCCCAAAAACTTCAACTTGTTAAGAACAAAAGTAAATGGGTAAAGACAAGAAATCAGAGAAAAAGAAGGCCCAAAAGGAGATTGGGCAAAAGTCTTAAGAGCTTGAACCTAACCACTTACATCCAATATTACCTTGTAGATACCTTATCCGGGCTTCAAGCACGACTTTGAAAGCATTTGTTACTTGCTCAGCCAAAGTGGGCCATAGATCGACAAGGAGTGATAATCTCTAGAGGATTGTCCTTTTGGACCCTAGAATCTAGACCACTCAGTGCCAAGATAAGAATAAGCCATCAATCAAATGAGGCATCACCCAATGGTACGGAAAGAGCTTGAAGAATCTTGTGCGAACTACACTCGCAAATGAGCAATGCATCCACAAACATTGCTTCCTGACCGCACATGATACACATTAGTCATAAACATTGTCCTTTTCAAAGATCAGCAAAGGTGGGAACCTTGTTTTTATCCTCCAATAGCTGAAAGCAATCACCCTTGGTGGACCTTTGGAAGGCCAAATGAATTCCATCGAATCATGATCCAATCTAGGCTGAGTTGAGTAGATAGCACAGAAGATCAAACTGAAATTTTGTTTGACTTCCTCTGATTCCAAGAATCAATCACCCCTGTCACGTGCAGAGGGATTCCATCAATGCAACAAGTCTAAGAATCCAACCATGCCATCCAATTCTTCATCCCTTGAGTTTCTGCAGCACATGGCTCCCACATAACTTTGCCTCCCACCATGGAAAAACAACGGGCTATATACGTCCTTCTCCACAGGGAGGATGAAGATGTGAGGCTGTGCAGAGCAATAAGCGTCTACCCGAAAAGAAGACAAGAAATCAACACCCATGAAACAAAGCCAACTAAAGATAAAAAGAAGACACATTGGGAGATTGGGCAAAAGTCTTAAGAGCCTGAGCCTGAGCCTAATCAATTACATCCAATATCACCATCATAAATACCTTTTCCGGGCTTTGAGCATGACTTTGAAAGCATTTTTTTCTTGCTTGGCCCAAATGGACAGTAGATCGACAAGGAGTGATAATCTCCAGAGGATTGTCCTTTTGGACCCTAGGACCTAGACCACCTTGTGCCAAGATAAGAATAAGCTTTCAATTGAAGGAGGCATCACCCAATGATACTGAAAGAGCTTGAAGAATCTTGCGCAAACCGCATTTGCAAATGAGCAATGCATCCACAAACATTACATTAACGCACATGATGCACACATTAGTCATAAACATGTTTCTTTTTGGAAGATCATCAAAGGTGGGAACCATGCTTTTACCCTCCAATAGCTGAAAGCAATTACCCTTGGTGGATCTTTGGAACGCCAGATGAATTCCCTTTAATCATAATCCAAATTAGGCTGAGTTGAGTAGATAACATCGAAGATCAAACTGAAATTTTTCCTGCCTTTCTCTCATTCGAAGAATGAATCATCCCTATCATGTGCAAAGGGAGTCCGTCAATGAATCAGGTCTAAGAATTGAACCATGCCATCCAATTCTTCGTCCCTCGAGTTTCTACAACACTTAGTGGGCTATAAACATGTCCTTCTCCATAGAGATAGACCAATCTAAGGAAGATGAAGATATGAGGCTGTGTAGAGCAGGGTGTCCTATATCCGTTACGATACGGTCGTATCGGCCGATACATAACGGTAATGGTTGACACCGTTATGCGATACGGGGTCGAAACGGGCACCCCCTCGATTCTGTGATCGTAACGGCCGTTACGGGGCCATAATGGCCGTTACGGCCCCGTAACGGTTGTTACGGGCAAAAAGAAAAAAAAAGAAAAAAAGAAAAAAATACTTTTTTTTTTTTTTCTTTCTTTTCTTCTCCTCCTCCTCCTCCTCCTCCTTCTTCCTCTTCTTCTTCTTTTCGGATTGCTGGCGTTGCGGCCGCAGCTGCGGATTCTTCTTCTTCTTCTTTCCCTCTTTTCTTTTCAGTTTCCCTCTTTTCTTTTTCATTTCTGGCATCGAAAACGGAATGGACTGACAGCCACGCACTTAATTTTTTTATTTTTTTGTGTTCTGCGGTGCACGCTGAACAATGCCTTCTTCCCTTATTCTTCTTCTTCTTCTTCTTCTTCTTTTTCTTCTTCTCTCTCTCTCTCCCTCTCTTTTCTTTTCGGTTTCCCTCTCTTCTTTTTCATTTTTGGCATCGAAAACGGAATGCACTTAATTTTTTATTTTTTATTATTATTATTTTTTTTTTTTGTGTTCTGCGGTGCACGCTGAACAGTGCACTTGCCCTATTTTGTTACACGGTCCGCTGTAATGTTTATTTTCCATCTAACCTGTTAATTGGGTCACACTAACGTGGATGAAGGGAAAACACACATGTTAGCTTGATCTAAAACTTTTGTAGCCCCCAATAAATTTTTAATGGTGGACGTTTAATTATTGTTGTTTCTTATTGTACGGTCTACTTAAGCTTTGGATCTGCCTCATCGTTGGGCTCATGCCCTAAAATTATTTGGCAAAATGGATGGACGGTGTGGATATAACACATTCATTCATCACGGTGGGGCCCAAAAAACTTTGACACTCGCGTGCTACACTTCACAATTCGAGTCCCACCTAATTCGGGCCCTTAAAAAATTGTACACGAGACATGTATTAACTTAAAATTTACCAATTAAATTATGAACTGTAGTTGCTCACTCACAATGCCAAAATCAAATTGTTTGAATAGTTTTAATTGTTAATTTGTGGACGCTTATTTTTTAAAATTGGGCCTTTTGATTTTTTTCATGATTCACTATCCAATAAATGTCCACCAATTCATAAGTGGGATAATGCCAATAAATTGCATGAATTTGAGGTTGATTTGGGACATGGATTGGTCCTCCAAGTCAGCCCCAAATTGGCAACGCCATCTACCTGAATTTAATTTCATTTTTTTAAAGAACTATTGGGAGAAATAATATCAAATTGTTAAGTATATAAATTATATATTTAGAAAATTAAATATATGAATTTCGTAGTCAAATTCAGGTTATCTGGTTCATAAATTCATCAGGCAGTCCGATACAGCTTCTCACCAAAGAGTAGACCATTACACCACCATAAACATGTTCCAATTTATCAATGAATGCATATTTGGAATGCTTAGAATATTTCAGATTTAATCCATATTTTGCATATTTTTTTGGCAAAAAAAATAAAAAAATTGTACCGTTACGGGCCGTTACGCCCCCATATCGCCGTTACACCCTTGTATCCGTATCGGTATTGGAGGGTACCGTTACGCCAACCGATACCGATACGGGATACTGTACAGTGCCAAGTGTCTACCCAGAACCCGATTCTCGAACCTTCACCCATGGCAGAATTGATTTTCTTCTTTAATGTATTCAAGATGCTAAAAATTGCTTTTTGTGCTCCCAGATCATCTACATATAGAAGGGCTTTTGGCAAACCACCCTCCCTTAGATACTCCGTATTTGCACGAGATGAGTTATTTACAGAGTGCATCTTCTTCTATTCCAAATCTCTAGAGTTACTTCCCTAACACGGCCATGTTTGTTGATTTCAACCCTCTTATAGTGCACCTCCTTTAATTGGTCTGCATCCTTCATCCCAACTCATCAGATGGATGCCATCTTAGCATCTTTAAAGAAAATCCCTTCGGATCTTTTCCAGCCTGCTAGTGAGACTTGTTGAGCATTGAAACATGGACATGTAATGTGCATGCATTTTTTATAAGGCCACTTTAGTAAGGTTATCTCCTTTCACCATAAATAAATAAAAAAAGAAAGGGAAGAAGAAGAAAAGCAAAAGGAAAAAAGAACAAAAAAAGGAGGGTTTATCTCCCTTCTAGGACAAACCTGCCCTTCCAGCTAGATAACTTCCTGTCAATTCTCTCCACGACCTTATAATAAAGGGCCTTTGCTGGTTTCAAATGCACAACAAGAGTGTTTTTTTTTTTTTTTTTTTTTGTTTTTGTTTTTTGTTTTTACATACGCACTCACGCCCCAGACGCCACACACACCCACACCCTCACACCATAGCGGGTTTCACCACAATGTGTACTCAAACCTGTGGCCTTGTGTTGAAACTCTTGTGAGTCTACCACTGAGGCATGAGTAAGGACCCCACAATAGGAGGTTGAGATAGGAGGATGAAAGCCTACCTGCCTTGCAACTGAATGCTTTAGCCAATCTGCCCATTTCCTCCTAGTCAATTTGACAACCAAAATCTTGATTTTCAACCCGTAGATCACTTTGAAACACCGGATGACTTCTCTCATATTGTCAACTTGATCCAACTCAGTGTCATAAAATAGGAGTGTATTGTCTGCAAACTGCATGTGGGTTTTATTTGGAAGCCCACATTTTCCACCTAAAATCCATTCACCAGGCCCCGCAATCTTGCATTACTCATTATTTTCTAAGAGCCTCAACTGCAACAACAAATAAAAATGGGGAGAGCGGATCCCTTTGTCACAGTCCTCTCAAACTCCTGAAGAATACTTTGGGTGATCCATTAATTAACACAGAATATGTACTTGAGCTTACGCATTCCTGAATCCATCCTCTCCATTTGGCCCCACACCATAATCTCTCGAGCGTAAGGTTTAGGAATTTCCAATCCTCCTGATCATAGGATTTCTTCTTCTTCTTCTTCTTTTGGGAAGAGTAATGAAAATATCATTAAGAGTGTGCAAAAATAGTGCAAAAGCTCCAAGCCTACAACTGAAGCAAAAAGCAAAAATTACAATCCTTAAACAGGAGAAATACAAGAGGTCCACTCCACTACAAGGAGAACAACCTTAAAGGAAACCTCTCCCACCCTAGAAGAATCATTTCAGAGGCACCTTCTATTTCGTTTGCCCCTGATTGACCACAAGGTGGCAAGAAGAGCCAATCTTTTAAGAGACTTCTTCTGTATAGCAAACTCTGCACCATGCTAAACAAAAAGAAGGGATTCCATTGAGCGTGGCTTAACCCACATCACATCAAAGAGCTTGAAATTCTTTTCCATATTTGTCCAATGAAGGAGCCATGGATGAAGAGATGTTCTACAAATTCGGCATCATCTAAGCACATCACACACATTAGGAAGCACTATAGCTCTTTTTTGGAGATTGTCAATGGTCAAGACTCGGTTTCTTCCAACTAACCATCTGAAGGTTGCAATTTTCGGGGGTTGGGGAGCCCTATAGTGCCACACATTATAGGGGGAACCTTGGTGGAGGATTGAGGAGATCATAGGCTTTCTCCAAATCAAGTTTGCAAATAATTCCCATTCTCCCTTGCCTATACCTTGAATCGATATACTTGTGTGCAACTAGAGCCCCTAGGATCTGCCTACCATAGATGGAAAACCCCTTGTTCCTGGAAACAACGTTATGTATTCTCTATTTTATTTCTATGTACTAAACATTTCAATTATAAAGAGCACCAATTTAAAAGAAAACAATAGAACATTCCCAAGGAAGAAGGTCCTAGGACTCAAGTTCTATTGTAAGACAGGAATTTTGAGTAATTTGTATTTATAAGTGGTTAGGTGTAACTGTTACTGTTAATTCATATACAGTTAACTAAACCCTTTTGTCTTGTCCCTGCATATTATCCAACTAGACGTTAGCATTTCAAAGATATGAAATTTTTTTTTTTTTGAAAGGTAACACATTTATTAGCACAACTCAAAGAGGGAGTGAAGAAACGCTAAAGGAGGAAGGGGAGAATGAGAGATCATCCCAAGAAATACAAGGGAAAGTCAGACAAAAGCCCAAAAAATCTTCTCTTTTATATCTAGAACTGTACATAAGCCGATCTCTCCCCTAGCTCAACTCGGCTTGTTCAACCAAGGGACTTGGCTTGAGTTTGGCTCGGCTTGATCATCAAGCCGACCTGGTTTGGTAATCAAATCGAGCTGAACTCGAGCCAAGTTCGATCTGGGTCAGCCGGTCGGGTGTGGTAGGCAGGCTGGGTAGCAGACGGGTCAGCCGGTTGGGAGTAGGTAGAGAGAGGAAGATGAGATTCAAAGAATAGGAGAGGGGGAGAGGAAGAGAGGAGGGCACTTGGTCAGGCATATAGGGTAAATGGGATGGAGAGAAGGAGAGGAGGGTGCTCGCCGCTCAGTCGGGACTCGGGTAAGGTTGCAAACTTAGAAGTTAGGTTTTTTTTTTTTCATTTTTTTATTTTAAATTTTTTTTTTTTTTGTATGTATACTACATTTATACTCAGCCGGCCGAATCGAGCCAAGGTTTAAGCTGAACCAAACCAGGCTGGCATACAGCCCGGGCTTTGCCTGATTTTGAAATGACCTGGGAATTCTGGCTTGGCCTGGCTTGAACAGGCTGTTCGAGCCAAACCAAGCCGAGTGAAATCGGGCTGAACTGAGCGAGCTAACCGAGCTGGCTTGGTTTGTGTTCATCTCTATTTATATCCCTCAAATTGGCAGAGACCCAAAACCTAAAAAATCACCTCACCTTTTACTTTAAGCATGACTGCATCAGGGGCTCTGATCTGCTATTGAATGTATGCCATGTGTACAGTACATAAGACAGCTCGAACCTGGCTTAATGCACATGTACACCATGTGTATAGTAGATGAGTCACTTTGGATTTCACTCATAGAGTCTGGCTCTTTTGGATTTTCATATACGTGTTTCTAACATCCAGCTCTCATTTCGTTCGGGTTAGATTCAGTCTGTTGTTTTTTCCCCCACAGATGTCTATCACCTTAGCTATTGTATACATGCTTTTAACATTTGAAATATCTCTAGAAGTTGCAGGCTCAAAGCTTGTCAAGGACATCACTGGCATCTATGAACCCTCCTCTATCTGGCTTGACCCAAAATGGGCCATCGGCTATGATGCAAAATTCCTTGTCGCAACAGCAGTGGTTAAAACAAATGCAGTCTACAAGCTCTACTCCGGGTTCTCCTTCATATCTTCAGCAGAGGCAGCAATTCTTGCAGCAACAATTGTCTTCATCTTCTCATCTGCATCAAAAGGCCATTACACTGAACCAACAACAGCAGCCGCAGCAGCTCAGTAATCAGCAACAGTTGCATCACCAGCAGCAGCCTCAATTGCATCAGCAACAACAGTATGCACAGCAGCAGCAGCCATCTCCAAAAATGCCAGGGCCTGGGGTCCAGAAATCCATAAGTTTGACGGGATCACAGCCGGAAACTAATGCATCTGGCACAACGACACCTGGTGGGAGTTCAAGTCAAGGAACAGAAGCAAGTAATCAACTTCTTGGGAAGCGTAAGATACAGGATTTGGTTTCACAGGTATTTCCTACATTTCACCCTTGGATAGTTCAGTTCTACCATGTTACAATAGTTTTTCCCTCTACTGTTGGGATTTTTGTCAGTACAAAATCATGACTAATAAGATTGGTAGCCCATGAGAACAATGGTTGTCGCGGGATGGATTGAGGGGGTATTTAAAATTTTGTAGGTTTTTTTTTTGGATAGATGAGGTCTAGGAGTGGTCGAAGTAGAGTGTGAGGAATTTATGTGGAGGTTTGTACAGTACAAAAGTTGAAGAAAGAATTAAAAAAAGGATAATGGGCTGAATCACATACCGTAAGCTAGGATCCTCAGAGTCACCACCTTAGACCTCTAATGCAATATTGGAGTTGCACCAATCGATAAGATATAAGAGACATCATGCCTTTGTAAGGCCTTGATAGAGCTACACCACCAAGGAAGCGTGCAGGTGTTGGAAATTTTTGTTTGCATTCATTCATGCTCAAAAGAAAATTAGTACATGTTTGTCTGTTTGTTTGTTTGTTTTTTTGTTTTTTTTTTGTTTTTTGTTTTTTTATATTTTAATGAAAGATAAAAAATGCTAAAGAAGCTACTACAATCAACAGTCAATAGAGGAAATCTACTACATATTCCCTACACAATCATCTTCCCTCATTAGTTGGGTTGTAATAAGGTTGGATATCTGTATCCAACTTAGAACTGACTTCTTTGGATGATATCAGCATCCATATACACATCCAACCTTAAATCGGATATTTGTCCAATAGTCTGATAATGGGATGTCTGACTAATTTCTAATTAGAAAACTAAAGAACTAAGTTGCCTTTGGCGTTATGGAGCTCCTCCCAAGGTGGCCACATTTGTTTGGCTGGTAGGCAGAAATAGGGCGCTCACCATCAACCTGTGCAAGAGAGCAATTGTGTTGCTGGCCATCCGTCTAATCTGCATGAAAGATATGGAATCGGTGGAGCATATCTTCGTCTACTGTCTGTTCGCCAGGGGGGATGGTATCCATCAATCTTCAAGGACCCACAAGTTATTCCTAAGTCAATGGAGGGGCTTTTCCTTGCGTGGCTTGAGGGAGGCGTGGCTTGAGGGAGGGCCCCAGTCTAAAGGCAGGTCAAAGTGGTGGCTTGCATTGCTTGCGGGTCTCTAGTCTATTTAGGCGGAGAGGAATAATCGCTGCTTTAGAAACCATGGCACTTTTTTAGTCAAAATTGTTAGGAAGGTCCTCTTGTTGCTAAGGGAGTGGGAACCCTAAGCCTTCGGGTGCTGGTTGGTCCAGCTTTTGTAGTTTCTTTTTGCTTGTTGTTTGTGGCCTTTTTGCCTTTTCAACAAATATTACTAATTCTCAAAAAAAAAAGAAAAGAAAAGAAAAGAAAAGAAAAGAAAAAGAAAAAGTCGCAGACCGAATAAAAATAGCAAAAATACCAAAAAGAAAAAAAAAATGAGGACTACTTAATAAACTAGTAAAAAATAGCAATTGGCAGAACATAATTAGCTAATGAGAATATTCGACTAATCGATAATAGAAGAACCAAAAAGTGAAGTTAAATAGTATTTACAAATTGCAATACCTAATTAACTAATATATCATATATTAGTGTTTAATATTTTAGTTAAAAATATTACTAGTTGGCTAAATTACCAAGTTGTATTCGGGTAATCATGTAAGATACAGACTAACCCGCTTAGAAGTCAGGTAATTGGCTAAATATTTGAATCAAATAAAAATCCCATATTTAAATGTGGTTTTCTTGGCTTCGATATGTTGGATAAACGGGTAAACAGATATCCATTGCCAGAATTACTTATAAGCTCCCATGGATTTTACCTTTCCCAAGCCAACACCCTTTTTAATGACTTAAGTATCTTATATTCCCTAGGCACTTATGCTGCATGAAGTTATGGGCTTGGGCTGTGTTTATGTATGGCCTAGGCCTAAGCTTAGAGCCATTGCCATCAATGGTCCATGTTCTGCCATTGGCAGAAGATATGGGGCTTCACCTGAAAAGGTATGGGACCTCATGTGTTGTCTTTGGGTCCCAGCTTTTGTGGACTGGTTGTCGTTTTCAGTTCCCTTAACGAATACAATAGGTCAATTAAAATGGGTTTTGACACAAGTGGCGCCTGAGATATATAGTTTAAGAAATCTGAAGCTGTGGCGATGGGTATTCTTGGTCATTTTGTAGAGTTAGAGCATTTGAATCTACCTGTTGTAATGTGTCTTTTTCTATTGATACTGCTTGCAGCATGTTTGTACCCATAAATCACAAGGACGCTTTTCCAGGTTGCCCTTAATTGTACCATGAATCCCTTCATGGAGGGAAAAAAAAGGATCTCCTTGTTGGAATTCTGTGCGTATTAAGATTAGGAGTTATATGATCCTCAGATCTAGCATATGCACTCTTCATTGGTTTTCAGTTTGTACAAGTGGGGCCCATGCTTGACTGATCAAGACTGTTGATCTGATAGGATCCTCTGTCGGTGGACTATTCTCCAAAACTCTCCTAGAGTGGAAATCTTATCTATCCAATCTTTGGCTCTTTCAGTTGAATATGGACTAGATCGTATATTTCTCTACTGCTTAATTATGGGCCACCAATCCAAGGGCTATGATCACCCACTGAGTAAATTCTTGGAGTGTTGTCCATCAGTTGCACAGCCCATCACATCAACGGCCTGAATCACTTATGGCCCACTTGTATAAATTGTAAACCAGAGGCTACTATGCATATCTGTGGGTAGTGGGTCATGTACTTCCTCTTATGATTATTCCCTTTTCATTTTGGAGCAAATGTCTATGGAGAAATTGCTTTGGGCATCTTCTTTTATACAGTCATGATCACCTGTTTTGAAATATTTCAACTAATTAGTTTCCTCTATATGGTATTGAATTTTGCTGAATGTCAGTTATTTTCTCAACTCAATTGACTATTGTGGCAATCTGGCTGTAGATTCCCTTTTCAGTGGACTTCCCTTTTTTTGTTGTTAATGATGGCTATACTGCAGGTGGATTCACAGGGAAAGCTGGATCCTGAAGTTGAGGATCTCCTTTTGGAGATTGCTGATGAATTCATTGATTCAGTGAGTCATCCGTAATATGCTCATTCCTTTTATGGCTTGATAAAGATGGCCTTGTGCATTAGTAAAAATAGTATTGGAACTTTCTAATGTTCCTGGGGAAGCAATAGCTGATTTCCTTGCTAGACTAACTCATGATTCTCTTCATTGCCCCTCTCATAAATCTGCCTCTGTTCTAAAAGTGCGTGTCAAAAAAACAAAAAAAAATAAATCTGCCTCTGTTCTCCTTTTCATGGTTTTGGATATCAGCTGTATTGTAACCATATAAGCCACCCCATTCTGCAATATGAGGTTGAACTGGTCCCTTGCAAAAAAAAAGGGGCCATATCAACAACAATATTGGGCTGATACAACCAATACATGCCGATATGACCCTAAAGGCCCCATTTTGATTTTTTATTTTTATTTTCCTTTTAAAACTCTCTTATTTTTTCACTTTTTTCTTCATTTCAGCTGAGGAAGCTTACACACTCTTAAAAAAAAACAAACTCTTAAAAAAAAAAAAACTACTCCTAAGCCTATTTTGAGATCAAAATACAAGATTTGAATGGTATTTGGTGTAACCCGGTTACTGAGTCAATTAAATCTCGAGACCTAAATTGCAAAAAAATAAAAAAGTATACCCACAAGAACAATGGAGAAGAGAGGGAGAGAAGACCCTAAATGAATCTTTAATTAAAATCCTCCCAACTAAGAAATTGATTTCAAATCCATCATAATTTATTTCAAACCAATTTAATCTACCCAAGATGGTAAAAGCCTAACACTGGTAAAAGCGAAAAAGAAAGTAATCTTAATTACAACCCTAAATCAGGTCCATATCTTTAATCACATCAGTCACATGATTCACATCCCATTCATATCTTCAATCACATTTTTAAATTAGCCCCCCATATCTCCCAAAAATAGTAAATTACAATCCTTAATTTAAGCCCCTAAATCTATAAATAAATAGTAAACAAGTCAGCGCATGTTGGGCCCTATGGTGGGCTATGGTTCTACATCTTATTGGGCCCATAGTGGGTTGTGGGCCTAGATCATTCCCTCCAGACTGGAAATAACTTGATTCCGATGAGTTGGACACTTTAAACAAGCAATTGTGGTTTAGATCTTTTTTCAATTTGTCGCCCGTGGTTCGTATGCATTCAGAATATGGCTTGTTCTTCCTTTTCACCAAGTATTGCTCATATTGGCCCCAACGAGTGTTAGCAATCTTCATTCACAACACTTTGTCAACTTCTTTCTTCTTTTCTTTAGGAGCTGTTTATCCATATTGATAATGCCATTATCTTGCACGTCAGATGCCTTGCCTTGGTACTCAAATATATCTGCCACATTGAAAGTCGGCAAGATATCTGAGTCATCTGGAAACTCAATTTCATAGGCATTGTTACCTTACTTCCTCTTGACTCGACATGAACCAATCTTCTTACACTTGAGCTTGTTGTAAGTTCCCCTTGGAAACCTTTCTTTGCGGAGATAAACCATAACCAAGTCACGTTTTTTATATACCTTCCTATGCCGATGTTCGTTCATAGCTTCTTGGCACCTAGTGTTGTTGTTTTCAATCTTCTTCTTTATTTGAGCTTGCAGGTGTTGGACGTGCTTGGCGACTGTATCAACATCTTTGCTCACTTGATCTTGTATCGGTAATGTTACTAAGTCAAGCGCATGATGTGGACTTCTCCCATTTACGACCTCAAATGGGATTTTTTTTTTGGTAGTACAATTTATTGAATTGTTGTGGGCAAATTCGGCTTGGGATAGAGCCAAGTCCCACTTGGATATTGTTTAAAAAAAGAAGAAGAAGAAGTCCCACTTAGATACTTTGTCACCTACGATACTCCTTAAGAGGTTACCAAGGCTCCTGTTAACCACCTCGGTTTGGCCGTCTGTTTGAGGATGATATGCACTAGAGAATTGAAGCTTAATCCTCCATCAGTTACATGAGAAAGTATGCTGGAAGTGGCCCATAAACTTCAAGTCATTGTTCGAAATTATTGTTTTTGGTACCTTGTGAAGTCGTACATTTTTTGTGAAAAATATGTTGGCAATATGCGTAGTGCCTATCGTCCTTTTGCATGGAATGAAGTGGACCATTTTTGAAAAAGGTCCACCACAATGAAAATCGAATGTGCTTCCTTTGAGTCTTGGGAAGGCCTAGAATGAAGTCTATAGAAATATCCACACATGGCGCAATTGGAATGGGAAGCGGCTTATAAGGGCCAATATTTTGCACATGACCTTTGGAGACTTGGCATCAAAGACAATGCTACGAATTTGTCAATGACACGGTGCATATGGGGCCATTAATATTTTTCTCCATCATGACCAATGTTTTATCCCCTTCAAAGTTTCCACGCAGTCCTCCGTATAGCTTAGACATTATCTTCTCTCACAACGATCCGTCAGGAATGCATAAGCGAGAACCCTTGAATAGATATCCATTGTGTGAGATGAATTCGCACTTTAAATCTCGGCCATCCACACACCTATCAAGTATTTTGCAAAAAAATGAGGTTCTCTTTGTATTATTCATCTAATGGCTCAAATCTGACGACCTCAACGGCGAGAGTTCCTAGTAGAAGCACCCTCTTACTCAAAAGAATTTGTCGCTTTATTCTGACTTCCAGCTTTGTAACTCAAAAGGATAGTATACTCTTGTAGGAAAGCCATCCACTTAACATGACGAGAACCCATCTTCTTTTGAGAGTTGAGATATCTCAACGCCTCATGGTCTGAGTGGAGAATGAATTCCCAATGAATCAGGTAATGTCTCCAATGTCGTAGCACGTGAACTACTGTATAGAATTCGAGATCATATGTGGAGTAGATCTTCCGTGCATTAGGCTTCTCGATAAAGAAAGCGACCGACTTTCCTTCTTGACTTACCACCGTGCCAATGCCAACATTTGAAGCGTCGCTTTCCACTTTAAAGAGTTTATTGAAGTCCGGAAGTGCAAGAACTGGGGCCCTCCGTCATCTTCTTTTTTATGGCATCGAAGCTTGATCTGCCGCTTTAGTCCATTCAAATGTGCCTCCCTGCATACAATCGATGATAGGTGTTGATGGTTCTGAAATTCCGAATAAATCTCTGGTAAAATGTCGCCAAGATGTGGAATGAACAAACCTCTGAAAGGGTTCGTGGGGTGGACAACTCCCCAATGGCCTTGAATTTTTCCTAGTCAACCTTGATCCATTCTGTAGACCCAATGTACCCCAAAAACACAATGCTATCGATAAAGAGTGAGCACCTTTTGAACTTAATAAATATTAATTCCCTCCATTGTACATAAAATATTTGCTACAAATGATTAAGTTGAAGAGATGAATTTGAACTAAAAACAAGTATGTCATCAAAATAGACAACTAAGAACGTTCTCATAAAGGGGTTGAGTACCTCTGTCATCAGCCTCATAAAAGTACTCAACGCATTTGAAAGTCCAAATGGCATGACGAACCACTCGTACAGCTTGTCTCAAGCTTTAAATGTGGCTTTCTACTCGTCTCTAGGCTGAATATGTATTTGATGATATCCATTCCTCAGGTCGATCTTTGAAAAGACCTTTGCTCCCTGCAACATGTCCAACATATCGTCCATCCGAGGAATGGGAAATCGGTACTTGATAGTAATTCAGTTAATTACACGACATCGCATGACTGTTCATGCACATCTTCCAAGATCCATCTTTCTTGGGGCTTAATAATCCAAGAACAACATATGAGGACACACTTTCCTGAATTAAACCCTTCTATAGCAACTCATAACTTGCCAGTGGAGCCCGACATGTTTAGCTGAGTTGTGTGCAAGATTCGGTAGACTCGAACTAGGCACTAAATCAATGTGGTGTTAAATGCTCCTCATAGGAGGAAGTCCAATTGGGAGTTCTCCGGGCACTTAGTCTTTATATTCATGAAGGAGCTCTTGTATAGGAGGCGAAACATCTAACTGTTTCGTGTCTTCTTTAGTAACAAAGACATAAATGATGCCAGTCTCCTTGCTTTTCTCTTTAAACTTCTGCACATTGAGTGATTTTTGACCCTCCTCTTTATTAAATTTGGGTATTGGAAGATGTTTCATTGGGCGCAATGTGATATTAACACCTTCCGTGATAAAGGAATTGGAGTTGGCCTGAGCCAAATGCATTATATCTCGATCCCAATACCATGGCCTCCCTAATAAAATGTGGCATTCATATATGGGGCCCACACCACCTCATCTTTGTACTTAGATCCAATAGAGAAGGGAACTAAGCACTTGGAGTTAACATAAACTTCTTCCTTATCCCTTCTTCCTACTCTTCTTCTCTTCGGCCTTCTTTTCTCTATGCTGTCGCTATAGCCTATGGTTAGGGTTGTACACGAACCGGGCTAGCCCGGTTAACTCGCTCGACTCGGCCCGACTTGGAACTGCGTTCGGGTCGGGACGAGCCATTTTCTTCAGCCCGAAATTGAGTTCGGGCCGAGTTCGGACAAGTCCTAGTTCGGGCCCGATTCGGTCAAGTGGGGTGTGTGTGTGTGTGTGTGTGTGTGTGTGTGTGTGTGTGTGTCAGTGTTTCAAATAGCGCCCGTAGCGTAGCGTGGCCGTAGCGCTATGTAGCGTCCCAAATAGCGTAAATCCTTTGTAGCGTACGCTACGGGGGTCGTAGCGTACGCTACAGCTATGTAGCGTGTAGCGTCCATCGCGTAAGCTACAATGTATTTTTTTTACTGTTTTATTTTTTTATTCTTTTTTTCACATTTCCTTTGTTTCTAATGTTGAGGAATGTAACACTTGTATTGTACTTGGTACTTTAACCTATAGGATTTTTATTTCTTTTCATAATTGTGACTTGTGGTTTCAATTAGACATTATTAATTAATATGGCTTGCTTAGAAGGTTGTTGATGTGATAATTATTTAATTTGGCTTATATATGTGGATTGACTTTTGATAAATGATAACTAATAACTTTTTTGAACATGCTTATAATTTATAAAATGAATCATCCTTTAGGCATTTTTATATTTTTTTCCTTTTTTTCCACTATTTATTATATTTGTCCTATTTTTAAATTAAAAAATAGAAGTTTCGTGTAGCTTACGCTTCACGGTACGTATTTACACTACACGCTATAAATGGCTGAGCGCTACACATCACGCTACCGCTATTTAAAACACTGATATATATATATATACAAAACCCTACCCGTCCCTTTCCTCTTTACCCTTCTGGAATAGTTCACTGCCCATCTTTGAAGTGACAATGACTCATCTACCTTACAGACGTATAACTTGAACGGCCTAGATTCATCCAAATACAAAAAAGAATTATAATGTCTTGATTAGTTAGGTTTTTTGTGGAGTCTATAGTTTAACTATCTAAACCGTTGATCGAGGGCCTTGTAATGGGACGCGGATTACCTGCTAAAGCCCTTCCCATGAACTTGCTGTAAGGTTTAAAACTGGCCCGAACTCGCCCGATTGCTGACCGGGCCGGGTTCGGGCTGGGTGTGGCTGGTGACTGGGCCGGGCCGGGTTGAGCCCAGTTCGACTCGTGTACACCCCTACCTATGGTTTTGGGTTGAACAACGATTCGCATTAACTCTAAAATCAAGGAGAAATTTTAATAAACAGGCACCGTGAAATTTCATCCATGG
Organism: Magnolia kwangsiensis; assembly: GCA_037074715.1. Lineage (NCBI taxonomy): Eukaryota > Viridiplantae > Streptophyta > Magnoliopsida > Magnoliales > Magnoliaceae > Magnolia > Magnolia kwangsiensis. The sequence continues at coordinate 122,209,781 of CM073578.1, read as the reverse complement.
CATATGTTTAACTTAAGATAAATCATCCAAATCGTGGGTGTCAATGTAGAAGACTCGTAAATAAAAAACGACAGGGCTTTGATTTCCCAACTCTTTGATTGGTGGATGTTTACTGGAATGTGGAGTGAAAATTAGCGAATGGTGGAAATTCAATTTATAAATGCATATTTGTCGAAGGACAGGATTATTAAATTAACCCGACTTTTGGATGATAAACTATCCACGGTGGGACCCATAATCTTGGCAGTTTAATTTGGGTTAATATGCAACACTTACCATTTTTGAGCCTATGCATCAACCATCAAATGGGGCATTATGTGATGTTTGATGTGCACTTAGAAATTGTGCTAGACTATTGTGATGGTTCACCACCATTTTAACAACTGTACTGACTCTTTTACCATACACTTGACGTACTTGTATGGCAATCTAAACCATCCAAAATTTGGTCAATTTTGGATGGAGCAAGATAAGAAAAAACTTAACTTGGAAGATAGTAACCATATTCTTTTGCCCTTCCAATTTGGATGACTATCTATTTTAGTTTTAACCATCCATTTGATACCCATCCTTGGATGGTAAGAATTGATTGGTTTGTTTGATTTTAGTGGTGTGCTCCATGCATGACGTTCCTTACAATTTGGACGGTCTGGATTTGAATGCATGTGTGTCACATCTGTGGAGGATGGATCACCACCAATGGTCCCTAGGAGGGGCACAATCAGCACCAATTCTATGAAACATGACTAGGCTGAGTCGCTACTTGGACTCGTCTGAGTCAACTTATTGTTGGTGGCTGATCTGAGTCAGACCCAAGTTTGCCAACCTTGCCTTATATACTTCATTTGGGGAAGCCCTCCACGAACTATGGCTCTCTGGAGCTTTGCTGCTTGGGTAGAGAAATCCTTCCAATTGTTATGAAACAAAGATGTGGGAATTTCCCTGCACCTGCTGCCAGCTCTAGCCCAACCGATAATCAGAGAAATGACGGCCTTCACAATCTATTCTGGGTTTGTCACTTTGCCTCGGAATATTCTTCTATTTCTCTCTAGCCAGGATGGCCTAAAGAACAGCTGAACCCACTCTACTGCAGTGCAATTTTGCTGATCTCACCTGATGCAAATGAGATCCAGGCCTCCATCGAGTTTTTCATATCATTTTGGGAAGAGCCAGTTAATATTAAATTTACCTACAGCAGCTGTCCAAATTTCTTCGGCTACATTGCAGACAAGAAGCTCGTGGTTTACTGATTTTTCATTGCTGCAACATAGAAGGCACCTATTTGGAATAACCATGAGTCTACGTTATCAACGGTTAAATTTTTTTCCACGGCATGCTAACTAGACAACAGACAAAAACCTTTACCTTTCGGAGAAATTGGGGTGCCCCAAATCTTTGCAAACACAGGTTGATCCAAATTTGTACTCCTAAAGATGTGAACCACAGATCTTGTTGAGAAATTCCCACTGAGATCCAAATCCCAAATTCTCCTATCCACACCCTGTCTTGGGATAAAAACTCTATCCAGAATATCTAGCAAATCCTAAAGGTGTTGTATATCTCTTCTTCTTTCAGGTTCCTTCTGCACGTGGGACACCGCCTTCTCATTAATCCTTTCAAATACCTTTCTCACCTGGGCCCCTTTTTGGTTAAGGTCACCATATAGTTCTTCAAACATCTCTCATAAAAAGGTTCCTATACACCATCTACCAAAATCTGATTGTCACCCGGACCATTTCTGAATCTAAGATTGCTGCTAGACAACTGGTGGGCCCAAGAGATGGCTCTCCACAACTGTAACCTGCCTCTACTCAATGCATCAGCCATGTCCCATCCATTTTCCGCAGCGCCATATTTGGATAGTAGAACATACCTCAATAGTGATCCCTCTCCATTTTCCAAACGCCATCACTTAATAGAAGCAAAATATTCTTTGAGATGAAACTTATGAGATTCTTCACGTCACTCCATAGTAATATTCTTTGAATACCTGCGATTGTTTCAGCATCCTTACCCGGGAGAGCAAGCCAACAAACTGGAAGACTTGCAAGAACCGATTTAAAAAGAGTAATCCTTCCTTACGGCAATAGTAACTTTCCCCTTCAAAGATGAGATTTTCTGGGGCGAACTTTATGATAATGTAAGTCCCAACACTCCTTCACACACCTTCCCGACATCGTTGACCCAGTGCAGTCAAGGGCCCTGGCAATGGAACTCAAATATGAAATCTCCATACCATCATTGTTATCATCATCATCTAACCCTTATCGCAACCAGTGTTTTAAATAACGGTAGCGTATTGTGCAATGTAAGCTACATGATACTTCTATTTTTAAATTTAGAAATAAAAATATATAATAAATAGCAAGATAAAATAAAATAAAATTGCCTAAAAGATAATTCATTTTTTAAAGTATAAGCATATTCAAACAAGTTATTAATTATCATTTATCAAAAGGCAATTCGCATATATAAACCAAATTGAATCATTATCACCAAGGTATTCAAAATTGGTTATGTAACGGTAACGCTCATAACTGTTATGCGTTATGGGGTCGAAACGACTGTTATAGAAAAAAACAGGCCGTAATGGCCCTATAACGGACCGTAACAGCCTTATAACGGACCATAACGGTCCCGTAATGGTCTTGTAACAATTTTTTCTAAAAAACAAAAAAGGGCCATAACGACTGATATGGGGGTTGTAACGGCCGTTATGGTCCGTATCATAACAGTAACGGTGGTGGCCATTATAGCCACCGTTACCATTTTGGAACACCTTGATTATCACACCAACAACTTTTTAAGCAAACCACTTTAATTAATAATGTCTAATTGAAACCACAAGTCACAATTAGTGTTGTCATGTCCAACCACATATGCGCATATCCATATGCAGATCGCATATGTGATCGCATATTCGATGTATATGATCGCATATTGGCCATGGCACATTAATTTTTTTTTAAAAGTTTTCGCCAAAAAAAAAAAAACTTTTTGCCTATAAAAAAGGCTTCCAAACTTCCTCCACTTGCAATATTCTCATCCCATAACTCTCTTCTTCTCTTACGTTTCCTAATTCCAAGTGGTCTCTCTCTCTCTCCCTCCCTCCCTCCCTCTCTTACATTTCCTAATTCCAAGTGGTCTCTCTCTCTCTCTCTCTTGGAAGTTGGAAGATCAAGATTCAAGCACTTTCAAGTTTCAAGGAAGATAACTTGTTGATTTTATACAATAATAAATAAATAGCTTGTTGATTTTGTTGTTACTTCTTACTTGTTTACTATATTGTTGAATGTTGATGATTTGATGTTTAATTCTTATTTAATTGATTTTATTTCTCTCAAATGTATTTTAAATATGTAAAATTAGTTATCTATTAACTTAGAGAAGTTCCCCTTAGTTTTTTTTTTTATATATATATATATATATATATAAAACATTTTTTTTTCTTCCTTTTTATTTTTTGTAAATTTTTCAAAAAGAAAAGTGATCACATATGCGATTGTGCGATTGTATATGTGCATAGGCATATGCGATTCGACAACATTGGTGATAAGTATGAAAAGAAATTAAAATCCCATTGGTTGAGAGTATTAAGTATAAAATACAAAATACAATTATCATTTATATAAAAAAGCGTAGCGTATGCTATATACGTTACGCGTACACTACAAATGCTACATACGCTATGCTACAGGGGATTTATGTTATTTGACAACACTATGCTAATAGCACTACAGGGGATTTATGCTATTTGCTAACGCTATGTCAATGCTATTTGCTAACGCTATGCTAACAGCGTACACTATTAGTGTACGAGCCCTCTAGTGTACAACGCTATTCAAAACACTGATCACAACTAATTGGGGTCGGCTACATGAATTCTATTCCGCCGGATTCATGATGTAAGTTATGGCAAAAGTTTGATGCTGACCACTGACCTGCTGCAAACCATACTCCTTGATCTGGGCTTGGGACTGGCAATGAGAGCACAAAACTCCCACAGGCGCTATGTATTAGACTATTACATAGGTTGATTACAATCAAGGGCTATCTAATATTCTATAACATAGGTTGATTACAATCAATGAGTTTTTTTAGCTAGATTGACCTTTAGTCCTGTCACTACTTGAAAGCAAAGTAAAACGTCTCTGAATCTTATAGCTTCTCTTTATTTTCCTAGAGAACATTGTGTCATCATCATATAACACATGAGAACAGTAACTTCATTATTACTCACTTGCATTCCTCTTATTGCCCAACATTTTCTGCTTTCCAAACAAAGCCAGACAGCGCCTCCATCACAATAGAAAATAGCCTAGGTGACAATGGATCACCCTGATGGAGGCCTCTCTTGTCTTTAAAAAATCCCCCAGGAGATTCATTTTTGAGGATTGACAACCATGGAGACTCGACACAGGCTTTAATCCACATATGCCATCTGCAACTGAACCCCATAAAATCAAGGAGATGAAGAAAAAAGATTCCAGTTTATGCAGCCACATGCTTTTCCTAGATCAACCCTAAACAGGAATCATTTTTTTACTTCTTCTGCATTTATCGATTAAAAATTGACAATATGGGCAGTCAGTGACACCTCTCCCTGGCATGAAAGCGCTTTGCGAATTAGAGATGATATAGTTTGTGACTTTCTGCAATCTCCTGGCCAGCGCTTTTGAAATGATTTCAGAACAGCTTCCTCTAAGTTAACTGGTCTATACTGTGTCACTGTATCACAAATTGAGTTCCTTTTTTATTTTATTTTAAAGAATTAGGGCAATAAAAGACACTCCAGCTGGCTTGCATATCCCTCTGTTGTCATAGAATTCTTCAAAAACTAGAAGATCCTCCTTTATAGGGTTCAAGTCTGTAGGTCAATGGCAGACGGTGTGTTTAAACATTGAGGTCTTGGGTTCGCGTCCGACTTACCTATTAAAGAAAAAGGATTCCTCCTTTATAGTATCTCAGCAGCATTGACAGCAAGGTTTAAAGTATCATCTGAAACCAGTACATTTTGCGATATGTACCGGTATCGTCCATGAACTATATATATATATATATATATATATATATATATATATATATATATATATATATATATATATCTGGTTGTTTGTACTTGATTCTTCTGTATAGTTTCGGCAGAAATAAGCATTATATATATCCATTTCTATGCATATTTTGGATCCAAAATCATGGATTTTATGCTTTGATTTTTGTTCTAGGAAAAGGGAAGAATTTGGGATAAGTCCAAAAATTTGTATGAACTCATTTTAAATATGTAACTACACTTCTGTTAAACAATGCGTAGTTTAGGTCCTTGTACAATAGAAACGTGTTATGCATACTTGTTTTTTGTAATTTTGAGTTCTAAGTGTGCGATCATACCTCTTTTAACATCTCCTGAAGTCTCATAGAAAAAAATTCTATCATTTCCACAATGTTTCCTTCAAACAGCAATACGTTCCCCAATACACGCGATATTTCCCTTGCAGTACTTGGATGTTTCCGCACCCAAGGGTGCAATATTGGAATTAATACCAATACTTAAAACACTGCTTCTAACCAGGTGCCTCTCCTGCTTCAAATTGCGCTTGTTACTCTCTCTCCCTCTCCCATGTCCTGGCAATTTACTTGTTTACATTTTGAAACAGACACTTCCGTACTTCCACACCTGAATCTCTTGCTTATTCGCTTTAAGCTTCATGCAACTATAGCATTGATTTCATCATCCATGGATGTTCTTAAGATATAATCTAACCTACCTATTCCATTTAGCTGCTACTTTGATTAGTTTGACATCATTGTAGCAGGACGTGCTATAACCTACTAGGGGGTAGCGGGCTACATGCAGGGAGGGAGAGGGAGAGAGAGGGTGAGGGATAACTTGGACACAGACACGTGTGTCTGTCATGGATGCCGTGGCTCCTTAAAGTCAGATGCACTGGCATATCCATACAGATATTTAAGCAATTAAATATTATATTTTAATCATGTGTATATTGATTTATCTTTAAGAAAAAGAACAACCCCGAAAAACAAACAAACAACAACTAGAAACCCAAAGATCAATTATCATATGTAAAAAAATCAATAACAGCTAAGCATAAAAAGTATTTTTGTGTGTGTGTGAGCCTTGGCAAGGAGCACTGGACATGCAGACACAAACACGGACATGTCTCAAGATGGCACAACTTAGAAAAACTGCCATGTCCTTATTTACCTAGATCATAACTGTTTGGAATTTTGCTTGAGCCTTCATACTTTGAACGCATATGCACTATCCGCCCTCCACCCTTTCCTAGCCAGCACAGGTGATGTTTGGTGCTGTACGTAAGGATCTTGTGGTTTTTCTAGTACTTGTTTTCTTGTCATGCTTTAAGTAGGGTTTTCTCTTTGCAGGTCACTACATTTGCATGCAAGCTGGCAAAGCATAGGAAATCTTCAACTTTAGAACCCAAGGATGTCTTGCTACACCTAGGTCAGACCAAAACGGTTTGATGGTTTTGTTTCTCTAGTTATTTTCAGATCTAAGAGAATCTATACTTGCATACTCCAGGTGTGTAGCCATGACTATTGAAACACACTGCTGCTTACAGATGTTTGCAGCAATTTCTTGAGGAATTATTGGATCCTGATGCATCTGGACACACAGTGTTTTGACACACAGCCTGTACAATTGGAACCATGGTTCATGATCCAGACCATCGATATGATAAGAATAGTAGATGCCCCCTAAAACTTTTAGATTGGAAGATCTTAACTGTCTAATGTTTATCCTTCTTTTCAGATCTTTGGTAGTGAAGACTATGATGCTGATGATGATGATCTCTGGACCATTTATGTATTAACCATCTTTTTTGCTAACTCGTTGGATGTAGCAGGTCAACATGGCTGATAGGAGAAAAGTTATATATATATATATATATATATATATATATATATATATATTTGTTTTTAAATGTTATTTTGTAATGTGATGTTTATATAGTTTTCTGAGAGATCTTATTATTTCTATGTTGTTTTTTATAGTCGCTGATGCAAATAGCTTGGACAAGGCTTTAATGTATAAGATGAACTTTCTACTAGTGGTCCACTAATCAAAAGTTTAACATCTTCCAATCTGTATGATTTAGGGGCAACGCCTTGTCCATTATGGGGCCCATTCATCAAATCATGGACAGTAAGGAACTGTGTGGCATGATACTTGTCAGATCCTGATGCATCAGGATGAAAACACATGTGGCTGTTGTTATTTCTTTTCCTATTTAATATAATTTCAAAAGGGTCAATAGGCTTTCTCTATGTTTTGTGGTTATTTTCATTTCTTGAAACTAATTGAAGTAAAACATTGTGCAGAGAAAAATTGGCAGTTGACCATTCCAGGATTCACAAGCGAGGAACGAAAATACCAAAGAAAACATGTAAGAAATGTTCATGATTATGTGGTTCTCTTTCCCTTGTATGAAGCTGTCTTTTTGGATTTTCACTTGCATCTACTATTCCTTGCCCCTCTTTTCTTTTTTCCTTTCTTTCTTTCTTTCTTTCTGAAAGATAATTGAAATTTTCTGAAAAAGAAAATGAGGCTACAGCGATGAAAACATCAAAATAACATCACAAGGGTAGATGATGAGGAGACCAAGAACCATGCTGGTTGGGGAGGGAGTGGGTACAAGTTGAAGGCTCTAAAAGGGCAAGGGGAAGCCCCAAAAGGATGTGGATGGATTTAGAAAGAAAAGACTTGATGACTTATTGTCTAACTGAAAATATGGCCCTTGACAGAGACAGTGGAATGGCGGAATAGGACTCATGTGGCCGACCCTAATTAATTGGGATAAAGCTTAGATGATGATGATGATGATGATGATGATGAAGGGTAGATGATGAGGAATCATCAATCTCAGGAAAATATCATCTTAGCTCCCCACTTTCCATCAAACTGGCCTGAACTATAGCCAGAAAATAAACGTAGGCCCATATCCCAAATGACCACCTTCCTCCTAACCTTTTGGAAAACTCCTTCCAGCTGGTTGGGTTTGTTGTGGAATGTCATGGACCACAATCCAGCCAATAAAGCAAATCTCCACTTTGTCTTCCTTCTCTATCTGAAGCAACCACCATGTCACACACTAAAAGAGCAGCTTAATTGATCCTGCATGACGGGAGATATCCTGAAAAGGTAAAAAACCTCTATCGAAGAGCCATTGAGAAATCAAAGTACATGACCTATTCTGCATTCTCTTGGTAAGGGATTCATGCATTTGGGATGATCATCTTTCTCATTCCCAAGTGGTCAATTGTGAGCACCTTATCCTTCCCCATGAGCAACTTGAAAGCTAACATCATTGAAGGTCTCATACATGGCCCAATCAAAACCATTGAGACTATGGTTTTAAGACTCATCCAAGTCGATTCGGACTCAATTGGATCTGGGATGAGTCAACACAACAATTCGACCAAACCTGACTTGGGATGACTCATCAAAGTTGCTTGAGACTTGGGTGGGTCAATCCTTTGTGACTCGACAGGATATACATGTCTAGGCAACAATTTCTAGACATACGTACATGAAATTGTTTCCTAGACATAAGTATATGTTTTCCATGTTGCTTGTTTTTTATGAGATTCGAAGAAAAAGTAGTAGAAAAATGTGAGAAACTGAAATTTTATATTATTGTTTAAATGATTAAAGCTATTTTCAAGGAGTTTTCTTCATTAAACTTTTCAAGAAAGAGCTCAAGGGTTTTTCTTGTTTTAACCCATGAATTTATTATTTTAATAAAAAAAATATTATTTAATCAATCAGACACTTACGCAGCACAACAAAGTGATGTTTACTGCATTTTAGGTCACACATTAATTAGATTTTACCTTAAAACAGCCTTAGGCATCATCTTTTATTTTTCTAAATTTTCTATGTATATTTTTCTTGTAATTTGAGAATAAAGGGGTTGACTCAGCTGGACTCGACTCAAGACCGAATGAGATGGTCCAAGTCCCCGAGTCTTAAAACCATGTTCAAGACCAACTCATCTCTGTTGGTATCACCTAATAGCATAGAACATAATTAATGGAGAAGCAATAACGTAGAATCAATGTTTTAAATAGCGGTAGCGTGATGTGTAGCGCTCAACCGTCTATAGCGTGTAGCGTAAGCTACACAATACTTCTATTCAGTGTATTAAATATCGACGATATGAGCCGATATATCCCATGATATATCTTGTATCCCATCATGCGATACGAAACGCACAAGTAGTGCAATATATCCCACATGTTCGATCTGGTGAGCATTTTTGAATTTCGATCCTTTATTTTCTGTAAACAATGTTAAATTAGTGTCAAATTGTTACAAATCCATGATTTTTAATGTAAAACATGAAAAATCATGGATTGGGAACTTCAATTTCGAGATTTGGAGGAGATGGGCTGAGTTGCAGAAAATTTCCCAATTTCTCGCAAATCATTTGCAATCTGTGTCCAAACATCAAATCAAACATGTATGTAACCTAATCTAGTGATTCTTCTTTTGCTTTTGAATGCATCGCTTGTGTTTCCACACGTCTTCTTACATTTATAAATTATATGAATAGACATTGAATATACTTGCATCAATTCGGTTAGACAACTCATAGATTAGGACCCCATACAAAGAAAACCTATTATGTGTACTTGTTTTTTGTAATGTTTTGATTTATAAGTGTGTATTGATGTCTTTTTTAACAATCACCGAAGTCTCATTGAAAAATTCAACCAATTTCCCAATGTTTCCCCATGTTTTCAACAACAATGATACATTACACGATACAGTCGATATATCCCATGTGATAACCGATACATATCCGTATCCCAAGAATGCGATATATAATGCGATACCGATATTTTGAACACTGCTATTTTTTTAAAAAAATTTAAAAATAGGACAAATATAATAAATAATGGAAAAAAGGAAAAAAATATAAAAATACCTAAAAGATGATTCATTTCATCAATTATAAGCATGTTCAAACAAGTTATTAGTTATAATTTATCAAAAGGCAATCCATATATATAGACTAAATCAAATAATTATCACATCAACAACTTTCTAAGCAAACCACTTCAATTAAAAATGTCTAATTGAAACCACAAGTCAAAATTATGAAAAGAAATAAAAATCCAATGGGTTAAAAGTATCAAGTACACTACAAGTGTCACATTCCTCAACATTTTAGATAAAAAGAAAATACGAAAAAATAGTAAAAAAATACATTGCATACAGTACGTACGCTACGCGCTACATAGTTGTAGCGTACGCTACGACCCCTGTAGCGTACGCTACAGGGGATTTACACTATTTAGGACACTACGTAGCGCTACAGCCATGCTACGCTACATAGTTCTACAGCCACGCTACTGCTACGCTATGGGTGCTATTTGAAACACTGCTTAGAATAGAATTCATGGAGAAGCTTCCTGATCTCTTAAGCATCGAATCCCACCTATCCCTCTTGCCTAAAACTGGCTTCACCTGTGTAGCTGCTTCATAGGACTTGAGGAATTCATCAATTTTGACTTTACTCAGGTCCCTCTGAAAAGACGGTGTCCACCTGATCCCATGATAAATAATAGCACTGAGATATTGTTACTTCTTTCTCTAGAGCAGCCCAGAACAAGCTAGGACAGATAATATTAAAAGTTCCATCTCCACATCTAACATCATCCCGAAACTGCATCCTCGATCCATCCCTAATACACTTAATACAATCTTTTTCTTAAAATTGTTTTCCTTTTCCTCTTGCTCCAGTTTTGCCAAAAAGAAAGAAAAGAAAAGAAATGCTTTGAGTGGATCCAGGCTTCCATTTGTTTTTATTTTTTTATTTTTTTGAGGCAATGAGACTACCATGGGCATCCATGTCTGAATTCTGATTTCTTTTCAATGTCCTTAAAGGTTCGACCATAGTTACTAGACCAAGAGATGTTGGGGAAACAATGCAAGAAACTGATGCACGAAACCTCATATTTATACAACTGTTATAGTATTTAGGTGTGACATGGGGACCATCTGGGATATTTTGGCAAATGAGCCATCCCCAGTGGGGCTCAAAACGCAATCTCAACAAGAGCTAGAGAATGGAATACGTTGTACAAATTGAAAGCTGAGAGTGCATCATGAACTCTCTCCAAAGATTATGTATACCTCGTTCACAGTATAGTCAGTTGGAGTGAAAACAGTAACATATCTGATATATCTAAAGGTATGTCTGTATGCATTTTCCTTTATCTTATGGTTTGCAGGTTGCTTGTTTTTTAACCATCCATTTCCCTGTACATGTGTGACGCCTTATGAAAGTCGTGATTTTCGGAATGTGGTGGGCCTAGCCGGGATGCGGCACACACATTGTACACGGGATGAGAGTGCCATGGAATTTATCTTTTGCATTTCTCAATTTCTTTTACTGATGCAATGATTTTAGACTCTAGACGAGGATGGCTCAGGAAAGAACAATAGTACAAGCACATTGTGGCAGTTATTAGTAGTTTGGTTACTTGTAAAAATGTTTTTCCCCCCTTCAACATTAAGGGTCAGTTTGGGTAGGGGATCCCGTGTAATCAGGATTAAGTCAAATCCCAATTTGGTGGGCCCCGTGATCTCCATGTAGGATTTGCAGCAATAAAGCTGGCACTTTCCTCCAAAAAATGCAATTAATGAAGTATTGAGGAAAACCAAAATGCCGCTAATTGTGTTTATGTGAAAGAAGGTGCTGGTTTGGTATGCTGGATCCAAAGTCAGGATTAGATTTAATCCCAAATATGCGGGATCCCCTACCCAAATGGACCCTAAGAAAATTGAGATTCACATAGTTCACCCGATGTTCCTGGGTTAAATACTAATTCTCTCTCTTTTTCCCTGACTTGTATTCGTTTGCTTTTGAACTTTCATCAGCTCCTCTTTATTACCATCTTGACTTGGGTTGTGCTGTAAAATCGTTGGTCTTACGCTTGTTGTTTCTGATCTGAGCAGGCATTTTAGTTTGAGCAATTAATTAATTGTAGAGTTTCCTTTCCCTATCCTTGATGCTATCATGTGATCGGCGTTTTGTTTCAAATATATGTATGCAGTTATCAGGCGATTTGCACAAGAAGCGGCTTGATATGGTAAGCAATCACACTGTGTGCGTGCAGTACCATCTTTCTCGTTAATCTGTCATATGCGTGGGACATTTGCACCATGAAATGGTAGTCCCACCATGATTACCCTTCTTGAAAATCAGGCTGATCCACTAGCTAGGTGGGCTGCAACTGTATGTTGAGTTAAGCATCAGTTGTCCATTAATTCCTCAATATGGCCCATCTGATGAGCCGACTGGCCTGATTTGTGTGCCGACAGACCCAAAAGATTTTAAAATTTTCTCAGAAAATAGGAAAAAAAATGTAAAACTCGAGAATCTATCATTTTTCTATGTTTTTAACAAGTATTCAATTGTGCATCAAATCATTCTTTGACAAGAATTCTCTCTATCGGCTTGACCTGTAAATAGGCCCTAATTAATCACAAATCAAGCATGATTTGATAGATTAGGGCCTATTATGTTGATATATAACAAACAGAAAATGGAAAAAAAAAAACCCCAAAAATATATTTGTTTCCCAATGGTTCGTTCTGCTTTGATTAGTTGACTCTCTCAAATCTCATGTGTGATCCCAAAAAAATGGCCTAGAACTTGTATAAAATGAGTTTTTAAGCCTCTTTCATAGTTGAAATGAAGAAACAAGTAACACAGTAATTGCTGATACAGTTATCATCCATATTGTAACCAACTGTCAAAACCATGGTAGGATATAATGGGCCCTACTTGCACAACATTAATGATCCAAGGATATTTGCATATCTTGGGATGAGTTTCCGACAAAATTCCTTTTGGTTATTTTGCTCCTTATCATTTACATCGAGTAGAAACCAAACAGTTACTGACATATGACATTAAATCAGGTCCGCGCACTGATGGAGTCTACGCATTCGGCAACTGATACAAGCAATGTTAGAGACATGGCCCGACAGGGCATGGGCAATTCCATTGCAGCTGATCATCCAATAAAACCTTCCCCAAGCTCAGAGCACTTGGTTGCACCCTCATCCGGATCTCAAATGATGCAGAAAGTACAACGATTTTAGTCAATCTCCCAGGACATTGATGGGTTCTCCACTTCCACTGCGTATTATTACCTAGACCAGATCAGTGAGCATCCTTTCCTCCATCCATGCATACAAATGTATGCTACTGCAAATTATCAAGCACACCCAAAAAAAAAAAAAAAAAAGTAAATTATTATTATTATTATTATTTAAAAGGACCTCATCTTCCCTCTAATGTTTTACGAGTTGCAGAAGTACCTGGATTATTGATAAGCCGACAGTGTAGGATCCGAATACAGGAACCATGGTGTCCTTATGCATCAGGATGCATTGTGTCTTTTTGTGCTCAAATCCAAACAAACGAAATTCATGGTTTAGTGATCCAGTCTGTTGATCTGGTAGGCCCCCCACCTTCAATGGAGGATGCCTCGATGATCTTCCCCAGCTTGGAAGATCCTAGAAACCTGTTCTTTGACCTGCCTTCTGTGCTATTGCTGTAGTCTTCTTCTTCTTCTTCTTCTTTTCTTGTTTGTTTTTAAATGATACGTTTTGATTTTTGATTTTTGATTTTTTTGGTTCCCGTCACTTTAGGCCACTAACTGAAGGGTTAGGATCTTCTATTCTGGTAGATTTTTTAGGCCATTTGTAGTGCAACTAATCAGATCAACAATCTGGATCACCAAATAGACGCCTTGTGTTTTTGGACTGAGGGACATCAGGATAGCACCAACCCCATGCATCAGATTCCCACTACACCCAGCCACTAGACTACGGTATTTTAACTTTTGAGGAAATGGGTATTGTTATTCCATAGAAATCAGAGTATTTTTGAGAAACATGTGCCACTGCTTTTTTCACTTGCACTCTTATCATTTTGCTGAAGAAACTACATGGTCTTTTAGACTTTTACATGGCAAGAAATCTACCATCGTGATTTTATCAGTAGTGCTGCATTTGGATGCACTACTGAATCGCAATAAGTTCAATAATGTGGACATGATCAAATTGAAATTACTTTGTTAGCATTCGAATTATGCTCCAAATCACAAGTATATCACCTCCAAGTTGGCATGAAAGGATGAAATTTCATTCTGAGGGTTGCTTCCTCAGTTTGGTCAATAGAGGGTTATTGCAATACAATTCAGTAGTGCATCCAAACGCAACAACCTAAAGCGCTTACGTAACATTGTAGTGCCACTATGATAAAAACCCAGGTATTTTCGTAATCTGACTCTAGTAGTAGATGGACGGACAGCTTTTGATCGAAAAGGCCCATGGACACCGCCATTTTTGTATCAATTCAATCTTTTCGTCATGTCATGCAGGTCAGATCGTTGAATGCACGGAGATCCTTTTCCTTTCATCATCAAAGCCTTTGAAAGGGATGCACGCATGTATACTATGCTGGGAAAAGCACATGCATGCCGTATTTGTGGCGCTGTCTCGACGCTATGCATGCTCTTAAGTGCCCTTCTTTCCATGCCGTATTTACCATGTGGTGCCACCTTGAAGAATATGCAGCATTTTTTTCTTTCATGTAAAAGAAGCTAGCTTTTTCTTCTTTTTTCTTTTCTGCAAAGCTGCTTGAAATAGTAGAAGATGAGAATCCAGAAAGTAGATGGTCTGTTGCTGTATTACTATTTGTTCATAAATAATGAGTCTTGAAAGCATTCCGCCGGATGTAGCGGAATGATGTACATGCATCCATGCAAGCACACAAATATTGGTTAGAATGTCATTTTCTGCTGCCCTTTCTGCATGTGGATGACCTGTCCTTCATACGCGTGACATCTGCATCAATGGTGACCGTTTAAATCATGGCCCACTTTGGAAGGGCCATGGCCAAGATTCACAATGATGGACAATCTTGACTATGTGATTTAATTGTTGAATTTCGACAGCCAACCGTTTTACTTCTAATCATCCGTTTGCGGCCACCATCGAACGGATAGGATTTGTTTGATCACTGGGGCCAGTGATGTGGACGATCTAAATGGTCATGTGTGATGTGTACATGATGATGAGGATTAGGATTATCCAAGAACATTTTCTAGGTTGTTTGGTTGGTGAGTTTGGAGTAAATAATGCATTTGATCATGGATATCTAACGGTGGAGATTTCGTGGCATTGCGGCCTGGTCACATTTTAATCAAAACTGAAAACCTTGTATTTCCCCAATTGCTCCAACTACTAGCTCTGAGATTTTGATAATCTAGTGAGATTTTTGTGAAAATTAGCACTAATCATTTAAATTTTCTAATAATTCACTACAGGAATTTCTCCAAGCGCAATGCACTCAGTTCACACCAAGCAACTTTTTACAAAGGAAACAGTGCGGTTGAAGGTCGACATACCAATCAGAACCATCCATGTGGTGGGCACTGTTGTAGATGGAAAATGATTTAAAAACCACATAAATTTGATTATCCAAGCCATGCAATCTTAGCCGTCAAAACAACGGTTGGGAAATAAAAATGCCCTACGGTTTCGATTCAGCTGAAGTGTGATGGTAGGATTTTCGCTATAGGTATAATTTTTAAAACATGGTCCATCCATGATAGGCTACCTTGATGGAAGGGTCCGATTGCTACATCATCCTGACACGTGTACTGACTGGATGGTGTGTGATCTTTCCATCAACACCCAAGTTTTCTTTCTTCTTTTATTTTTTATTTTTTTCCTTTTATGAAAGAGTATTAATCCTAACAAGCATTATCCATTGCTCGAGAAAAGGTTGCTGGGGTTCTCAGTTTGCATAAAGCGGGGGTAAGTAGGGCCCCACATTGGTGATGGCCCATGCATCCAAACTCTCTCGTATTGGTAGAATCTGAAGCATTCAATAGATGTTCAGCGAATAGATATGGTTGGGATCCCTCACTCTTCATGAGGTAACCATTACAAGTAACTGCAATTCAAAACAAACAAGTGTAGGAAAATCAAAATCCATAGCTTTTACTTTAAAAGGTGAGAATTTATGGGTGCCTCATTGTAACTATTTGCTATTGTGTGGCCCACCTGATGAATCAACTGTGATGGCCTTAGCTTTGGACGGTTACTAAAATATGTGGGAGAAGATGATCTAATGATCGAACGGTTGCGATTGTCTTTGTGTGATTAGATTAAATGGTAGAGATGGTATCTCACCGAAACATCCCACTTAAATGAAGAGGAACGGCACTGGAATTTGTGCTCCACGATGGAGTGACTGGGCCCTGTGATTGGTTCCGTACGGCGATTCCTACGTGCTAGCTCCATATGATGCGGCCTCCCACTGGGAAACTTGAGGGACCCAACCACTCAAATACTAAATGCAGGTGTGGGGCCCACGTCCTGAGTTCGATGGTTCCTCGCGAGTGTAGGCATTTGCATCCTACTCTTCCCCACATGGACCGATCTGGCACGTGTGAGATAGATCCAGGCCGTTCGACTGGTGCTCAAGATCAGGCTAATCAAGTTCGCCTAATGCATTTAAAAAGAAAAATGAATGGTTAGAAAGACCTGACCATTGGTCTAGACTCAATAAAAATGGACCACCTGATGATCAAACGGAAGCTGCTTTTTAAAGATCGATCCCCGCACGGTGGCCCTTCCAGATAAACGGCCCTGATCTCCATTCACATGCTTCATTCTGCAGGCGCCGAGAGAATAGAATCCGAGCATTGATCAAGCTGAAAAAAGGCACGGGACTACCTTCGTATTGGGGAATGGGGAGTAACATGATACTCTGGCCGCGGATGCACTTGATGTGCAGGCACTTGGAATAGAACACGTGGCATAAATTGACTCAGCTAAACCCTCTCTAAGTCACCAGTCCCAAATTAGATTACTCGATCAATCGTAAACTGGAGGACACTTGTGTTTTGAAATTTAACCGTTGGATACTTTTCATCGCTAGCCGTCCAAAAAAATTAGTCAGATTATCAAAATAAGCCTAACCATTCGTTGATGATAGATACACCTATACTGGAATCCATGCGGCTCATGCAATTTCAAAGTGCGTATCATGCACCACACTCAGCCAGAGTATTAAAATTTTCCTCTTCCGCATTATAGCGCTCGACCACCTAATTTTGTCTGTGCGACTTCAAAGGGACGGTAATTGCGTTAGGTGGGCCCATGGAGGTGACCATGGAAAATCCACTCCATTCATCAGTTTCTCAATATGACAACAGAACAGAAATCTAAAAAATCAGACGGATAGGTAACTCAGGTGGACCACTCCACATGAAAGAGTGGGAATTAAATTCCCACCATTGGAAACTTTGTGGGGGCCACAGAAGTTTTGGATCAGGATAATATTTGTGGCTACAGTTTATCCTATGTAATAATGATGGCAGATAAACATCATGATCGGCTCCATGAGGGTTTCAACTGTGCACGTTTACATTTTTCATTTTTCCTATCGTGTGGCCCACCTAAGTTTTTGATCTCCATGATTTTTGGATTTCTATCCTGTTGTGATCTTGAAAATATGATGGACGCAGTGGATTTCTCACAGGTTTCTCTGTGGGGCCTCGCATAGCTTGGGGGATGCGGATTCCCTGGGACGGCCTTTGGCAGGAACTTCCAGCGATGGGAAGCTAGTGGGGCCCACTGTGCTATTTTTGAGAAATCCAACCCGTCCATCCGTTTTTACAGTTCATGTTATGATGTGGCCCCATAGATGGCTCAAATGAAAAACTCAAGTGGGCCGCACAATAGGAAAAAGTGGGTAGGTAAATGCCTACCGTTGAGACCTCCCTAGGTGCACCGTGATGTTTATATATCATCCATACCGTTCACAAGGTCATTCCTACTGGAATGAACTAAAATTAAAAATTTCAAAAAAAAAAAAAAAGCCTGATACAAAACTTCTTGGGCCCCACGAATGTGTCAATGGTAGAAGTTCAATCCTCTGTGGTGTGGCCCACTTGATATTTGGATTTGTGTCATTTTTGATGCCACGTCCCAACGTGATCCGTAAAAACGTATGGACGGTGTAGATTTCTCACAGACATCACGGTGGGCCCCAACTAACTTTCCGTCTTCGCAGGCAATCCGCGTCCCCTTGGGACGAGTGACGAGTGACGACTGACGAGTGGGCCTTCCCTTCAAAGACGGATTGTAAAAGAGAAAAACTTCGGTACTCTGACAGAGAGTGATTGCTTATACGCGGGCCCTTGTCAATTGCAGAACTTGACATATAAATAACTCTAAAAAAATCTTCCACATGGTGGGCTACCGTTTAGATGGATCTTATCCAAAACAATTGGCAGACATTTAACAGACGGTAGAAATAAAAATAATAAACGGTCCAAATTCAACAAGAAAACGTCTACTATCAGAAAATAATTCTACTTAATTTATTTCGTCTAGATAGTACACCCTATTCCTGGTGGTCCCCATAATTTAGACGGCTCAGTGAGTAAATGCAGTCCATGTATACGGTTTATGAGTGGCTGCGTATCATCCATCACGCTCTGCCAGAGTATCAAGTAACTCCAAACAGGAAAAAGGTTAAAACCAATCAAAAGCCTGCTGCTCCAGAGGCTGTACGATTTGATGACGTCATCCAACGAAGTGCTTTTCTTTTGAAGGGGTGCGTACTGTTTGCCTTCAAGCGCACTCTATCAGCTACCTCCTTCCTTTCCCTTCTCCAATATCATTGCTACGCCAGTGCGGTTCACCGAGCTAGATATACTCGCACTTGCTGGCATGGTAAAGGGCCTCTCCTGGCACGTGCCGACTTGGCACTTGTGTGATACATCTCTTCCATTGTCCAATGGGTGCCACCTTAAAATTTTCATGTATAGATATTAATCTGGTCCGCTAATCCCTTGGACTATCTGATGTGAGAAATCCAACGGTAAGTGTGAAAGAACAAATGGTTTAAAATTACAAGTAGACTGTGGCCCATTAAATTATTTTACTAGCCTAGTTTATTTTCCAGGCCATATTCATGGAAATCCTTGCCTTATTGATGTACTGGATATCTCACATGTGTTAAAAATTACCACGTGTACAGCAAGGAACCTTTCGTATCTCACTCGCGCGAGTTCAAGTTATATATCTATTCAGTTGCCCTTGCTGTACATCCTCTGGGGAAAGAAAGTTGTACTGTGGCAGAGTTTGATGGTTCATACGCATGTAGTAAAAAATTGTACACGTGGAACACTTGTAACTCAAACCGTCTGATCTAGGGTCCACTTTACATGGGTCACAAACCAAAAGTTACACTGCACTGATTTCCTAACTAACTGGCTGGTGGATTCCTAGCAGACGGTTCTGGTGAATCATAGTCGGCAGTGTGTATTAGACAACGGTTATCCATTAATCAACGGCTAAAAATAGACAAATCGAGCTGATTCTTGGGTTATGAACTATATTCAGTGGGCCTCACAATTTGGACTCTCAGATTTGAGCTGCATGAATGCTAAGTAAGAAATTTATGAGTGCATGAGTACGAACGGTCTCTATATTCCAGAGTATGAAAAAACTCCCCTCGAAACTGTGCGCAATGCGCACAGCCTGCGTGTACCGTCTCCCTCCCATTTAAGTGGTCGGCTCCACTTCAAGAAAAATGAACGCCGTGCAGTTGTCCTTGTTGCCGCCCAACTTGGCCGTGCGCAGTGCGCATACCCACGTGATACTCCCATGGGGAGTTATTTGATACTCTGGCTGCATACGACACTTGATACGCGGGCACAGAACACGTGGCATTATTAAATCAATTTAAACTGACTACATTGTACAAACCCTTGTCTCTAAGTTACAGACGAGAAATCAGAGTAGTTGAAGAATCCTAACCGCTGATTCTTGGAATCTTGTCTTTTGAGAGGATACCATTGGATGTTTTCATTTTTAACCGTCCAGTAAATGTCCAGCAATCAGATTATTACA
Source organism: Magnolia kwangsiensis (assembly GCA_037074715.1). Taxonomy (NCBI): domain Eukaryota; kingdom Viridiplantae; phylum Streptophyta; class Magnoliopsida; order Magnoliales; family Magnoliaceae; genus Magnolia; species Magnolia kwangsiensis. Next base: position 122,189,785 of record CM073578.1, on the reverse strand, counting down.
TAAACAAATAAAAGTAATTTTTGGTTGATGATGAATCTAAACTAGCAGTCCTAATTTGGACGCTTTAGTTTAAATTTCTGATATGCCACGTATGTAATTTCTAATTGCCTGAGTATCATTTACTAAACTCTGCCAGAGTATCAGAGTATGTCCCGTATTCTTGTACTCGTATTTAAAATTCACGGCTCCTCTTCAAGAGAAAACTCCATCTGGTAGTCTTATTATCGTTGCACGTGACCGTGCGCAGTTTAAATACACGTGACCGTGCGCAGTTCGCATACCCTCCCGCTCCAATTTTAAGAATTCGTTTTGCCTCTGTCGCTCGTCGCGACCCAGAATTCCAGCGTGTGTCACTCCATTTGGAGATTATCAGCAGATCGCATCCGTCCATATTCTGAAGGCTCTGCTATGTGGGACTCTATAAACATAATTTGAACTTATGACTCAAATAATCATTATATTTATTATGAATCTACGGCATTGAAAAGATTTTTTTTTCAATGGATCATATTCAGGATCAAAGATCTAAGGATATAATCATCAGAGAAGTGTGATAACTAAATCCTAGCTTAGTTACTATAGTAAAAATAATATGGACGGTTCATATCAGAGGACCATGGTAGAAAAGTGGGCTCCAAAAGGGCGACATATGATATCCTTGGTGAGTCGCATCACACATGAGTCGGATTTCCCATTTAATTGGACGCGGGTTGCATCCTGCTCTTGCATGGACGGAAGCGGATTGGCTGCTGTACCACACACCAGCTATATAGCTGGTGTATTGAGGTCAGCAAATTCTGTGGCTCAAATCATGGGGTATGTATTGAATCCAAACCGTCCATCCATCTGGCGAGCGCGTCGTAATGTTTGAGAAGAAACATAAGACAGATGTAGCTATTACTTGGACCGAACGGCTACCATCGAAACCCTTTTGAGGGTCGCAGGAGTTTCGGATCAATATGAAATTTTTTTTTCCTCTTCATCCATGTATTTTAACCTCATTAACAGATTGGATGGAAAATAAACGTTGTGATGGGCCCTACGAATTTTTTAAGGGTGAAAATTATTACCCTTGCTGCTTACTTTGGTGTGGTCCATTTTAGCTTTGAATATGATTCATTTTTTTGTATAATTCTCTAAAATGATTTCAAAAAATGGATGAACGGCATGGATATAGTAAATACATCATTGTGGGGCCATATAACTTTGATCTAATTTGAACCGTTCGTACAACTCCGAGCTCGAGGCACGACACGTATCTACACCTGCTATATAGCTGATTGGTTTGCGGTGCACCAGCCAATCCGCTTGCAGACGGGGGAAACGGATTGGCTACTCCCCCTGCCACCAGCCAATAGCCACTGGTCGGTGCTCTGTGGGCTAACATGATGTATCTGTCTCATCCATGGCGTCCATCTATTTTTTTTAGACATGAGACTAAAAATGAGTTTTATCCATATCTCAAGCTAACCACATTACAGGAAACAGTGTTGAAAGAAGTTCGACCGTTAAAAACTTTTTGAGGGCCATAAAAGTATTGGATCAAGCTGATCTTTATTTTTTCCTTCATCTGGGTCGGTATGACCTAATCAATTAATTAGATGTCAAATAAACAGTACATTGGGCATCAGGAGAATTTTAATGGTGGATATCTAATCACTATTATTTTCCTGTGGTGTGGTTCACCTGAGATTTATATTTCTCTCTTTTTTTGATCACTATTAAAATTATCTGTAAAAATGGATGAAACACATACATCATGGTAGAGCCAACAGAGCACTCACCACCGTGATGTATTTGTTTAATCCTCTCTCTCTCTCTCTCTCTCTCTCTCTCTATATATATATATATATATATATATATATATATATATATATACACACACACACACTAGGATAGAGCCCAAAAATGAGGCAGATTCAATGCTAAGGTGGACCAAACCGTGGGAATTGAGTACTCACCATTAAAAACTTCTTAGGAGCCTTTGATCGAGCTTATATTTGCATTTTCCCTTCATCTGAGTTCACGAGGTTGGATGTAAAATAAACACAAAGTGGCTTTCCTTATCACCACTACTTCTTGTGGTGTGGTCCACTTGAGCCTTGAAATTATCTCATTTTCAGGCTGTTACCTTAAAATGATCTGAAAAGAATAGATGAATGGTGTGGATAAAACTCATACCCTTAAAATGATCTAAAAAATGGATGGACGGTGTGGATAAAACTCGTACATACTAATGGTCTCACAGAGCCCTTGCCTGGCACCAATCTGTCCATGTAGGCGCAGGACACAATCCAATTCTCATTTAATTGGGATGCAGATTGCGTCCTACCCACCAGTCTCCAGCCGGAAACGGGCAAGTGCTTTGAGTGGCCACGGTGATGTACGAGCCTTATTTACACTGTATATTTAATTATTTTTTATTAATCAATTTAGGATATATGACTGACAGATACACAAGTCTGCACGACCACTGTTGATGCAGTTTTCTAGTTAACCTTTCCTGTACCCTTAAGTATCTTCGTGGAAGGCTTTGGGCCCTTCTCTTGGATAAGGTCAGACGGTGGACGCGGGCAGGGTTGGATGAGCTCGTCTCCAGCTGCTGACCTATTCTTTCAATTAGTAAGAACATTTTTATAAAAGTGATGTCTAATTTATATAACATTTAACTTCTTTGTAAGTTCCGATAGCCTCTCAAGGTCGTTTTTTGGAGAGTCTATTTAGAATCGTGCTACCTCCAGGTTGACCTTAGTCATGCCGACCTATGTTGTGCCGATATATATTGTGTCGACCTTACTGCTTAACCCGGCATTATGCTTCTTTATTCTTTGTTGTGTATCGGGTCGTGTCAGATCTCGACTTAATCTGCTTATCTAGGTCGGTCAATTCTTCCCCATAACAACAGCTATTAAACTCTTATAGTTGAAAACTTTTTAAGGGCAAGGAAGCTTTAAATGAAGCTGATATGTATATCTATATAACTTTACTCATATATCACAGCGGTCAATCAAAGCTCTTGTCCGTTCCCAGCTGGAGACAGGGGTAGGATACAATCTGCGTTCATTTAATTAGTTTCGAAAAAACAAAAACAAGACATGCCCAATTGCATCCCCAATCCACGTGGGACCTACAATTAATGAATAGGATTGTTCATTAGGTGGGACCTTTATTGATGAGGCAAAGTGCAGATATCAGATTGGTCCACCAATCCGGACTAACGTTCAAATGGTGGTCCACGTGTTAATGACAAAAAAGGATAACTCCTTAAATCAAGGTCCGTCGATCGATTAATCATGGGTATGTGTGATATACCATTTGTTCATTGTATGAGAAGGATCCTTTGATGCTTTGCCCCAAGTAGGATTGCAGGTCAATGTTTATTGACTTGGCTATTCGGGCTTGCTCGATTGCTCTTGAGTCGTTTTGTAACTTAGCCAATCACCTTGACACCAGCCTCAAAGCTCTGTAGATATTATAGACCCCACCATGATGTATGTGTTTCATCCGTGCCATAAATTCATTTTTTCGTCTCATTTTAAAGTACGAGGCAAAAAATGAGAGGTAGATCCAAGGCTCAAGTGGATCACACCACAGTAAATAGTGTGGAGAATAGTGTCCACCATTGTAACCTTTCTAGGGCCCATAGTGATGTTTATTTATTCTAAGGTCACACGGACCTTATTGAAGATAGAATATATGTATATATGTATGTGTATGTTGTGTGAGTGGAGCATCAAGTTGAGTTGGACTGAGTTAGGGTTGGCATGACTTGATCCAATTTTGAAATATGCCCGACCCAAACCCAACCCAACTTAGTACCGAGTGCAGCATGTCTGACCCAATCTGAGTCCAGCATGCCCTAGACTGATCTAGACCGAATCTGAACCAGTCAAAAGAACTGAGTCGAGTTGGCACCGAGTTGGATCGAGAGATGAGGGAAGGAGTGGAGAGGAGAGAGATAGAGAAGAGGAATAAGAGGGTTGTGATGGCGGTGGGTGGCTGCCAGATTTGGAAGAGGAGGAGGATGAGGGAGGGAGAGAGAGTTTGGATTTGGATCGGGGTTGGATGCGGGTAGGTTTAGAAATACTTAAAAACTAGAGTTACACACACACACACACACACACACACCTGAATCCAAGTTAAGTTGGGTTTCGGATCGAGTCGAGTATAACCGGATCGAGTTTCAAGTCAAGTTGGGTGGAGTTGCTAGGTCACTCAGACTCGACTTCGTTTGAGTTCAGATTGGGTGAAGCCTACTCAGTTCGGACCGACTCACCCATTCGGTTCGGATCGAGTTAGGTCCGAACAAGTCAAACAAGTTGGGTTAGTCAAGTCAAATCGTCCTGTGCCCAGCTCTATGTGTGTTTGTGGGAAATGGTACTGCCATGTCAATCTCATGGGAACTTCTCATGAGGTTGAGCTCTGTGGGCCCCACCGTGAAGTGTTTCGAACATCAATATTGTGCATTTGATGAGTCTCCTTTAGGGTGTAGGATATCCCAAAAATTAGACGCATTTAGAACTAAGGTGGGTTATACCATCTAAAATCATGTGAAGACATGTCTAAAACATATAAAATCACTTAATAGGGATCACCTGAGTTTTGTATGGGGCCGAAACTTGGTCCTACCCCTCATCTAATTGGGACACACAATGGATGGGCTGGATCTGTGAACCACATCTTAGTAGGCCCAATAAATGATTATGAATGTTTTAATGGGAGGGTAACCCCTCCCAACTGTTGTATATGGTGTGGCCCACCCAAGTCATGGATTGACTTGATTTTTAAGCCACTTGCTCACAATGGAATGGTACATCTAACTGATGGGGTATATGTTTGACACATATCACAATGGGGCCCACACAGCTTGACCTCATGGGAAGTTCCCATGAAGTTCTCATGAGGTCAACCTCGTAGTACCATTTTCCACACACACACACACACATATGCAGTTGTGTACCCGTTCACATGGAACTTGTGTGAACTTTTTTGAGAACTCATTATGTGTGATGTGACTCCAAAATCTGAACGATCCACGTGAAGCATGACACCTCATGAAACCCCTCGGGCCTAATTTTTTACTTTGATCCAAAACTTTGGTGGGCCATAAAAAATGAAAACAGTTTCCTCCCTTGATTTGCATTTCTCTTTGTTATCACCCATCGGAATTTTAGATCATGGTATAAATTTGACCCTTGGGGTTTTATGGGATTCCGAATCACATGCACCGCTCGGATTAGACACCATGACACGCCTGCAAAGGTGCACACTTGCAAAAGAGTGCATGCCTCTCTCTCTCTCTCTCTCTCTCTCTCTCTCTCTCTCTATATATATATATATATATATATATATATATATATATATATATATATATATATATATATCAACTTGACTTAAAACTTCTGTGCCTACTAAAAATTTGGTGCGACAAGTGTTCAATACCCATTGTTTCTTATGGCGTGGTATACTTGAGCTCACCTTATTTTTGGGCTCATTGCTAAAATAATCTTATGATAAAATAGATGGCCAAAGTGTATAAAACACACATCATGGTTGGGGCCATTGAGCTTTGACACCAGCTAGCTGGCTGGTGTTCGGGTCACCAGCCGAACCCCATCCCTGAAAGTCAGGCACGTTTGAGGGGATGACTTGGGCTACTGAAGCAAAATGGACTTGATCGAATCCAAGTAGATTTGGACAAGTCAGCAATCTATGCAAATGGGTCAGACCAATGAACTCTATAAATGATTCTGGATTTGAATTTGGGTCCATACAGTATCCAAATTGTGAGATTGGACAGGCTAGAAACCACTCAAGGTAGACCTGATCCAACTATATATTCCCCAACTCGACTTTTAAGTAGAACAGATACATATGGACCTCACCATAACCCCAATGATGGCAACATGGACCCAACCAATCCTAACCATTGTCAGGATATTAACTAAAGTTAACTGCCAGTATGGCAAGAGGGGAAAATCAATATCATTGCCTAACTTTTTATAAAAGAAAATGAATAAAACCATTTTTAGAAAAATAAAATTGACAAAAATTAGAAAAGTGAAAAAGAAATGTTTTTCATTTCTAAGAGCTTTTGGAGAAAGAACATAATGATTTGTGAGGATTTTAAAAGAAAAAATAATAAAAGAGTTTGCAAAAGGCAGGCTGTCCTCCCAAGCTCTTGGACTCTTAAACATGTCAATGGATAGCTTGAAAGGAGAGGTGGCTTAATTGTCCTAATATAGAAATTGCAGCCGGTGACCAACGCGCAATCAATTAACTGGTCGAACTTCTTAAGTAGTGAGTATTGTCTTTTTGAATTTTTTTTGATTGATTATTAAGCTTTTAACATTGTAATGAAAAATAGCACTGACTTAATATTGAATTTTGCAGTTTTTCATGTCTTGATTACTTAATATAATTTTTTAGAGGTACGTGAGCCGGGAGTAAATAACTTTCGCAATTGAGTTTGAATAGGAGTGGGTGATATGCATTTGAAATCCAAATATCTTATTTGGATGAGACTAAATGGGAGGAATTGGGAGGCACCCTTATAATTTTTAAAAATATTTTTGTAGGAATATATGTGATATATCACATTAGCTTTAATGTCACACACACACACACACACACATATATGTACGTGTGTGTGTGTGTGTGTGTAAGATATTTGTTAGAATGATTGTAATGAGCCAATTGAAATATATACTTTATGAAAATTTGAGAAAATGAGAAAATTTTGAACTTTAAGTGAGCTATAAACATAAGGATTACAAACAAGTAACTTGTCAATATATTTTTAGCTGTCCATTAAGATAACTAACATTTGGATAGTTTGAATAATTCTATTGGTGTGATTTTAATGATATAGTTAATTACTAGATTATTTTGAAGTGTCATCAACGTGCAACATCCATGGCAGACATGTGCATAGCAACACCTTTGCTTACTTGTGCGACTATTCAAGGGAGTTCAAAAGGGCATTTAATCACGTTTACTTCCAAATCTCTCCCATTTATTCATGCAACTCTCATAGGTATATTTACTCTCATTTTATTTTATTTTCTTGCATTTATTTTCATTTAAATGCACCTCAAAGTCAATACTCTCCATTTATACTTAATTTCATTCAATAGCTTATAAAGAAAGTAAATGGGAAATGTAATTGGAGGTAAATAAATTGAGAGTAAATGATTTGCTCAATTATATTTGGATGGAAACACATTTGAAATTCAAATATTCTATTTAGATGGGAGGAATTAGAATGCATTAAAACGTTTCAATATATTCACAACACTATATATTATATCTTAAATCAGCTTAAATATATCAAATGAGTGTACATATGTGATAATTAATAGAATAATTACAATAGGCCCATTAATATATATATATATATATATATATATATATATATATATATATATATATATATATATATATATATCCGTAAAAAATGTAAAAATTTCAAACCTTGGGTGAGCGACAATTGTAATGATTACAAACAAACAACTCACCAACAGTTTTTAACAATTCAATTAGATGGGCAACCCTTGAACGGTTTTATAATTCTATTAGTGTGATTTTAGTGATATAGAAAACAGTTAAATTCTTTTGCACTATCATCAATGTGTCACGTGTATGGTAGACATGTGCATAGCAATACCCTTTATTTACTTGTGCGACTTTCAAAGGAAGCTCAAAAAGACATTTTACCCCATTTACTTACAAATATTCTCACAAAGAAATGACTTCGTCTACATGCTCATTTATTCTTTCATTTTCATGCACTTACTGGCATAGTAACATACCTTAAATATAATTTATCTCAATTTACTCCCACTTCCTCTCATTTACTGTCATTTGGTACCATCTGAACAACTTACCTTCATTTTCTCTATTCAAGCACTAAGCCAATATCGACCCAACCTGCATATAAATAGCTTGCGTAGGGATCCTCTTAATCTAGACCTTAGTCTAGGCCGGCCTAGCCTAGTTCTGTGATTGATCGCATACACAATTATCATGCATTTAAGCTATGTAGGGCCCACCATAATGTGTGACTGCTATCCATTTATATTTTAGGCATCTATCCTAAAAATCCTACCTCATTTATAATATGAGTGGGCCACACCAAAGACAATATATAATGGGAGGCATGGTGATGCTTACCATAGTAACTTTCACAAGAAATGCGGAGTCAACATGTTGTGAATGTGACATCTAAAATAGTCATCAGGTGCCATCCCATAGAGATAAAAGGGACACAACAGAACTTAGGGCATTCCTCAGGCGTGCCGGACCAAATGAATACATTGGTTTTACGTGTGGTTGTGCATTAGTCCTGCGGTGGGCCATAGCTGAGTGTTAGGATCATGATGACTCATGGGATGTAGATGGTCATGAAGATGCCACGTACCTCTCATGGGTGGGCCCCACAGCGAAAACGTTGGGTAGTTACCGTACATTCAGCCATATAATCTGAGGACGGATTGGCTACTTCCTCCTGCCACTAGCCAATGGCTAGTGGTCGGTGCTGTGTGGGCCCCACCATGATGTATGTGTTTCATCCATGCTGTCCATTTATTTTACTAGATCATTTTATGTTATGAGCCCAAAAATTGGATATTTTTCAATCTCAATTGGACCACATCACAGGAAAAAGTGTTGATTGAACGTAGACCATTAAAAACTTTTTGGGGGCTATAAAAGTTTTGGATCAAGCTGATTTTTGTTTTTTCCCTTCATATAGGTCTGTATGACCTAATCAACAGATTGGATGTCAAATAAAAAGTATAGTGGGCCTTAGGAGGATTTTAATGGTGGATATCCAATCGCTATTGTTTTCATGGGATGTGGTCCAGTTGAGATTTATATTCCTCTAATTTTTTGGATTAAGACCTAAAATCATCTTTAAAAATGGATGAACCAAATGGATAAAAGACATACTTGATAGTGGGGCCCGCAGAGCACCGACCACTAGCCACAGGGCTAGTGGCAGAGGGAGTGGCCAATCCGTTTCCATATAATCTGGTGTAGTTGTACGGTTGGAGTTTGCTTAGCCCTACGTGCGGACAATGAAGTAATCACATGCAATTTGAATTGGTCGAAATGGAATATCATCCACAAGCTGAGTGGAGTCCACGGATCGAAGATCTAAACCGTTGATCTGATGATATCCACTTAGAATGGCTGTTAATGCCGTTAATGCCCGAAAATTGACAGGAACGCAGTACAGCGGTCCACCTTCAATGGAATATGGACCGTTAGATCACTTTAATATTACAATCAAAGAGATTTAGAAGATCTGGATTATTAAAAACTGTGAGCCCCACTTGTACATTTCTTCATTATTTTCGATCGCTAGATGCGAACACAAACGCATCACATGTGCCAGCGAGGCACATGTGTGTAGGAATGCGAAATTCACAAGGTCCTTAAATGCTCCTTATCCCAGAAATCTGCGCTGTCCATTTACACGGTGGGCTACTCGTAATAATAAATGGACGGTTAGAAAATAAGATGCGTGTGTTTCCATCTCATGAGTGGGACGGCCTAATTCTTTTATATCATATGGAACCGACGGGTTAATATAATGAACGTCCCAGATCCCACACAAATAGGCTGTACTGGCACGTGTGATGCGTTTGTGGTCGGCGCTTGAGGTTGCAAGAATGGAAAAGCACTGTGCGAAGGCCTCTATCCAATGAAAACGACGCCACGTGGCGAACTATACGTGTCGGTTTCAGACTCAGGTAAACCATCCGCGGTCACGTGTCTGAACTGGATGTGGGGCTGCTGGCGGGCCGACATCCACGGCCACTGGTCTTCCCTTTCGGTCGGCCTGGAACCGGCTACCTATCTGGGACTTGCCACGTGTCCAATGGGAGTGGCTGATGTTGACACGTGTAAAGCCTCTACTGGAGATTCCCCGAATCGGTTTGGTCTCTTTTTGGAACTATTTTATTTATCGGGAGAGGCATTTTTGGTACTCGGGCTGTGTAGGACGCTTGATATGCGTGTACTTAGAAATCGTACACGTGGAATATATTAACTCCAACTAAAATGATCAAATCGTGGAACTTACTGTTTTTAAGTTGGAATATAAAAATTGGATTTTTACCAACGATACTGACCTCTGATTTGTGGACACTTGTTTGTGGAAATAAGACCGTTGAAAATCTTTTATTTTTAACCGTCCAAATGATGTCCATCAATCTGAGAGTAAGATGATCATAATAGATCTAGAATGGAATCTATGATTAGGCAGTCTGATTCGAAGTAATGTTGGCCACGTATGCGATTTCCAATTAATTTCTCAGTGTCTGCGTATCATCTATCTCTCCGGCCGAGTATAAAAACCTTTCAATTTTCTGGGAGTTGGAGACGCGACCAAGGCATATTTGGGGACTCGCGCTGGAGAAAGAACCTTCGGAGTAGGTGGGGATTCGGTCATCCCAGTGGTGGGCCCCACTTTTGTCCCAACAGCGAAATCGTAGGAATGCCAATCGAACTCGCTCGATGCGCAGACTCCACTCGCTTCACGTGGGAAACCAAGGCTGCAGACATGTGCACATGTGGAAGATCCCAGCCACTCGTTGAGTTCCGGAATGTGTATGACATATCTAAAAAGCTGGCCTACATAGATCAACAGGTGGGCCATACCTGTGTAAAATAATCAATAGACACTGACCAATGGTTCAGATTCCTTGAACATATGTGGACTAACTAATAATCATAATTGCAGGATTTTACATGTATGGGATGTTCACAAGGAGCATTTTATTAATGTATCCAATGAGAATTTAATCTCTCAATGTGTGACTCATTCTAATGGGTTGCAATGAGTGGGGACTCATTTACTAAGGGCTCGTTTGGATTATTTATTACAACAGTAATGCCCTGTAAAACATAAAAATGGTACTGTACAATATGTCTGTGGTAGTTCCATCAACGAGATATAAGATACTTTCTCTGATTAGATATATTTGAATGTAATTTCAACAATACATTTTATATCCAAGCGGTGTCCAAAAAAATAAAAAAATAAAAATAAAAATCCAAAGCCCAAGTGGACCACTTTATAAAAGTAGTAGGGACAACAATGTTTGCTGTTGAAACTTTACTACCGCCTAGTAGGATGTTTATTTGCCATCAAACCTGTTTATAAGGTAAGACAAACCTAGATGAGAGAAGAACACAAATATCAACTTGATCCAATATTTTTCTTGAACCCAAGAAGTTTTCAATGGTAAGTGTTTAATCTCCACTATTGATTGTGATGGGTCTACTTTCACTTTGAATTTACTTTAATTTTTTATCTCATTTCATAAAATAATCACGTAAGATGGGTGGACTATATGGGTATAACACATATATCATGGCAAGGTCTACAAAGCTATGCCATATCAACGAACCTTCGTTAAGCCATGTCTTACGGTGATTTAAAAAGGTCACTATTATTTGATATTGGGCAATATTCAATAAAAAAAAAAGAAAAAGAGAGATGGAATGATGTAAGCTTTACGCTACATTATTGTAGTAGCCACATATCCTAACAAGCTTGAAAAAAGTTAAAATTTTAACCCTAACCCTAACCCTAACCTGCAATCCATGAGGCGAACTTAACCCACTTAAAAGAGAGCACATTAGCTGCGGCCCAACCTCACTCAAGTCTGCGTGGCCCTTATTGTGGGGCTCACCTTGATGTATGTATCATATATCCATTGCCATCCATTCATTCTTCTAGATTAATTTAGGCATGAGTTCAAAAATAAAGTAAATCTAAATCTTAGATGGAGCATACTATTGGCAAAAGTGGTAATTAAACGTCACACCATTAAAAAAATATTCCACTGTAATGTGTCCTATATGTTTGTTTGCCACCAACAGTGGTGATTGAACATCACACCATTAAAAAAGTCTTAAGGCCCACCGTAATGTTTCCTATATGTTTATTTGCCACCAACCTGTTGATAAGGTCACAAAAACCAAGATGAAAGAAGGAAAGGAGAAAAAAAAATCAAATATCACCTTGATCCAAAACTTTTGTGGCCCATTATATGGTTTTAGTGGTCCATCACCATTATTTCCTATGGTATGGTTCACCAGAGATTTGAATCTGCTTCATATTTATGCCCACACTATAAAATGATTCGAAAAGACGGATGGATGGTGTGGATATAGAATAAATGCATCAAGGTAGGCCCCGCAATAAGGGTCACACCATCATGGGCAAGGCCACTTAAAATTTATCAAATCAAAGCCTAACCCCCACCATGCTTATTTTATGTAATTAGTTTGGGCTTGACCAGTAACCTGTCCAAGCAACGCTAAACTTGGATTTAAGAATGTAATATGAGGCTAAAGGTATGCTGAACACTACTTTGAATTTGTTTGGACAGGCCAATAAAATGGTTCATTTTGTTTTATTTAATGATCTCTAATATATACTTATGATTGAGTAAATTTGTTTTTTTTTATATTAGAGATCTAATACATGATAATGATTAATTAAAATGGGATGAACTCATACCAACTAATACAAGTGAATACATACCAACTTATACATCACATTCATCTGTGCTTATCCTCTGATAATATCATTTTGAGTTTTGGGTCAAGACAGGTTGGGTCATGTGGGTTAGCCCATTGATAAGCTATATGGGTGGATCAAGTTGAGTAGGGCTCAACCCTAGCTAGGGCTATTTGTAGGGGGTGTACATTGAGTTGAACCGAGTCGAGCTGGCCTCAGCTCAACTCAACCACTAGCTGACTCCAGCTCGAACTCAGCTTACCTCAGTCCTTGTGCCTGATTGGCCACCTTGGCTCCGCTCGGTCAGCAGCTCGGGCGAGTTTGAGCCAAGTTTGCCTATGCAGCATTTTCATAAAAACATGGATTGCGCCTTGAAAATCTCACTGTATGTAAAACAACAACAGTGGTTTTATAGCTATTTTATCAAACATTTTCTAAGCAACATAAAAATCATGAAAAAAATGATATTTGTTTCATATACATACCTTTCTTGTTATCAACCACACTTCGTTAAGTCATTTCGTCAAATACTTGGTGAGTAGTATCAATATCAAAGTAACCAAGTCACCGAACTGGTTCGATCCGAGTCAAGTCAAGCTAAGGCCAACTTGAACTCATTTTCGAGCTCAAAAAATCAGCTCAACTTAGCTCGAATTCAGATTCGAACCGAATCAAATCAAGCTTTTTCAAGTCGAGTCGAGTGAGCGAGCTAACTGAGCTAGCTCGGTTTGTGTACACCCCTAGCTATTTGCTCAAATAAGATGCATTTTCTAACAAAGACTGATACACTGGAGCCATTGCCACCCATGCTTGTTTCCAACTATGAGGAGAGTTGAATTAGCAACTGTAGGACCCACATACAAAGATGGTCTCACGAATGTAAGCGTCCATCTTCTTAAAATTGCTTTATTTGAGCCAGAGTTCGAAATCACTCTAGATGGATGGTTGCGAAGGTCTATCAATGGAATTTATTTTCAACCATTGATGATATTCATTTTCGAATGGATCTATGCCTCCGATAGATGCTTATGGGCAATATTTAGAGTGATTATTTATTTATTTATTTATTTTTGCGCATTACCCATTCACAGCATCCCCGACTGATGGACGGTTTCAATGATTCCAACATCTCTACAAATGAGTGATAGATGAGCATTTAGAGCACACTGCATGATCCCCATCAAGCTTAGAGAAAAGAACGGCCCTCGAACATCTTGTAGTTGGCGTCCCGATTTAAAGCCATGCTTGTGTAATGGGTTCACATGGTGTGCTTATCTGCATCATCGAAAGAGTGGGCCCAGCGATTCGACGGTTTGACGCATTTGATTCACCTTCTGTGTATTGCTTGTCCATGAAATTTTGCACATGAGTAGCAGAGAATGAGATAAATGTGTGGAAAGACTAAGAGCAGACAGGATTTTGAAAGAATGCATTACTATTAGATGACTAAATCCCAGATTTGACAAAAACTATACCAGAATCCAGGCCATTCATCAGGTGGGGAACATGGCCAAAATGCCCTAGACTAAAAATAATGTTGTTTATGGATCATGCACAGGTCAATGATATGGAAAAAAGAGGATAGTAAGGCAGAAAATCAAATAGTCTAAGTTCAATTTAGATTTATTATTTTCTTCTTCTTTTTTTCTTTTGTTTTTTTAAAGTCTTTAAGCTCAATGTGCATGTGCGGCTCACTTGAAGAGAGCAATACCATATATATATATATATATATATATATATATATATATATATATATATATATATATATATATATATATCATTTTTTTTTAATACATGACATTTTTACAACGAGCACTACCTAATCAATGGCCCCGTATTGGAGATATTGCGATGTCTGACATAGAAACAAGGCCTTGCATGGGATCTATAATGTAAGGGTATGCATTCTATGAAAGGATATGAGTGATAAAATAAGAATGAGGTCATCATCAAATTAGCTTACTCTTAAACTGAAGAGGAAATAAAATGATGGAGTGAAAATTGAGATGGTTTGATCACGTGCAACAAGAGATCATAGTCAACTTCAGTGCTAAAAATGGAGGAATAATTAAAGGTTTGTTTGGTTTTCAATTATAATAGTAAATGGAAGTAGATGGGTAATAATTATTTAATCTTATAATTGTGTGATGACATTATTTAATGTCGGCAAAGTTGATTTTACTACATTGTTCGTTTCATTTAGAAATCACAGTAAGAATTATAGTTTTATAATTTGATGATATAATGATTATAATTTATTTTACTTATTTTATAAGTGCATGACTCTCGATTTTACAAACTATGATTCTTGTTTAAACAAACACCTAAAAATAATAATAATAGCTCATTTACCTTACTATGTTGTAGGAAATTGGGAAACCAAACAAGCTTAAAATATATTTACATTGAAGGCATAAGAGGAGACTCGAAGGCATGTTCACTCATTAAAATAAGATTCGCGAACCAATTGTTGCGTTTTGTAATAAAAATAAATTTTAAAAATAAAAATTATTTTAAGAAAGTAAATAAATATATCAATTATTTAAACTTTTTATAAATACTGTGTATAGCTAGTCGTTAAGAGAATGAATTTTTACTTCTATAACTAGGGTTTATACTCCTTAACGATAGGTACATTTACAATTTTCCTTTGTTTGCACTTACTAGATCTACTAAAAAAATGGCAAATCTAATTGTTACATTATATTTTTCCTTTATACTTTTTATGTTCTAAATTATTATTTTTCCAACAACCCAAGGAGTGGGGGCCATAGTTTTAGTCACATCGATAAAATTAGGGGTGGGTTGGTTGAATTGGGCTATGCCACTCCCTCCCTTCTCAAAAAATTAGGAAGAGATCGGAAAATTACAAAAATAAAAAATGACACCTAAGCTAGCTTTATGATAAGTTTTTCTAAACGTTGGACTTATAAATGCAATTAATGTCAACTCTAAAGTTCAAAATATCTATATGATTAATTTTTTAATAAAAATAATAATTTTTAATAAAATATTTTATCAAATAAATAAATTCATGGAACGCTCATAAATCATCCTCATAGACTTCAATAACTTAAATCTAGGGTCAGGTTGAAAAATATGTAAAAAAAATAAAATAAAATTGAAAAGAATTTAGACAGGGCAAAATCCCGCTAACTCAAATTGACTAGCTTGGACTCGTCCGTGTCTCGAGCGACTCAAACTAGTTACCAAACTATGATGGTAATGATGACACTAATGATGACAATGATAAGTAATTATATTAACACCATCTACTCTTTGAATTACTAAATATAGATTTTCCACTCTTTCTTTTTTTAATGTTTTATAAAGTTCCATGGAATTCGTTAAAGGGTGTTTTGCTGTGGGCTCATTTTGACAGCTCTTCCAAGCCATTCATTTAAAAAAATTATACAATTGCCTTGTCCAAATGAGCCATGTGTGCATTGGATACATCTCATGTACATCACTTTCTTAGGATGTATTCTATGCGATATATATTGTCTCTGTCTTGACATTTTTTTCATGCTTTTATAATGTATTTGACCTTTTTTTGGGGCGGGTGTATGATATCATTCCTTACTTCATCGATGTGTGGTAGATGAGATCCATGGAAAAAATGCAACATATAGAGGCAGGTGTAGCTTCTGTTCCACCCACTAATGCATCCACTCTGTCCCATCCTTGGATGATCCAAACCGTTCATATTGTCGACCCCACGGCAGATTAGAGACCACTTCAAAATTACCCAACATGTTGATTTTAATGGCCGGATTCAATCCTGGTTAAATTTGGACATTGGTTGCATTTTTCCTCTTTCCCATGACGGTTAGGATCGTCTGATTGATGAGATATTAAGGTATGGCCCATCCGATAATGGGGCCCACCAGATGGATGCCTTTGGTTAGAAAAATCGGGATCCACATGTGCCGTTGCTGGGTCAAATAGAAAAGCGTATTGTGTCCGTTGATCCTGTACAATGCGGAAGCATCCTTGGCGTTGAAGTTGGTGCATGTGGGTCCCATGGTTCAGTGATCTCTGGCAATCATCTATTTTTGGCCCATGAGGAATGGACCATGCCCCATCCTACCCGCCAATCTTGGGCATTTCCTCAGCTTAACGTGGACCACTGCTGTATTTCGTTTCCTGACCGTCTATTTCACAGGATATAAACCAAAAGGGATCCAGGATATATTCAACGATTGGTCCATCACCATGGTGGCCCGTCATATCAATGGCTAGATTGTCCATCCATGGGCCCACTTGAAATTAAATGAAAACGCGAGTACATATTGCATGTAAGACCTCCATTTTAAAAGACTCTTATCGACAGGTCCACGTCCCTTTCGGGTCCCTTTGTCAGTGGAAGCATTTGAGAGGTTGAGGATGCTGGGAATCGCTCAAACCATCACTTTCTTTATGTAGAGATGTTAGTTGTAGTTTTTACAAAATGGCAAGGTTCCATGGCCACCCTATATTTCTACTTTTGGACGGTTATGATTTCACATCAACTAGGGGGAATAATACAAAGAGGCTGCGATCATGAGGATTCGCAAGGTGGGCCACCTACCCATACTTAAACAATTAAATGAAACAAAAGCGGATATTTGATACTCTGGCAGAGTGTGACGCTGGATACGCAGGCACTCAGAAAGTGTCCACGTGGCAACTATAAGTTGTGGGACCCGCTGTAGTTAAATCAAATCCCCAAAAGTAAATTGTTTGGGCAATTTCTAACCTTTGATTGGCTGACAGTTTGTTGAAATAGGACAGTTGGATATTTTTAAGTTTTAACCGTCCAATACATGTCCACCAATCAAGTAATCAGGTAATCAGATTACCGTGAATATTGGTTCCGAATACATCTAAACTGGAGCCCATAGTTTGGACAGTTAAATTTAATTAATAATGTGGCAAGAATTTAATTTGTATTGTACGAGCGTATCATCCATCACACTCGGCCAGAGTATCAAAGTTTTTTACCGGAAGAGAAAAAGCAAACGTATGAATAGTGCGGACTGCGGACTGGAATTTTTTTTATGATCTTCGACGCGATGATTTGGGCGCCATACTCGGGCTTTTCGATTGCACATATGGTGCCCCTATATTATTGATCTTAACCGTTGATATGATGGAACTACTAATTTATGGGCTTTATTCTACAAAATTTCACGAAAATAGAAATCCTACCCTTCAAATAGAGGCATTAAAATTGACGGTTAATAACAAATATACCACAAGGGTGAAGATGAAGATCAAAAGTACACCAGATTCTTAGTGGAATATCTGATCAAGGAGATTTCAAGGCGTGATAAGCCCAGGATGTGGCCCAAAAACCAACGGTCGGGATCGTCAGAGCATACGCGAGTGTTCCATCGATGTCCTCGGGTCGGGTATCATACACTTCCTTATCGTGAGGATTGGGCTGCTTTATCGTGCGTGATAGACACGACAAATCGTCCTTTAAGTAAACGTGTATTTATTGCAAACAAGTGGATGAGATCTGGTCCGTTTATTAGGTGGGCCTTTGTCGGGTTAATTGCTACTAGACCAATCATAGTCATATCCACTGGATGTGTACCATTGGTTTTCTTTCTCTTTTTTCTGCCTCGTCATCCCATAGAAATTGCCAATCTTATCTTTAACGTTGGATTGCCTGCCACCCCGACCCCATGAAGTTCCTCCAGTCGGAAGCTAGGTGGGGCCCACTTTAATGTTTGTGGAAAATCCACCCGTCCATCTGTTTTTCCAGCCCATGTTAAGAATGTGTTTAAAAAACGAGGCGGATATAAAACTCAAGTGATCCACACGGCAAGTTGAAGTGGGGAGGTAAATTCTACGGTTGAAACTTTCCTGGTGCCCACCGTGATGTTTATATGCCATGCAAACCATTCATAAACTCGTACCTACTGTGATGAACTGAAACCACAAAAATATTAGCATGGACTCCAAAAGTTCTATGGCCCCCAAAAATGTTTCAACGGTGGCCTCTCAAATCTCTACTGTTTCCTGTCTGTGGCCCACTTTGGATCTGCCATATTTTTAATCTAATGACCTAACATGAGCTGGCAAAAATGAACGGACGAGGTGGATTCCTCACAAATATCACGGTGGGCCACACCTAGCTTTCCCAAACACGAATCGCAGGCAATTCCCGTCCTAACATTGTACAGTTTTTACACGTTGAATGCTCCACTCGGTGTGGATTTAAAGCTGGGCTGCCAAAGCGACCGGTTTTGTCTTGTTATACCCTAACCCACACCCGGACCCGCCGAAGCCATTAGTGGGCTTAAATGGAATTAGGAGGTAGTGGGTTCTAACATCCCATGGATTATCCCAACGTCCTGTCCGGTCTCGCATAAGGTATGGGTCGTAAAGCCCCTTCTAGAAACAGCGACAGCGCAAGGGTTTCGACGATCTTACTTGGGGTTTTGTGTGGTCAATGGTTGGTGTTATGTGGACCCACCATGATATATGTGTTTTATCCATGCCGTCCATCTATTTTGAAATATAATTTTAGGGCACCATGATATATGTGTTTTATCCATGCCGTCCATCTATTTTGAAATATAATTTTAGGGCTTAATCCCGAAAATGAGGTAGATATAAATCTCAGGTGGACCACACCATGGGAAAACAGTAGTGATTGAATTACACCATTAAAAACCTCCCAGGGCCAACTATGCGGTCCAATTGAGATTTGGATCAAACTCATTTTTAGGCTCATATAATAAAATGACATAGAAGAATTGATGGATGGCATGGATGAAATACATACATCATGATAGGGCTTGTACAGCACTGATTGGATGACCATCCTAGACACAGTATAATCATTAAATTTTGGTAATTACATCCTACTTAAACCCAACTAATCCTATGATCCAAACACCACCTTTCCCGTGGCTTCCCACTGACTTAGTAATTTACCTTGGGATTATGATATGATAATATGGTGCACTGAGGCCCAGTTGACTATCACCATAATGTGATAGAAAACTCACATGATAACATTTGATTGGATAGTGTCCAGCTGTCCAATCACCTAATCCTCTCGAGACGTGGATTGCCAAGATGTGTTTACGTGGCAAAGTTATGTGAGAACCACCATGACGTATGTGTTAAATCGGCAGGGTCCATCCATCTGGCAAGATCTTTCCATGGAACGAGATAAAAAATGAGGTAGGTTTAAATCTCAAGTGAACCACATGTTTCTGGAAATTGAAGACCTACGGTTGAAATTTTCTTAAGGTCCATGTAAGCGTTGGATCAAGCTAATTTTAATCTTCGAAGTTTTTCCTTCATTTAGGTTTATCTAGTGACAATTAAGCATTATGGTTGGCCCCAAAAAAGGTTTCAAGCATATGCATGCTCATGGTTAGTCCACTTGAACTTTACATCTGCTTGTTTTTTTAGGTCATGCTCCATAATATAATGCAAAATAGATGGACAAAGTGGATAAAGGACATTGAAGAATTTACATACATGTAATCAACCTCAATGGTAGTTCATGTACACATCCATGGTTGGGAGTAATCCTATCTGAGTAGCATAGATGCAAATATTCCATATTTCATTTTATTTCCAGCTACATTAATTATTATTACTTCCAACCACATTAATAATTGTTAGAGTTGTACATGAGTTGAATTAGGTTGGTCAGCTTGCTTGACTCAACTCGGAAAAGCTTAACTCACCTTGGCTTAAAATTAGTTTCGAATCGAGTTGAGTTTGTTTTAGGAGCTTGAAAAAATTCGGAGTCAAATTCAAGCTTACCTGAGCTCGACTCAACTCGGATCAAATTAGCTAGGTGACTTGATTATTTTGATCTTGATGTTGTTTGCTGAGTATTTGATGAAATGATATAATGAAGTGTTGTTTATTGGAATTCCCTCGTATCAGGTATTCTTGAAAATGGATATTCAATAGAAGATTGAAAAAAACAAATCCTCAAATATATATATATATATATATATATATATATATATATATATATATATATATATATATATATATATATATATATATAAAACTTTATATTTTACAACAACTCTTGTATTTTGATATTTACTTGCTGAGTGTTTGATGAAATGTTTGCAAAATACTTTTACTTATTTACATTTGAAATATGAAAGATTGAAGATACAATCAATGTGCTTGAGAAAATATCATACATGGTTAAACTTAGCTCAAAGTACTTGCACTGTTGATTGAATCGGCCATGCTACCCAATCAAGCTCAAAGATTGAGCCAAGCTGAGTTTGAATGAGACTTAACCGCTAGCTAAGCTAGGTTTGGTTGCTAGCTGAGCTGAGTTGTGCTAAGCTCAACTCTAGCAACTATAATCATTACTTATTCATAATACATTACAACATTAATGGCTCATCCAAACAACCCCTAAAATGCTATTTGAAATTGAGTCTGGATCCTTCGTTTGCCAGGAAGAGGAATTCCCTGTTCTTTGTAATGTAATTCAGCCAAGAGGAATTTCCTATTCTTTGTAATGTAATTGAGCCATGCCATTATTGGTGACATTCGATGTCATAAGTGACGACATGACCTAGTCACAATGCAAGAAAACAAGAAATCCATTTTCTTAGAAAACCAAGGATCCATATTCTTTGGATTTTTGTGTAAATGGTCAAATTTATAATTAAATATCAGCCACTAAAGGTAGAAATCCAAAAATAATTTTTATATATAAATATTCAGCCACTGGAGGTAAACAGTTTGGCTTGAACAGTTCTTTTCACGAACCTTTTAGCCCGAGAGTTAGAGGTTGTAAATGGTTTTATAGGTAAGTTGAAGAGGCAATTTAAACTTTATAAAAGTGCTGCATTAAAATAAAGGATTTAAATGTTTAATATTAAGTTAAACGACATTTTATTAGAAGTTGTATAATATGGAAGTGGATTGCATACTAAGTAAACCCTGTGGGCCCACTTTGATTTATGTCTTTTATCCATGCTCGTCCCTACATTTTACCCGTTCATGTTCATTTTAGTGCATGAGTCTAAAATTTGAGCATATCCAAAGCTCAAGTAGACCACAACTTAAGAAATGGTGTTTATTGAATGCCTATAGTTGAAAACTTCATAAGGCGATAAAAGTTTTGGATCGAGCTTATATTTGTTTGTTTTTTAGGTCCCTCATCCATGTCTTTGCCACCTTATGAACAGCTTAAATGATAAATAAACATCACTTAGGGCCCTAAGAAGGTTTCAATGGTGGATACATGTATTAAATTGAATCTTTTAATTATACATGAGATGGGATTGTTTTCAAAAGGAACGGCAAATACATACACTTGCTATGATGACGCAAATAACTACCAATATGTCATGTCTATGAGACATCCAACCTATCCAATAGGTTCCGTAAATTGAAAATAGCCTGCAGCAAAAATCAACTCAATGTACTTGCCACGCAAATCACACTAGTATTTTATTATTTATCAGCACGTACCTATGCATTATTTTTTGTGGTGTGGCCCACAATGAAGTGTATATGACATCCAATCTATCCATCAGGTCACCCATCATGAAAATAAAATGGCCTAATCATAGATGTAGACATCATAAGGCTTCATGATAGAAAACAATGGGCAACCACTCAAAATCTCAAAATTCACATTATTAATGATTTGCTTGGTGTGATTTATGAGGAAAACATGGTAAGCTTGTTAAATACAATGCATACACCACAGTGGCCACATCTCTAGCTAATTGTACTGATGAGACCTCATTTGTAGGGGTGTACACAAATCGAGCTAGCTTGGTTAGCTCGCTCGACTCGACTCAAAAAAGCTCGATTCAATTATGTTCAAAGCCGAGTCGTGCTGATTTTTTTAGCTTGAAAATAAGTTTGAGCCGAGTTTGAATTGGCTGAGTTCGAACTGGCGCTAGCTCAAATCGACTCAATCGAACCCAGCTCGAATCGACCTCGGATTGAACTAGTTCGGTGACTCGATTACTTTAATAATGATGTTGCCCACCAAGTGTTTGGTGAAATGACTCAAAGAAGTGTGGCTGGTGGCAAGGAATGTATGTATATGAAACCAACATCCTTTTTTTCTTGATTTTTATATTGCTTAAAAGTTATTTGATAAAATACTTGTAAACCATTGTTGCCTTCTCAAATGCAATGAGATTTTGAAGGTGCAAACTAAGTGTTTCTGAAAATGCTGTAATAGTGAACTCAGATTGATCTTGACTCGAACTAGCTTGAGCTATTGACTGAATAGAGCCGAGCTGGCCAATTGGGCTTGAGGACTAAGCTGAGCCGAGTTTGAGCTGAGGTCAGCTAGTGGTTGAGAGAGTCGAGCTGAGGCCAGCTCGACTCAGTTCAACTCGATGTACACCCCCACTCATATGGAAGCAATTGCATCCTACCTTAGCCTAGATGGAATAAGGCAGGGCTATGTGGGTCCCACCATGATGTATGCATTTTATCCATGCTAGTCATCCATTTTTCTATATCATTTCAGGATATGAGATCAAAAGATAAATCCAAGGCATAAGTGTTCCATATGATGGGGAGCGGACGCCCACTATTAAAAACTTACTGGAGGCCATGACAGTTTTGGATCGAATTTATGCTATCCTTTCATCCAGGTTTGTGTGTCCTTATGAACAGGTTGGATGGATAATAAACATCACGATGGTCCCTAAGAAAAATTCAACAGTGGGCATCATTATCACTGCTTCATCCTGTGGTGTGGTCCACTTGAGCATTGGATCTGTCTCCTTTTTTTTGTTGATACTATAAAGTGATATGGAAATTTGGATGAATGGCATGGATAAATCTCATACATCATGGTGGGCCCCAAAGAGTAGGGAAGGACACGATCCACTTCCTACTCATATATGTGTCCAATAATTATTAGTATTGGATCCAATTGTATATTATTTACTGTGGTGGACCCAATCCTAACACTAACTTTATTTTTTTAACAAAAGTTAAATTATACCTGTTTAAATAGAAGGACGGCCTACCATGATTTATGTCTTTTATCCATGCCCATCCTTCCATGTTACCCATTCATTTCAGTATATAGCCTAAAATTAGAGCATATCCAAAGCTCAAGTAGACCACACTTTTAGAAATGGTGTTTATTGAACACCTACCTTTGAAAACTTCTTAAGGGGACAGTAGTTTGAATCGGGCTTATAATTTTATTTTTTTTTGTCCCTCGTCCATGCCTTTGTTACCTTATAAACAGCTTAAATGATAAATAAACATCACTCGGGGCCTTAAGAAGATTTCAATGGTGGATATCACTTTTTTCATATTTCCTATGGTGTGGCCTGTTTAAGATTTGGATGTAATTCAATTTTGAGATCATGCCCTATATGATCTTTACAAACTTATGTACCGCATGGGTAAGACATATACATCCATGGTGGGCCCTATAGAGTTTACTTATACATGCTGAGTAACTCAACGAGCAATCCAAGTGTAATACATATGTTTATTACATGTAAGTAAGTATAAAACTTGTATAATACATATTTTACATATAAAGCATAAAAATATATGTATTAAACTGAATCTTTTTATTATACATGAGATGAGATTGTTTTCAATGGGGACGGCGAATACATATTTTACTATGATGACGCAAATAACTTCCAATATGTCATGTCTCTGAGACATCCAACCCATCCTATAGGTTGGCCGCAAATTGAAAATAGCCTGCAGCAAAAATCAACTCTGCCACGCTGACCGCACTTGTGTTTTATTATTTATCAGCACGCAACTATGCATTATTTTCTATCATGTGGTCCACCATGGAGTGTATATGACATCCAATCTATCCAACAGGTCACCGCATCGTAAAAATAAAATGGCCCAAAAATCATGCAGATGTAGTCATCATAAGGCTACACCTTAACCCGGCCAACCGTATCGATGACTGATGAGACCTCATATGGAAGCCGTCTGGGTCCTGCCTTCGCCCTGACGGAAGAAGGCAGGGCACTGTGGGTCCCACCATGATGTATGCGTTTTATCCATTCGGTTCATCTATTTTTCTGTATCATTTCAGGATATGAGCCAAAATATTAGGTAGATTCAAGGCATAAGTGCTCCATATGATGGGGGATTGAACACCCACCATTAAAAACTTAATGGGGCCATGAAAGTTTTGGATCAAGTCAGAATTTATGATGTCCTTTCATCCAGGTTTGTGTGTCCTTATGAACAGATTAGATGGATAATAAACTTCATGATGGCCCTAAAATAATTCAACAGTGGCCCTTATCATCACTGCTTCATCCTGTGGTGTGGTCCACTTGAGCCTTGGATGGGTCTCATTTTTTGGCTCATGCTATAAAATGATATGGAAAATTGGATGAATGGCATGGATAAAGGCAATACATCATGGTGGGCCCTAAAGAGGAATGAAGGACACAATCCGCTTCCTACTCATATATGTTTCCAATAATTATTAATATTGGATTCGTTTGTATATTATCTACCGTAGTGGACCCAATCCCAACTCTAATTTTATTTTTTTAACAAAAGTTAAATTCATGCCCGTTTAAATCCACGAATGGTCCTGATTTCATCCACATTAACCACGTGTACGGTTGCAAAGGGAAAGTCATGATACTCAAACGAGACTTTTCTTACATACTACATTTAGTAATGTACTTCCACTATAATGAAATTGCATTTAATCATGATGTGAACTTAGATAGGAAAGCTCGGTATGCAATCATGCAATGGTTGTATTTTCTACCTTTGTTTTTATTTATTATTTAGGTAAGTTTTAATATAAAATCTCAATAATTTCCAATAAAATATATGAGAGTTGACTAAAACCGGAAGAATTAAGTATTAAATATTTACTATTTAAAGGAACTAACTTACACGTAAGAAGACTTGTTAAAAGAGTAATATTTCTAATAATAATCTGCTAGCCGGTGTCCTAAATCAAGCCCATGACATCACAGCCGTCCAGTCCAAATCAAGCAGTTGGTAGGTGCGACGGCGCACCGACATCGCCCGGCCATCCAATCAGGATCGTACATTTGTTCACGCATTGCGAGTAGCATCGGCTCAAAGTTTATCACGTGCAGGCCCACCTCCCCTTCTCTCCTGTCGATGAATGAATACCGTCCGATTAATCACAGATAAGACTGTAAAAAAGGGATTTGTTTGTTTGATACACGTGTTTGAGATGTGAGCTTTCCATGACGTTTGAAATGGTGCTTTTTGGCTGGTGACCCCAGCATCGGCCAGCTAGTTGTGTCAAGGCTATGTGGGCCCCACCATGATGTATGTGTTTTATCAAAGCTGTCCATCTATTTTTCCGGCTTATATTAGAGCATGATTCAAAAGATGGGGCAGATTTAAATCTCTGGTGGACCACACAACAGGAAACGGTGGTGATTGAATTTTCACTGTTAAAAACTTCCTAGGACCCACTGTAATGTTTATTTTCCATCCGCCCTGTTGATCAGGTCACATGACCCTGGATGAAGGGACATCACAAATATATGCTTGAACCAAAACTTCTGTGGACCTCAAGAAGTTTTCAATGGTAAGAGTTCAATCCCTACTGTTTTACGTGGTGTGGTCTACTTGAGATTTTGATATGCCTCATTCTTGGGATCATGATCTAAAATGGGCTGTAAAAATGGATGGACGGTGTGGATAAAACACATACATCATGGGCCCCACGTTCCTTGGCACAACTAGCTGGCTGGTGTTCGGGTCACCATCCAAACCGCACCCTGCATGATCTCTTGCCTAAAAATTCTGATAATTTCAAATCTTCAAGTGGGCCACACATGTACAAAGTAAATTTTTCGCCAGCTATTCATTTGATTTGATACGCTGTGGCCCACCTGAGGCGTGAGATGGCCTGATTCTTATGCTAGAACATCTAAAGAATGTATTTCACCTGATGGAAAGCCGAGATCTTGCACACGTGTCACATTGTGACCCATGCCTAGCAGCACACGTGCGAAATAAACAAAGCTCGTGTTTAAGAGAAAAAAAAAAAAAAACTCGTCAGCTTCCCATTTCATTTGTTTTTTTTTCTCTTTCTTGTACTGCTTTGTTTTTTTATGTTTGTATTTTCACGAGGTTTTCCATTTCTCCAAGGCCGCCTTTTCTCGAACGTATGCAAGTCACGTGCCGAAATCCAGTGAGCTGCATGATCCCACGCTGTGGTCCTGTGGAGATGATTTACTCAGGTTTTAGGTTCGTACACGTGGTGGCCACGATTGAGTGATCCAGACCATTGAATATTTCTTTATCTGAGAAAACAATATAAGAATTAAGAAACCACTTTGATACACTGGCAAGGTTATGGCTGATACGCGGGCACTTAGAAATTGTAGTCGCCCCATGTGTAAGGGAGTGGATTAGGTGGGGCCCAGCCTCACCGAAGACAGTACAGTCTTTACTATGCTACCTTGATGTGTGTATTTATATCCACACCGTCCATCCGTTTTACCATATCATTTTAGGGCATGAGCCTAAAAACCAAGTAGATCGAATTCTCAGGTGGGCCATACCATAGGAAAGAATAGTGATTGGCCATTAATGGCCCCCATAAGTTTTGGATCAAGCTGATACTTGATTTTTCCCTTTATAGTTTATGTGACCTTATCAATGGGTTGGATGGGAAATAAACATTAGAGTGGGCCTCACGAAGCTTCTAATTGTAGGGCATTCAATCACCACTGTATCCTTTAAGTATGGTCCACCTGAAATTAGGATTTTCTTCATTTTTTATTTCATGTCCTAAGATGATATAACATGACAGATGGGCACCGTGGATAAAGAATACATACATCAATGTGGGCCCTTATTGAATGTGGGCCCCACAATTAGGGCCCACAATGTCTTTGATGAGGCCAGGCCGTACCAAATCTGATAGCGTGTACTATTCATCTCGAACATATTGAACGGTAGAGAGTGTCGAACCAGCTTTGGATTAGTTTTTTTTATAAAAAAAAAAAAAAAAAACTTCATTTATCGTCACGATGCCTTAAATGACTGATTTATGGATATTTAATAGTTGGTTAAGATTGGAAAATAATCAACGGTTTGTATTTTCATAAATCAGATATTATATTCATCCAATTAATATTATTTTAGGTTATAAACTATCAAAAATTGGTTTTTTATTTAAATGCTTAACTTGATTTTAATATATGCCAGGTGTTTAATGCAAGTGCTTGTGCATCATCATGTACCCTTAGGAGTATTAAATAACTGTCAAAGGGGAGGGAAATTAATTAAATTAACTTTTAATTACAACATCATAAAGTCTTTGACTTTAACATTTGAAGCCATTATTTATTTAACTTTTGGATATTTTTTTAGCTTTTTTGGAAAAAAAATATCCCTCTATTAGTCGTTTCTTTAGACTGCGGTGACTCTTTACGAAATTTGAAAAAGTCTTTTGAGAATAGGGTGCGGGCCCCACTACATCAACTACGGTAGCCAACACCCTTATCCATAGCTTAAGTGACAGACTGAGTGAAAAATACCTTGTCTTAACATTAAGGTCTTGGAATCGATTCCAAGTAAGGGTGGCTAACAGTGAAGTGTGAACCAACAGTGTTGTGTACTAACAAGCTAACAAAAAAAAAAAAAAAACTACTGGAGCCACCCCTTGACCAATATAATCCGTTGACTTTAATTAAAAAGTTGTAAGCTTACTGTAGAGTTATTTCAAATAGTTTTGGAGTTGTCTTTAGCCCACGACTACATTAATGTTGTGAGTTAATTTCCAACAATTTTCTCAAGTTTGGTCCAGTTTTACTCTCAAACTTTGGCAGATGGTATGAAATTAAAACTCATTTGATGTTAACAGCCTAGACCTGCTACAGGAGGATCCAATGGACCACAAACAAGATGTATTGTCCCTCACGTGGAATGATCATTTAACATTTTCTTTCTTTTTCTTCTTCAGCTTTTTTTTCCCATAATAGAAGACCATTTGGTCGTTAGGATTATTATCACCTTCTTGGGACCCACTCCGACAATCTTTCAAAGTCATTCCTTCTATTCTGTCGAACTTTTGAGTGTTTTTTTTTAAATTTTTTTTTCATTTATAAAGATGTATGACCACACACTCCAATATATAAGTTATGGTAGCCAAAGGTAAGTTTAGTTTGGCATAATATTGTCTTTTTTATGTGTATATGTGTATGTGTGTGTGTGTGTTTTTTTTTTGTGATATGTGTCAATAATGGGAGTTTGTGAAAAGGAGGATGGTGCGATTGTTCTCGTTATAATTATTTCATTATTATTTTATGAATATAAATTATGAAAGTTTGTAAAAAGTGAGAAATTTTGTAATAGGAAAATATTGTTATTAATGAATTTTAAAATGAAAAAATGTTGTAATGAATGAATATGATGAATGTTGTCTAAAAGTAAGCCCAAAGTTAATATGGATCATCGGTACTACGAAAATGATTATAACTTCCTCATTACACATACAGTTTAGGTGATCTCATACTCATTAGAAATGTAATTTAATAAACTTTGAAATGACTTTAGAATCACTTCATTTGGACATCATTTGATTACATAAAAGTAGGCCCAACGTTATTGTCGATCACTGGTTCAATAAAAATGGTCATAACTCCCTCGTTGTATGTCTGATTTAAGTAATCTTATACTCGTTGGAAAGTTAATTTGATGAAATTTTAAATAACTTTGGAATCACCTTCCTCGTTAGGACACTATTTGATTTCTCCAAAGTTACTATGCATCACCAATACTCACTATGGATCGCGTGTCACATGAAAATGATCATTACTCTCTCATTACATGTTCGATTTGAGTGATCTTATACTTGTTGGAAAGTTAATTTGATGAAAATTTAAATAAATTTTAAATCACTTCATTTGGACATCATTTGATTGCCCAAAGTGAGTCTAAATTACTATAATGGCGATACTCATTGTGAATTATTGGTCACATAAAAATGGTCATAATTCCCTCGTTACATGTCTGATTTGAGTGATCATGTACTGGTTCAAAAGATAATTTGATAAACTTTCAAATAACTTTGTAATCACGTTATTTGGATACCATTTGATTGCCTACAAGTAAGCTCAAAGTTATTGTAAATCATCGATATTCATTATGGATCGCTGATACTCACTATGAATTATGGTTCCCAAAAAAATAGACATAACTCATTCATTACATGTTTGATTTAGGTGATCATATACTCATTTAAAAACTAATTTGATGAATTTCAAATAATTTTAAATTACCTCAATTAGACTCGTACTTAATTAGTTACGAGTTTTTGAAATCATATGATTTCCATTATCTAATAAAAAATACGGAGCAAAAATTTTTAAAAGTATTATGAGGTCTAGATTCACGTATCTCATTTTATTTTTGGGTCATGCCTTAAAATAATCTAGCATAATAGATGGGTGGCATAAATAAGTCATATACATCATGGTTGGTTAAAAACGTGAATATAGTAGTGGGAGTAGTGTTAGAATTACTAAGTGAATATACTTTTAAAAGCTAATTTAATGAAATTTCAAATAATTTTAAATCATCTCAATTAGACTTGTACTTAATTAGTTATGAGTTTTTGAAATCATATAATTTCTATAATCTAATAAAAAATAAGGAGCAAAAATTCTTTAAAGTATTATGAAGTCTAGATTCGCCTATCTCATTTTATTTTTGGGTCATGCCTTAAAATAATCTAGCATAACAGATGGGTGACATAGATAAGCCATATACATCATGGTTGGGTAAAAATGTGAATATAGTAGTGGGAGCAGTGTTAGAATTACTACGATAAATAATTATTACTATTTCCTTCATATTTACCATGAGAATTAAAAAAATGAACACCCTTCGGATTGTATGGATGGCATGAGAAAAAATAAAAATGTAATATATATTTAATGCTTTTTTTTTAATATTATTATTTAGATAACAAAGAAAAAGTAGATTCTGCATATAAAAAGTAAAAAATCACTAAATATTTTACTTAAGATTTTCTGGCATAAAAAAGCTAAATAACTATTATAAAAGGAATATGAAAATTTTAATTACTAATCAAACAAAACCTTTAAAAATGAAATTCATGAGAAATCATGTTTCAATGATACGTAAATAGAAATAATATGTAGATAATTATTACAATTTTCTTTTCTTCTCTCATAATTTGCAAACCCTAGATATAAGAAGCGTAGACTTGCGATGTAACTCTTCTTTTGTGCAAACATATCACTACCAATAAGTATTTGTAATGTGAAAATGATAAATTCCTTAGTTAAAATTATTTATCTCTGAAAGGACGGTGGTCCAAATATTAGTTGAGCCACTTAAGTTAGATTGTCGGAATTCAAAAATAGTATGAATGAGTCCCTCATTAAATGAATTTATTGGCCTTATTTTTATTTCATGTACGCCTACCATTTAAGTGATACATATATCTTACACAAATGCCATGTGATTGCAAGAAAATGGTAGTGTATGACAAGCTAGTTAGATATATTTAATTTTCTCTTTTATGAAGGTCAACATCCAAGCCATGCAAATGATGGCCCACCTACTATTTGAATGAAACATATATCTTACACAAATGTCATGGTTGTAAGAAAACGATGGTGTATGACATCTTAAACAAATGTGCTCAACTTTCTTTTCTACAAAAGTCGGCATCCAAGATGTACAAATGTTAGCCCACCTACCATTTGAATGATACTAATATCTTACACAATTGTCATGGTTGCAAGAAAATGATGGTGTACGACAAGTTAACCAGATGTTTACAACTTTCTTCTCTACAAAGGTTAGCATCCAAGACATACATGTGGTGGCCCACCTACCATCTAAATGATACATATTTTATATAAATGTCACGATGGTTGAGCACTATCTTCCTCATAGGGAGAATTATTTTGAAACCATGAAACTTCTCTGAACTCCTTACAATGACTTATCAAAATCACGAGAAAAAGAACAAAGGAAATAGAAAATAGATTCTATGAAATTTAAAACTGATTGATGATTGCCTAATCTATATGCGTTTGTTATATCATTAATATAAAAAAAAAAAACTAAAATTTATAATTACCATAAATAGTAAATCTATAACTTAATACAAATCTTAATTCTACTAAAACTCTTCTAAAGCCTAATTTATAAAATTTAAAATTTTAAATAAACTCTTGCTAGAAGAGTCCTAGAATAATTACAAGTTATTTCTAAAAAAAAAAAAGAATAAAATCAAAACTCTAAAAATGGAAAAATATTTAAAAATTCATAATTTCTAAAAATAAAAACTTTTGCCAAATTTTTTTATTTTTGAGTTAAAAGTGCATGTTTTCTAACGAAATGGACAAATGCGATCCACCTTATGTATCGATTCACCTCGGATGACCCATTTTAGTAAAGATTTATAGGTTGTGCACCCTGTAACGATACCTGGATAAAAAGTTATAGTCAAGTTACGGTCCACCTTCTTTTGATCCAACGATGGTAAGAATGTATCTGTGACACATTTTACATCAGACAAGCTAGCTAGATATCTCTGATTTTCTTTTCTACAAAAACCACATCTAAGCCATATAAATGGTGGCCTGACTATCATTTAAATGATATAGATATCTTAAGCAAATGTTATGGTTGCAAGAAAATGGTGGCGAGTGACAAGTCAGCTTGATGTATTTAATTTTCTTTTTTACACAGGCAAGCATCTAACTATAAAACTATATGCGGAATTGCAAAGGACCGTGTCATGTATTGAGTATGGAGATCAAATAAACTGAATATATGACGTACTTGATTGAGACGTCATCACTGTAGACTTGATGTCGTAGTCTTTCATACTTTATATCCCTAGAGAAGTATTGGAATGAGAATGAAGCTTTTGTTATACACATGATTGGGAACCCAACCCTATTTATATAGATTAGAAGATTGAGGAGTTTGGAACCCATCAAAACTCTTCTAAGGCTCCACATGAATTTGGTAATCCTGGTTCGACTAACACACGGTATCATAGTTGCAGCACACTTCTCCTTATAAGATTTTGCATATATCATAATTGAGTGAGGTCCACTGGAACACCCAATCACATTATCCAACCCTTATGACAATTCAAACTGCACACCTTATAGAAATCTTATACTACCATGTATAAATAGTGACCAACCTACCATTTAAAAGATTAAGATATCTTACACAAATGTCATGGTGGTTACAAAATGGTGGCATATGACAAGTTAACCAAATGTATTCAGTTTTCTTTTTCATAGAGGCTAACATCAAGCTGTACAACTAGCGGCCCACCATCCATTTGAATGATACAGATATTTTATACAAGAAATCATGGTGTGTAACGGTTAGCAATATTCAAGCTGACTGTGGCCCACCTAGCATTTGAATGATGTATTTAGTTTACAGAAATGTCACGGTTGCAAGAAAATAACGGTGGATGACATGTTAGCCATGCATGTTCCAATTTTCTTTATTTTTTCAAGGACAACGTATGAAACGGATTGGCTACTGGATTGGCTACTCACCCTACCACGAGCTACTCGGTGGCTCGTGGTAGGTGCTCTATGGGTCCCACCAGGATGCTTGTATATCATCCATTTTAGGGCTTGATTAAAAAATTAATAAGGATATATATCTCAGGTGGATCACACCAGAGGAAAACAATAGTGAATAGATATCCACCATTAAAATCTTCCTAAATGTATTGTACTATTTATTTAACATCCGATTTATTGATTAGGTCACACAGACATAGATGAATGGAAAAAACAAAGATCGGCTTGATCCAAAACTTACATGCTCTCAAAAAGCTTTTAATAGTCTACGTGCATTCAACACTGTTTCCGTAATGTTGTCCACCTGAAATTTATATCCCTCTCGTTTTTTGGGATCAAGCCCTAAAATGATTTGTAAAAATGGATGAACGGAATGGATGAAATACATACATCATGGTGGGCCTCACATAGCACCCACCACCAGCCACCGGGCTGGTGGCAGGAAGAGTAGCCAATCCATTTCCGACAACATCTAAGCCGTACATGTGGTGGCCCACTTCATGAAGGTGCCGTACCAATGGTGGCCATTACCGTGAAGGCCACCTGGAGGGAAGAAAACATATGAAAAGAACGAAACAAAGAAACAATCAAACTCATTAGTTAGTCTACACATGCATTTAATCGAACCATCGATTGTCCATTGATTTGATGGTGCGGCAATGGGCCATCTCTCTCTCTTTCTCTGTTTTTTTTTTTTCTTCTTCCTGGAGTGATCTTTATGATGCTTTCCAGCATTTTAACGGTTACGACGGTAGGGAGAGGTGACACGTGGCAGAAAAGAAAGCTCTGCAAACCAATGATTCCCCACATAAAGAAGATCCTCAGAGCTTAGACGGAAAATGGCAGGCAGAAAATCGAAGGGTTTCTATAGTACGATCTGATGTGGTGTTTATCGTGGAGGAAAAATAAAATACTCTGAGAGAATATGGAAATTCATACCCACCTATCTCGCCTATTGTACCGATGCCATATTCGTAATTCAATCCAAATGGTTTTCTACTTCCAATATAGACCGTCCAAAAAATTCTCGTGTGATTATACAAGCACAAGAATCTATTTAATAGAAGTTTTCTTATTGAATTTGGACATATATATATTATTTTTAGACATCAGATAATATGATATCTTAAATATACCAATCCATGTAAATTTAAATATAATTAATGTATAGACTATGTGTCCCATGATTTAAACGGTTTAGATTGAGTATATTATAGGTACACGTGTCAAATGAACGAATGAATGTATACAATTCCCATACTCAAGCAGAGTGTCATGTATATCCTCGCGTCCCCAACCCCAACCCGCCAAACATTAATTTATCTCCCGGGAGTAATTGGATAGTTTGGGAGAGTCTAAGATTTATTTTATGCATGCAATCACACACGTACACGTGGAATAAAATAAGTGAAGATAAACTGTAAAAAAATGTGGGTCCCACTGCAATATAGAATATAAACTCAAAAAAAAGCTGATTATAACCTAAGATTAGTAGAAATTTAGAATCAAACCGTTGGATGGATTTTGTAACATTGATTAAAATCAATTAATTATACACAAATTAATTCCTTTTTTGTGGTTTGTGGACTATAAAAACTGGTACAAAATATTTGTACGGTTAGATTGAGTTGAATATATGCCACGTGTCTAAATTTTGAGAGAACGTGTATTGAAATTCAATCTCTCTCGGACCACCAACTTTTTCTTTAATTAATCTCTGTTGGATTATACCATACTCTCGCAGACGATCGCATGTATGCGCACATCTACATATATATATGCAACAGACATAAATTCCATCCAAACTGTCTGAATTGTGGACCACTTTTTTTGGGGTGTACATAATAAATAAAACAGTTAAAAAATTCCTAACCATTCAATTATTTAATATTTTTCCATTAACATAGATAGTTTTCTTTATAAACGTCCAATTTATGTACAAAAATAAAATAATAAAAGACTAATTTTTAATATATTTAAACTTTTTAACTAATTTTATAAAATTTGGACGGATTGGATTGAGAAATATTAAAATAATACACATGTAAATACGGAAAGGCGTCTAATATTTAGACACTCTTACAGAGTAGATAGAAAAACCTCTTTTATCTCGTCCGAGGTGGGACCGGAATCCCACTCACCCCAGGGAAAAATCATCAAATACGATTCTGAGTAGTTTGAAATCCGACAGTGAGAGAGAGAGAGAGCTGTGGTGCGGCTACTATTTAAGCTCAGAAGCTGTCTGGAGCAGGCATTTAGTGGAGAGAGAGAGAGAGAGAGAGAGGGGGCGAAAACCCTAGCTCGGAACTCATTTTATCAGATTTTCATCCTCTCTGAGTATTTTTGAGGATAGAATCTCTTCTAGTAGCTAGATCGCTTCGTAGAGATCGGATTTTTTGCAATTTTTGGCGATTTTCTCAGCAGTAGGGGCAGAGGAAGGAGCCAATTCGAGGAGGTCTTCGTCTCTGTAAGTCGAGGGTTCTTCGAAGCTTTGAACGAGGCGAAATCGACAGATTTCGACGGTATCTTTTGAGGGAAAACGGTCGAGAAAGGGTAAGAACGCTGATTTATTCGGTCATTTTTATGTTAGATTTTTCTCGGATTTTAAACTGATGAGGCAGCTGATTTCAGTAGGAATTTTTTATGATTTTTCTTAGCAGAATGCTGGATTTTGTCGTTTCGGAAGGCGAGAAAGAGAGAGCTTCTTTAAGTTCCCCAGATCGTGATGGAAATTGAAAGGAAATTGCTGAGAGAGGTGGAAAATCTCTTTTCCTTTGTCTGAATGTTTTAAAATCGCTTAAGAAAGGGTTTGCGTTTTCCACAACGGCACTTCTCATTTCTTTTGGTGGGCAACGAGTTCAAGACTGTGAGGATGTTGCCGTTTGAAAAGCGTGAGAGAGATTGCTTGTTTGAGGTTATTTGAGGAATTCCGGTAATTTCACTTTAGAAGGTTTGGGTTTTGAATATTTAAAAGGAGTATTTTGTGTTATATCTGGAAAAAAACAAGCAAGAGAAGAAGATTGTTAGATTCTCTTTCTTTCGTGTGTAAACGGGAAAATTATGGCAACTGTCTCGGAGAAACTTGAGTACATGGAGAGATCTCTTGCTTTCAACCCCCTTTAACTCTCACTGTATATAAAAAAAACGTCTGTTTAACAAAAGAACGCTGTTCATGAAAGCGGGTGAAGTGATGGGCTGTCTGCTACTTGGTTCAACGGGACCACCAATAAAACGGCGAGCAGGACTTCGTAGAAAGCAAGCTGGGCGAGGGTCATACAGAGGTAGCTAGTAAAGTGTTGTGTGTTGACTTGGCAATATCGTTTTCGACAGCGTTGGGCGTGTTTGTTCTCTCAGCAGATGGGAAGTGCTACTACACTGAGGCAGTTGCTGAGGAGCCTTTGCCATAATACGTTATGGAAATATGCAGTTTTTTGGAAGCTTAAGCATCGGAGTCGGATGTAAGTCGTTAACTGGCCATTTTGTTCAGTTGGGTGTTTTTCTATATTGTTTTTCTTGTTATGTGTGCGTTCATGTACTATGATCCTCAATGCTGTGCCAATGATGTAATCGCTGAGGTGCATTTTATAGGCTTATAAAAATTAATGACAGCAATCAAACAACACTATTGAATTTCTAGTGTTAGCTTCATAACCAACTGCGCTGTTCCTTTTCTCAGCAGTCATTTCCCCATTCTTAAATCTTTTTTTTTTTTTTTTTTTTGGGTGACTCTGAGAAGGTTTGAGACGGCACTAATTTCTAGGTACACTGGCAAGATTGCGTTTGTGTTTTAGACCAATGTTTTAAAGGTGGGAACGAAGGCCAGATTGTTGTTTCAGGTGGTGGTTTTGCATGTGCAAACGTTAACACAGAGGCATTCTCAGTATGATCTTCTTCAGATGTGCCTTTTTTTGAACTACATGCATGCAACTCTAGATTTCCTGATCTGCGCTGTCATTTCAATCAACCTTGTCAGGACAGAAATCAACATAACACTTTTATTTACCTTCTGCAGTATTATTCATTTATCTAATGCACATACATTTCTCTTGTTTACTGTGGGTATCTCATTTATAGTATTTTTATGCGCCTTTAAATGTGTTAGTTTTTCTGGCGTTGTTGTGTTTGGCAGCCTGTCCTTGAGCTTTGTAGGCTCGAGGCTATCTGATTATTGCCATTGTTACCGAATCACACTGCTTTTTTTGGTCTTGATTATTTTGTGGGACTTAGATCATCTAATGCTTTCTTTATGCAGCTCACATGGGTATATGATGTGTAACTCATGCAGCATGAATGTGTTGTACTCTTGATGGTAGAAAAAAAATGATGCTTCTTGTTCAATAAAAATAACTTGGAGTTTCCTATGGTACTTTTCTGTGATAAATGCTTGAACATTTACTCTGGTTTTATATGTTTGCTGAGGTTGGTTTCTTTCTATTGCAGGCTACTGACATGGGAGGATGCATACTGTGATTTTCCGAAACCGAGAGATACTGTGCAACATCTGCCTGACAATGTATGCTTCAATGACACAACTTTTGGCTCTGAAATAGATGAACGCAGTTTAACATCTGCAGCATATTCAATTGGACTGGCAGTAGCAAACATGTCGTGCCTTCTATATGCACTTGGAGAAGGGTATGTTCATGTGCTTATCCATTCATGCTCTTTCTTTCGGTGATCTTAAAGAAACAAATGTGCATTGTAATTCATCTACATGCTATCTGTTTGTCACTAAATTCGTCACTAAATTCTTATCTTCGTGTTCTCCTCCTTTCTGGAAAGGATAAACTGTTCTCTCTCTCTCTCTCTCTCTCTCTCCATGTTAGTTCAGCGATTCACTCAATCAATATCATTGCAGTGCATGAAACTGAAAATAAATGCAATCTTATGCACAAATTCAAAGGCTATTGCTGTCAGCTGCAGCACTTGTTCTTCAGTGTTTTGGTGGCATTTTGCTAGATTTCGGCCTTTAGTGTGCTGTTTCGATGTCTGCTTCCCTCTATTTACAGTTAATAATAGTGCAGCAGAAGTAGACATACTCTTCGAATGAATGGGTTTTTATTTCCCAGCAAGCGATGTAACTTGCCTAATATGTATTAAATCAGTTATAAAATGTGGCTGTGGTTCTGTTCTAAAGGGTTTTTCTAGATGTGGGACTTATTCATACTTTTATCAAGCAGGATTGTGGGTAAAGTGGCATTCAATGGGAGACATTGTTGGAGATTTGCTCATGAATTCAGCTCTAAATTGGCGCCTGAGGTGAGAATTATTAGTTGAAAAAAATAATCGGCAAAGGCATTTCAAATAAGAATCAGAACTGATGCAAATTTTGACCATTGCAGTATCCAGAAGAATGGCACCTTCAGTTTGCAGCTGGTATCAAGGTAACTTCTGATTGGTGATTGTTAATCTCACAGTGCCATGTTTTGATTCTTTTTTTTTTTTTTTTTTCTTCCATTCTTTTTCTTCTTCTTTCCTATTGTGAGTATTTCAGTGGAGACAATGCTTCATTGTAGTTTTAATGGTTTGCAGACTATTTTGCTTGTTCCTGTGGTTCCACATGGGGTTGTGCAACTTGGCTCCTTAGAAACGGTGCGTGAATATTCAAGTCATAGTTGATTTTTGGATATGTAGGAGTTCAATTCCATCTCTATTATGTGGTCCTTGTAGAATATTTCAATTGAGATATTTTCTTGCTCCAAGGTGTTCCATTGTGCGTAGTACATCTCCATTCACTATACTCATCAGATAGAACCTGGTATGCGTAGTACTGATTACTGAATATGGCTATTGTTGTCTGGAACTGTTAAGGGCAGACTAGTTGCATGAGTCTTTGACCTTGGGATTTGTAGTTTAGTTTCTCACTTGGCAACCTTGTACTTTCTAGCTTAGTTTCTACTTTTTTGCTGCCTCTCCCATCTACAGTCCTGCTTCCAACCACTTGTAACTAACAGCCAGACCATTTTGAGGTATACTTAGGCCTGTGGTCAAGGTATTCTACGATGGCAACGGTGACCATAACAACCATTGCCATTACTGTTACAATATCGGCCATATGGATTTTTTTTTTCTTTGAAAAAACTTATTTCAGTCCTGTAATGGTCTTTTTTGCAGCCATTATAGGTCAATTTTCCCATAACGTCTGTAACCGTTTTGAACACCTTGCCTCTAGTACTAGGACCTGCACATGTTCCTGGTGTCTATTGTGCTTTGGGCTCCTAAAACCCCTTTTTGTGTGGTGTAAGCATCATTTGCTAGACTGATGCAATCTACAGTCATGATTAACCTATCCTTTTGGTTGTTTCTGATGAAATTGCCTGGAATGTAAGAGTCATGAAGAGATCTTTCTCTGTGTCTATCTTTGCTTTTCCTTTCTTTTACTTTTTCTTTTTTTACTTTTTTTTTTGGTAGTGTAAATATTGTTCAGCACACATGCATAAAATGACATTTTAGTCCCTGAAAAGCTTAGAAAACTGCAAATATTCATCTCAATTTCCTTGTCTTTGGGATCAGGTAGCAGAGGATCTGACTCTGGTGGCCCATATCAAGGATTTATTCAATACCCTTCAAAATGTTTCTGGGGATTCTTCACCCTTCACTTCAAGTGGGGGTCTTCTTGGTCCATCATCGTTTCCCTCTCCTCTCTTTGGGGACTTTGCCGTACCATCAGCTATAACCAGTAACCTGATGAATCCATCCCAACTGGAGCTGATTCCTGATGTGGGTCCAATAACGGTGGACAGAATTTCCACTATCAATCCCAGCCTTCCCCCACTCATCATGGTTCAAGATAATCTTCAGGCCCCACAGAAAACCATGCAGCATTTGCTGGGAGCAGAGTCAAAAGGCAGAGGACATTGTATAGATGGAAATGCAAGGGAGGCTATGCATGGTGTTATGTCGGCAAACTCATCTGTCATACCATATGTTCAAAACCAGTTCATGAATCCCAACCATATGGAGATGACCGTTAATGACATTTCTGCCTTTTCTTGTTTCGAGGAAGTATTACAAATTACCCCTCAATGTGATGCTGTTAATCCACGAATATCTGTGGAACAACCTAGCATGTTGGATTCTTACCAGTTCCTGAAGGATCCGCTGAAGAGAAGTGGTCAGGATATGAATGCAAATTCAGCTAAAGGATATGATTTTTGTTCTTTAGGACATATAGTAGATCAACCATTTGCAAACACGATTGCTGAGGAGATCAGCCATAAAACTGGAAGTGACTTTTTAAGCTTCCCTGCTGACTCTGAACTGCACGAAGCACTGGGGCCCATTTTCAGGAAGGAATACGATGTCTGTGACTGGGACCCTGCTGTTTCAGGAGAAGATGGATGCAGCAGCTCGAGTCTGTTCTGCCAAACGGATGGATGGTTTTTGAGAGACCACCATGATGAAGAGCATCTCTTGGATGCAGTGGTTGCCAGTGTATATGGTGCATTAGATGAGAATGTGCCTAACAGATCCAACAACATCAGATCTCCTAGCAGCTCATCAGGACAGCTTACCATCTCTTGCCAAACACAGAGCCGATCCGAAGGTGGTGTCTTGGCAGCAGACAATTCTAGTCCATGGAGCGTCATTAAGCCTGGATTCACTGCTCGAGGCGATGGGTTCGCAGGTTCTCCAACTGGGTCATCATCGAGGACCACAAGTGTACTGATCGATGATGGGCCACAAAAAAAGGAACTGGGATCTGTCCAGTCTAAGAAGGGCATGAGGGCCTATCAAGGAAGCAAAAGAAAGGCCAGAGCTGGTGATTTTCAGAGGCCAAGGCCAAGGGACAGACAGATGATCCAAGACCGTGTTAAAGAGCTGCGTGAAATTGTCCCGAATGGCGCAAAGGTACATACTTGGTCATATGTTTCTCACACACGCACATACGCACATCGCTTGTGCACATGCATGCATGTGTTGGCTATATTCCAGTATCTGCACTAGCATGCAATTCACTGCGGTATATCTGCTTTGTTGATACAGTGTAGCATTGATGCACTATTGGAACGGACCATAAAGCATATGCTGTTCTTACGTAATGTTACCAACCAAGCTGAAAAGTTGAAACAATGCAGGCATCCGAAGGTATGGTAGATTCTGAGAACCTGATCATGCAATGTCGGTTTCTTTTTCCAGCTGTTCCTTAACATGGTTTAAAGAATTGGCAACTTGACCCAAGGGGGTGACTCGAGGTATCGAACTGGATCAGGTCGGACCAATTCCAAGGCGACTTGGACTTGTCATGTTAGACTCCATGGTTTGTTTTCTTGTGTTCAGATTTTGCAATTATTGAAAATATTGCATTATCATCGCAATCATCATCATTGCAATCTTGCTGCAAAAATAAATAAATAATTTTTCCACAACTACTTGGGGTTGGCGTTACAGATCCTGTTTTGCCGATCAATCTTTTATGAGGCCCTATCCTCTGTAAGCCAGCAGGCAAGCTTTCGTATCCCTTCTCAGCACATCAACAACCACATCACATCCCCTTTTCTGGCTCATAAACCTCAAGGAATGTTGCCCTCCTTGATCTTTATTGCATATGACGGAACCATCTTAATATGCTACCATCCATCATTTCATCTCTTATTGCGACTCTACTAGTAGGCTGATTAGGATGATCTAATTGTTAATTCTATAACTTCCCAATCTTCTTATACATTAATCTCAACATCCTCATTTCTGCAACACTCAAATCTTCTGCTCATCCTGCATTTATATTGGGCAACACTCATGTAACAGAGCGGGTCAGATAGCAGTATTACAAAAGTTTCTCATGGGTAACGTGGGTGTGCAGAAAAATAAAATACCATGCTGTTTTATTTATCTAGAAAAAGATCAGTATCTTATTCAACCCCTTTTTAGGATAATCCGAGCACCACTTCGATGCTCCCATGGAGCATGTGAAAGTTGGTGCGTGCAATATCTCCCACCATTTAAATATGGTTGGTGGGAATCAATAAGCATTTTTAGTTTGAATTAAGTCAATCTCCGAATGCGTGTTAAAATTCCCACTGTGATTTCTCCCAGTGTTCAATATTTCTTTCAAGTCTTATCATTTGCATATTAATTTTGCTCTTCTACATCTTACTTTTAATTGCTTTATTTCTCATGATATTTCCAGAAGGTAAATGCTGCCATTCCCATGAAGGAGAGCCTAAAGTTTTCTGAGTGAGATATGGCATGGCCAATCATCAACCCGGATAGTTCATTCAATCAATCATATTGTATTGGGATTTCGGGGCAAATCATGGTGCAGAAATCACACCAATAAGATGATCCTAACCATACAATCAATAATAGCATAGAAAATGGACGGTAAAGATGAGAGCAGAAAAACAAAAATAAGTCTAACCAACATGTTGAAAGGCTATTCGATAGGTCCTACCAAAGATTTTGGTCTGACGATGTTAACCATATGATCTATGGCTGATTATAAAAACCGAGATCATAGCACCTACATTCGAAGGGTTAGGGTTATTCGATTAGTGTGATTTTATTTTTTTCTTCCAACATGCCTTCTCCTCGATGTGATGCATTAATGGACAGTCTAGGTCAGTGATTGAACATGCCTTGTGCCATCTTGAGCCATTTTATGAAAATCATGCACAAAAATGAACTCCAGAATAGGAAGAAGAAAGGAAATACCAGTTCTGCTTTTGTATTGTTTATGTTTTATCCTCAGCTTCTCAATCTACAAGTTGTAGTAATCTCTCATTTAACATTAGAAATTTACTGACTGAAAACACCCAGCAGGTTACTGGTGATGGGAATGAAAATTCATCGGTGCCTCCCCAAAGACAGCAGAATGATGGCACGTGGGCCTTTGAATTGGGAAGTCAATCTGGAATCTGCCCTATAATTGTCGAGAACCTGGACCAACCTGGGCACATGCTGGTGGAGGTGATTTATTTATTTTTATTTTTATTTTATAATATCCTGGAATATGTAATGTTAAGTTGTGCTGCTGCTACGTGTTGGAATATGCTAATTCTGAAACTGGTTTGAATCATTTGTTCGTGGCATTCATCTCAGATGCTATGCGAGGAGCACGGACTATTCTTGGAAATTGCCCAGGTCATCCGCCATTTGGAATTGACTATCCTGAAAGGAGTTATGGAGAGCCGGTCTGACAAGATATGGGCACATTTCATCGTTGAGGTGCTCAACCCTCCCTATTTCTTGACAAATTTCATACAGAAAAAAAAAAAAAAAAGCAAATCGGTGGGCCACCTGCAAAACCTCCTACTTGCTCTATTCATTCAGTCGGGCCCCAGTGCATGCAAGCCAGTGGTCCGTTCATCAGTTGTGCCACATGAATGTCAACCACAGATCAAATTTTTGTAAATCAAATCCATGTCTCTGTAACACTGGCCCACCTGATGTGGACACTGCATTGGATGGGAACAGTATGGAGCGAGTGGGTCTGGATCAAATTCAGTGTATGTAGATTCAAAATTCTCTCTTTGCAGAAAGGGTGAGTCATTGAACATTTTGTAACCTTTAATTTTTCCATGTGGAACAGGCATCTAGAGGCTTCCAGAGAATGGACATCCTTTGGCCCCTGATGCGGCTACTACAGCGCAACAGCAATCCCATCCCAAGCAAGTTCTGATAAGCAATCCCATCCCAAGCAAGTTCTGATAAGATTGATAATTTCTACTACATCTGTGACATTCTAGCTTGTGTGATTTAGAAAGATAAAAATACTCGAGAGTTAATTCTTTTTAAAAACGTGCTTGGCATTTTACTTCTCAGAAGCTCATTTCTTAAGTTACAGCCAAGAAAAAACCTACTGAACTTGAAAAAACCTACTGAACTTGTATTAAAACTAGTATATTTTACACCAGGTGATATACTCTTTAAGGCATTTCTTCCAACTAGTCGGGGGGAGGGTGTTTACATCTCTTCACATTCTCATTTCCTCCAACTAAGTCCATATGCATTGCATCGGCCACATCTTGTGGGGTAGAACAATTCCAACGGACCCAACCACAAAAGAATAATATACAAAATGCACATGTAATGTGTAGTAGAATAGGTTATATGTACATGGTTGGTTACATATACATATAACATTGGGTACATATATGTGTTCGCATGTAGAGAGCTCTACAAACCCTATCAAAATTCTGGGGTGCGCCCTCGTGCCATGCTGCTGTTTTGCCCCTTTTTCCTTTTTTCAGAGTTCAGATTCACGTGGGAGGCTCAGCAAGAGCAAGCGTGTGCCACCACCCGCAGGCAACATTTGTTGGCAGGACATCATCGAGTG
Source organism: Magnolia kwangsiensis (assembly GCA_037074715.1). Taxonomy (NCBI): domain Eukaryota; kingdom Viridiplantae; phylum Streptophyta; class Magnoliopsida; order Magnoliales; family Magnoliaceae; genus Magnolia; species Magnolia kwangsiensis. Next base: position 122,145,405 of record CM073578.1, on the reverse strand, counting down.
GGACTTGAGAAGGGGTGTTCCGGTCAATCATGTCGCCCAAGCCAAGCTGTTCATGTGTAGAAGAACAATAAAAAAAAAAAAAAAGAAAGAACAAGGTTTAAGATAAAATGGTATAGGAATAAGGAGCATCTGCGCCAGGGTTCGAACCCATGCCTCAGTAGCAGACAGCATATTTCAACGTTGAGATTATGGGGGCTGCCCACGTGGGGTGTGGGTAAGTTAAAAAAAAGAAAAGAAAACAAGAGTATTTTTACCTGTCCGTACTTGTTCCATCCCCAGCAAAATACCTTCCCATCCTCTGTAGGAATCCACAAGCAAAAGTTAAATAAGGGCATGGATGAATGATTACATGGGATTTGACTGGCTAGGTGAGAATGGTGATTTCAGGTCTTACCAGATGGAATCATATTTCATTGAATGTTTTTGCTCGCTGTGATTGCCTGACCTATACCTACGGCAAGTCCCACGCATCCAACTGGGGGAGCGGATTGGACACTGAACGCTTTAGTAGCTAAGAGGCTGGCAAAACACCATTGGTTGAATATTAAAAGGACTGTTTCCTTGTAACGAATGCTCTTTCGTTGGAGATCCGTTGGCTGATCTTTTTCCATTTCAAAACTGTCTAATTATATCTCATATACATGTTTCATATTTACATGTGTGCCTGCAAATGTATATATGCTTCTCTACACACGTGTGGACATAATATCCTTATTCCTTGTGTGTTGATAATTGAGGCCCCTACATTGGCAATCCAGACCATTGATTAATGGGCCACCACCATGAATGGGGGTTCCCTAGAAGACCTTAACATTGAACTATCTTAACCCTTTAATCAATGACTTAAAAATAGACGGGCTAAGAAAACACGTCCCATTTGAATCAAAAGTCCCAACCTGCGAATTGACAGCAAATCATCTTTCTATTATGCATATCAACGGCGTGGATCCTCACCCATGAGCCCACTTTTCCATATCAAGGTTGTGTATCCTCCCTCAGTGTATCCACCTTTACTTTGCATGCACGCCAATATTCACTGTCTAAATCATATCTCTATGGACCATTCAAACTCTCTTAACAATCAAGTCCAGTCAATAAGATTTTTCAAAGATGAACCATCCATAGTGGGATTCATGATTTGGACTGTCTGAAATTGGTGTGGATGTATGCTACGTGTATGACTGATGAGCTGCAATAGCACAGTGATTTGCGACAAACACACGTGTAAGGATGGTGTTTGATTTAGGTGATTGATAAAAGGTAAGAGCCATATCCCAATAGATGAGTATAAGGTGGAAATTATATAGATCTTTGACCGTCTAAATCATGTCCGTGGATGGAGCATATCCTATAAAAATCACACAGATCAAACTCTCTTAATAATCTGGTCCAATCCATGAGACTTTTGAGAGATGATATAGAATGGTGGATCAATGATTTGGATGGTCTAAGATTGGCATCGAGTGGGTAATGTTGTTGGCAAGAAGGAGAGGGAGGGTAAGAAAATTGAGAGATCACAAGAAGGAAATAAAAAAAAAAAACTTGAAAATGGAGTTGGTCGAGTGCGTGCACAGCTGAAACAGAGAAAGATTTGCTAACGGATCTCCATCGAAGGGTCATTCATTGCAAAGGAATGATCTGTTAGTATTCAACTAATGATGATTTGCCACGTCACTTCAATAGCCTTTTGGCTACTGAAAGGTTCAGTATCCAATCTGCTCCCTCCAACTGGCCCCTGAGCTGTTGCAGTCATGCAGTGGCGCACGCATGTTTATGGGGCGGGGGGCCTTGCGTCCATTGATGTGGTTATAGATTACCCTCTACCAAAAAGATGATTAATTCCATGGCCAAGGATGCCACTTAAAAAAGTCCGTTTTGGGACTTCAGTCTCATTCTGTCATGCTCATTAAAGGTTTAATAGTCTGAAACTGGTGAGCATCACTTGATATGTGCTATGTAATAGTACGACGACTAAGCTGTATTGCCCTTTGTCGGGTCGAAAAAAGCCCAATACAGGGTCATACGGGGCCATGTGACACAGTTGTATTGCCCTTGTCAGGCCGAAAAAAGCCCAATGCAGAGTGATACGGGGCAATGTCGGTGGTGAACAGTATGTTACCCAGCACATTTCACCTATATTATTTTAAACCTTTGTTCTTGTGTACCTTTTCATGTGTGCTAATACATGAGAACTAGGCTAATCAATGGGTAGGCTATGACTTGCATCTACATTGCAAAGAAAAATCAGGCTCAAAAGATGGGACCCCACTTAGACAATGGTGTAGACTTGTCGGCAAAACTATTCTTTTTCTTTTGTTTTTTTTGGGACGTTGCCCACTGATTTGTGCATTTGTATCATGCTTGATCAACAGATTTGCTTGATTTTGGGGTAGAGAAGATATAACTGGGATCTGATATGCCAGCAGATGTCACCCACATGCAATGTTAGCGCTTTGCACCGACAGACCCCCTTGGGATTTCTCTCATGGACATCTAGAGGTTGTGGATGGTTTATAATGCAGGGTAAATTAGATCATGTATGAATACTTGAAAAACTTTTCAATTTCCATACCCGGTCATCCTATTCTGCTATCAGCCTATTTCTTCTTCATTGGTTGTGGACTGCATGGATGAGATTTCCTAGTTGACACAAATCTCTACAATGGACTCACTGATCAGATGTATGGCTTATAACAATGCGGCATGCATCAAATTTGTCTGGGAAATCCAAACAAGTTCCTTCTCCGTGGAAATGCTCTAATATTAGGGATTACATATCCATAACCATAACAACAACTAGCGTCCCCGTCTTTTTAGAACATGAGTCTCTCACTGCCACTGATGCGACAGCATGGAATCTTTTCTAAGCCATGCTTCTAAGGCTCCGTTTACATTTAAAAAAGAAAAAGAAAAAAAGCAACATGCCTTTCGATCCTAAACAGATTTTCGGAATGATCCACCCTTGTTGCTTTAGCAGAATCAATGGCTGAAAAGTTCATTGCCCTCTCTTTTTTTAAAGGAAAATCAGACAAGAATATATTATGATTTAACAGATCCTTTCTACTAAATGACGAGGATGCAAAATCAACGGCTTCTTTGGCGGAAAAATGTTGGCCATGTAAAAGGGTTCACGTTCTCTTTCAATCACTTGAATGTAAACGGATCACAAAAAGTTCTTTTATCGCATCTGCACATGATTCGTACTTGATGAGGCAAACGCAAGTCCGTTGACTTAAAATTCACTGAATGCATGATCTGCCCATCGTTGCAACATTGTTTCTAAAGTTTCTTTTACGAAAGGTTTTCTTTTTTCTTTTTTTTGGGTGTGGGGTCCGTTAAGAAGACTTAGGCAACTTTAACTTAGGTAGGTTTTTTCAAGCATCTAATTTGCACTTGTGCCTGATTTTAACATTGACTAAATGCTCTTAGTTTTGACATGATACCACAGAGGAAAATACCCACTGCTGAAGCCAGAGGTGAATGAATCAGATGGATGGGGGAAAAGCATACCTGTTACAATAGCATTGTGACGAGCTCCACAGGAAACTGTTTTGGCATGCTTGTTTTCCAGACTTGGGGCATCCAGGAGCCTTGGGAGTGTCTGAAAATGATATATTCCATGGATAGCTACATAAATCGAATATGCTTTCAACTGATTAGGAGAGTTTGTTATAAAGCACTGTGATGATTTGGGGGGTGGGGGGTTCCTATTCTCCGCTGGGAGACAGGTGAGATCCGAGCTGTTCATCAGGTGGTGGTGCATGTATGGAAAATGTGGGCCATTGGTTGATTGATTTAACTGCCACGCACTGCCCATCTGATAAAGAGACATGCTATTTTATTTTTTTAAGGCCACGACACAGACAGTGGGCACTCCAGATGAACAACCCGGATCTTGCACATGTGCCACTTTGGCACATGGGGGAGAGTGGGACAACTTGGAATCTTGCGACTCACGATAGCTTTTCTTGTTGTGTTACATACTTTTCCTCCTTTTCCATAGAAAAACAATTTGAGCAGTAAAACAGATTGGGTGAGCTTATGACGTACCTCAGCATGATCATCACCGGTGCCCAACTGCCCAAACTGATTCCCGCCAAAAACATACACATCTCCATCAACAGAAATGCAAACTGTATGCCACAACCCAGCTGCGATTCCCTGCATCCGAATGCCACAGAGCGACGATACGCAGGCAGGACTCAGCTCATCATCTGTACTTCCTTGCCCGCACTGGACAAAGAAAATGCCATGACGAAAAAACAATTCTTTATATCCTTGTGATGTGATCATGGTAACAGAATATGAAGGAAAAGATTAAGAAATTTTAAAAATAAAACAATATCTCCTGTTTATAGCGAGCCTCATCTTGAACAATTTACAGTGCTTTTCTCCACCTTTTTCTACAATCCTACATATTAAGCCTGGAGAGTGGTTAATAGTTTGAAAGCAGCTTGAATGGATACAGTTGGAAAATATAGATCGCAAAGGGCGGAATCATTTCAAGGAGAAGAAAAATTTGTGCAACAACCAGAATGCTCTTACCTAGGCATTTTTGAAGTGCGCACGTGTCCTACTTTCAAAGCTTCAATTGTTAATGAATCAAAAGGTGTCAATAGCAAAGAGGTGGGAAAGACAGGTGGGTAAAAACATGCAGGCATGGATTTATCCAGTGTTATGGTTGCATTTGGATGGCATTCCAATGCCTATAAAATCAAAGAGATCTAATTTGCACATTTGGTTTATCAGATAAGAAGAAACTTCTGATGAAAAACTGATTTACCCACCTGCAAAAGTGAGTGATTGGGGCGCCAAATATCTGGGAATGCTTTTTGACCCCACAAATGATACATTAAACACATCCAATGAGCAAGAATGAAGCGTATGTTAATTGCAATTTATTCAAGCAAAGGTCAGATTTAGACATTTTTCATTTGCTTGTGTGATTGTATTGCAATCATCTTAATGTATACTATGTGCGAACCCAGCCTTAAAATCACTTCTCGAATGTGCATTATAAGCACTTCAGTACAGTACTAAGACATGATTCCATGAAGAGCCACATCATTCAGTCAGTACTAAGCCCAATGCTATCCTACCTTTGTAACGTGGAAGTGTGACTCCTCCTTGGAAGAGTTCATCGTGATGCAGATTCTGATGAGCTAGAAGCCTAGAACTAGCTAGGCAGATAGGGTGGCAATGGGTGGGTGGCCTGCCAAACCAGCTTGGACCTATCAGCTTGGCTGGTAGTCCAGGCTTGGGCTCAAGATGTTTTAGCCTGGTCCAGCCTGGCCCGATCTGACTTCATATCTGCTTGTTCCTATCCTACAAATATGCCATTCCGATCCTCGGTTAACCAACACATGCATCTTGCATGTAGGCCATTGGTTCCCTTCCACTAAATGTCTATTTATTTGTGTACCTGCAGCCCGCTTAATCAATGGATGGATTAGGAACATTCATGTGGGAAATATAAATTTGATCAATTTTCGGGCTCAGGCTTTGGCCTGTGGTAGGCCTTGGGTCTTATTGTGCTAGGTCATGTTGGCCACAGGCCTTGGTCTTATAGTACTAGGCCCATGCTGGGCGCAGGCCTTGGGTCTATAGTGTAGGCCGAGCCCGGCCCGGCACATTGCCACCCTTATAGGCAGAGATGTGCCAACTTTCCTACCAAGCGCAAAAGATGGAACTGGCTGGCATGTGTTGGTTCCTTCACATGCTTTAAATGGATGAGCTTCTCCTGCCACTCCCAACAATCCAATGAAAGAAAATGGTGGGAGTTTAGGGAACAATTATCTAAACCAAAAATAGTGTCAGACCTCTTGTAGGAACTGAAAACACTGGGAAGTGGGGCTCATGCTACAAGCAAAACTAACTGGCTGGAAATTCTTGCTCATGAAATAGCCCAATTGACATTATTAGTATTTGTCACATGGGGCATGTATGGAGACCATGCTTATTTGAAATTCCAATATGTGGAGTGCAGCAGAGCCACCTGGCAAAATGGTTTGATGAAGCAGACTTTTTAAATTTTATTTTTTTTCATTTCCAAAATGAGAATCCTTAACTGAAGAACTACAGAGATCTCAGATCAGAAGATATGATTATTGCATCGTCTAAAGATCTGTAGGTGTGATGAATTTAAGTTAAAAGGCTGTTGCTTGTCAGCATTTCTATGGACCAACAGTTCAGGGCATGAGGGAAAGAGGAAACTAAGTTACCTTTTTTGCTGTAGAAATTACTGAGCTGAATGTGAAATGTGTCGCACAGGCATACAAGACTCATATGCTGAGTCGGCATGCAAGGTATGATAAACCAGGGTGACAAAAGTGCCTGCTAGAGTCAAGACGAGCTATTGAATGAAGAAATCTTGGGATTACAATATCGAGTCAAGCTAGTGACACAACTTAAATTCAAATCGACACAGTTGATGGACCATGATGGACAGTGATGATCTCATGTGTGCCCCACCTACCTCACAAGGAGATTATGGTTTCTATTGTTTCATATTATTATTTTCCTCTTTAGTCCTTAAAGATGATGCGTTAAAATAGAGTTTAAGTTAATTAAACCTTAAAGGTGATGTGTTAGAATAGAGTTTAAGTTAATAGGCTTTGGTTTATATAATAACTTAAGCATGGGGGTATTTTTAAACTTCCACATACATTATGGAAGCCCTAAATGATAAGTACGAAAAGAAGCTAGGGGCCACCACTACCCTCTTGAGCCTACTCTCTTTTTCTTGCTTCTCCTCATATTGGCGTTGGAGAGGTAAAAGATCTGGTTATCTTGTTCCTACCCCTTTCTTTCAATTTCCTTCTCTTCTCTTCTTCTTCTTCTTTTCCTCTCTCTACAAGGTAAAACCCTAGAGCCATTGGGGGCTGATTTACACAAATCACCATCATTCTTTGTTCAACCACCATATGGTGGGTTATGTAGTTGTGCCCCATGAATGTTTGAGGCCTACTTCCATATACAACCACTCATAATGTGAGGGTGTAGAGATTGTGAACGAAAGTAGGCCTTTGTTCATCTATAGCCACATTTTAAGATCAAGTGAGGGTGTAGAAATCATGAATGAAATTGAAGGGTTTTTGGTATTCGTCATCGATCAGTCCTTTACACGTGTGAAAGTGATCATTGATCTATACTCTCTTAAAGCAAGTGTTGAATGAATTGAAGTTTTTCTGTGTTTGATCTCCTCTTCCTTAAATATGGTCAAGAAAATACTAAGAGCAGTCTTCTAACTTGATCCGAGTCATTGAATCTTCAAGTTACATCCACCAAACTTAGCGGCATGGATGGGCCACATTGGTGAAAGTGTCTTACAGGAAGAGGAAATTAAAGTATCTAACATCTCTTAAGCTTGATGAGAACTCAACAAATTATAAAGATTGGGTAGTAGAAGATGCTAAGATTAGAGCTCTATTATGGAATTGCTTGGAACAACATATTAGTGCAAATATTATCCTCTTAAAAATGGCAAAAGAAGTTTGGGAAAATGAAAAGAATTTAACTCATATATAAACGTAACTTCAAAATATCTTTGTGCTTCAACAAGGAGATCAAAGAGTGTAGGCGAGTATTACTTGGCATTAAAGGTGTATTAAGGAAGAACTGAAACCTTTGTTGACTGATTATGAGACCATGAGATGACAGCGAGAGGAATTTTGTGAGGACAAATTCTTTGCTGGTCTACATCCTGAATTTGAACCCATGTAGGCTCAGATTCTTGGAGGTAGGAAGTTCCATCTACTATAGTGGCATCTGGCTGTATTTGGCGTGCAGTTAGTGAAAAGACACCAAGTTCATCTACTTGGAATCGATTGGCATTTATTTCTTCTTCTGGTAGGAGAGATTGAGGAAGTCATGGTGTGCGATTTGGTGGTAAAGAGGAGGTCGTTTTGGTGGTGGAAATACTTAGGAAGGTTGTGTAACAGATTTTGGTGGCAGTTGTGGTCGTGAAAATCAATAATACTCTTATTGTGGGCTTCCTAAGCACACAATTGAAACATGTTGGGACCTTACTGCCAAGCCAGCTTGGACGAATCAAGTTTGATCTTCTAATGCTAGTTTTGAGGACTATATAGTCAGGCTCATCTCAATTCATTCCAAATCAAGTACAACATGTAATACAGTTATGTTCAAGGAAGCCAAATTACTAAAATATCATTCCAATCATGCATCCTCCTCCACTGCTACTCTTGCTAAATCAAGTAAGATATATCTTGCTTCCTCTAAAAATGTACCTTGAATTATTGATTCTGGAGCTTCAGACTATGACTGATAACTATAGTGTCGTCTCAATTAGATAAGTCTACTAATATTTCCTCTTTAACATTAGTTAACAGTATTTCAACCCATGTGTCTAAGTTGGGGTACTGTTTATCTTACTCCATCTCTTAAATTATTTCCTAAATTTCTTCCGAGTCTATTGTCAAGCCAGCTAGATCCTTGAACTAATTTATTACATTTTATCCCTCATATTGTGAATTTCAGGATCTAAAGATGTAGAGGACAATTGGTGGAGGGCATGAAGCAAATGGCCTTTATTACCTCAACAATGGAATAATTAGAGCTGCATTATAAACAAATGTTTCACTTCATCAATGGCATTGCAGGCTTGGTCACCCTTCTTTGAGTAGTTTAAAGAGTCTGCTTAGTCATCGTCTTATGCATTTGAGTTAGAATATGAAACTTCCAAATTAATAGAGCATCACATAATCTCATTTCTGCCTCGTGTGGACAAAAGGAGTGATGGCCCTTTCTCTTTAGTACATTCTAATGTTTGGGGTCCAGATCGTACCACTAGTTTATTTTATAATACTTCATTATTTTTGTGGACTATTATTCTTGTATGACCTAATTATATTTAACGAAAATCATCCTAAAGTGTTTTCTTGCTTTAAAGAATTTCATGTGGAAGTGTAAAAAAAATCAATACCAAGTGTGTATGGTGAGGAATATGTATATCGTGAATTTAATTCACATCTCACATCTCATGGCATTATTCATCAAACCTCATGTGCACATACACCACAACCAAATGGTATCATTGAACGTAAGAATCGATACTTCATTAAGGTTGCTAAGGCTTAGTTATTTAACATGAAGGTTTCTAAAATGTTTTGGGGTGATTCAGTAGACTAGAACTTGACACTAAATTAATATGGCGTTGAATGTTCCTCATAGGAGGAAGTCCAACTGGGAGTTCTTCAGCACCAAGTCTTCGTATTCATGAAGAAGCTCATGTATAGGAGGCGGAATATTTGATTGTTGTCTTCTTTAACAACCAAGACATAAATGATGTCAGTCTCTGTGCTTTTTTCCTCAAACTTTTCTACGCTTAGCTAATTTTTTACTCTCATCTTTATTAGATTTGGATGTTGGAAGATGTTTCATTGCGGGTAATGTGATATTAACACTATCCTTGACAAAGGAAAAATTTTTAGCGCGAGTCAAATGCACCATATTTCATTCCCATAATCACGACCTCTTTATCAAAATGTGGCATGCATCCATGGAGACCACATTACATTACACCTCATCCTCATACTTAGATCCAATACAAAATGAAGCAAAGCACTTGAAGTTAACACAAACTTCTCCTCGTTTCTTAAACAAACAAACCTGGTATAAAATTAGATGTTTATGTTCTTTGAGTTTTAATATATCCACCATTTCTTGTGAAACAATGTTCTCACTACTCCTCGTCTATCAAAATAGTGCATATCTTCCCACCAGAAGTGCAAGTGGTATGGAAGATATTGTGTGCAACCATCATCCATCATCAATTGCCCGAGGAGTTGATAGCATCATCGGTTGGATAACCAACCAGCCGCCCCTATAACCATACATATCCACTAATTTTTTTCTAACATGCGTCCCATCTTGTGAGTTTTAATATATTCACCATTTCTTGTGAGACAATGTTCTCACTACTCTCCCCTTCTACCAAATTGTACATATCTTCCCATCAGAAGTGCAAGTGGTGCAGAAGAAATTGCATGCAACCATCACCCCTCATCGATCACCCGAGTAGTCGATAACATCGTTTGTTGGTGATACTTGCTTAATTTTGAATGATTATCCTTAATTTCGAAATCTTTCTTCATGCATACCAAAGGTAAATTAGCCCTCAGTAGATGAATTTTCATTGTGCAGAAGATTGTTAGAAGGTTAAGATGATCTGAGCCGTTCATGAAGTACAAAGCCCAAAGGAGATTAAGATCAAGCATGTTAGAGTTATAAAGAAGTTGAGTTTCGAAGATCAAACAATCGCTCACTTCTCACAATGGATATCGTCGATCGAGCGCCTTAAATTCAAGTGCAAAAAGCAAAGTTTTCAATTCGATCAAAATATTCCTGAAAATCCAATTTGCTCATTGGACATTTTTGGACTCTGTCAATTCGATTGATGGTCTGTCGATTTTTGTCAATTTGATCGACGGTCAGATCAACAGCGCGCGCGGAATTGCGAAAGTGTTGGTCGAAAATCTCTATATAAGCAGGTTTTGAATGCGATTATGGGATACCCCCCCCCCCCCACACACACACACACAGAGCAGAAGTGGAGTGTCTTCATCATCCTTCTTCCTCTTCATCTTCTAGTTTACGGTTTTCATATTTTTCTTTGAAATTCGCTCTTCTAAACACGATGGTTGGCTAATCTCTTAGCTAAGGCTAAGGGGTGAACCTTTTGATAAATTGTTAATGTTTTATTTGTTTTGATTCAATATTAGAGATTTGAATGATGAATTTTAATTGATTTGATTGGTTATTAATTTGGTGAACATCTTTGATCTGTAAAATCCATTGATCTATTGTTAACTCCGGGTACATTAGATGCTTGGAATTCCCTATGATCAATTGTTTAGTTTTTCATGATTAGATCGATCAATATAATATATATATATATATATATATATATATATATATATTGTTTGATTTTCCGATTGGGACAAATCCTTATTTGATTCCAATTGAGTTATAGGTTTATTAACAAATCAAGCATTATGAATTGATTAAAAGGGGTATTGGGGACATCACGCGCGCGCACGTGCACTCCGCCCTCCCTACGTACGTACACAAGGAGGGTCCCACCATCGATCCGGATAGATGACGACATCCAAGGAGGGCTTCCTAGTTAGAAGACGGAGTTTTGGTTCGTTGGAGTGGGCTCGAGAGTCAAGTAAAGCCCATCATGGGATCTCATGATCGTAACCCACTAGTCTGATTAATCTCAATTTTAGGTTTTTCTTATTAATGTTATTTAGAATATCATGGACGGTTTAGATTTCTTTGATTAATTTTTTTTTTGTTTATTTCATCGCCAAGTAATAGGTTGCTCACATGGCGGGAGTTTTGGGGTGTAGGGTTTTCTTATAAATAGGCACCCCTTGTAGTTTTTTGATTCATTGAAGCTTAATAAAAATTCTGCACTTTTCTACTTCTTTGAGTTCTCAAGTTGTAGAAATCCAATTGGGTGCGAAGCCCATGGTGCGAAACCACATCGATCCCGATTCGCCCTCATCCTCTACCATCTCTATTTCTCATCTCCTACCACCATCCGTGCTTCAAATCCGTCCTTTATTGCAATAGTTTTCCTCTTTACAGTAGAATTTCAGATTCTTGCCCTGCAGGAGGGCTGAAATTTCGGCGAAGCACTACGCACATACCGCACATCCGATCGATGCGAAACTTGGGGGTTTTGAAGTCCTCCCCTGGCTGACCAGAGCCAAGGAGGCGCTCCCTCGCATGTGGGGCCAGACCCCTGCGCACGTGCGACAGGCCTGGCCTGCTGTCCGCGCGCGGCAACTATCCATAGGTTCGGATTTCTGCCTATTCTACTCCTCTCATGCCTATTCTCCTTAACCCTAAACCCTAAATTGCATTACTTTCAATTTATTTGCTCATTTTCTTACCCTATGGTTCTCTGAATTGGAATTGGTGAATCCCTTGGATTAGGGACTAATTGTTGTGCATGGGTAAATGATTTTCACTTCCGTTTGAGTATCGTTTGACTCATAATTTTTATTGATCCAGCCCTAACATGTGTAGGCCTGGACCCGTACAGATTCCCCTTGCTTAAATGTTTGAACTTTTGTGTGGCATGTGAAAATTTTATGTGAATGTTTCTTAATTAGTTTGATTTAAAGTCTGAGATCTTGCATATCATAGTTAATTTTCATGTCCTGCATCAAGGGGATCTCTGAAGTCTCTGTTTTCTCTTATTATTGTTTTACGCAATTCAATTCGTTGGAGCGAAAACCAGATTTCTTCTCTTCTCTCTAATAGTGTTTTTATTCCCTCGGTCCATGTGGATCGACCTCGGATTCACCAAGTACTTTATTACTTTGCTACTTGCACTTGGGTGTACAATTTTAAAGTTGTAGTAGTTGGAACTTGGATAACCAACCACTCGCCCCTATCACCTTACATATCTGCCAACCATCTTCATATGCATATTCTTCATATTTTATATCATCTTCAACTTCCATTTGCATGCGGTTGGGAGTATCTTCAACATATTCTCCTTCATTGGTCAAATTCACTTTCATTGTAGACTAATCTTCATGACAATGAAAAAAAAAAAAAAAAAAAAGTCCCGGCCGCCCACATTTGAAGCATGTAAAAGGAATATTGGTTTGCCCTATCTTAGGGGTACTAGACCCACATCCATAACCACCTCCCCTCGGGTTAGGGTTTGGCTTCATTGTTGGACGTTGTTACATAGTCTCTCGACCTGTGAGAGCCCTGTGGTTGCCTCGTTTAGGAAGTTAACATGCTGCCCCATCATCAATGATAGTCCTTGTAGGGCACCAAATTATCTCCCAAGTCCCCAATAAATTGTCTCCTCGACCTTTATTGCAAATGTTTATGCATTAGACATCTTAAATACATCTTTAATAGCTAATTCATTTTTTAATGTCCAGCTTAAGACTATTAAGATATCTTAAAAATCTTTGGTCTTCATACTCATGAGACCCTGCCTGTGATGTGAATGTATGAAACTCCTTGGTTTATTCATTTACTGATTTGTTCCCATAACGTAAATTGTAACATCTCTAATAGAGGTCATAAGCATAAGTTGAGATGATGAACTTTCTTTTTAACTTTTTTTTTTCATATTTTTTTAAAGAATTTATTTTCTCCTACCTTAGTGGATTCGTTCAGCTTGAAAATCATCCCACCATGCTAACGCTCGACCGAAAATTTTCATATCTACCAACTTTCCTTTCGATTGTCTACAATTTTCTCGTACCTAAATACATTTTTCAACTTACTAGTCAATCGATGAAGTTGTTAACATGCAACAAGCCATTACATACTTACATTCCAACAATCGAAGGATTAAATTTAGTGTCTTCACAAACCGAGGTTGCACGTTGTTGGTTAGGACCTTGGCAGGGACCTTCCCTACGTATCCACATGCTCGAGCTTCGGTTTCTGGATTCTCTCCTCGCTGGAGCTCTCCCACTTGATTAGTGAGATTGCTTACCATATGCATGACTTGATCTGCTCACTCTGTGAGTACGCTGATCAATTGAGCTACTTGCACAAGATCTTCCTATGTCACCCCCTTAGATGCCATTAAGAGATGACATGGAATTGAAAATCCCCAAAGATAACAAACTTTGGTGCAAAATTATCTAACCCGGTTATCGAATCAATGAGATCTTGACACCCGAATCACAAAGATGAACAAGAGTACACCCACAAGAATAATGAATTAGAGGAAGAATTAACTTTATTGATATTGAACTTCTAATAAACTTAAAAAAAACTCAAACTTGAAAGTTTTGGAATGCTTACCTCCTCCCTCCCTTTTATAGACCATAAATGAATCTTTAATTAGAATCCCCAACTAAGAGATTGATTTTAAATCAATCATAGTTGATTTCAAATCAATCTAATATATCTAAGATGGTAAAAGCGTAATAATTGTAAAAGCAAATTTAGGAAATAATCCTCGAAATCTTCAATCACATCTTTAAATCAACCCTCATATCATCCATCACATCTCCCATCTCTCTCACAAATGATAAATTATAGTCTTGATATTTGGGCCCCAAATCTATAAATAAACAATCTAAAATCAGCATATGTTGAGCCCTATGGTGGGCTGTAGGCCTACATCACATCGTCATTGGCAGTGACAATGCGAGTATTGACAAGTTGAAAACATTTTTACAGCAGCACCTTTATACAAAGGACTTGAGCAATCTTCGATACTTCTCGAGTATTGAGATAGCAAGATCTAATGTGGAATTCATTTGTTGCAACAGAAATATGTGATGGGTTTATTGGCCAAGGCAGGTCTTTTAGGAGCCAAACCAGTCAAAACTCTCATGGACCCAAATCAGAAGCTTGGTGTAGATAAGGGAGACTTGATTGATGATTCAAGAGGATATCATTGTCAAGTTAAAATTTTAATTTATTTAATGACTACTCAACCTAAAATCACTTTTCCTTGTGGTTCATCAATTTATGCAGGCTCCCTGAGTCTCTCATATGAACCCGTGTTTCATATACTCAAATACTTAATGAGAGCTCCAAGTTGTGGTATTCTATATAAGCGTAATGATTTATTTAATGACCACTTGACCTAAAATCAGTTTTTCCATACGTGTTGATCCGTTAGCTTATGCAAGCTCCCCGTGTTTCTCATATGAAGCAATGTTTCATATACTCAAATAATTAAAGGAAGCTCTTGGTCATGGACTCATGGTATTCTATATAAGCCAATGCCGATCTTCAAGTAAAAGGGTATTTAGATGCAAACTGGGTTGGTTCTTCATCTGAAATATGAGCTAATACAGGCTATTGTACCTTTGTAGAAGGTAACCTGATTGATTAAATGGAGAAGTAAGAAGCAGTGTGTGGTGGCCCGTTCAAATGTAGGGGCAGAGTACAAGGCAACGACTCATGCTATGTGTGAGCTTGTTTAGTTGAAGACCTTGTTGGGCTTGATGGTCGATGTTATTGTGAAGCTATATTATGACAATCAAGTTGCTTCTCATATTGCCAATAATCTAATTTATCGTGAGAGTACTAAGCACATCAAAGTTTATTATTACATCATTAGGAAAAAAAATAAATTGCGAGTAAGAAAATTTACATGTCGTTTGTTAAGTCTTAGGATCAATTGCCAGATGCGTTCACTAGGGCTCTTGGCTACACTCATTTGAATAGTCTCTTCATCAATCTGGGTATTCATTATATATATGCTCCGGCTTGAGGGGGAGTGTTGATGGATAATGATGAACGATGATGATCTCATGTGTGGCCCACCTCACATGGAAATTATGGTTTCCATTGTTTCATTTTATTATTTTCCTCTTTAGTCCTTAAAGGTGATGTGTTAGAATAAAATTTACGTTAATGGACTTTAGTTTGTGTAATAACTTAAGCATGGGTGGTATTTTTATATTCTCACATATATTATTGAAGCCCTAACAAGGGACGGGCTAGGGGCATCACCCTCCTCTTAAGCCTTGTCTCTATTTTTCTTACTTCCCCTCATATTCTCTTCCTCCTTAATCTTACCTAAGGAATAGACACATCAAGCCCTTCTACATAAAGGGAGCAAATAAGTGTAAAGTAGCTTTGGCAAGGGAGTAGCATACTAAAAATAGAATTCATATAACAGTTTTATCAAAACTAAGCAGAGCAAGAAAATGCCTAGATGAGGACCTTATTTGAGGAAACTCACCTGTCCATAAAGTCCCCAGCCAAAAGTAAGCACTGCTCCAGCATCTGTTGATGCATAAAACAAAAGCATATATTTATATTAGCATCGGTCGTGGTAATCAAATGCTTGAAGTATTATTGTTATTCCTGACTCAAGGGGGGAGTGCATCAGATGGAATAATTTCTTACATGTATAATGTATCCAAACGGATTGGGCCCAATTTTTACACACTAGTGAAATCTTTATGCCCCTAGGATTCTAGTAGTAATTTATTTGGAACCTCCCAAGGAACAAGAACTGTCATTCTAACACTTCTCAGGGAATTCCATCCACATACGCTAAGTTTATGGTTGACTAAATATTGCTCATCATTATTTAGCTATTGCATTTACTTTTCTTGTTATTGGTCATGTGTGTAGATTCTATATAATTAACTTTGCACACTAACTTTGGGATTGGAAAGATCTTTTAGAAGCAAATACTGGGGGGGGGGTATAAGGGTCTTTATGACAAAATCAATAATTGCATTCATTTTCATTAGAAGATTTGACACACAACACGTCAATGGAATCTTTATGCCCCAAACCCCAATTCTAAAAGTGATTTATTTGGTACCTACCAAAGAATAAGAACTGCCATTCTAACCCTTTTAAGGGGATTCCATCTACAAATGCAAAGTTTGCGGCTGACCGATATTGTTCATTATCATTTAGCTATTGCATTTACTTTTCTTGTTGTTGGTCATGTGTATAAAACTAACTTCAAGATTGGGCACAGTATGAAAGATTTTTTAGAAGCATATACTCCTCAAGGAGGCCGATTGGACGTGGTCATATGGGTCTTTATGAAAAAATCAATAATTGCATTCATTTTCACTAGAAGATTTGACACACGCAAAATCCAAAGTAAAATAAAAACTACTATCAAACCACCTACTTGCGGATATTAGATTGTATTACTAGTAGAATACATATCAATAATTGCATTCATTTTCACTAGAAGATTTGACACACGCAAAATCCAAAGTAAAATAAAAACTACTATCAAACCACCTACTTGTGGGATATTTGATTGTATTACTAGTAGAATATAGATGAATGCAAAGTTCAAACATAAAACATAATACAGCCACATGATGAATTTAAACACATCATGCAACTATATAAACTAGAAATATTGCTTAAAGGGTAATTCAAAGCAGTTTCATGCTCTGGATCCATCACATTAGAGATGAATCAAAGATACTATTTAGCACTGCCAACAACTTGGAAAGCAATATAGCCATCCAACGCTGACCTGTGATTACTGCACTATGCCGACCTCCACAAGCAATGGCCTTCACAAAATTTCCAAGTGCTTTGTGACACTGCCCCTCCGAACCTGTGCTTCCTCTAGGAGTAATTGAAGGTCCACCTTTACCATGAGAATAGATCTCGATGCAAGGTATCAAATGAGGAGAGGACACCATACGGATACGAGAACCCAAACCTAGCTGCCCTTCCCCTCCATAGCCCCAACCCCACACCTGTCCTACATCTGAAACTTTGGGAAAAACAGGATGCATCAGTGTATTTGCCATGTAAGAGAGCTCTCTTAACTTGATTCTTGTGAATAATGCACAAAACTAAATGAGACATATAAAGAGGTGGACTTTGACATGTTTCCACATCTATAAGCTTGCCTTGTGCCAGTGAGAAATGAAATGGCTAGGGCCGCGAGTTGGATCTCAAAGTCCAACTCTCCCAAATGTGGCAAATGTTCAAGACATGGGCCACTTATCAGGTGGGCCCTGCCAACTATGTCAAATGACCTTAAAATCAGTCCAGTCCAGTCATTGGGTGCCACATCCATCAGAAAATGGATAGTTCGAAGAAAGTGACCAGCTATCCGCATTCTAAATACATGTGTGGCCCACATGATAACCACACCGACCTGATTTTCAAGCCATGTTACATGCACTGTGGACAACCTGGCTCTTGACATACTGCCACATTAGCATGTGTGGGGAGAATATGATTCAAGATCCTGCTCTTGCAAGCAGCCATAACAGAGCTCTTGTCCAGTGGTAATTCGGAAGAGAAGATACAGGATTTACCTGACAATGTTAATGTATGGCGTCCACCAGCAGAAACTGTGACAATCCTAACCCCTGGATTCAATGTTACCAGGCATGGAAGTGCTGAAAGAGTCTCATCACCCGATGTTGAGCTTTCAGAAGCCTGTTTAGCCGATGATAGCTTTCTTCGCTTTGTAATTTCCCCACCCCCTCTACTGTCGTAACTGGATGCTGCTGCACTACTCGATTTCGAAATTTGTGACCTGGGGCTAACTGTAACAGAGTCACCCTTCATTTAATTAGTCAGCAACAAGCTAAAGACCAACTTTGGTCACTGTCCCTGATAAACAAGGCATTTGGTGAAATCACCTTGTTCGCTCGACAACCCACTCTGTCTGTCCAGTGGTTCCTTTTCAAGGCCTCCCCCTGCCAATGCATCTCCGATGATCTTCCCGGATGGAATACACTCTTTCCAACCCCAAGTGTAGACTTCTCCACAGTCTGCTTTTAAAATGAGAGCAGTTGAAATATTTGACGAGTATAGATATTGATGTGACACCAGATAGTGAAAATAACAACATTTGTCCCATGCTCAAATGCAGTTTTGATTCGAATTGCAACAAATAGCTCAATAGAGAGGAAATGATCAAATTGCAATTACCGTGGTACTATTCATAATGAGAAAGTAGACCTCAAATTGCAATATATTCTAACTTGGACCTGTCCCCTAGATACAAATACTACAGAAATTGCAACTTGATAATTTCCTCTCTATTGAACTGATTATTGTAATCTAATTCAATTGTGTGCCGAAAGGCATCCTTAGAAGCCACGTCATGAAAACAAATTTCATGCATTACCAATCTTAAATAGAACAAACATGGTACCTGTAACTGCAACACAATGGGCCCAACCTGCTGCAGCCTTCACTATGGAAGTTTCGGTTGGAAGAGGAAACGGTTCTGGAGTTTCCTAAATGAAACGAAAGAACAAGATGGCAAATTTTAGTGCAGAGAAGAATTAAACATTCGATGGCAAATTTTAGTGCAGAGAAGAATTAAACATTCAATTGTATACAAAGAACACCAAGCACCTCACTACCTCATGCTTCCCAGAAGTCAAATAGCTTTGACCTAGATCATCAGTCGAACCCCACGTGATGAGCTTTCCCGATTCTGCTCCATCATGGTGCAATTGCAAAATGAGATTCATTGATTATTGAGAGAGATTTCATCAGTGATTGAAACAACGTTCAAGATAAAGTTCTCGACAATTTTCAAAATTTTGTAACAAATAAATTTGAGCCTGCAATATCTGTGAAGCATATGGAAACCCCAAAAGGCATCTTTGACCCAAAGAAAAGAAAAGTCTGACTTCTTTCTCAAAAAAGCTATGAGAACAACAAAGGGCAACCAAAAGAGGATCTTAAATATGATATGTGAATTTATGTGGAAAATTCTACACTTATCGGGATGTATAAAAAATCAATGATGTCAGCTGATGTAGGACAGATGGCCTAAACTAGGATGATGCAAATAAATTAATTAACGGATTACCAAAATAAATTAATCAACGGATTACCAAAATAAATCAAAGCATAAAATAAAGCCAATCTACCACAAATTTTGAGAAATCAAATATTTAATTAAGCTCACGTTCAAAACCACATCACAATCCCACAAAATAGATCCTTAAGGCTATTGATCGGACATAGCCCAATGGAAGGTAGAAGTTCCACTTAGCATAGGATTCGTTCGATTCACTTGTGCTTTGTTAGGGTTTAAATGAATTAGGTTTTGGGTTTGGAAATCAAGAAATTAAAAATTTAGGATTTTATAAAAGGCTAGGGCTAGGTTTAGGCTTAGAGTTTTATAAAATAGAGAAGAAAAGAGAGGGTTAATGAGGGGGAGGCCGCTCGGCTGTATAGACAGGTCCGTGCAGTGTACGAGCATGCCCGTACAGTCGTACGGACGGTGTGGTGGGTTTGGGTCAGTTTGATCGGTGATGAGTTGGGTTGATGATGATGGAGTTAGGGTTTGAGAAATAAGAGAAAAAATATTCAATGGAAAAAGAGGGTTTGAGAGAGAGAGAGAGAAGAAGAAGAAAGATATAACTTCAAATCATTCCAATGGCTTCACACCAAGTTCCATTCATAGGAAGTTTTCTTACTCAAAAGAGGCAATGTAGAGAAATTTCATTCAATATGTCCACAATCTCAAGTCACAAGTCTCAAACAAGTATATATAAGAAAACCTAAGCAAACCCTAGGTCTAGAACTATTTTTGACCGTCTGAATCTATCAACAATTAAGATCAAAACATAAATCTCTAATAACCTAAAATAAAATTGAAAAATAAAAATGTGCCACACAGCACAAGGATGATGTCTAACGTGCAACAGGTTTGTCCACACGTGATAAGCGGCCTGGATGAATGTGGTCCAATGTGACCATGGCTCAGATGTGCAAACTAGAGTGTTCGTACACCTAAACCCGAGTCTCCTAACATATCCAACGGTCCAGATCACCAAACCTTTGTGTCCAAGATATCCAACGGTATGGTCTGATGTTTGTAACATCTAGATGTGGTCCAAGTCAGGCTGGGTGACATCCAAACAGTCCAAAGTTGTATCAATTAGTTCCAATATCTTAAAAAGTACACAACCATGCATGCGGCTGAGAACTCGAATTGGGTCCACTAAGCCCCATATACTGATCATCCAACTATAATGAAACCGGGGTTGGGGCCTCAACTCTCCTCCTCCCCCAATAAACTCATGTAGGTGCTCGAATGCCCTCATAATCGGTTCTTCTAACATATAGTTAAAAGATATGCTGTGCTCAAACTTCCAAGAACTCTTGTGAACGTTTCTTTTCATTTGTGGATAAGCTAGGTAGGAATTACTCTAGGAAATCTCTAATGAGATACTAACAAATAGATATCCCTTATAGAAGCTTACATGGCTTGAAAAACACAAGAGAAAATATACAAAAATATCCAAAAAATAATAATAAAGATAAGAAAACAAGTAAAACAAAAGAAAAAAGGCATCATTCCAGCTACCAAAAAACAGAGGAACTTAAGACCGTTGTGTTTGGATGAATAATTGGATTGAATTGCAATAATTAGTTCAACAGAGAGGCCATGTCTAAATCGTGTATACCTTTTTTTTACACACACAACTACCCACGCACGCATGCACACCCGCACTCACGTTGTGGTGGGATTTCACCACCTATGGGTACTCGAACCCCAAACCTCATGTTGAAACTCGTAGGAGTCTACCACCGAGGCAAGGATAAGGACCCTCCAACTAACATTACACTTACTTTTAAGTCCAACTTTGAAGTAACATAATTGCGATCTCCAGACTATTCCCTCAAACACAAATACGAAAGGGAATTACAATTTGGCCATTTCCATTCTCGTTTTCTTTTTGTTTCTTTTTTCATTTCTTTTTTGAAAGATAATGAACTTTTATTAAAAGAGAAAGAAGAAAACAGCAGAAACAAGCAGTAGACAGAGGCACTAAGGCAGCGACTCAGTTACACCCCAAGAAAAGAAAATTGCAGCCCTTGAGACTTGAATGACTGGAAGCCCAATCAATAACAAGACATCTTGCCCTTTGGAAGTCCGCTCCATTGACTTTTGAGTTGTTTGTGAAGCACCTCGAATTCCTTTCCTCCCAAACTGCCAGAATAGAAATCCTCCAAAGCATGAAGGAGATTATCCACAGTCTGCGGGAAGCTCCAAAGAACCTTGAATTGATTAAAAAAATCTACCCAATAGAGCTCACAAAAGGGCAGTATATAAAAAGGTGACCCATCGTCTCCTCGTCACACATGTAACGGAGACAAATGTTCAGGAGGATCATTTCCATTCTATAGCATCTACTATTGCAATCCATTTCAATTGTGCATGCAAACGCAGCTTACCACTTTGCAAGAATCAGAATCCAGATAATTAACCAAAAATCCACAAAATGAACTAAAATTCATTTTAAAAAATCATAATGCAAATCTATCCAAACTAACATGAAGCTTTTCTGTACCATTTCAATTCAAGAACTGGAAAACGGGTGTATGAGAATCAATTAGGGTAGGTGTTGATATCAATTTCCTCAAAAACGACATTGAAACGGCTACGAATCGAAGAGAAAGTTCCAGAACTCACCGGAAATGGCGGTGGCGAAACCGCACCCGCCGCCGCAGACGTCCTTCCATGAATCTCCACCGTTGGATGCAGGAAGTTGGACAGCGGACGGAGAAAGCAGCGGCGATCGCTGCTGGGAAACTCCGGGAAGGTATCCCCACATGAAGACCAGCTTCTCCTTGCTGTCTTCTTCCATCCGATTCTCTTCTTCTCGTCCTCCAGCATTCATGGCGGATTTCAAGAAACGGAGAGAAAAAGATCTCAGCCTCCGGTTTTTACTAGGGTTTTTGGGAGAGAAAATGGAGTTTTTTTCGTTTTTCTCTACTTCTGGTTGTAATGCACAGATATTGTTGTTTTCGGTTTAGGGGTGGGGCAATATCGTTTTCAGTGGAATCGCGGCGCCACGTTGGATGATGACGTGGCAATGTAAAAACACGTGGCGGTCAGGGAGCCGATAGATAGTCTACGCGATTCCTGGCCAGGAGTTGGCCGCGAAGTTTCTGGAATAGTGGGTCGGTCTTGCGGGGTTGGTCGACTCTCTCTTTACCAGGTCGGATACAATACAAAGCTTTGTAGATTAGGCTCAATATACAACACCACGTTTGGGATCGATCTTGATATTTGAATTTAATCTGATCCGTTCATCATATGAAAGTACAAATTTTTAGATATAATAAAAATATTTATGACGATAAAAATATCAGAAGTGTCACAATCAAGGGAACAGTTGGCATGGGCGTAACCACCATTAAATAACTTCCTGTCCTTTTAGCCTCAAATTGTATTTTACATATCATCTAAGACGTTAAATAGATATGACCCATACTAATGAATGTAATTTTTTTTTTAAAATGCTATTTTAAAACTTAGGTGGGCCACACTACTTGATTTTATATGGTATGGTTAATCTGATTTTTTATCGGTCTAATTTTTAAAATTTGAAAAGAGTAAAAGAGAAAGAAAATGATGGACGGATCAGATTTTATGATGTTTTTAAAATGAGTTCAAACACTGGCGCTGTATAGTAAGCTTAACCTCCAGAGCTTTGTAGTGGATCCGGCCTCTTAGCTTATAGTATAACCTTGGGACCACGTGCGCGGTGGTGACGTGGCTGTTCAAGCCACTGACACGTATTAAGTTTAAGATTGTTTTCTAATCATTTGTGTGGCCACGCGTCGTAAAGACAGGGGCGGTGACGATGGAAAATAAAGTTAGAATCGGGAGCACCGGAACAATGTAGATTCATCTCTCTACAAAACACGTGCTAAGCTTAGATGTCAATCGTGACCGCCCATATAGTGGGCCTGATCGTGGATTGCCAGTTTTTTAAAAACTAAAGTTCCGAAAGATACTATTTCACTCTTTCTCCTAAATTTTAACTGGTCCATTACATTATTTTTGATTTCTACCGTTACGTTTTCATGTCTACTGATCAGATATACAGGGTAATTAAAGTTTATCTTTAAATATACACCGTTCACGATAATGGTCCACTAGATAAAAGGTTTTGATTGATACATGGACCTGTAATCTGTTCTGCTGGGGGATGACTCTACCATACTCCAGATGGTTCTGCGGGCCCCACCCCTACTGCAACATTCCCCTGGCGCGATATAACAGGTTCAAGGGAGGGGGACGCGGTTTGACTAGTGACGCCGCCATCAGCCAGGTGGCTAGTGGTCCGTGCTATGTGGACCCCACCATGATGTATGTGTTTTATCCACGCCGTCCATCCATTTGAAAGATAATTTTAAGTCTTGCTCCCAAAAAATGAGGTATATTTAAATCTCAGGTAAACCACACCATGGGAAAACAGTAGTGGTTGAATGTCCACTGTTAAAGACCTACCAGGCCCACTGTAATGGTTATTTGACATCTAATCTGTTGATTAGGTCATACAGACTTGGACGAAGGAAAAAAATATATATCATCTTGATCCGAAACTTTTATAGCCCCTAAGAAGTATTTTTAATAATAAGCTTTCAATTAACACTTTGCGGTCCACTTAAAATTTGGATCAACCTTATTTTTAGGTTCATGTTATAAAATGATACAGAAGAATGGTTGGACGGAATGGATGAAACACATCATGATAGGGCTCACAGGGCACCGATTGGCTGGTGGCAGGGGATTAGCCAGTCCCTTCCCCCAAACCGCGTCCCATTGTAGGAAGCGGATCGATTGGTGTACCATGCAGCAGCGATGTAGCTGCTGTAGGAACGTGTCGTGCAAGTCGAGCACTAACGCTCCTCGTGCTCCGAGTTATATGAACGGTTCAACGGAGATCATCCACGGCAATGTATTTATTATATTTGAGCTGTTCATCTATTTTAAAGATTATTTTAAGATAATATTCAAAAAAAAAAAAAACTCATATACAGAGATCTTCAAGGCTTCGCCACGAATAGCAGCTGAGATAATGATTTTCATGGTTAAACAATTGGCAGAGCGTTATTTTCCATCTAATATATTCATAAAGCCCAAAAGACCTGTACTAAGAGAAAAAATAAATTTTATATTGTTCCAAAAATCTTGTAATCCTAAAAAGCGTTTCATTAGTACATGTTCACCCACTATTTCTTTCAATGTGGTCCAGGTGATAGTTAGATCTTTCTTACTTCTCGTCCTAAGCTTTAAGATAAGCTCAAAAAATAAGTAGGCAGTTTGAATATAACGCATATCACGTTATCAGACCTACATAGATTGTTGAAGCCAATACAACAGCTACATATGTGGTGTGAGGTACACTGGCCAATCCACTTTCCAATGGAGGCGGTAGCGGATTAGGTGTTACCCGGGTAAAATTGCATTGGGTGTTTCCCAGACTGGGGACCTAGATTTATGTATTTTATTATATATCTATGCAGTTCATCAGTTTTTAAAACTTACTTTAGGGCATGGTTATGCGCAATGAAGCAGATCCAAATCTCAAATGGGCATATAGTCGGATTGAATTTCCACCGTTAAAGACTTCTGGATCCCAAAAACGTTTTGGATCAAGCTTATATTTGTGATTTACCTTCATCCAGGTCAATTTACCTTGATCCAGGTCTACGTGATCTTATCAACAAGTTAGACAGAAAATAAACATTACAGCGGGCCCTATGAAAGCTCTTATGTTGGGCGTTCAATGACCACTATTTCCTGTAGTGTGGTCCACTTGAAATCCGGATCTGTTTCACTTTTTTGGGACCATGCTAAAATGATCGGAAAAACGTATGGACGGCGTCGATATGCAATGCATGCACCAAGGTTGGCCCTGTTCAAGGAAACCCCTGATCCGGTCTTACCCGAGTAACACCAATGGCGAGAGAGTTGAAAGCGCCCACATGCAGCCAATAGAAGCACTGTATAAGGTTCCACATTGCACACATGAGGCAGATCCAGGCCGTTCATCAGGCTGGCCCCTGCTTGAATGTTACCTGACCCGAAGATAAGATCCCTATCCATTTTTTTGTGGCCACTTATCTGCGGAAAAGGGATATCTGATAATTTAAAGGACAAAACCAGCCGTCCATGTATGGCCCATATAGTTAGTGAACCAGATCGATTTCCAAGGTAGGCCATTTTAATCGCGGGGGCCTATGGATCTCTGGAACGTGCCGTCGGGCTTAAAACCATAATATGCCGAAAGGGAGGAATTATAGGGTCCTGATGTGCGGAAAATGACCTAATCAACAGGCTATATGTCAAATAACAATTACAGTGGGACTTAGGAGGTTTTTAATGGTGGAAATTCAATCACCACTGTTTTCCCATGGTGTGGTCCACCTAAGATTTATATCTACCTAATTTTTGGGACCAAACCATAAAATTATCTTTCAAAATGGATGGACGGCGTGGATAAAACAAATACATCATGGTGGGTCCACATAGCACCGACCGCAAGCCACCTGGCTGGGGGCGGCGTCACAAGCCAAACCGCGTCCCGTTCTCAGAACGTCGACATCGGCTGCATTGCCGTACGTAAAAGCCAATATAACGGCCGACATCTCGGGACGGTGCAGATGGTATTCGGGTTTTGTCAATGAGAAAAACATTGATACTCTGGCAGAGTCTGATGGATGATACACAAGTACTTAAAAATTACCTACTAAATGTGTTGCAGTATTTTTATGGGACGGCTTCCCTTGGGGACGGACCCTCCTTCACCTGCACAGGAACAATGTCAAGGGAACCCTGGCTAGAGCCGGGGAACCTCCGATGCTTAAGTCAGTAATCTCGTCAATAGCCAAGAGCTTCTCTCAGTTAGTATTTTCGTACCTTTTACTGTTCCAAGCTTAGAGATTTATACAGTCTGCCAATCCTTATCTTCGGAGGATTGTTCTCCTGAGATCGCTCAGGATACCGAGAATCTCGGGATCCGCTATCAATATCCCTGGATTTCCGTAGATCAGCATCTGTCCTCGTTCCGCCACTACCTGTCTCGGTTGGATCTCGACCGACTCCGGGGGAGTCTCGGCCAGGTCATGACCGACACCGGGGGAGTCTCGGCCGATGCAGGAGGACGGGTTCTGAGCCGTGCCTGACAGAATTAACTCCCTAAGGGGATCTTTACTCTATCAGTTGAATGGCTTTCACACGTCCGGCTTTCAGTGGGGTGATGCAGGCGAGGTTATCACTCTGACAGAGCGACTTTACTCGTCCTTGCTTACGCCTAACGGCCTACCTTCTGTCCTGTCGGTGTTGTCTCGGATTCTTCAGGCAGTGTCGGCAAAGCCGACCTACTCTTATACGAATCTCGGGACTTTACCCGAGCCCGACACATTTTTTTCCAACAGTGAGCCCCCCTGCTCCTGGTGTCGTCTATGGCAATAAGGAGCACGATTTTATCGGTCGGTTGGCGTTAGCATCCGAGACAATGATGAGGCATTTAATGTTCTTTGAGTCGTTTTTAGCGTGCGTCGTTGCGCCTTCCAAGGTCGCACGTGCGGCCAGCCGTCAACTCGCTCCGTCCGCGTATAAGTGGCGGACGCGTGGCCACGATTTCGGCGTAGTCAATCAACAGTCGCCACGCGTCGGACGGGGGAGCCGAGGCGAACGTCGCTTCGCTTCCGCCATAATGACCCGTCTACGTGGCAAGGCTATAAAAAGCCCGGGCGGGAGGACGGTTCGAACTTTGTTTTCGTCCTCCTTCCTCCCGTCCGTGTCCGATTCCGAGCGCATTTTCACTCTCTTCTTCCTCTCCTCCGCTGTCGCTTCTTTCTTCGTCAATCATTCCTTGCAATCACCGTCGATCCCTTTGGTGAGTCTTTCCCTTCTCCTTTAATTAGCTTTAATGGCCGCACACGACTCTCAAAGCCCTCGGGAGGATATGTTAGTAGATGAGGGCGTGTCCCAACACCTCTGGGACGTTACAGACCCACCATCCCTGTTGACGGAGTTCGCCGTCGGAGCTGACGCCGCATTTCGGCTTGTCAGAGAATCCGGCAGCCCTTCGGCTGAGCATCCCGCCCAGACAGGTCCATCCAGCGGTGGGACATCTCTGGTGACTCGTCCAGGGAGACCTAACCCATGGGCGGACCAGATGGAGGACGAGGAGGGAGAGGGAGAGGACGATTTAGTCACAGGCGAAGGAATGGCCGTTCCATACCCTGTGACGCGAACTGCGGAGGCTTCTGGATCGTCTTCGAAAGGGGAAGGAGACGAGCCCAGAGGTCTCGTAGCTTCTATTCTCACCGAATCCGATTTAAACCGAATCAGGGCTGGTTACCATGTACCTGATTTGGTCATCCTTCATCTCCCTCGTCCGGGTGATTTGCCCGACCATCCCCCCGCAGGGATGGTAGCAATTTTCCAAGTCTCGATGCAGTGCGGCTTGCGCCTGCCACTCCAGCCCATTGCCCGTGACTTCCTTTCTCGAGTCAAAATAGCCCCCGGCCAAATCGTCCCAAACACGTGGAGGAACTTGTTTCGGTGTGCCGTGCTTTGGTCCGAGCTAGAGCAACCTTCTCTTACGGTCGACGAGTTCCTCTACCTGTATCAAGTCCGACCAAACTCCAACTTCCCTGGCCTCTACTTTCTAAGCGCGTGGAGAGGCAAGGGAGGATCTCTAATAACCGACCCACCTACTTCGAACAAGTTCTGGAAGGAGAGGTGGTTTTGGGCGTGCGGTCGGTGGGAGTCGGCCGACTCGTGGTCGTACGAGCCTCAAGTATCCCGCACATTCCGTAGAGCAGGTGACGCGGCGCCTCGGCTCACTGATCTTCTCTTTTCTTATTCTCCGTTTATATATTCTCTTCCACTGATCTGGACTCTACCATGTCTCGCAGATATCTCGAAGAGCAGAGGGAAGCTCGAGTCCGGGGCTTTGACTCGGATAAGAGAGTTGAGGAAGCTGAGCGCGGCGGAGCGATCTTGGAAGTTGCTCCTGCAACCTGAGCGTCTTCACCTCGCCGGCCTTGACTCGTTCGTCTCGGGTATTTCGCTCTTCCTTATATTTGTCTCCTCGATTTTTGGTTTGCTCTCTTAACCTTTTCACTCGTCCTTGCAGACCTCCCCGAAGCTCGCCCAATTTTGAGACCTGCACCAGAGAGCATGGCCGAGCCCCGACCCGCCTTGAAGCCTGTTTCCAAAGTGAAGGCCCCCCCAAGATCGACTCTGCTGTCTGGGTTCCGACCTTCGAAGCAGCAGAAGATCGCGGGCAAGGGGAAGGAAACAGTCGCTCCACCTGCTGCCGCGCCAGCCGTTCCACAGGTGGTCGTCCTCTCCGACCCTGATGAGAGGGCCGAGGAAGCGGGGCCAATCCATCCAATGACTTAGGCGACACCTGAGTCGGGGCCCGCCGCTGTGGAAGTCTCGGGGCCGAGGGAGGCCCTGCGTGTAGAGTCCCCGAGAAGGGAGATGACTCAGGCGGAGTCCCCCTTCTCGAAGATTATTGCTGGGATGGTGCCTTGGGCGCTTGCCCACGGGAGCGAGAGAGACTTCGCCAATTACTACAATGTTCCGACGGCCCAGACCCTCGGGCATGCAGCGAGGCTGCTTTTTGAGGTAGAATTTTCTTCATTCTTGTGTCGCTTTCTGTCTAGGTTTTCCAAGACAACTCATCGTCTTTGTATTGCAGCTGGCTCCTTGCCTCATTAAGGCAAGCTCGGAGCTGGTCGCCTCCCAGAAACTCGCGTCCGAGGCAGAGACTGCGAAGAAGATCGCGGCCGAGGCTGAGGGCCGTAGGGAGATCGCCGAGGGCCGAATCGGCATCATGACCGGCGATCTTTCTATCGCCCAGAAGATGGCCGCTGACGCCCATGCAGCTCTCGAAAGCACGAAGGCCGACAATGCTCGCCTTACTTTGCTCCTTCAAGAGGCCGAGGAGAGGGAGCGGCGGCTTCTCCAGGTTCACGGCGAGTGCGAGGGCCCCCTTGCTCGCGCGAAGGCCGAGGCTGCCGAGCTTGTTCAGGAAGTCCAGGGAGAGACGCGTCGAGCCAAGGACGAGCGAGACCTAGCGGTAGAGGCCTTCCTCGAATCTACCGAATTTGAGGAAGAGAGGGACCACCTTTACCAAGGTGGCTACAAGGCCTGCGTTCTGGAGATGAGGGCGGCCTTCCCTGAACTCGATCTCTCCGCTTTCGAGGTCGACAGTCCGTCCGCCGAGGCTGCCGAGGGCGACGCCGCTGAAGGAGATGCTGCTGTTGCTGTTGCCGACGAGGCCGGTCCCTCGGGCGCCTCCTAGGATTGTATTTTTCTTTTTGTAAAATTTTTTTTTTTGTAACTGACTTTCTGTAACTGGCCCGACATTGGGTACTTACATGAAATAGAGCTTTTATTGAGTCGACTTCAATTACAGTATGAATGATTGTATCTTACGGGTAATAAACTTTAAGATTCTCGGCGTTCCAAGGATGAGGCAACAGCTGCCCGTTCAGGTCTTCCAGCCGGTAGGTTCCAGGTCGGATGATGCCTGAGACGACATAGGGGCCTTCCCAGTTCGCCCTTAATGTACCCGACCCAATTTCCTTAGTATTTGGGAAGGTCCTTCGGAGGACCATGTCCCCTGTTCGGAATCGTCGGACTTTGACTCGACGATTGTAAAACCGAGACACCTGTCTTTGTCGAGCCATCACCTTCAGTCGAGCACTTTCTCTTCTTTCTTCTAACGAATCAAGTGCGAATGAGTGGAGTTCACCGTTCTCTCGTTCATCATACAAGTTAACTCGGGCTGAACCGATACCGATCTCGACCGGTGCGACCGCTTCCGCACCATAACATAGAGAGAAGGGGGTTTCTCCCGTCGCGGTCCGTGTCGTGGTCCGATAAGCCCACAGTATATTCGGAAGTTCTTCGGCCCATGCTCCCTTTGCCTCGTAAAGTCTTGTCCGGAGATGCTGCTTTATGATTTTGTTGATCGCCTCGACCTGTCCGTTCGTCTGAGGGTTATGAGGCGAGGCGTATACATTACGAATCCCGAGGTTACCGCACATCTCCTGGAATTGTCTGTTATCGAACTGCCTGCCATTGTCTGTTACTATCGTCCGGGGTATTCCGAACCGACATATGACATTTTTCCATACGAAACTCGTGACCCTTTGCTCGGTAATTTTCGCCAACGGTTCTGCTTCGGCCCACTTCGTGAAGTAGTCCACCGCTACCACGGCAAATTTAGTCTGGCCCTTCCCCAATGGAAAGGGCCCGATTATGTCTATTCCCCACTACGCGAAAGGCCACGGTCCCGACATTGGAGTCAGCTCCTCGGGGGGTTGTCTTGGGATCACTGCGAACCGCTGACACTTGTCGCACCTTTGGACGAATCGTTTGGAGTCATGCTGTATGGTCGGCCAGTAATATCCCTGCCGCAACACTTTGTTGGCGAGCGAGCGTCCTCCCGAATGGTTTCCACATATTCCTTCGTGTATCTCTCGTAAGATATAGTCGGCTTCTTGGGAGTCGACGCACCTTAGTAGAGGAGTATGAAAGCCTTTTTTGTACAGAATCCCATTCAAGATAGTGTAGCGCGAGGCTCGAGTTTTTAATCACCGTGCCTCGGCGCGATCTTCTGGCAGTTCACAATTGTTAAGGTAGCGGACGAGTGGGTCGAACCAAGCGGCCGCTGGATCGATTGGAAACAGGACCGAGACCGTCGGTTCGTTTACGCTTGGTTCGGGGACATGTTCAATTGGAACTGACCGAGGTATGTCTTTCTCATCTGCTGAGGCAAGCTTTGCTAGTAGGTCAGCTTTAGCGTTGTCGGTTCTGGATATTCGAATTATTTCACACTTCTGGAATCCGCTGATCAATTCTTTAGCCTTCTCCATGTACGCCTTTAACTGTTCTTTCCGAGTCTGATAGACGCCGAAAACTTGGTTAACAACCAATTGTGAGTCGCTGAAAACGTTCAAATGGGTCGCGCCCAGACTCGCGGCGAGTCTGAGGCCTAGTAATAAAGCTTCGTATTCTGCTGTATTGTTGGACGCTTGAAAGTCGAGTCGCAAGGCATACTGCATACAAGTTTGATCGGGAGTTTCTAATACTACTCTTGCCCCGCTTGCCTTCGAGTTGGATGAGCCGTCGACAAATAGCTTTTAGGGTGTCGGCCAGAGAGAGGAGGAACTCTCGGGTACATTAATTCCCTCTGGTTCTGGCAGATTATCGGGATTATGAACCACTTCGACAAGGAAATCGGCGACGGCCTGTCCTTTTAAAGCAGCCCTGGGCCGGTAATGTATGTCAAATTCACTTAATTCGACTGCCCATTTTGTAAGTCGGCCAGAGGCTTCCGGCTTTTGAAGAATCTGGCGGAGTGGTAAGTCGGTCACAACGGCGATGGTGTGGGCCTGAAAATATGGCCGAAGGTGTCGTGATGAAACTATTAGGGTGAAGGCTACTTTCTCAAGCTGAGGATACCTTGTCTCGGCGGGCAGCAAGGCTTTGCTAACGTAGTAGACTGGCAGCTACTTCCCTTGACTCTCGCGTATTAACGCTGAGCTTACCGCGGCTTCAGACACGGCCAAATACAATAATAACAGTTCACCAGGTTCGGGCTTAGATAACAGCGGTGAAGATCCGAGGTAAACCTTCAGTTCTCGAAACGCTCTCTCACATTCCTCCATCCACATCATAGTCTGTCGTCCCTTCAATTGCTTGAAGAACGGGAGACACTTGTCTGTGGCTCGGGAAAGGAAGCGATTGAGCGCGGCTACTCTTCCTGTTAACCTTTGAACATCTTTGATAGTTTTGGGAGACTCCATTTCGAGTAAGGCTTTGATCTTCTCGGGATTTGCTTCGATTCCTCGCTGACTAACGAGGAAACCGAGGAACTTTCCCGAGCTCACGCCAAATGCGCACTTGCTAGGGTTCAGCTTCATCTTATACTTACGCAGAATTAAAAACATTTCTTCCAAGTCCTTCTCATGATCGGACGCCTGTTTACTTTTGACGAGCATATCATCAATATAAACTTCCATCGTTCGGCCAATTTGCCGGGAGAACATTTTGTTCACCAACCGCTGTATGTCGCTCCGGCATTCTTTAACCCAAACGGCATCACTCGGTAACAATAAAGGCCTTTGTCGGTGACAAAGGCGGTTTTTGATTTATCATTTTCATGCATTACAATTTGATTATAGCCTGAATAGGCGTCCATAAAGCTGAGCAGTTCATGACCCGCTGTACTATCAACCAACTGATCGATACGAGGAAGAGGGAAGCTATCCTTGGGGCAGGCTTTGTTTAGGTCCGTATAATATATACAGACTCGTCACTTCCCATTGGCTTTCTTCACTAGTACAACATTAGCTACCCATTCCGGATAGTATACCTCTTCGATAAACTTGGCTTTAAGAAGCTTGCCGACCTCCTCTCCTATGATAGTGTACCTCTCCGGGCCGAGAGGTCGACGTTTCTGCCGGATGGGCCTGTAGGTTGGGTCGACGTTGAGTCGGTGCGTCATGACTGAGGAATCGATCCCAGGTATGTCTTCATGACTCCAGGCGAAGACATCGGCATACCTTCGAAGCAAAGTGATTATTCGTTCTCTAAGAGGCAGGCTCAAGGATGAGCCGATTCGGACTACTTTTGAAACGTCCGTCTCGGTTAACGGCACCGAGATGAGTTCTTCCATCGGTTCTCCCCGCTCGTGTAACCCGATACGGGGGTCCAGTGATTCGATCATTGAAATTTCTGCCGGGGCTTTTACTGCGGTGGCGTAGCACTTCCTATACTCTTGCTGGTCTCCTTTCACTACCCCTACTCCCGACTCAGTCGGAAATTTCATGGAGAGGTGGTAGGTGGACACTATGGCCTGGAGGAGGCTGAGAGACGGTCGGCCGAGGATGGAGTTGTACACTGAAGGTTGGTCCACGACCAGGAAGTCGACCATCCCGGTCCTTTGATGGGGCGCAGTTCCCGCGGTGAGCGGCAGCGAGACGATTCCTTCTGGGAGTACCTGTCTGCCCGAGAAACTGATGAGCGGCGTTCGGACAGGCCGTAGTACCGACCGACCTATGTCCATTTTATTGAATGCAGTAGTGAATAGGATGTCCGCTGATGACCCTGTATCCACCAGTATCCGGAACACCTTTCTGTTCGCGATGGTGAGGGTGACTATGAGCGCATCATTGTGAGGATGATGAATGCCTCGAGCATCTTCTTCAGTGAACGAGATGCAATACTTCTCTCATTTTTTCTCTTTGGGAGGCCGGGATAGCAGGAGAACCTCGGACTCGGGGCGGTCGAGGCTTCTGGCGTGGTTTTTTCGGACGTTATTTGAGTCCTCGCCGCCTCGATGACCCCCGACGATCGTTCGAATTTCTTCCTGGGGCTGCTCTCCACTCGGTCCCGCGACGGCGTCGGTCCCAGCCGTATGTTCTCTTAGCCGGCCTTCTTTAATCAGCCGCTCAATCTCGTCCTTCAGATGATAGCAGTCACTCGTGTTGTGACCGTGATCGCGATGGTAGTGGCAATACTTGTCCTTGTTCCGACGACCAGGATTCCCTCACATTTTTCGAGGCCAGTTGACGAAGCCCTCGGTTTTGATCTCCATCAGTACTTGTTCAGGAGATTTGTTCAGGGGGTATATGCAGAGAATTTTTTGTCGGGTCGCTTCCCTGACCTGCTGTCGTCTCGGCCCCGGTCGTCTTTGCGCTTTTTCCCTCCGGCCAAGTCGGCTTCCTTTTTGGCCGACTCTTTTGCCGATGATTTCGTATTCTGGTTTTTCTCTCTTAGGAGTCGCGTCTCCTCCGCATCGGCGTATTTGTCTAACCGAACCATAAACTCGCCCAAAGTATCAGGCGGATTTTTATCCAGTGACGCCAAAAAAGGCTTGTCTCTAACTCCCTGCATGAGAGCGTTGAGTGTTGTTTCCTCAGAATATTTTCGAACCTGGAGAGACTCGAAATTGAAGCGTTTAATGTAGTCTTTGAGTAATTCTCCTTCCCTCTGAACTATGTTGTTCAGATGCGCGGGAGGCTTCAGTTTCTTCTTTCTGCCAATGAAATTGCTGAGGAAGGCGTCGCTGAGTTCGGCGAACGACTTTATTGACCCGGGTTTCAGTTGCTTAAACCAAAGTCGGGCAACGTCCGTCAAGGTCAGAGAAAACGCTCGGCACATAACAGCATCCGAGGCGTCGTGCAATTCCATGTAAGTCCTGAAGCATTCAAGATGCTCTGTCGGATCGGTCTTCCTGGAAAATGGAGTAATTTGGGGTAAGCGGAACCTTTCCGGCAACCGGGCCCGCATTACCTCGTCTACGAACGGAGAGGCTTTTTCTTCATGTTTGGTCGGATCTGAGTTCCGACCATGCTTTATATCTGTCATTTCCTTTGCCATCTTCTCTCGGACTTCGTTTTTGAAGTCTTGCATGTCAACCCTCCAGGGTTCGGCGCTCTCTGCCGTTTCTTCAGCGTCTGCAGGTAGCCGACTGCGCCTCCTCTGATCTATTTTATGCCTCAGGTCAGAGGGAGGCAGAACGGCTGTTGCAGAACGAGCAGGTGCTGGGTGACTTGGTTCTCGGGGCTGACTCGGTCGTCTAGGAGACAGTGGCGCGGGTGGCTGCGCTACAGACGCTGGTGGATGAGCTGGCGTCGACTCTTGGCGCTGCATCTGCTGGTTGCACAGTTGTTCTAGCATGTGTTTCATGGCGGCCATCTCGGAACGCATTTCCTGAACCTCACGATCCAGGTATGCGTTCCCTTAGTTGGGCTGGCTTGTAGTAGCAGGTGGCGCTGCCGGAGGAGCTCCCTGAGCGACGCTAGCGGCGGCTTCCCTTACTTCATCTGGGTCCGTCCTTCTTGTTCTTGCCATTTGAATGGTTGGAGAAAGCGGCTTTTTGTCCGTTCCCACAGACGGCGCCAAACTGTTGCAGTATTTTTATGGGATGGCTTCCCTTGGGGACGGACCCTCCTTCACCTGCACAGGAACAATGTCAAGGGAACCCTGGCTAGAGCCGGGGAACCTCCGATGCTTAAGTCAGTAATCTCGTCAATAGCCAAGAGCTTCTCTCAGTTAGTATTTTCGTACCTTTTACTGTTCCAAGCTTAGAGATTTATACAGTCTGCCAATCCTTAACTTCGGAGGATTCTTCTCCTGGGATCGCTCAGGATCCCGAGAATTTCGGGATCCGCTATCAATATCCCTGGATTTCCGTAGATCAGCATCTGTCCTCGTTCCGCCACTACTTGTCTCGGTTGGATCTCGACCGACTCCGGGAGAGTCTCGGCCAGGTCATGACCGACACCGGGGGAGTCTCGACCGATGCAGGAGGACGGGTTCTGAGCCGTGCCCGACAGAATTAACTCCCTGAGGGGATCTTTACTCTATCGGTTGAATGACTTTCACACGCCCGGCCTTCAGTGGGGTGATGCAGGCGAGGTTATCACTCTGACAGAGCGACTTTACTCGTCCTTGCTTACGCCTAACGACCTACCTTCTATCCTGTCGGTGTTGTCTCGGATTCTTCAGGCAGTGTCGGTAAAACCGACCTACTCTTATACGAATCTCGGGACTTTACCCGAGCCAGACACATTTTTTCCCAACAAAATGCATACTATAAGTAGTTCAACAAACACGTCCACATTATGGGTCTCAGTTAAGATGCATCATCAAATAAAAATGCTTTTGGACGGTTAAAATGAACAGACAAATCCAATGGTCCTATTTCAACGAACGAGTGTCCAAAAATCAAAGGTTAGAATTGTTCAACGAGTTTGATTTTTGGCACGTGACTTAAGCAAGACTAGATTCCACGATTTAGTCGGTTTAGCTTGAATTCACATATGACACCGTAAATTTTTGGGCGCCTGCGTATTAAGAACCTATGCTAGAGGAGAAAATTACTACTGTGACCTCACCTTTTATCCAGCGGCGTTCACGGGAGTTCCAAAACTTACCTTTCTAACTTAGGCCTTGTATGTACGGACAAAGCATTTGAAGACCAAAATACCACTGCTACGCCACTTATAGCTAAGGTTATTGAGAACCTCTGCTAGAGGAGAATTCACATTGTATGTAGATTCCACGATTTAGTCGGTTTAGCTTGAATTCACATATGACACTGTAAATTTTTGGGCGCCTGCGTATTAAGAACCTCTGCCAGAGGAGAAAATTACCACTGTAACCCCACCTTTTATGCAGCGGTGTTTATGAAAGTTCCAAAACTTACCTTTCCAACTTAGGCCTTGTATGTACGGGCAGAGCACTTGAAGACCAAAATACCACTGCTACGTCACTTATAGCTAAGGTTATAACCGGTAGCCACTAGTGAAACGAAAAATAACTTTGTCCGTACGTGCTCAAATGCTCTGTCCGTACGTGCAAGTCTAAGTTGAGAAGGTAAGTTTTTGATTACCCATAAAAGATGCTGGATAAAATGTGGAGTCTGCAGTGGTAATTTTCTCCTGCCCAGAGCATCAAACAACCACCTTTGTCAAAAGGTGAGGAGGATGCTTCGTGCGGGCACATCTCCCGTTTCATCACGCAATCGCGCGCGTGCCATGCCACGTGCTTCTTTCTTCATTTTGTTTTTACTTTCCGTCCATGAAATGTCCAGCTGGAGCCCCACCTAACATCTTGTGGTGGTTACTCGTTTACAATATTTTTCTGAGACTTCGCCGACTGCCTACGTTGCTGGACCTTTCTAGGTTGGTACGAAAGCTTTTAGCGTTATATGGCGGGGAA
Organism: Magnolia kwangsiensis; assembly: GCA_037074715.1. NCBI lineage: Eukaryota > Viridiplantae > Streptophyta > Magnoliopsida > Magnoliales > Magnoliaceae > Magnolia > Magnolia kwangsiensis. Next base: position 122,108,399 of record CM073578.1, on the reverse strand, counting down.
GTGGATTGCGTGATGAGTAAATTATGTGAGGCCCACCGTCATTCATTCATTGTATTAAATCCGTCCATCCGTTTTATCATATAATTTTATGGCTCTAAACTAAAAATTAATAATGTACAAAGCTCAAGTGGACCACACCACCTGAAAAAGTGTGAATTGAAGTCTATTGTTGAAAAGTTCTTGGGGGCTACGGAAGTTTTAAATCAAGATTATAATTTTTTTTTTCTCCTTATCCATGCCTGTGTGATATTTTGAACAGTTTGGATGATAAACAAACATCACTGGAGCCTTAGAAAGGTTTCAACAGTGGAAATCAATATTTCCACTTTATCCTTTAGTATAGTCTACTTGAGATTTTGATATACTTTAAATTTGGGTTTAACCCCTAAAATGATATGGAAAAACGGATGGACGGCGTGGATAGGCCACATGATTTCACAGTGGGCTCAACAGAGTTTATTCAGTAGATAAGAGTATACTGAGTAACTCAGTAGGAAATCCGATTTGAGATGGCGGTGACTCGTCCACCGTCTACAGGAAGTGGATTGGCTGGTGTACCAGCCACCAGCTATATAGCTGATGTAAATACGTGTCGTGCGAAGGCGAGCACCGACGCTCATCGATCTCTGTGTTGTACGAACGGTTCAAATGAGATCAAAGTTACGTGGCCCTACAATGATGTATTTATTATATTGGTATCATTCATCTATTTTTGGATATCATTTTAAAGCATTAAACAAAAATAAATTATATTCAAAGCCCAAATTAACCCCACTAAAAATAACAGCAAGGATAATGATTTTCACCATCATGAGCTTTTACACCCCCATTAACTTCTATTTTTCATCTAATCTGATAATAAGGTCAAAAATACATAAGTTGAAGAGAAAAAATAAATTTCACATTCATCCGGAACTTCTGTGACCCCAAGAGGGTTCCAAGGGTAGAGGTTCCATCCCTCTGTTGACTGCAGTGTGGTTAATATCAAATTTGAGGTTCACAGTAGTTTTGAATCAATATGATTTTAGTTTTTATTTTTTTCGTTCGAGTCTTTGTAACCTTATAAATAGATGGGATGAAAAATACATGTAATGTTAGCCCTATAAAATTTTTAACTATGAAGGTGGAACTCATTTTCTCTCTGCGATATGTGGTGTGGTCCGTTTGATTTTTAAATATGATTAATTTTTGGACAGTACTCTAAAATGATCTTTAAGGGCCTGTATGGCCAGTTGCATTAGCCTGTATTAGATGAGATGGAATTACAAATAATGTCATCATGGCTACTGTCAGTGGTTGTCGTAGATTTGCAGTGAATTTGGAAAGGCAAGCATATCAGGTATTCTTGTTTGGGAACACATGGATTTACAATGGATTGGTAAATTTACATAGTGGGCGTGTTTGGTATAAAACCGTACGGGAGCGGATTAGCTACAAAGCAGTTAGTCGCAGCACATGCTACGTAAGTGATGTTGCCAAGTTCTGTAGGTCCCATCATGATCTATGTTTTATTTCCACACCCACCATCTATTTGGAAAGATCATTTTAGAACATTAACCAAAGAATGAGTCCGATCTAAATCTCGAGTGGACCACGCCACAGAGAACAGTGGAGAGAGTGATACCCACCATTAAAAAATTTCAAGGGCCACAAAAGTTTTCGATCATGCTGATCTTTGTTTTTTCCCTTCTTTTAGTTTCTGTGTTAACTTATGTACAGGTGGGATCTGCAGATAAATATAATGTTGGACCTTAGGAAGGTTTCAACAGTTGGCGAAACTCCAGAGGGGCTTTCACGTGAGGTGTTCTCAACTACCGTCACCTATAGTGTGGTCCACCTGATTGTTGGATCGGACTAATTTTTGAGCTCAAGGGTTAAAATGACTGGGATAAAGATATAGATGGTGTGGATCTAACAGATACCTCACGATGAATCCCACGAGTGGAAACCCATTCCAAATCTCTACGCATGCAACAGGAAGAGTCGTTGTTGACGCTGGAGCTTTCCATTACTTGTACCTCATGGTGTAGCCCACTTAAGATGAGGATTGATTTTATTTTTGGTTTCAAAGGCTAAACTAGCGTGGAAAATCGGATGGACGGCTTATATGAAAAATATGCAAGACCCACAAGTAGAGGCTCTACCCTTCCGTTGTAACTCCAGGGTGGGATTTGGGAATCAAGGAGACGGATAGCCAAATCCCACGGTTTAGGCGCGAAACTCAAAGTAATTTTCATCCAGGTATTCGGCGTTCTTCCAAACACACCAGCACCATCTATCAGATGGGATTGTGAATACAATCCCATCTAATACCATTTAATGCGGCTGGCCAAACAGGCCCTAAAAGTGGATGAGAGCGTCAGCGCTCGTCTACATGGTTCACCAGCTAATCCTTCCTATCATTTTAGACGCCTGCGGCGCTTACTTGAAAGGTACTAACAGTAACCATCCAATGGATGAATAAAATAAAACCACTGCGGTCCAAAAATCAATAGAGAAATTTGAATGATTAAGATAGTCTAATCTTTGTGAGACCACTGTTCAGAAGAGAGTGGATTAGGTGCGGCCTTGATGTGTGTGTGTGTGTGTGTGTGTGTGTGTGTGTGTGTGTGTAGAACACCACATACAATACTTGAGAGGGGTTATCCTTCTATTAAAACATTCATAATCATTTATTGTGCCCACTGAGATGTGGTTCACAAATCTAATCCATCCATTGTGCGTGTCTCACTTGGATAAGGGATTAGGCTAAGTTTCAACCTCGTACAATACTCATGTGGGCCCTATCAAGTGCTTCTATATGTTTCAGGCATGTCTTCACATGGTTTTGATGGTATGGCCCACCTGAGTTCTTTATACTGCTGATTTTTAGGGTATCCTATAATTTAAAGGGAACCATCAAATGCATAGTGTTGATGTTTGACACGCATCATGGTGGGACCACGGAGCTCAACCTCATGGGAAGTTCCTATGAGGTCGACCATCAATAGCATAGAATATATATATATATATATATATATATATATATATATATATATATATATATATATATATATATATATATATATTTAACATCCCGAAAATCGGGGGGTCGAGCAAAAACCCAACTTCCGAGTTCCAAAATGTTATTTATGCAACATAGATATGTATGATTGAATGTTGTCTATGATAACGCATTAAACATGAGTGAGATTAAGCTAGAACAGCATATCATACTCCAGAGACAGTTAAATTAACAAGCGGAAGACTGTGATAGTATGTATAACATATATAAACTGTTGTATGCCTCCAGAGTGTGGATATGTTACCAGGTTATGTACATACATGTATACTCCAAAAGTAGACAAAACGAATATACATGAGTGCGCTAAAAATATAAAATGACAAGTGTCAAAGTATCTAATCAACCTCCCTGTAATCCCGTCAATCAGAACACGCATAAAGGAGGGATCCTCCTCATCATCATCAAGTCCAGCTCCGCCTCGCAGGCCGCGCCATCATCTGCAATCACAAAAAGGTCTGGTGGGTGTCCAGGAACACCGTCCCGTAACGTGGGAGTGAGTAGCTAACTCAGTGGAATAATAGATCAAAGATTAACATGTTATCAAATCAATCATGCGATAATAGTAAAGCAGTAATTCAAACATTCCTAATACTGTTGTTAATGCAATTATGACATGACGTGATGTATGCCCTCACCGACGATCACCCTCATGCGGCAACATCTTACGACCGCGGCATGCCACACTCCCTAGAGTGCTCCACATCTTCCAGGCACATGCAATGCTATGGTGATATGAATTCCAAGTTGTTATTAGTCCATTCAAACAGCAGGATTAGGAAACTAAGGTACTTCCCTTGTATCAATCCCAACACAGATCCTGTCTAGGGTCGTCACTCCTAGTAATCTCATACGATGTATATTTCGTAGGTCACTGCAAGGGCTGCCAGGGCTGTTGCTCGCACTCGTTGCACCGCTCCCCCATCACCTTATCAATACAGGCCTACTGTACTCTACTGCAACGGAAGGGTCGTCGCCTCCCGTGGACTCAGAATACGCTCGCGGTCACTACAAAGGACTCGTCGCCTGATCAGTGTAGGCCGACAGTTAGAATATAGTGTCCCATACCACCATAATCTGCTCACGAGTCTAGGTACTCACTGGTCACTACGGGGAGGTTTGTGGCCCCAGCGTAGGCCGACAGCTCGACCATGGTGTCCCATACCACCATGCCCGGCTCATGAGTCTTTATGGATCAAGGTACCATGGTTAACAGGGTTTACAATGGTAAGTTCAGTATCTTAGGTTCAAGCAGTTATGACTCATACAAGTCGAACATACAACGGCCAGTCGGGTTACTTGACGAGCTCGACTGGCACGAGCGCATCGCAAGTCGAACGACATGAAGTGCGTAAAACACTTCGCGTGGCCTAACCACTGCCGCCAACTCCAACACGACTCGCGTTCATCGACACGTCCTTCGTGGCCAAGATAAGCTAACCACGAATTCTTTCGGTTACCGACTGCCTGGACTAGGCATAGTCCCAAACAATCATAGAATCACATCAGTAGTTGTGTAAGGGTAATGGAAATGAAATGGAACCATGTGAGCATGTTAACACATGTCATTACATACAACTTAAGCAAGTCTTCAAACATATGCCTTTCATACATATAATGAAATTATACATATCGCCAACATATAGGAAATCTTCACCATCAGCGTATTAATTGAGAATTCAATCTCCAACTAAGTCATAAGAAAATCATCAAGCACATGTTATAACATACCACTTAAATGAATCATTAAGCACATGCATTTCATACATATAATGAGATTGTACATATGGCTAACATGTAGGAAATCATTCACATGAACATATTCATTGAGAAATCAATCTCAAACTAATCCATAACACCATTTAAGCCAATACATACTAATACAAGCATTTATACAAACACTTACACTACACACTTAAGTCTACATATAGTATGTCGATCCGACGTGCACATTTAGGCGAATCTCTTCGCCAAAATAATTATGCACGCATTCCTAACTTCCTAATGCGACAACAAACCATGTCAATCACCTCAGCAAAATATGAATGTAAACTGTACTTCCTATAAATGACTAAAATGCCCTAAATCTCGTATTCTTCGTTAATTTACGAAACAGGAAACGGAGAGCATGTTGTACATGTCAAATGGCGTTGCCGTCAAGAATCTACTATTAAACGACATTGAAAGCTTTGGAAACAGTCAATCAAAGCGTCTAATATCCGCACCTTTTTCCTTTTAGGGGTGAGAATTCGAACGGAGCGTATACGCTTCGTCTACGGCGACTAGGCAACCTAATACACAAGATCTATTAGCTATTTCTCTATGGAACCAAGGAATCAGCAAATCAGCAACTTTCTAGGGTTTTTCGTACCTGAAAACGCGGAGAAATCACCGGCAAAGTGATTGGAATACGCCGTTTAAGCACGTGCAGCAGCAGCAGGAAAAGCTCTCCCACCTTCTCTCACAAACTCTCACTTTCTCTCTCACTCTTGCTAGGGTTTCTAGCAAATTCGGATGGGTGAGAGAAGTGAGGGTTTCAACCCCTTTTATAAGCACAAACATGCCCAAAACAGGCTCCAGGTCAAGGTACACTTGAGGTATGTCCAATTCGGGGCTGTTTCGGTCCAAAAGACCATTTCTGGTGGTCCCCTGGTCGATTGCGAGCAAACTTAAGCTCATGCGTACCAGATGTAGCACGTATTAAGTTTTCAGTCTGGCAGGGTTCGCAGATCGCACGTGGCGGACCAGTTTCAGTTCAGCGGTCACCGCATGTAGATCAGGGCTGAAAGTCTCATGATAATAAATAGAAATTTTTCCTGATCCGAGGGTGTAATCTGGATGAATTTTGACGGTCAGAACACTTAATACTGACGCGTCAAGTCGTGTGCCAGATTTGAATTTGAAATTCCAAATCTGTCCCTATTCGCGGTCGCTTCAGTCCGGGTTCAACGAAATAGTCTGTGATTATCGGTTTGACTTGATTTTCGAGATGATTGTCAAGTCCAGCTGGTCGGTTCTAACGGTCTAAGATAGGAGGTATCGGACCTTCGACGCGCGATCTAAATCCAATACAAAAATTCAATGTGGTCCAGAGGACAAACCCGCTTAGAGTTTGATCCGAGGTTATAGAGTATCGTAGAGTTGTTTGTTCTACTCGATTTGGGTCTTGTAGAACGTATTTAAAGTGATCAGGGACTGTTTTCTAGCTACTCCAGCGTTGCGCTAGCTAACTTATGCTTAGTTTCTAAAGGAATTAACCCTAAGTGATTTCTTTGGCTATGGAATTGGGTTCTAAGCGATTTTTCAGTTGTTTTAATTGACCCACTGTCTAAGGACGTCAAATCTCAGATTGGCCAAAATTCGGGGTGTTACAATATATATATATATATATATATATATATATATATATATATATATATATATATATATATATATATATATATATATATATATATATATATATTCCTTACAATATGAAACCATGTGAAGACGTGCCTAAAACATATAAAAGCACTTGATGGGGCCTACATGAAATTTGGATGGTTTGAAACTTGGCCTGATCCTTCATAGAAGTGGAACACACATAATGGATAGTCTGGATTTGTGAACCAATTCTTCTCAGTTGGCCAAATAAATGATTATGAATGTTTTAATAGAAGGTAACCCCTCTCAACTTTTGTATGTGGTGTGGCCCACATGTAAGACCCGTATCTTAGTCCGTACCGTTCTGTAGACTTCCGCAGTCTTATCGGTCGAATTCCGGCAACCTTCGACTCTTAACCGATATTAACGCGCGACCCTGATTCATATGACGTCAACCTGTTTCGACTCGACCGAAGTTCTGTACCATAGCGACCGCGCCGTCGCTGCGGTTCCGATGCCGCGACTTGCGCCGAGGCGATACCCTGGTCGAGAGATGTAGGCCGACGTTTGGTGCGAGGAAACGCCGCACGTTGTGAAACCCAAGAGAATCTCTACGAGATGTCACATCAGTCACATCAATCCCATCAATCCATCAATCAATCAATCCATCACATGTCAAGTACACATCACCTTTCACCCATTCTCAAGCAACCACAAAAGTCAAGCTTTTCTTACAAAGCCCATACCTCTCTTACACAAAAAGCCATAAAAGTCAAGCTTTTCTTACAAAGCCCATACCTCTCTTACACAAAAGACCTCAAAAGTCAAGGTTTTCTTACAGAACCATCATTCACCACATCCATCCATCACCCATCTCTCTCTACAACTCTCTCTCTCTTTCTCGTTTCAAAATCCAATCCAAGCAAGAGGAATCCGATACGTATGAGCTCCCCCTCTCTTCCAAAATCTCCAAGGTGGCCCACTTTCCTACCCCACCATCTCCCATCTCAACCATCCATTTCCCATCTCCTTCATTGAAATCCAAGCTAAGGTGCTAAGGAACCCCTAGGAGCAAGAAGATCGGACGGTGGGTGCTTAATAACGTAGTTCTTTGTGTTTTTAAGGTGGGCCAAGTGAGGCCAACCGATCAATGGTTTGGATCTCACTTGGGACCCTAAGATGTGGCCGATGGCCCAGTAGGATCATCATGATCATTCCATGATGCGGCCATTCTCCATGGACCCCATCATGATGTTTATTTCATTGCAAGAAAGGGGTCATCTAGACCTTAAATCTTGGTGGGGAAGGGATCTCCACCGTTGATTTTGAACGGTGGGTCCTCATGCAATAGGACCCACTTGATGTACGTTGTAGATCTTGAAACGGAGGGCCCATAGTGTCGGGGTCCCTCCATCATCGCGTGTCTCTCTCTCTCTCTCTCTCTCTTTCATATTCTTTTTTTTTATGTGATAATGATGTTGTGTGGCCCACTTGGATGGACCTCACCATGATGTAAGTATTTTGTCCCAAACCATCTACAAGTAGGGCCCACATGATATATGTCGTACCCACACCCTCCATCATTTGGTGGCCCACTCGAGCTGGGCCCACCTCAATGTATGTCAACCGTCCAGCGTCCAGGGACGCTGGACGTCAGTTAGGAAAACACAAATACAAGCTTAGTTCCAAGCTTTGGGGGTGGGCCCTCATGTAGGCCCCACCTTGATGTTTGGGGACAATCCAAGCCGTTCATCCTCTTACCCATCTCTTTTTAGGCGTTGAGCCAAGAGTTGGGGTTGTTTGGAAGATCTGGTGGGCCAGAGCATCAAAGAATGCGTCACTGCCATTCAAGGATCCTTTTCTTATTTTATTTCATTTTCTAATCACAAAAAAAATCAAACTTTAGACTCGTTGGATTCGTTGCGAGCTGAGGAATCCTATGGCCGGGGTGGATTCGCTTAGAACGGGCCCCACACTCAAAAAACCCCAGAAAAATGGGTTTTTACCGAATTTTGAAAACAAGGCAGAGGCTCTGCCTCTGCCGTCTGACATGCAGCAGCAGCGGCTGCACGCTGCTGCATGCAGCGTCTGGGACGGGCGGACTTTAGCCACCCACGGCCCTGCACGTGGGCCCCACAGTGATGTTTATTTGCAATCCAATCTGCTCATGAGGTGGGCCACCTCTTGAGGTGGGCCCCTGTCAAAATTCAGGCCCATCCAAGGCCCAGGTGGTCCACATCAGAGGAAACAGTGGTGGCTAAAAGCCTACCATTGAAACCATTTTTTTTGGCCCATGGGAGTTTTAAATCAAGCTGAAATTTATATTTTTCCTTCAACCAGGTCTGTTTGACCTTATCAACGGGTTGGATGCCAAATAAATATTACAGTGGGCCCCACATGGGACCCACAATGATGTATGTGTTTTAAAGTCCACCGTCCAGGCGGACGGTGGCACCCACCTTAATGTATGTGTTACATCTAGACCGTCCATCCACTTGGGGAGAGTGTATTTAAGGCCCATGGGATTGGACCCATTTGATTTTGTAAGAGGCCTATGGGTTAGGCCCATTTGATTTACAAAAGGCCTATGGGTTTAGGCCCATTTGAATTATAAAAGCCCATGTGTTAGGCCCCTTTGATTTATAAAGGCCCATGGGATTGGGCCCATTTTGAAGCATTCTAAGGTCCATGAGATTGGGCCCATTTTGAAGTATTCCGAGATCCTCGGGATTAGGCCCATTTAATTTAGTTAAGGCCTATGGGTTTAGGCCTACTTGATCTATATAAGGCCTATGATTTAGGCCCGATTGATGTAGTTTAAGGCCCATGGGTCGAGAGCCAATTGACGTAGTTTAAGGCCCACGGGTTATGACCCATTGCAATGCACATAAGGCCCATTGGTGTGGTCTATTTATGTGGCCCATTTGACAAATAAAAGGCTCATATGACATGGCCCATTGGATGTATTTAAGGCCCAATGGGATGTACCTAAGGTCCATTGCAATGTGTGATTCCCAACATGGATTATGTAACGACATTTATGGCGATCGTGCCTTGGGAGCAATGATGGTTTGACGTCCAGATTGCGAGTGTAATGCTGGTTGGATGTCCACATTATGACGCTCCTTAGGGCCCATTATTAGGCCCGTACTTATTGTGCATAAGCCGTCCGGGCCCATCTGCATTGTAAGAATAGTTCATTTCATTATAACATGTTTAGTATAGTTCTATGACTCATGATCATACACATCATATGTGTGCTTGGTATGAGAAGTGACTGATCATAGCATATGCCTTCGGGCAGACTGTTTATGGGACCTCGATTAGGCGGTGTTGCCCTACATGAGTGCACGGTACGCGCAGGATTTGCCTCATGATTTGATAGTGTGATTCATGCATTTTTCATTGTATGACATGATTACTGTACACTCTAGCGACATCGGGGCCGTAACTTCCACAGATGCATCGTGGTTGGCAGGATTGGACACCGAAAATCTTGTTCTACATGGGGTGCTATAGATATCCCTGGGTGAAAGTTCCTAAACCCTTATGATACTAAGAGGTTTCTCCAACGTCTAAACCGAGTGGGTAGATGAGCGTTGAGTGCCGATTACCAGACGGTTGCGCTCTCCACTGTGTCGTAGTCGGTTGGAAGGGGGTGCGGCCTTACCCGCCCGAGTGTAGGGGGCAATGCTAGGCTAAGTCAGACCAGCTCGAGGAATGGGTTCGCTATCGACGAGTCGGCCCGATATTGACAGACAGATAGTGAGGTCTTTTCCACTTACCATATTGCGCGCGATGAGGCGACGATCTGGTTTAGAGTGTACTAGACCCCAGTGATATTCCAGATTTGAGCAGTATTGATGTATGAACATAGATGATGATTTTTATGCTTGAGTTGCATTTCAAATCGCATGGCCTTGGGATGGCCGATATCATTCATGTCTTGCATCGCATAGCTTTGGTATGGCTAATGGTTTTTCATGGATCCATCTGCATATTCTGCATTACTCTGATACTGCATGTTCATATTACTATCTTGCGCACACACTTTCACCACCCTCTAAGCTTTGTATAAGCTTATGCACGACCGTTGCGTGCAGGTGACGTTGGCTCGCAGCAGCGTTGAGGCAGGAGCGCGTAGCAGATCGTTTGGAGTTTTTATTCATTCTCATTGTATTTCCCGTTATGCTCGTTGTACTTGTAAAGTTTTTTATCATAGTTGAAGTGTAATGGAGTTCTTAGTTGTTGTTTGTGGGTTATGCATTTGGTTATGCTTATTACGAATCAAATTGACGTTGAAAATCTTCCTCGTAACATCCCAGGATCGGAACCTGGCGAATGGGCGCTAGGAGCCGAGAATGGGGTTCTACGGAGGCTGTCGGTGCCGGATTCGGCGATAAAAAATTTTATGAACCCGATTTCCGAGTTTCGGGCGTGACACCACACAAGGTACAAATTGACTTGATTTTTAAGTCCTAGGCCCACCATGGAATAGTGCATCTGACTGATGGGGTAGATGTTCGACACGCATCATGTTGGGGCCCACACACACACACACACACACACACACACACACACACACGCACATATATATATATATATATATATATATATATATATATATATATATATATATATATATCCGAAACGCTCACCTGTGAACCAATTCGTACATACTACATACGAACTTTTTTAGAACTCATCATACGTGATGTGGATCCAAAATCTGAACCGTTTCTGTGAAGCAGCACCTCATGAAACCCCTAGGGATCAAGTTTTACTTTGATCTAAAACTTTGATGGGCCATGAAAAATGAAAACAGTTTCCTCCCTTGATTTGCATTTCTCTTTGCTATGGCCTACTAGAATTTTAGATCAGGGTGAAAATTTGTCACATGGGTTTCATGGGATTCTGCATCACATAGACCGTTCAGATTAGATACCCATGACACATGTGCAAAGGTACGCATGTGTGTAGGTGCGCAGGGGAGCTTGACTGGAAAAGCTCACCTGCGAACTAGTTCGTACGTGCTACATACTAACTTTTTTGAGAACTTATCATACATGATGTAAATCCAAAATCTGAACAGTTCATGTGAAGCAGCACCTCGTGAAACCCCCCTGGGACCAAGTTTTACTTTGATGGGCCATGAAAAATGAAAATAGTTTCCTCCCTTAATTTACATTTCTCTTTGCTATGGCCCACCAGAATTCTAGATCAGGGTGAAATTTTGTCACATGGGGTTTCATGGGATTCCGCATCACATGGACCATTCAGATTAGATACACATAACATGTGTGCAAAGGTACGCACGTGTGTAGGCGTGCAAGGGAGCATGACTCATATATACGGAAACGATTACTTGCGAACCAGTTCGTACGTACCACATTCGAACTTTTTTGAGAACCCATCATACGTGATGTGGATCCAAAATCTAAACCGTTCATGTGAAGTAGCACCTTGTGAAACCCCCTGGGACCAAGTTTTACTTTGATGGGCCATGAAAAATGAAAACAGTTTCCTCCCTTGATTTGCATTTCTCTTTGCTATGGCCCACCAAAATTTTAGATGAGGGTGAAAATTTGTCACATGGGGTTTCATGTGATTCCCCATCACATGGACCGTTCAAATTAGACACCCATGACACATGTACAAAGGTGCACATGTGCATAGGTGCCCAGGGGAGCATGACTCATACATACGGAAATACTCACCTGCGGACCAGTTCCTACGTACTACATACGAACTTTTTTGAGAACCCATCATACATGATGTGGATCCAAAATCTGAACCGTTCATGTGAAGCAGCACCTCGTGAAACCCCCCGGGACCAAGTTTTACTTTGATGGGCCATGAAAAATGAAAACAATTTCCTCCCTTGATTTGCATTTCTCTTTACTATGGCTCACCAGAATTTTAGATCAGGGTGAAAATTTGTCACATGGGGTTTTATGGGATTCCGCATCACATGGACCGTTCAGATTAGACACCCATGACACGTGTGCAAAGGTGTGCACGTGCATAGGTGCGCAGGGGAGCATGACCCATATATGATGAGTTCTCAAAAAAGTTCTTTTGTATTACGTACGAACTAGTTCGCAGGTGAGGGGGGGGGGGTGTGTGTATGTGTGTGTATTCATTCAAGTTTTTGTGACTTTATCAGTGGTTTGGATGTCAAATAAATGATGCGGACACAAGTACATTCGAGGTGATGCGGACACAAGTACATTCAAGGTGTACCAACGAAGAAAGCGTCAACCATAAGTGTCGTCCTTGTGGATAGGCGACTATTGAGGAGCTGAAAACTTTTCACATGTGATTGAACATATAGAAGACCCCACTCAGGAAGACATATATGAAGGAAGATTGGAGAAAGAAGATCGAGCGCCCGAACTTTCCCGTACTTATGTTATTTGCGCATTTTTACTTAGTTTAGAATATTTTAGTAATTTTATGTCTTTATTTGCTTATTCTAGGGGTATTTTAGTAATTTTATGTCTTTATTTGCTTATTTAAGTGGGCTAAAGCCCTAAACTCAAATTTTAACTATTGATTAATGAAAAGCAAACCCTTTGGTTGCCTCATTCCTCTCTTCTCTCTAACGGTGCTTCTTCTCTTCCCTTGATCGTCTTCTTCTAATTTCTTCTTATGCCCCTCCAACTTCTTCAAGGTAATTATTTTCTTCTTTCTATTTTTCAGTTTTGGCTAATCCTTCTTCGATCAAAATCTTGAGAACCGATCAAAACCCTAAACCCCCAAATTCTCAAATCCCTAATTTGAGAAAGTTCCTGATTTTTCGGACTAGTGATCTTCATTGATCGATTGGGTGTGACCATGCAAGATCGGGAGGTCTCATCCCTCGCCGGATCCAACCTAAGTAATAATTGAATTCCATATTCTATGGTTGTGATGATGGCCCGCTCCATTGCATGTTTCCTTTATGATTTTCTCAGTTATGATGATTACTGCTAGAATTTTAGATCATTTATTCCTTTTATTTCCGCTGTTTAATTATGTTCATGAGCATGCATCATAATTAGGGCTATCCTGCGTCAAATTTGGTATCAGAGACTAGGCTTGCATGATTTTTATTTAGATCGAGTTATCAAATTAGGGTTTTGATTTTTAGGTTTAATTTAGAAAAGTTTCAGATTTATAAAGTTTTCAATTTTAAAAACTTTCCAATTTTAGAAAGTTCCTAATCTGAAAATTTTTTAGATTTGAGTTGTTCCCTGTTTCAACTTAATTGTGACAGTTCATAGTAGTTTTGCATTCATCGCATTCATCTTGAAAGTCATAACACCTAGTAGTCTAGTTGGGTAGAGTTTGGTTCAAGTCTTCATTGTATGCCCACGAAAAGAGGTAGAGGTTTCGGACTTCAACCTACCATGAATAACGAGCAGTTATCTGAGCAACTTGCTTAATTGATACAAAAGATAACCGCCCTAGAAGCAGGTCAAAAGCGTGAATTTGCCCGCCTTGAGGACCAAATTACTACTACCATGACTAAGGTCGAGCAACTAGAGGCGTCCCAAAAAGAAAACTCCGCTGTAAGGAATGATGTGTACTCCCAAGTGGGAGGAATCATTGAAGAACGCGCTGCCACACATGGTGGTAATGAGGATAGAGATCGTGATAACGGTCGTGGTGTGGTGCGAGAGGCATGAGCCACATGTGATCATCAAGACTGCTATGATCCAGATGAGCATGCGATGAAGAGTGTGAGAGTTGAGGCTCCGAGTTTTGATGGGTGCTTGGATCTTAAGGCATTCCTTGACTGGGTTGCTGACATAAACCACTACTTTGAGTGGTATGGCATGTTGGAAAACCGCCAAATGTGGTTTGCTAAGATGAAGCTTATGGGTCAAGCCAAGCTCTTCTAGACCAACACCGAGCATATGATAGAGAGAGTTGGTAGGGCCCCTATCACACATTTGTATGAGATGAAAGAGAAGTTGAAGGAGAAGTACCTTCCTCTCTCATACCGTCAGAAGCTCCTTGACCAATGGTAATCCTTACACCAAGGGTTAATGTCTGCCACTGACTACATCGTTAAATTTGAAGAATATGTGATATGATGTGATATTCAAGAAGACCCTCTAGTAACGCTCTCGCATTTCAAAACGGGCCTTCGTGCGGATCTTCAGCGCGAGCTTATGACTCGGCCCTTAACGGACTTGGATGAAGCATATCAAGTCGTGCATGAGTTAGAGCAATATCTGAAGGCTCCTGTCATTCGTCGTTTTGAGTCTCGAGACTCCAGTGCTAGATCTAGTTTCCAGAAAACTAGACCTAATATCGGTAGTTAACCTAGGGCACAAGCGGCCATTCCGCCTAGGCCTAGGGAGGACAAGGGCAAAGGGGTTCTTGGTGCCGGTCCTAGTAACATGAGCCAAGTGAGGTGCTATGAGTGTGGCAATCTTGACTACATGTCTAATCAGTGTCCTACGAAGAGCTGTGGGAGAGCCTTAGTTATAGGTGAGTCCCACGAGGGTGGAGATGACCAGGGTGATTATGAAGTTAAAGAGTATCACCCTAAAGGAGGACTTACTGATGAAAAAGAAGTGGATGGAGAAGCAACGCTTGCAGTAGTCAGACGTGTGCTAGCTCAGTCCAGAAGTAGTGCTGACTGGTGTAGAAGCACTATCTTCTATACTATTGCCAAGTGTGGTGAAAAGAATTATAAGGTGATAGTGGACAGTGGAAGTTGTCAAAATGTGATTTCCACTAGCACCTTAGATCGCTTAAAACTGAAATTCACACCTCATCCAGACTCGTATAAGGTTTCTTGGGTTGACAAGACATCCCTACTTGTCACCCAGCAATGTCTAGTCCCCATCGAGTTTGGGTCATACAAAGAGTACCTGTGGTGTGATGTTTTACCTATGGATGTGGGACATGTTATCCTGGTAGACCGTGGCTATTCGATAATGATGTCACGATCTTTGGCCGTTCGAATGCGTGTACTTTTATGTATAACGGTAAAAAGATCAAACTTAATCCCATGCCACTTGAGAATACACTAGGGAAGAAGAAGGATGAGAAGGCAAGTGAGCCTAGAGGAATGGAGAAATCCAAACCTACGTCCCTACATATAATCAGCACAAAAGAGTTTGAAAAAGAGGCTAAGGAGGATTCTATGTTGTATGCCATTATGGCTAGAGAGATTACACCTGAGGTTCAATCAGAGTTGCCCCGTGAGGTGACCTCGGTCCTAAAGGAATACAGTGATGTATTTCCTGAAGACTTACTAAATGAATTGTCACCTATGAGGGACATACAACATGCCATTGATCTTGTCCCAGGGTCTATCTACTGAACCTTCCTCACTACAGGATGAACCCTGCAGAGCATGCAGAGTTGAAGAAGCAAGTTGATGAGCTTCTGCAAAACGGTTTCATCCAAGAGAGTATGAGCCCGTGTACTGTGCCTGCATTGTTGACGCCAAAGAAAGACGGCACGTGGCGCATGTGTGTGGACAACCATGCCATAAACAAAATTACTGTCAAGTATAGGTTCCCTATACCTAGACTTGATGATATGCTTGACATGATGGCTAGGTCCACTGTATTCTCTAAGATAGACCTCAAGAGTGGATATCACCAAATCTGTATACGCTCAGGAGATGAGTGGAAGACGACGTTTAAGACAAAAGATGGTCTGTATGAGTGGTTGGTCATTCCCTTCGGCTTGACTAACGCACCCAGTATTTTCATACGGGTAATGACACAAGTTTTAAGGCCGTTCATGAAAAAATTCCTAATGGTGTACTTTGACGATATTCTTATTTATAGTACCACTAAGGAATAACACCTTTAACATTTAAAGAAGGTCTGTAGTGTCCTTAGGGAGGAAAAGTTGTATGCTAATCTTAAGAAATGTGCATTCATGTCTAGTCAAGTTGTGTTCTTAGGATTTATAGTGTCATCTGACGGGATGCGTGCAGACCCTGAAAAGGTCAGAGCCATAGCTGAGTGGCCAGAACCAAGGAACATTCATGAGGTGCAAAGCTTTCACGGCCTAGCTACATTTTATCGTCGGTTCATTAGGGATTTTAGCACAATCATGGCTCCCATTACCGAGTGCATGAAAAAGGGAGAGTTCTTGAGGTCTAAAGCCACAGTCAAGGCTTTTAAAGAAATTAAGAGAAAGATGGTGGAAGCTCTTGTCATGTGTCTACCTGACTTTTCTAAAGTCTTTGAAGTATTGTGTGATGCATCTGGTGTCGAGATAGGTGGAGTGTTGAGTCAAGAAGGACACCTAGTGGCCTATTTCAGTGAGAAACTGAATGAGGCAAAATAAAAATACTCCACTTACGATAAATAATTTTATGCGGTAGTGCAATCCCTGAGACATTGGCGACACTATCTCTTACCGCAAGAATTCGTTTTGTTTTCTGACCATGAGGCTTTAAGATATCTGCATTCTCAGAAGAAACTCAATCCAAGGCATGCCAAGTGGGTAGAATTTCTTCAGGAATATCCGTTTGTTTTGAAACATAAGGCCGGGGTTGAAAATAAACTAGCGGATGCCCTTAGTAGGAGAGTGGCGTTGCTCAACTCAATGAGTGTAGAGGTAGTTGGATTTGAGCAACTGAAAGATGAATGTCCTGATTTTGGGAGTACTTACTCGTCGCTCTCTAGTGACCAGCATATTATGTGTGAATATGTTCTTAAAGACGGCTTCCTTTTCAAGGGAGATAGACTTTGTATTCCCTATATGTCCCTTTGTGAATTCCTCATCTGGGAGCTTCATTTAGGAGGGATAGCTGGCCATTTTGGTCATGATAAGACCATTTCCTTCGTGGAAGATCGTTTCTATTGGCTAAGTCTCAAGCGAGATGTAGCCAAAGTTTTAGGGCAGTGTCGAACATGTCAGCTGGCAAAGCAAAGAAAGCAAAATATCGGGCTGTACACGTCATTACCAGTGTCACATGCTCTGTGGCAGGACATTAGTATGGACTTCGTGCTTGGGCTTCCCAAGACTATAAAAAAGCACGATTCTGTTTTTGTCGTTGTGGACCATTTTTTTAAAATGGCGCATTTCCTCCCATGTCCGAAGACGTCGGATGCGTCTCATGTTGTTCGTCGATTTTTTGATGGTGTGGTGCGTCTCCATGGGTTACCTAAAACCATGGTGTCTGATCGTGATGTTCGATTTACTAGCTATTTTTGGAAGACACCGTGACATATTATGGGAACTCGTTTGCAATTTTCTATTGCTTACTACCCACAAACAGATGGTCAAACTGAAGCGGTAAACTGTAACATTGAAAATCTTTTACGTTGTCTAGTGGGTGAACATGTTAAGACTTGGGACCTAATTTTACCAACTGCTAAACTTGCTTATAATGGGTCAGTTAATAGATCACAGGGTTGAGTCCTTTTGAAATTGTAAGTGGTTATAAGCCTAGAATGCCTATAGATCTCTTACCTATGTCTGTTACCCAAAGGTCTTCTAAGTCAGCCGATGCATTTGCACGCCATCTTCATGATTTGCGTACACATATTAGACAGCGGTTAAATAAGAGCAATGATGATTATAAAGTTTCAGCTGATTCTCATCGTAGAGTGCAAGAATTTTAAGAAGGAGACTGTAATAGTGCGAATAAGGCCAGAGCGATTCTCTCAAGGATCTGCTAAAAAATTACAAGCGTGTAGTCCTGAACCATTCAGGATATTACAAAAGATTGGATCCAACACGTATCGGATTGACCTTTCACCTTCAATGAGCATTAATCCAACTTTTAATGTGGAAGATCTAGTCCCTGCTCATACTCCCATTATTGATACATTATCCCTTTCATGGCCTTTTTCTGAGTTTGCTACCCAACCCCTTCCACCCCCTCCTCCACCCATTACTCATACAGAAGAAATTGAGGAAATCTCGGATGACGAGATAGTATCCACGAGAGATGGAGGTTTCCAAAGGTATCTTGTCAAGTGAAAGAATAAACCATCATCTAAATCTACGTGGATGTCAGGCGACGCATTGCAGGGTATTAATCCAGATCTACTAGAGCGCTACAAAAGTTTCAACTCGTCGGAGTCGAGTTTTTCTCATCCGAGGGAAATTGATGCAGACACAAGTACATTCAAGGTGTACCAACGAAGAAAGCGCCAACCACAAGTGTTGTCCTTGTGGATAGGCGACTATTAAGGAGCTGAAGACCTTTCACATGTGATTGGACATATAAAAGACCCCACTCAGGGAAGACACATGTGAAGGAAGATTAGAGAAAGAAGACCGAGCGCTCGAACTTTTCCGTACTTATATTATTTATGCATTTTTACTTAGTTTAGGGTATTTTAATAATTTTATGTCTTTATTTGCTTATTCTAGGGGTATTTTGTAAGACCCGTATCTTGGTCCGTACCTTTCCTTAGACTTCTGCGGTCTTACCGGTCGAATTCTGGTAACCTTCGACCCTTAACCGATATCGACGCGCGACCCTGATTCATATACCGACAACCCAAGTCGACTCAACCCGAGACCAATACCATAGCGACTGCGCTGTCGTTGCGGTTCCGATACCGCGACTCGCACGCCGAGGCGATACCCTGGTCGAGAGATGTGGGCCAACGTTCGGTGCGAGAAAACGCCGCGCGTTGCAAAAACCAAGGGAATCTCTACGATGTGTCACATCAATTACATCAATCCCATCAATCAATCAACCCATCAAGCCATCACATGTCAAGTACACATCACTTTATTTCCTTTTCCCAAGCAACCACAAAAGTCTCCCAAACACATACCTCTCTTACACAAAAAGCCACAAAAGTCTTCACCACCCATACCTCTCTTACACAAAAGCCTCAAAAGTCAATCTTTTCTTACACAACCATCATTCATCCATCCATCCATCTCTCTCTACATCACTCTCTCTCTCTCTTTCTCATTTCAAAAATCCCAAGCAACAAAGAGTCCATACGTATGGAATTTTTCAAAATTCCCAAGCTCCAAGTGTGGCCCACCTCTTCACCCCATCATCTCTCATCTCAACCCTCCATTCTTCATCACATCCATTAAAGTTGAAGCCAAGGTGTCAAGGAACCCCTAGGAGCAAGAAGATCGGACGGTGGGTGCCTCTATAGGGTAGTTTTTCTCGTTTCTATGATGTGCCAAGTGAGGCCCACCGATCAATGGTGTGGATCTCACTTGGGACCCTAAGATAAGGCCGATGGCCTACTTGGATCATCATGATCATTCCATGATGGGGCCATTCTTCATGGACCCCATCATGATGTTTATTTTCTTTAGAAAGGTCATCTAGACCATCCATATTGGTGGAGAAAGGATCTCCACCGTTGATCTTCAGTTTTGATAGTCACATGTGCAAAATGACCCACTTGATGTATGATTTCATGTAAGGGAGGGCCCATAATGTCGGGGTCCCTCCATCACAAGGCATGTCCCACTCTCCATGTCTCTCTCTCTCTCTCTCTCTCTCTCTCTCTCTCTTTTATTTCTTTATTTTATTTTATTTTATTTTCATGCAATAGGATTGTGTGGCCCACTTGAATGGACCCCACCTTGAGGTATTTATTTTTATTCAAGTGGGGCCCACCTTAGACGTTGTACCCATGTCACCCATCAGTGGTGGCCCACTTCATCAGGGCCCACCACTCTAAAAAAAAAAACCGTCCAGCGTCTGGGACGCTGGACGTTTCATAAGAAAGAAGAAAAAAGGAAAGAAGAAAAGTAAGGTGTTTGGGTGGCCCACTTGCTTAGGCCCCACCGTGATATATTTAGACAATCCAAGTCATCCATCCTCTTACCTACAGCATTTTAGCCGTTGGGTAGAAGTTTGGGGCTGATTGGAAGACCTGGTGGGCCATGGCGTTGAAGAACGCGTCATTACCATTCAAGATCATTATTTTGTTTTATTTCACTTTTCAAGCATCAAAAAAATTCAAACTTCGGACTCTTTTTGTCTGTTGCGAGCTGTAGAACGCTATGGCTGGAGTGGATTTCTAGGAAGCGGGCCTCACACATGATTTTTGGCAAAAAATCGAAATTAAAGGAGAGAGAGAGGAAGTGAGGCAGCAAGAGGCTGCTGCTGTCAGGCCACGCAGGCAGCGCCTGCGCTATTCCAGGCGGACGGGCGGACGATGTGGTCCCACGGCCACCAGCCGTGGGCCCCACCTTGATTTTTATATGCCATCGAAACCGTTCATGAGGTGGGTCCCATCCTCAGGTGGGCCCCCTCCAAGTTTCAGTTGATTTCGAAACTCAGGTGGCCCGCACCACAGGAAACAGTGAATTGAATATCTACCATTGAAGGTTCCTTCTGGGCCCACAGAAGTTTCAGATCAATCTAAAATTTGGGTTTTCACTCCTTTCAGGTCTAAGTGACCATATGAACGGGTTGGATGTCATCTAAATATTACAGGGTGGGCCCCACATGGGACCCACAGTGATGTATGTGTGAGCCCACGGGACGTTGTGCTCTTGTCCTTGCCGTCCATCTGTTTTGATGGTGGGGTCCACTGTCCCCTAGCCACAGCGACTTCTGTGGGTCCCACCATTATATATGGATATATTACCTATTGTATATTATATATCTTATATTATATATTTCATAATATGTATATACTGGTGGGCCATACGTGGGACCCACCTCTATTCCCTTTTTAAATGTTTAAAAATCTACAGCAACAGCTATTTATAGATGGATATTTTATATACATTCATGCCCTTAATGTATAAGTTGTTGTTGTAGTTATAATGTATTTCTATTACTATACATACTATATATGTGGGCCTAAGGTCCGTATGACCTTTTAAACATAATGGATTACAAACAAACATTTCCGCGGGCCCCTTGCCAACCAGTTTGAATGACAAATAAACATTTCAGTAGGCCTCTAGGCCATGGGAGTGGACCCATTTGATGTGTTCCAAGGTCCATGGGATTGGGCCCATTTGGTGTATTTTAAAGCCCATGAGATTAGGTCATTTGTTGTTTTAAGGGCCCATGGGTTAGGCCCATTTGATATATATAAGGCCTAGGGGTTTAGGCCCATTTTGATATGCATGCAAGCTCATGGATTAGGCCCATTTGAATTGTTTAAGGCCTAGGGATTTAGGCCCATTCGACTCATATAAGGCCTCTGGGTTGAGGCCCATTTGATATACATATGGGGACCCAATTGGTGTGGCCCATTTGATACATATTAGACTCGTGTGACTAGGTCCAATTGATGCAATCCAAGGCCCACGGGTTTTGACCCATTGCAATGCACATAAGACCCATTGGTGTGGCCCATTTATGTGGCCCATCTGATGAATAAAAGGTCCATAGGATATGGCCCATTTGATATATATGTAAGGTCCAATGGGGACAACCTACGGTCCATTGCAATGTGTAAATCCATTATAGACTAAGTACTGATGTTTACAAAGATCGTGTCTTGGGAGCAATGTTGGTTTGACGTCCACATTGCGAGTGTAATGTTGGTTGGATGTCCACATTACGACTCTCCTTAGAGTCCATTACTGGGCCGTACTTATCATGTATAGGCCGTCCAGGTCCATCTGCATTGTAAGATAGTTCATTTTAATATAACATGTTTAGTACAGTTTCATGACTCATGATCATACGCATCATATGTATGCTTGACGTGAGAATTGTCTGATCATAGCATTTGCCTTCGGGCAGGTTGTTTATGGGCTCCCGGTTCGGCGGTGTTGCCCTACATGAGCGCACGATATGCGCAGGAATTGATGCATGACTGGATAGCGTGAATCATACATATCGCATTTGTATGACATAGATATTGTATGCCCTAGCGACATCGGGGTCGTAACTTCCACAGATGTATCGTGGTTGACAGGATTGGATACCGAAAATCTTATTCTACATGGGGTACTATAGATATCTCTGGGTGAAAGTTCCTAAACCATTATGGTACCAAGAGGTTGATCCAACGTCTAAACCAAGTGGGTAGATGAGCGTTGAGTGCCGATTACCAGACGGTTATGCTCTCCACTGTGTCGTGGTCGGTTGGAAGGGGGTGCGGCCTTACCCGCCTGAGAGTAGGGGGCAACGCTAGGCTGAGTTTGACCAGCTCGAGGAATGGGTCAGCTATCGACGAGTCGCGCCTGATATGGGC
This sequence comes from Magnolia kwangsiensis, assembly GCA_037074715.1. Taxonomy (NCBI): domain Eukaryota; kingdom Viridiplantae; phylum Streptophyta; class Magnoliopsida; order Magnoliales; family Magnoliaceae; genus Magnolia; species Magnolia kwangsiensis. Next base: position 122,085,857 of record CM073578.1, on the reverse strand, counting down.
AGACGGATAGTGAGGTCTCTTCCACTTACCTTATTGCGCGCGATGTGGTGGCAATCTGGTTTAGAGTGTACTAGACCCCAGTGATATCTCATATTTTGAGCTGTATTGATGTGTGGACATAGATGAGGATCTGTATGCTTAAGTTGCATTGCACATCGCATGGCCTTGGGATAGCCGATACCATTCATGTCTTGCATCGTATAAGCCTTAGTACGGCTCATGATAATATGGTTCCATCTACATATTCTGCATTACTCTGACATTGTATGTTCATATTACTACCTTGCGCACACACTTTCACCACCCTCTAAGCTTTCCATAAGCTTATGCACGACCGTTGCGTGCAGGTGACGTTGGATCACAGCAGCGCTGAGGCAGGAGCACGTTGCAGAGCGTTTTGGAGTTTTTGTCCTTTACCATTGTATTTCCCTTTATGCTCATTGTACTTGTAAAGTTTTTGATCATAGTGGAAATGTAATGGTGTTCTTGGTTGTTGTTTGTGGGTTATGCCTTTGGTTATGCTTATTACGAATCAAACTGATATTTAAAATCCTCCTCGTAGCATCCCAGGATCGGAACCTGGCGAATGGGAGCTAAGAACCGAGAATGGGGTTCTACGGAGGCTGTCGGCGCTGGATTCGGTGATCGAAAATTTTGTGAGCCCAGTTTCTGAGTTTGGGGCGTGACAGAAGTTGGTATCAGAGCATAACTTGGGAATAACCGAGAACAACATTACATTTCTGCTATGAGTGAAGAATGGCTAAGTCCCGAAGTTCGGATAGCTTCGCGACCTTCCGATACAGACCGTTAACACGTGTACATTCGAGAGTTTTGAAGTTGATAGGCGCCTTCGCTCTTTCCTGTAGGACATGGCGCCTGGGAGGGTTACCCGATCGACTCCCGCACCACCACCGGAAGATTCTGCTTCACCATCGGAGGCTCCAGTTTTACCACCTACGTCTCCCGTTCCACCCTCAGAGATCCCTGCTTCCTTCCCTGAGGATGACATTCCTCCACCTAAGGCCGATGCGGAGCCGACCGTGACTGTGAGTGTCTTTCAGTTACAGCAGATGTTACAGGCTGTGACAGCCGCACTCCAGGGACAGGGCAGATGCCCAGTTGCTTCACCAGCTCAGGCAGAGCAGGAGCACGCGAGCGCCTTACTTCGTGAGTTCAGACGGCTTGATCCCTCACGTTTCCAGGGCGAGCCAGATCCGACCGCAATAGAGAGATGGCGCTCCGATGTGGAGAAGATTTTCGATACCATGTCATGCACGACCGAGCAGCGCGTCCGGTTAGCAGTATTTCTCTTCCAGGGTGAGGCCGAGCATTGGTGGACCTCTGTTACCCGTGTTATCGGACCGAAATATATCTAGACATGGGAGGACTTTGTTGACCAATTCGAGGAGCAGTACTTCCCCGACCATATCCGTCGTCAGCGAGCCTTAGAGTTCGAGACTTTGGTGCAGGGAGACATGACTGTGGCACAGTACGCGGCCCGTTTTATGGAACTCTCGAGATTTGCACCATATATGGTTGATGACAAGGTGCGGAAGGCCCGCCGTTTCGAGCACGACTTACGTTACGGCCTTCGAGGTCATGTTATTGGGCATGAGCTCCCTACTTTTCAGGCAGTAGTGCGGAGAGCTCAGATTTATGAGACTGAGTAGGACGGTTCTCAATCTGATCGTGGTCAGAGGAGAGACCGGAAGAGGCAGGCTTCTTCCAGTGATTCGCAGCAGTGTCGACCACAGCAGCAGAGGCGCACAGGTTGCCCAGCTTTCCGAGCACCCTCAGCACCAGCAGCACCTCCACCATCACCTCAGAGACAGTTCACCGGCACTTGCTTCAGGTGCGGTGCGACGGGACACCGTTCATGGGAGTGTCCCAGCCCTCAGCAGCAGCAGAGAGGTCCACAGCAGCAGAGTCCTCCACCGCAGCAGCAGAGACCCCCACAGCAGCAGCGACAGAAGCCTCCACCACTGAGGCCACCTCAGCAGCAGCATCAGCATCAACACCAGACTCAGAGGCCGCAGCAGCAGAGGCAGCAGTTTTGACCACCTCAGCGACCCCATCAGCAGCAGCAGCACGTTCAGAGGGTACATGCACCTCCCCAGCCGGCTCAGGCTACATTTTATACGGCTCAGCAGGATCCGCAGACATTCGGAGGAGTCGTTGAGGGTATACTTCCAGTTTCTGCATGCATTGCACGAGTGCTGTTTGATTCCGGTGCATCATACTCTTTTGTGGCCGAGAACTTCTGTCGATCGGTTGGCTTACCGTTGGAGTCTGCTGGTGAGAGCCTTTCAGTATCAACTCCCTTGGGGAGGACCGCAGTGTTGGGACGATTCTGCTCGTCTTGCCCCGTTCTGGTTGGGGATACCTTTCTGCCTGCCGATTTATTTATTTTGCCGATATCTGAGTTCGACGTCATCCTGGGCATGGATTGGCTCGCCGAGTATTATGTCATTTTGGACTGCGCCGCGAGGACCGTCACTTTTTGTATACCCGGCGTGCCGCAGTTCGAGTTCGTTGCAGAGGCCAGAGGAGAGCGGTTGTCTTGTTTGATGTCTTGCGCCATAAAGGAGCCTGTTGCCATTTGCATCGACCATTTACCCATAGTATGCGATTTTCCCGATGTGTTACAGGAGATTCTGGGATTACCGCCTCGTCGACTCACTGAGTTCCAGATTGATCTCGTGCCCGGTACCACGCCTATTTCGAAGGCCCCGTATCGTATGGCACCGTTGGAGTTACGGGAACTGCAGAAGCAGTTGTACGAGTTGCGAGAGTTGGGTTTCATCCGTCTGAGCAGTTCACCGTGGGGAGTGCCGGTACTCTTCGTGAAGAAGAAGGATGGCTCGTTGAGGCTCTGCGTTGACTATCACGAGCTCAACAAAGTCACGATCAAGAACAAGTACCCGCTCCCTAGGATTGATGATTTGTTTGACCAGCTGCAGGGTGCACAGTTCTTTTCGAAGATCGACCTGCTTTCCGGTTATCATCAGATTCGGGTCCGAGATGAGGACATTCCGAAGACAGCATTCAGGACGCGTTACGGTCATTTTGAGTTTCAGGTCATGTCCTTCGGACTGACCAATGCACCTGCAGTCTTCATGTACCTGATGAACAAAGTTTTCCGCCCATATCTGGATCAGTTTGTTCTGGTCTTCATCGACGACATTCTGATCTACTCGAGGACCCGTGAGGAGCATGAGCAGCACTTGGAGATTACCTTATAGACCCTCCGCGCACACCAGCTTTATGCGAAGCTGGAGAAGTGTGAGTTCTGGCAGGAGGAGGTGGATTTCCTCTGTCACGTGGTGACAAGGGAGGGTGTCGCAGTGGACCCCTCGAAGGTCGAGGCAGTGTGTCAGTAGGGCCAGCCCACGACTGCGACAGAGGTCCGTAGTTTCCTTGGCTTGACGGGCTATTACCGACGTTTCATTGAGAGTTTTTTCCGTATTACAGCCCCGCTGACCAGGTTGACTCGGAAGGGCGCAGAGTTTATTTAGAGTGACGCCTGCGAGCGAGCATTTATGGAGTTAAAGGACCGTCTGACGTCCGCTCCTGTCCTCACTCTTCCCTCTGGGAGTGACGGTTTTATTGTATTCACTGATGCCTCGCATATCGGTTTGGGTGCTGTCCTGATGCAGCACGGGAGACCAGTAGCCTTTGCGTCTTGTCAGCTCAAGGTCCATGAGCTGAACTATCCTACGCATGACTCAGAGCTGGCTACAGTTGTCTTCACACTGAAGGTGTGGAGGCACTATCTTTACGGGATTAGGTTCGAGCTCTTCTCTGATCACAAGAGCTTGAAGTATCTCTTCTCGCAGTCTGAGTTGAATATGAGACAGAGGCGCTGGATGGAGCTCTTGAAAGACTATGATTTTGATCTCCAGTACCACCCGGGCAAGGCGAACGTGGTGGTAGATGCCCTCAACCGTCAGCCACAAGGCTTAGTGGCGCATATGATGATTCAGGAGTGACGGATGCTTGAGGATATTGCAGCGTATGACTTTGAGTTCGGCCTGCAATCTTCCGTTGTACAGTTATCAAGCTTGTCGATTCAACCCTCTCTTGTCGCTAGGGTGATCGAGGCTCAGCAGGCTGATGAGTCGTCATAGAGTTACATGGTTGAGGCGGCATCTGAGGGTCAGGCAGATTGGTACGGACGGTAGACTTCATTTCAGAGGCCGATTATGTGTCCCGGATATTCTAGAGTTACGTAGAGATCTTATGACCGAGGCACATCGATCGCGATTTTCTATCCAACTGGGCTCGACGAAGATGTACCGTGATATGAGGCGACAGTATTTTTGGGCGGGGATGAAGAGCCAGATCGCCAGTTTTGTGACCGAGTGTGACACGTGCCAGCATGTCAAGGCCGATCATCAGAGACTTTCTGGTCTATTGCAGCCGTTGAGCGTCCCGATGTGGAAGTGGGAGCACGTGTCTACTGATTTCATTATGGGTTTATCGAGGACTCAGCATGGTCATGACGCCATTTGGGTTGTTATGGATCGTCTGACGAAGTCGGCACATTTCCTTGCGATGCGTGTGACTTGGTCTATGGACCGGCTTGCGAGATTATTCATCGAGGAGATTGTGAGACTGCATGGCGTTCCAGTCTTGATCGTTTCTGACCGAGACTCGAGGTTCACGTCTCAGTTTTGGGAGAGCTTTCAGCGTGCGATGGGGACTGATTTGTAGCTCAGCACTGCGTACCATCCGCAGACCGATGGCCAGACCAAGAGGGTCAATCAGATACTTGAGGATATGCTTCGGGCCTGCGCGATTGATTTCGGGGGTAATTGGGATGAGCATTTGCGATTGACTAATTTCGCATACAATAACAGCTATCAGGTGACCATCGGCATGACTCCTTTTGAGGCACTATATGGCAGACCATACAGATCACCGAGTTGTTGGACCGAGGTTAGAGAGCGTCATCCCCTAAGTCCCGAGCTTGTGCACGAGACTTCAGAGGCTATTGACATCATCAGGCAGAGGATGCGCACAGCTCAGAGCCGACAGAAGAGTTCTGTTGATCGTCGGCGTCGTCCCTTGGAGTTTGATGTAGGGGACCATGTGTATCTCAAGGTCTCGCTCATGAAGGGCGTAGTTCGATTTGGAGCGAAGGGCAAGCTTGTCCCGAGATTCATAGGACCTTTTGAGATCACTGGGCGCATTGGCGCCGTGGCCTATCGACTTACCTTGCCATCACAGTTGTCTGGCGTTCACGACATTTTTCAAATCTCCATGTTGAGGAAGTGTGGGTCAGACATAGTTCCCGTCATTGATTGGCAGCCGCTGGAGGTTCGTGAGGACGCTTCTTACATTGAGCAGCCAGTCCGTATCCTTGATCGGAAGGAGCAGGTCCTCAGAACCAAGGTCATTCCGTTGGTGAAGGTGCAATGGGGTCACCGTTCTGTAGAGGAGGCTACGTGGGATCGTTAGGCTGAGATTCGAGAGCGTTATTCTCATCTCTTTGATGGTTGACCATATGTTGTATTTTTTATGTTACCTTTGTTATTATATGATAATATTATGATGTTTCTTTTCATGAGTAATGCTTATTTGCGATGCTTGTGTAAATTTTGAGGACAAAATTTTTATAAAGAGGGGAGAGCTGTAAGACCCGTATCTTGGTCCGTACCTTTCCGTAAACTTCCGCGGTCTTAGCGGTCGAATTCCGGCAACCTTCGACCCTTAACCGATATCAACGCGCGACCCTGATTCATGTACCGACAACCCGAGTCGACTCAACCCGAGACTAATACCATAGCGACCGCGCCGTCGTTGCGGTTCCGATACCGCGACTCGCGCGCCGAGGCGATACCCTGGTCGAGAGATGTGGGCCAACGTTCGGTGCGAGAAAACGCCGCGCGTTGCGAAAACCAAGAGAATCTCTACGATGTGTTACATCAATCACATCAATCCCATCAATCAATCAACCCATCAAGCCATCACATGTCAAGTACACATCACTTTATGCTCATTGTACTTGTAAAGTTTTTGATCATAGTGGAAATGTAATGGAGTTCTTGGTTGTTGTTTGTGGGTTATGCCTTTGGTTATGCTTATTACGAATCAAACTGATATTTAAAATCCTCCTCGTAGCATCCCACAATCGGAACCTGGCGAATGGGAGCTACGAGCTGAGAATGGGGTTTTATGGAGGCTGTCGGCGCCGGATTTGGCGATCAGGAATTTTGTGAGCCCGATTTTCGAGTTTGGGGCGTGACATATTTTAGTAATTTTATGTCTTTATTTGATTATTTAAGCAAAAGCCCTAAACTCGAATTTTAACTATTGATTAATGAAAAGTAAATCATTTGGTTGCCTCATTCCTCTCTTCTCTCTAACGGTGCTTCTTCTCTTCCCTTGATATTCTTCTTCTAATTTCTTCTTATGCTCCTCCAACTTGTTCAAGGTAATTATTTTCTTCTTTCTATTTTTCAGTTTTGGCTAATCCTTCTTCGATCAAAATCTTGAGAACCGATCTAAACCTTAAACCCCCAAATTCTCAAATATCTAATTTGAGAAAGTTCCTGATTTTTCGGACTAGTAATCTTCATTAATCGATCGGGTGTGACCATGTAAGATCGGGAGGTCTCATCCCTCGCCGAATCCAACCTAAGTAATAATTGAATTCTATATTCCATGGTTGTGATGATGGCCCGCTCCATTGCATGTTTCCTTTATGATTTTCTTAGTTATGATGATTACTGCTAGAATTTTAAATCATTATTCCTTTTATTTTCGATGTTTAATTATGTTCATGAGCATGCATCATAATTAGGGCTCTTATGGGGAGATCCGAGCCCATGGTAGAACATCAATCCGACTGTAAGTCCGAGCCGAGGCACCACCCATCTGACCAAACTTCAGCATCGCAGTAAGGACACGCGAGCGTCTTTGGGTGAGGGTCGACTCGGAGGGGTCCTAACAATCCGATCGGATAACCTATTATTCCCCAACCACGATATGCTCAAGCCGGCCGCATCGAATTCGGCATGACGGGTCGGGTTAGACGTCGTCTGACTTGGAGAAGTTCTTTACTATAGTCTGACGAGCCGAGCTGAACAGACATTCAGATGCGTATATCTCATTCACTAAACATGGAAACTGCCATAACCAAAAGTGACCAATAACGTTGCTCGCAGATATGCACTATTTGTCGAATATGCTACACGATCAACAGATTGCAGATGGTATCTCCACGATCCGAAAATTCCCCTGATCGTGCCCAGATTATCGATACCAGATCGCCCCACAGGCAAGTATAAATAGCACACAGCGCCATATCTACAGGTACGCGAAATGAAGCTCTCTTCTCCTATACTCTCTACCCAGACCCCGATTCCCTTATCCTGACTTAGGCATCGGAGGGTCCCCCGGCTTAGCCAGGGTCACCTTTGTCCATTTTTTTGGTGCAGGCTTTAGGGACGACACGTAGAGGGCGACATGGAGAGAGGGCCGACCAGATTTTGACCTCAACATTTTTTGGCGTCGTCTGTGGGAACTTGAAACTAGAAGTCAAGTTCTCATTTTTCCAAGCAATGGCGAGGAAGAAGAAAGCAGTAGTGGTGCAGCCGCAACCTAATGAGCAAACTCGGTCGTCATCCCCGCTTCATGCCGAGTCCGCACCTAGACCTTCCCAATGTTCACACAATCGGTCAAGCAAGTATCGCGCCATGCAGAACGAGATCCAGGCCCTACGTGACGAGATAAAACGAATGAAACAATAGAGAGAGCCAGAGCCACGTCGGCTCAGGAATGACCCGTTCTCGAGCCGGTGGGGTTGTTCGTGGAAACTCGCTCTGTACTGAGGAGTGTGAGACCTGAAGCCCCCTAACACTCGGGGGTGCCGCATTCGAGTCAAAATCCTCCTGCGGTACACGCCGAGGTATACGCACGGAACGCGACCACTCGGGCCCTCATAACCATTCATTCAACCACATCCGCCCTACCGCCCACGGACCTCTGTCATCAGTTAGAACGGAGGAGAGAAAGGAGAACGCCGGAGGTCGAGGATGCCCCAGAGGTCATCGCAAAAAATAGGGACATATGGGAGGCACGATTTGCGGAGTTGAAAGACCAGTTCTTAACATTGGAGAAAAAGTAGTAACAATCGACAGTTCCAATCATGATACAAGCGATGATGGAAGAGACCGAGCCTCTCTTCACCCCATCCATCATGGCTGAAGTGATGCCGCAGAGGTTTCGAATGCCTCCCGTCATCCAGTATTAAGGATCTGGGGATCCATACGAACACCTGGAGTGCTACCAATCGTGGATGCAGATCCAGACTGCAACGGACACAATGATGTGTAGGGAGTTTTCTATCACCCTCGCAGGGTCCGCTCAGATTTAGTATCGCCAACTCAAACCCAACTCCGTGGATTCTTTCGCGAAACTAAGTCGACTATTCCTTACGCAGTTTATAAGCGGGAAGAGAAGTCGGAAACCCAACACTCACCCACTCACCATCAAGCAGGCCCCGAAAGAGTTGTTAAATGATTATATCGCCCGCTTTAATGAAGAAGCATTGTATGTCGAGGACTACGATGATAAGATGACTCTGCTGCCATTTTGAGCGGATTGAAGGAAGAAAAATTCGCCTTCTCTATCGGAAAGAATCCGCCAAAAACGCTAACGGACTTCATGGTGAAAGTCCAGAAGTATACTAACACCGAGGAGTTCACTAACGCTTGAAAAGGCACACAAGTATTCGACTCGACGAACAAAGGGAAGAGACCTTGGAACGAAGACTCTCAGCCGACTGGCAAAGGGGCGGATGACCGCGCTTACCGCGATCGTCGGCCAAACCGCAGGCCGGAAGGAAAATTTCTTTTATATACCCCACTTAATACATCCGACAAGCAGATTCTACTGGATATCCGAGGAGACAGACTACTTAATTAGCCGGTCTGCATGAGGGCTGAATCAGAGCTCCGGGACAAGTGAAAATTCTGCCGCTTCCACCGGGACCATGATCACAACATGGACGACTGCGTGGATCTGAAAGACGAGATTGAGTCCCTCATCCGCAAGGGACATCTACATCACTACACCAAAAAAGAGAAGTCCGCTCGGAAAGAGGAATGGCCGCGAGAACAGCCGAACAACCCCCCAGAGGAACCCGTCGAAATTTGCACCATCTTCGGGGGTTCAGCTGGGGGAGGGGATTCAAACAAGGCTCGAAAAGTCCATTTCCGGAGACCCGAGCCGGTACACCACGTTCACCTGGAGAAACGTCCCAGCAAGGAACTCCGAGTTGATCCGTGCAGCCTGACTTTCAAGGAAGATAATGCGCGAGGGATCCATCATCCACACGATGACGCGCTAGTGGTTACCATGACCATAGCAAATCACAAAGTGTACTGCATCTTGGTCGACACCGGGAGTTCGGCTGATGTTATGTATTCTGAAGCATTCAAAAAGATGAAAATTTCACGGTCCTGGCTCCGACCTGTGAAGACTCCCTTGCATGGGTTTTCCAGAGAGAGTCATCTCTGAAGGAGCCATCTCCCTCCAAGTAACAATAGGAGAAGGGTAACATCAAGTCACACTTTTGGTAGATTTTTTAGTTGTCAATATTCCATCTGTCCACAACGTGATCCTAGGCCGACCCTCCCTCAACGCAATGAGAGCGATCGTCTCAACTTACCATCTGATGATGAAGTTTTCAGCTAAATGTGAGATTGGTTATCTCCGAGGCGATCAACGCGAGGCCCGGACATGTTATGCAATAGTCGTGAGAAAAGGAGCTGCCAAACAAGCGCTCGTAATGGACGCTTTGGATCCTCGAGGACCGATGGAAAGCTCCTCAGTCAAAGATCTGGTAATAGTACCGCTTGATGAATCAGACCCGAGAAAAACTGTTCAGATTGGATCATCACTGAATCCCGAGCAGAAGAACGAGTTATTGGCTTTCTTGAAGCAACACCGAGACATCTTTGCATGGTCGCACGTAGATATGCCGGGGATCTCACCTGATGTGCTGGTCCACAGGCTGAACGTGGACCCAGATCACCGACCAGTTAAGCAAAAAAGAAGACCGTTCGATGCCGAACGATATGAAGCCATTACCGAGGAGGTCTCAGTCCTGCTCGATGCGGGTTTCATAGAAGAAGTGTACTATCCTGACTGGATAGCAAATGTTGTGATCGTTAGGAAATCCAACGGAAAATGACGGATCTGTGTAGACTATTCTGATCTGAATAAGGCATGTCCCAAAGACAGCTTCCCGTTACCTCGGATCGACTAACTAGTGGACAGCACGACCGGACATGAGTTACTCTCATTTCTGGTCGCTTATTCCGGATACAACCAGATCGCTATGTATCCCCTAGACAGGCAAAAGACTACCTTTGTCACTGACAGAGGGCTCTACTGTTACCGAGTCATGCCATTTGGCCTGAAAAATGCTAGAGTAACATATCAGAGGCTAGTGAATCAGATGTTTGCTAGCCAGATTGGGCGCACCATAGAGGTGTACGTGGACGACATGCTAGTGAAAAGTACCCAAGTCTCCAACCACCTTGCCGACCTCGGAGAAACATTCAGCGTCCTCCGAGAATATCAGATAAAATTGAATCCCGCTAAGTATGCCTTCGGGGTTGAGTCAGGGAAGTTTCTTGGCTTTCAAGTCAGTCAGCGAGGTATCGAAGCCAACCCGGATAAGATCAAGACTTTCCTCGACATAAACTCGCCTCGGACTCTTAAGGATATACAGTGTCTCACGGGTAGAGTTGTCACCCTCGGACGCTTCATATCTAGGGCTACAGATAAATGTCTTCCCTTCTTCCAGCAGCTGAAGGGCCATAAGAAGGCGGAGTGGACGCCAGATTGTGAACATGCATTCCAGCAAGTAAAACAGTACTTGGGTTCACCGCCTCTATTGTCCAAGCCTGAAGAAGGGGAGCCTTTGTTCCTCTACCTCGCGGTCTAGGCTTCAGCTGTCAGTTTGGCTCTGATTAGAGAGGTCGGAAGCAAGCAATACCCCGTGTACTATGTAAGAAAAGTTATGGTACCAGCTGAAACAAGGTACCAGTCCTTGGAAAAACTGGCGCTCTGCCCAGTCGTCTCGGCCAGAAGACTGCCGCCATACTTCCAGGCCCACTTCATAGTTGTGCTAACAGACTCTCCTTTGAGGCAGGTCCTCCAGAGATCCGAAGTGTCGGGTCAAATGATCAAGTGGGTCGTAGAGCTTGGAGAGTTTGACATTCAATTCCGCCCCAGGACGACACTCAAGGGTCAAGCTGTAGCCGACTTTATTGCTGAGTTCACAACTCCAGATGAGGAGAAATTCAGTAAGGAAGTCAAAATGACACCACCTGTCCCATTGAGCAACCAAGAGGCAGCATCGGATCTGGGGTGGGTCCTTTATGTTGATGGGTCTTCCAATATTAAAGGAACAGGAGTCGGTGTTGTCGTGGTCACACCTGATTCAAAGACAATCCAATACGCAATCAGAATCGGGTTCAAAGCTTCAAACAACGAAGCCGAGTACGAAGCGTTGTTAGCTGGGCTTAGGCTAGCAGCGAGCTTAGGCGTTCAGACCCTGTAAGTCTGTTGTAACTCGCAGCTGGTATTGAACCACATCTCTTCGGAGTACGAAGCTAAAGAGGTCAAAATGATCGCCTACCTCGAGGAAGTAAGGAAATTGATCGAGAGATTTTGGAGTTGTACCATCCGGCAGATACCCAGAGTCGAGAACTCATGGGCTGATGCCTTAGCAAGATTCGCCTCGGCCTCCGAGGGAAAGATCCCGCGTTTCGTTCCTGTCGAGTTCATTGAACACCCGAGTATCAGGCAGATGGAGAAAGTCAATTTCATCCAGTCTATTCCTAGTTGGATGGACCCGATCTTCAATTATCTGTCATCCGGCGAAACCCCCTCGGACAAACTAGAGGCGAGGCGACTTAGGGTCAGAGCGGACCGGTATGCTATATTGGACGAAGTGTTGTACAAGAAGGGGCATTCTCAGCCTTACCTTAGATGCCTCCGACCGGACGAGGCCGACTACGTGATTCAAGAGATTCACGAGGGAATCCGCAGGAACCATTCTGGTAGTCGCGCCTTGGCCATAAAGATACTTCGTCAAGGGTATTTCTGGCCGACTCTTAAGCAAGACTTCAAGGACTTTGTTCAAAAGTGTGACAAGTGTCAGCGTTTTGCTGCCGTGCCGAGACAACTGGCAGAAGAAATGACCCCCATGAGTGGGCCGTGACAATTCACCCAATGGGAGATCGACATCATCGGTCTCTTGCCCACTGGGAAGGGACAAGTCAAGTTCGCTATAGTTGCAGTCGACTACTTCACTAAGTGGGCTGAGGACGAGGCAGTCGCGAAGATTACTGAGCAAAAAGTAATCGACTTTATATGAAAAAATATTATCTGCCGGTTCGGAATCCCACGAACCATCATTTCTAATAACGGCCGCCAATTCGATAATGACAAGTTCCGTAGTATGTGTCAAGGGCTTGGCGTTGCGAACGCTTACTCATCGCCTCGGCACCCGCAGTCGAATGGACAGGTAGAGGCGGTCAACAAGATCATTAAGCACCATCTCAAGACAAATCTGGAAAAAGTGAAGGAAAATTGGGCTGAGAAGCTCCCCTTTGTCCTCTGGGCTTATAGGACCACAGCCCAGACTTAAACGGGAGAAACTCCATTTTCGTTGTCCTATGGTTCGGAGGCAATGGTGCCAGTGAAAATCGGACTCCCAACGGCGCGGGTAAGAAGTTTCGAAGAAAATCAAAATTCTGAGCAGATCGCTGCTAATCTAGATTTGCTCGAAGAACTCAGAGAGGTTTCCAAGCTCCGAACGGCACCTCGGCATCAGCAGGTAGCGCGTTTCTACAATTCAAAGGTCAAAGTCAGACACTTCCGCCCAAGGGACTTAGTCCTCCGACGGGTCTTCCAGAACACGGCTGAGCCAGGGGCAGGAGCGCTAGGACCCAACTGGGAAGGGCCATATCGTTTGGTCAGGTTTACCAAACCAGGCTCGTATCACCTGGAAGACCTCGAAGGCCGTCATCTCCCTCATCCTTGGAACGCCGAGCACTTGAAGATCTACTACCCATGAGAAACTAGCCTTTAAGGCTCGTAATAAAATGTACGCCTCCGAGCGGCTAGCCTTTAAGGCTCTTAATAAAAGTTCAATTCTACTTTGATACTTGCCCGCTTGTCTTATCAACACAAGCACAAATTAAATGGTCCGATCCTTTAAGGGATCGGAGCCTAATCTTACGAAAGATCGACAAGGCATCCCCTCGAGGAAAAAAGCCAGTAATGACCCAACCCTCCATTGGAGTACTCGGCTTGACGATATGACGAAATAAAGAGGCATGCTCGCCTACATCTCAGAACGAGTAAACGCAATACCAAAGAAATATTTTTCATTAAATCCCCTCGAAGGGGCAAAAAATACATTTACAGTAATAAAAAAATGATAAAATGTCTTCAAGCTGGAAGAGGAGCCTGGGCGTCAGGGGCTTGGTCCGAGCGGGGAACTTCAGCAGGGGCATCTTCGGGATCCTCAGGCAGAAGAGGGTCAAGATCGAGGTCTGGGTACAAACTCAGGACTGCCTCGAGACAAGCATCGAAGCCGCGGTTGTAAAATGTCGTAGCTTCGGCGTCCCTCTCCTTAGAGGTCATGAAATCTTCAACCGCGGTGGCAACCACTGTGGCCAGAGATGCCTCATCTTTGATTCGCTGAGCCTCCACGGCCTGATCCACGGCTCGGGTCCTCTCTTTAGCCACTTCGGCCTTGGCGCGTTTCAGGGCTTCACCCAGTCGGATAGTCTCCATGGCCAAAGAATCCACGTGAGCCCTGACGCAGGTCAGCTCGGCGGTCGCTACATCGCCACTCGCCTTAAGATTATCCAATCTCTCCTGCAGGTGCAGCTCCTTAGCCTCCAAGTCGACGACGACTCCCTGCAGTTAGCTCACCCTGGCCCTCTCACCGGAAAGCTGGCGGCACAGTTCGATCTGCTTTGACTTCAAGGCCGTCTTCTCAGCCTGGAGAGCCTCGAACTCTATCTCCCTCCTTCGATGCTCCCGCACTCTCTCCCGAATTAAGAGAAACACCGGGACGACCTGAATAGGAAACAAAGGTCAGAATCTAAAAAATATATATGTAACAATATGAAAGAAAGAGAGAATCCTCCCGAAGACGTACCGTGTAGCATACGATGGTTAGGTCGTTCAGAAAGTCGCCTTCCGATCTGCTAATGTTCAGAGCAATGTCCTCCTCGAGGGCATGCTTGGCGGCCCACGGAGCCAAGCAGGCCATATGATAGCCCGACTCGAATCTCTCACCGCTCGTGCCCGCCTGGGGCGAGGCCACAACCTCCTCGGTCCCTACCCTGCTGCCGGCCGAGTTTTGAACGGTGCGGACATATCCCCCGATCTCTGGAGGAGAAATCATATAGTCGGCCATTCTAATGGCCTCCTCCCGTTTGGAGGAAGATGGGATAACCATGGGGGGTCGGGGGCTGCGACAGGAGCCTCCGCGGTGCGGAAAACAGCGATAGCAAGAGCAAGAGGAGCAAGAGGGCTCGGAACGACTGAGGTGTCAGTCATGGTCGTTCGGACGAGCCCCGGAGGAGGAAATACCACCGGGCGCAAAACTGCCGAAGGAGCCGCGGCAGTACTAGGGCGATCGAGGTCGGCACCGCGGGGGCAGAGCTGACTGGTCTTAGAGCTGGGGGTGTTGAGGTCGGAGCAGCAGAAGATTCCCCCGCTTGAGGGAGGACTGACTTCTTCCGAGTGATTTTCAATCGGGGGGCTTCCTTCAATAACTCCGCCATTGTCGGAGTCGCTTTTCTCTTCCAAACTCCGGACGCCTCGGCCATGCCTGCGAAAGAAAAGACGGTATCAGCTACTAATTGACCGAAAGGAAGCCCATCGAAGAGATTAGGGTAGCTTACTGAGGGACGTGGGCAAAGGCTGGGACTTGCAAAGCCCAGACCAGTGAAGATTGGTTGCGGTGATCAGATCAGCCCAGGAACGAAGTGTCTCCGATCACGCTCTGGCCTTCGCAATACGATTTTTCTGGTCTGAGTCGAGGAGCGGCAACCCCTTTGGGAAAGCTGCAAAAAGAAAAGAAAAAATTTCACTTCAATTGAAACAGGTGAAAATTAAGGCAGCAATCCGGATTCTAGATGAAGTCCGACCTGGTTTCGTAAAATGGGTCAGAATACGAGCCGTTGAGGTCCTAAGCTCAGCTGCTAGTGCCTCCCATTCACCTGCCGTCCAAAACTACTTATTTTTTCAGTCCTTGTTAGATGACGGCAGGTGCATCACCAATCCCGACCCCTTGCTCTCTCGAGTCGAAAAATAGTACCATGGATCATTGTTGTCATGCTTAACCAGGTACAAACTCAGCAGTTCCTCTGGGGTCAGCTCGAAGTTTCCAACTTGTCTCCAAATTATGTAGGAAGAAATCATTACTCTCTAGGCATTCGGAGTAAATTGTCCGGGAGCCAATCCAAGGTAAGCCGCAACCTTCCTGATAAAGGAGTGTAGTGGGAGCCGGACCCCGCACTGCAGCGCACAAAGAAAGATGGTAACTTCCCCCTTTGCAGGAGCACCAGCCACGTCCATAGGCTCAGGGCCCCTTATCTAAATGGAGTCAGGGATTTGGAACTCCGAGCGGATCCACTCCATCTGAGGTTCCGACATAACAGAACCTCATGGGACTACCTCCACGGCGCGTAAACTCGTGGACATTTCTGTGGTGGCAGTGGTCTCGACTCGGTGAGCTCGGGTGGCCCTCTTTTTCCTGAGCTACTTGGTCTTAGAGCCCAACATTTTTTGCTTCCGAGGTGGGGGTATGGGAGAGTGGTCTCGAAAGGGCCTTCGGAAGCCCCACTTCTACTTTCAGAACTCCCCGGCTCGGAGTCATCAGCGTATTCACGAACCATCTCAAGGTCAGAAGACATGGTAGGAAGAAGAATGAAGATCCACAGGACTCACCGGGTGACTGCCGGAAATCGCCTTCTACCGAAAACTTTGAGTTCAGCCGGAATCGCCTCGTCGAAAATCGCCTCCTCCGGTATACTCTTCTGATTAAGAATGTAAAGTAACGAACAAAAATTCGAGGTGTCTTATATAGGCAATGAAGGAATTCTGCATTGATGACGAGCCTTAATGGCCGCAGCCAAATCGGCGCGAGCCGATCTCCGAGCACACATGGTTGCACCGCATTGGAGGAGTACTGAACTGTTAGTACGGCTCTGATATCGGGTAGTGTACCTCGATATGGGAAGTGACGCCCCAGCAGTCGGAGCCGTCACCTGCACGCCTCATCAGGTCTGCGTGGAAACCTCTCATAGGCTGGAAGGAGATTCAAAATCATAACCGTCGTCACGCGTCAACCGAAGCGACTAACATGTGCGCAATTCGAGACCCGTCATCATTGTAATAAGGGCGGGAGATTTCCTGCACGAGTACTCTCCGAGCCTGCAAGCATACTCGAAGAGTAGGGAGCTTTTGTTATGGGGAGATACAAGCCCATAGTAGAACATTAATCCGGCTGTAAGTTCGAGCCGAGGCACCTGAGGCACTACCCATCTGACCAGACTTCAGCATCGCAGCAAGGACACGCGAGCATCTTTGGGTGAGGGTCGACTCGGAGGGGTCCTAACAATCCGATCGGATAACCTATTATTCCTCAACCACGATATGCTCAAGTCGGCCGCATCGGATTCGGCATGACGGGTCGGGTCGGACGTCGTCTGACTTGGAGAAGTTCTTTACTATGGTCTGACGAGCCGAGCCGAACAGACATTCAGATGCGCATGTCTCATTCACTAAACATGGAAACTTCCATAACCAAACGTGGCCGATAACGTCACTCGCAGATACGCACTATTCGTCGAATACGCTATACGATCAACAGATTGCGGATGGTATCTCCACGATTCGGGAATCCCCCTGATCGTGCCGAGATTATCGAGAGCAGACCGCCCCATAGGCAAGTATAAATAGCACACAACGCCATATCTACAGGTACGTGAAATCAAGCTCTCTTCTCCTATACTCTCTACCCAGACCCCGATTCTCTTGTCCTGACTTAGGCATCGGAGGGTCCCCCGGCTTAGCCAGGGTCACCTTTGCCAGGGACGACACGTAAAGGACGACGTGGAGAGAGGGCCGACCAGATTTTGACCTCAACAAGGGCTGTCTTGTGTCAATAAATATTATGGTGGGCCGTAAAAAGTTTTTAACAGTGGGGCGTTCAATCAACACCGAAGATTTAGGTCTGCTCTATTTTTTAGCATGTCCTTAAAATAACTGGCAAAACAGATGGGCGGTATGAACATAAAATACATACGTCAAGGTGGGCCCCACAGTAAGGGCCACACTGTCTTCGGTGAGGCCTGGCCGCACCCAATCTGCTCCAACACCCTTGGACCGACCCTACCATATGCATGGTCAAGGGCAGGGCCCAGCGCCCTGTTCCATTGCCACAACAAACCGAGGTTTGGTATATCCTGTTGTGTATATAGTCGTGCTTTGCCTATCCTTTCATGGCCCTCCAACTCCTCATTTCCTATCTAGAGTTCTACACCGTGCATGTTTGGCCAGGTTTGGGCCATTCATATCTACCATTGAGGAAAACATGATGTTTCGGGCCATTCATACCTACCTCCAAAAAAAACAGTTGGGCATGTTTGGGCTACTCACAGGTATCTCGGAAACATAAATCATAAATCAGAGGAGCATAGAAAACAGTCAAGGTTCTAAATATAGGATCATGAAATATGTATGCCCACAAATATATCATTGAAAACTATAGGATTAAAGATTTCAGTGTATCATGAGCCAGGTGATTCAACAACCCTCGTAGCAGTACATGATTAAATTTTATTTTATTTTTTTAACCAACACACACCCATACCTCATATGGACACTGCACCCTATGACCTCAGTGTTGAAACGCACTGTGTGTACTACTATGTTGAAATGCACTCTATCTACCAGAGCCATGCAGAGACCCCAGTGCATGAAGATACTTGGTTTTGAAGATAAACAGCTTTGATTTACAGCCCCTTTGGCTCAACAGCATGGATTGCTCTTGGCTCATCTTCTCCTTATTTCTCTCCTTTGGGGTGTGCTAATGATGGAAAGCCCCTACATGTTTGGATCATATGGAGGGGACCAAAAATCCTTTATTATTTAAGGCTTTTAGTTCCCCTCCCATTATAGAAATCAAATTCTAGTGGAACTTAATTTTTCTTTTTAAATTAGCCTTTAATTGGCTTTTATAATTGATTGGATTTAAACAATTTAGAGCCCTTTAAAAAAAAAAACAAGTCCACACACATACATGCATCCATGCATGTGTATAAAGGCTTAGATGGTAGATATTTTAACAACGAACACACATTCAGGGCACGTTTGGACCATTCGATACTGTCGTTGCAATGCACGTTCCCCTCTCTCTCTCTCTCTCTCTCTCTCTCTCTCTCATATTCATATGGGATTAGTGAGAAGAGTATAGTAACTAAATGCATGTGCTCAGGTACAACATCTCATCAGTGTGACTTAGGACATGCGTTGGGAGAGCCTCCTCCATGGCCCACTTCGGCCTATAAAGCCTAACGAGTTGTAGATGGAATTCTCCATCACCAAATGGACGGAAACAAGGAGAAGAAGAACAGTTGCTTTCAAATGCCTCTCCACTACCCAAGATACACCAAGGAGGACTACCAACATATGCCTGAATGGAAGCTAGATAGGCTCCTAGCTGAGTACGGGTTGCCGGCGATAGGCGACCTCCCCTGCAAGAGAGAATTCGCCATGGGGGCCTTCATCTGGCCAGAGGTGGGCCACCACACAAAATCTTGCAAGGATTCTTCTTTTGTGGACTCTCCTAATAAAGTGTAGCGACTGTAGGAATTGTTCAAGAGATGTATCCATGTACATAGACGGTAGGATCTACTTCTAGAACTTGATCTTTTTATCTTTACCTTGCCATTGTGTAGTAGTAAAGAAGTGCAAATGATAATATGAATTACTATTACAATCTCTCCCCCTCGGACTAAGTGATGATGATGATGATTTGAAAGTCTCCCATGAAAATATGGGGTATGGCCCACCAGATGTACGGTCCAAATTCAACAACAGCTCCAAGCAGCCTCTCAAAAATATCAGTCCTTGGTTTTATATAGTCAAATTTCATTTTTAACCTTTGAAATGAGTGAATCATTCACCCACAAAAGGCAACGTTGAAATTTGGTTACGAATATCCGGTATACCTGATGAGATTTGGACGCACAATCGCCTTACGCAGTGAGGATGGGTATGTTTTATGGTATTCGACATCGTGATGTGCCTTACATCGAGGCCTCTCATCTGTTTTGACAGCTCATTTTATAGGAGGACCCCAAAAATTAAGCAGATCCATATCTCAGGTGCACCACACCACAGGAAACAGTAGTGATTGACCATTTGAAACTTTTGTGGGCCAGAAGTTTTGGATCGAGCTGATATTTGTGTGATCCCTTCATCAATGACTTTATGACCTTATCAACATGTTTGATGGAAATTAAATATTTCGGTGGCCCCCAAGAAGTTTTAGTGATGGGTATTCAATCACGGATGTTTCCTGTGGTGCGTCCACTTAAGATTTGGATCTGCTTCATTTTTCGGGATCATACCCTAAAAATGAGCTGTCGAGGTGGGGCCCACAGTTAGGGATCCATCGAAGCCACGCCTCATATGGATAGCCAATGCATAAAAGAAAAAAACATCTACGTATCAGTCTATGCCAGCTAGAGCTGTACATGAACCGAGTTAGCTCAGTTAACTTGTTCAATTCGAGTTGAAAAAACTTGACTCAACTCGACTTGAAACTTGGTTCAAGCTGAGTTGAGCTAATTTTTTGAGCTCGAAAAAATTTTGGGCTAAGTCCGAGCTATAGACCAAGCTCAACTCGGTTCAAATCAATTCAACTTGGATCAGATTCACTTAATATAAATATTTTATAAATATTTATATGTTTAAACAAATTATATATTATATATATTAAAAATCATAAAACTTAAACTCAAACTCAACTCATAGGCTCCAACTCGAACTCAACTCGAAAGATCGAGCTAGAACTTGGCTCGAGTTGGCCCAAGCTGCTAACCAAGACAAACTGACTAATCAGGCTCAAAGACCCTTGAGCTGCTAACCAAGCCAAGCTGACTACTCAGGCAAGAAGATTGAGTCAAGTTAAGTTCAAGCTGAGGTAGCTTGTTGGCCGAGCCGAGCCGAGTTGGGCCAAGCTCAACTCGTAAGCTCCAACTCAAACTCAACTTAGAAAAATTTAGCTCAAACTCGCTCGAGCTGCAAACCAAGCCAAGTTCAAGCCAAGTTCAAGCTGGGGTAGTTTGCTGGATGAGTCAAGCCAAGTTCAAGCTGGGGTAGCTCAAACTAATCAGGCTCAAAGAGTGAGTCAAGCCAAGTTCAAGCTGGGGTAGCTTGCTGGATGCCGAGCTGGGGCCAAGCTCAACTCGTGTACAGCTCTAAATTGCCAGCCATCATTTTTATTCACTTTTAATAAAGAGAGATGCTCCAGTACTCTTGCATCTGGACACTAGAACTTGGATCCATTGATCTGAACTGTTCAAGTTTTAGAACAAATTTCTGCTCCAGTAACTCTTGGACTTGATCCATCAACCTGAGCTGTCCATAAAAGTTCAGGACAAATTTCTAAAGCAATAAATGCAAATACTAATAGGAGGACCCAATCCATCCTCTCCCTTTTTTGGTTACACACACCACATTGGCACTGGATCCCTGGTCTCAGTGTTGAAACTCTTACGAGTCTTACCCATTGAGCCATGAATGGAGATCCAATCCATGCTTGATCTGGCCTTATTTTCTGTACCCATTCTTTCTCCAAGCCATAGATGGGATCACTAAAATCGACTAACAATAGCCATGCTTTAGAATCATAAATCATCCATTAATATTGACAATAGATCGACTTGTTCATTGGACCTATTTTTGTGTAAATTATCTTGACCGTCCATTAAGGACTACCATTGATCTAACAGCCAATATTTGTCAGATTGGTGGCGTCTGTTTGCATGGTTGTGAATGAAATGTGCATTGGACCTATTGAATTGTCCAGATGAATGGATTAGAAAGTCCAAATGTCCTGACAGTGCTCTGAGAGCACTGGAGCATTCTCTTCCCCCCAAAAATATCTGGGCAATGAATTTCTTTTCTTTTACAACCATCGGTTGGAAGGCCACTGATTAGATGGCTAGGATCATCTGATGGGTGTGCCCTGCAATGCGTGCTTCAGATATCTACCCCATTGGGAATTCCAACTCAGAATACCAAAACTTCAGAAATTTGTGTCACTGGTTTGAGAAATGCTGGAAGAAATCCCCCCTTACAGGCAGACCTTGGCATCCCACCGTGCGTTTAAAGGGTACATTCAAATGAAACACAGACAATGCACCAAATCCAATGGCCCAAATGCTTGGAATCATCTGAACAACAATTGGGTCATGGGCGGTTCATGGTGGGAACCAGTAACCGAATGGTCCAAAAATCAATGATCAAAGCTGCTCACTCTCCAACATGAAGACCTGCATCATTCATAACATGAGTTGCACTGGATCATCATTCCTTGTATATTTATATATAGATGAGAGACAAGATTAGGGTTTTATTCTCTTAAGGTACTAGAGAAGATTCCAGTTGCAAAACCTAGCCATGTCTCCGCCAACGCCCTCAACAGTCATCTACACCCCAACGAATCGTGAGAGGCGCACACGTGGGAAGCCCATCACACATGCCATGAAGCAAAGACCTTCTTTGCTTTCCTGAGAGAGAGAGGGAGGAGAGAGGATGCATCTACTAACACTGCATGGACAGAAAAGCTTCCTACACATTCAGCTACAGCCGCCTCCGCAGACGCCTGCTGTTTGAATCCAGGCCATCCACTAAATTGAGTCCAATGTTGCTGCTACCGCTCCTTTTCCTGCTCAGCATGCCCGCATCGTCATCAACCACCGCCACCGTCTCTAACAGCTCCGAAAGCAGTGACGGACATGTCTCTTCCAAGTAGCCGAATCCTTCCGACTGCATCACCACTGCAACAAGAATTTTAGGGGAAAAAACCAAGACCAACATCAGAATGCATTGCATTGAGAGTAAAGTGGCCAATTTGCAGACGTTGGTAACTTTGATGAATGCAACAGGAGAGCATTATACCATGCTCGACAGCAATGGTTGTTATAGGTTGGGGCCAGCTTTGGTACAGTTCAAGCCTATCCCTCATTCATCTGGTGGGGCACTCCACGCATGAACAGTAGACTGACATTTTCCTCCACCAGACAATCCCAGACGTCTGATTCATGGACCATTCCAAGGTGCATACCAACCATTGGTAATATCCACTTTTTGAACGTCCATTTTCAGGCCAAGAATCAGGTGGGTTAACATTTTCTTCTTTTTTGCCCCTCATGTGGGAGAGCTTCCCAGGATTTCCCTCCCACAATGGGGCCAACAGATGAATGTTCTAGAATGTAAGGTGAGACCCCCTGTACACAATGCTGGCCAGAATGAGAATTGTAATACCAGCTGAGCACAGCAGACTTCCTCATTCAACATAGACAACTCCCACTGGTTGGATTTCTGAGTCCAATACAAAGTTGTCCATTCCACAACAAGAGAGAACTCTTATGTAAACTTTCCCAGAAACTCAGTGTATAAAGTAAAAACCCATCTCTAAATCTATCAAAATAATAATATTAAATAAATAAACCCATCTCTACTATCCAGTAGATGCACCCTGGCCATAGCCCATAAATCTCACCTCTCAAAAGATCCTAAACATCTGATCAATGGACTCTTTGGTGGATTGTTCACAAGTTTTACTGACCACCCAAAGGGAAGATAAGACGTAAACATTCAAGAGTGTGATTATTGACATTTCTAGGATCCAGCTCATACAAGACAAGACCAACTAGTTGGACGAGCAGGATCAATGGGGAATTTGGGCATGTTCTATAGATATTTATTTATTTATTTATTTTTATTTTAGAATTGCCAACAGATACAGTCCTTCCTCTTCCAGAAAATGTCAAAATCACTTCAAAAGCATACTAGATGTAATTTATCAATGGAGCTTCAGTCAAAAGGGAAAAGGACGTTTCCATCCTTGCCTGGAAAAAGCAACAAACCGAAAAACAGGTTTTTACTGTTGTTCAGCGCCCCATGAGTTTATATAGTCAACACCCCAGCTTCTCTAAAATGGCCAAAACACCCACCACTTTTTTCTACAATGAGAACACATGTCCACTACACTAATAATCTAGAATATTGGCTGACATTAAAATCATGTCCTTTAGCATTTATGCATCCCTACAATCCTCAAATTGCTATCTTGTTTGATTTCAAGTCTGGAACCCATTTCCATTCCACAAAGATTCAAGATTTAAAAAGCCTTATCAAAATCACATGGATATTTCCTACATTCCTAAAAGCTTTCCCCAAGTCTACACAAATCAGAATTCAGTGAATCGGTTCATGACATCCATCCCGCTTCAAAATCCATACAATAGTCCTTTTGAAAGCTCGTGTATACCACATGTATGCAGATTTCCCTCAGCGGGCCTTCTTAAAGTAGACTTTTTCTAGGCTTACATTCATATTATTTCAATGATTTTTAACTTCAACAGCCATTATTATCCAATACACTTGAATTCATGTTTGATATTGCTAGATTTAACCATGCCATTAGTTAGGAGGGTAGGTTCAGTACCTCAAAGACGTAAGAACAGGGAGAATGCTGTTCTGCCACAATCTATACTATATATAACAAGAGCAGCTTTTGGACATTTTTGCCGCAACGATTAGTTTTACTAGGGTGGAGAACTTTGAATATTGGAAGAACATGAGAAGGCATTTTAAATAAAGTTAGGGTATTTTGGGAACTAAAAAATGTGGTTGCTACCTATCATACAAGTCAAATTTCACCCGCAATAAGCCTTTAAACAGCTTAGCTTAAACTTTACCCCCAAAAAGCAACAGCGTGCAAGAAGCACACTCTTCTTTGTGTGGCCCTCCCTGATGGTACTTCTAGGGGGCCGTACAACAAGGCTATGTAGGGCCCACCTTGATGAACATACGAAATTCACTTTGCACGTCTATCCCCCCACCTCATGATAGGACGTCAGCCCAAAAACAAGACAGATCACCTCATGATAGGACGTCAGCCCAAAAACAAGACATATCTAAAAAACTCGAGTCACAGCATTGAAAAAGTCAGGAATGATCGGCCACCATTGCCGTGTAGCTGATTTCACTCAGAGTCTCTCTCCTTTTTATCTCTCCTCACTCTCCCTCCACATGCATTACATCTGCCATATCCCTAGAGATATATAATTCTTTTCAAATATCATTTTGAGGGCAGAAAATCATAGAACTGATAGCTTACCCATTCAAGTTTTGTTTCTCCTGATGCCCCTAACCTTCAGACAATTCAAGATGTAAGTCAATCCATTGACGTATTCAACCAACCACAGGTTAGAGGTTACTTAAAAGACCACCTAGAATACTCAGACAAACACAACTGTTGATAACTAGAAGCATCTCTTACAAAACAGACTTGAGTTTTTCCTTCCAACCATAATTTCCAAGTTGGTGTAGAAAAGATGGAGGATGCAATCTCTTGCAAGGATGAGGCCAAATGCTTCCTGCAACCAATGTTTTAATATCGACGATGCGATATGAAACGCACAAATAGTGCCGATATATCCCATATATTTGATCCGATAAGTATTTTCAATTTCCGATCCTTTTTTTGTTGAAATTATGTTAAATCAATGTCCATTGGTTACAAATCCATTGGTTCTTCATGTTTTACATGAAAAATCATGGAGTTAAACTTTGATTTCGATATTCATTGGTTCTTCATGATCTCAATGTTTTTTTTTTTTTTTTTATAATAATTTCCTTCAACCAGCTGTTAATTGAGACTAATTTTGAAGTACTTAGGAGTACTTGATGAAATGATCATCACAAACACTCTAATTTTGAAATTTAAGTGTAGGTGGTCCTATTTAGGGAAAATTCAAAATTTACCCAATTTCTCCCAAATTGCTTGCAATGTTGCACTCCAAACATGCAATTAAGCATCTATGATGGTTGATCTACTGATTTCTTAAGTCCTTGTCAATTTTTAGAAAATAAAAATCATTTTTAATTAAAAAATATTAAATTATTGATTTTTTTTTTCAAAATTTTCCCTCAACTAGCTGTCGATTTCTCAATTGAGACTAATTTCGCACTATTTAGGAGTGTTTGATGAAATCATTATCACATACACTCTAATTGTTATGCATTCGTTCAGTCAGGTAGCACATAGCTTAGGAGTCTACACAAAGTAAACGCATTATGTGCACTTCTTTTTTGAGATGTCATGATTTAAAAGTGTGTATTAAGGCCTTTTTTAACAATCCCTGAAGTTTCATTGAAAAATTCAACTATTTTCCCAATGCTTCCCCACATTTTCCAAAAAGTGTAATAAATTATCCGATACAAACGATATATCCCGTGCGATAACTGATACGTATCTGTATCCCAAGGATGCGATACGTAACGCGATACCGATATTTTGAACATTGCCTGCAACTAACAATTCGTCCGTAGACATGCAATGCTTTTATTTGCTACATCTTGTAATCCAAATTGAACCAAGATCATAACCCCACTTATGGACAGTGCCAAAGTAACAGACCATGGTCACAACCTATACAAGCCCAAGCTTGATGTCTATACCACCCGATGCAGCGCCAAGGTAACAGACTCTGATCACATCCTATACAAGCCCAAGCTTGATGTCTATACCAACTGATCAGTCTACTAACTAACTACCTTCTAAGTGTGACCAAATAAAGACTGTCTGCAACTTACAATTCGTCAGTAGACTTGCAATGCCTTTATTTGTGGTGTCCTATAATCCACATTGACCTGCATCACAGCCCTGCAGAAGGGCAGTGACAAAGTACCAGACTATGGTTACATCCTATACAAGCCCAGGCTTGATGCTCTACCACCGGACAGCGCCAAAGTAACAGCCCATGGTCACATCCTATACAAGCCCAAGCTTTATGTCTACCACCCGACCATGGTCACATGCTATACAAAGCCCAAGCTTTGTCCTGCAATCCACACTGAACGCAAGTTGTAGCCATGCTTAAGTGCAGCGACATAGTAACAGACCATGGTCACATCCTACACAAGCCCAAACTTTCTATACCACCCGAGGCAGCACCAAAGGACATCGCCAACCAATGCAGCACCAAAGTAATAGACCATGATCACATCCTATACAATCCCAAGCTTGATGTCTAGCACCAGATCCTTCTTCTTCTTCTTCTCAAGCCCAAGTTGCATCCTGTAACCCACATTAGATCAACTCCATGCAGCCCAGGGTTCCCAAAGATGACCTGTCCTTTTTATCACTTCTTTGTTTGCATTTCCAAAACACCAATAGCTACTAGCATTCCTTTGCCTCCTTCCATCAATTTCACCCTCAGCAGCAAATAGGTATCTTGAAAATACTTTTCATTGCATATTCCCGAACATCTTTCAGTACTATGCTTTCAAGTACTTCTCAAAACCAATCAATTTCTTGCAAACTAGAGAGTCCCTATTAGCCCAAAATTCATGCTCAAGAGTTTGGAGCCAATACTGCCTAATATGAATGGTGGCTTTCAACTGCAACCATATAATCCTATACGGAACATTGGAGCAGCATGGTCAGAAGCTATGCAAAAAGGGCTACTTAAATATTATTGAGATTTTTCACCTGAACCCTATTCCTTTCATTTTTTAAGGAGAACAACTACTCTCAACATTTCTCAAATGAACATAGTCACTGGTGAACTCCTCAAATCCCTAATAATTTAATGCAGGGGCATTTTCACACCAGACTCAAGTGGGGTGGCTTATGGGATGCGGGGGCACACTCGGGGTGAGCGGCCCGTGTGAGGTGGGTGGCTCATGTGAAATGGAATCCATGTGATTTAGAGCCCACGAGAAGAGTTCAGCCAAGGACCTAACCCATGGATGTGGGGCCTAGGCTATGAGATAAAGGGATTAATTCACTATGCTCTATCAGTTCGAGCTTTTAGAGGAAGTGGTTAATTGTCCTACATCATAATTCCACTTACTTTTTGCTCTCAATTTAATCAATTCCTGTAAAAGCTAAAATCATGATCGGTAGACACCAGTTAATTGTAACTATGTATTAGAGAATCATATTTCTGTTTGGCAAGGATTAAGAGCAACCCTGATAACCAATCATCAGGATCTCTAGTACATAGTTACAATTAAATGAAATGAAAACTCATTTTTAGACGTCTACCAAACAGGCCCTAAGGTGGAAAGTCCAGGGTATTTCCACTATTTCCAGATGCCAGGGGTGTAAAGGAAATGTCAAGGGTGTTTTAACAGATTTTTTCTTTTTCTTTTGCTTTTTCTAAGCCATAGAAACAAAGCAGATATCGAAGTCGTTGCAACCTGGAAAGTGCACCTCTCCAATTCTACGGACAAGACCCACCTCCCAAGTTTCCTGGAGATGCTGCAAACTTTAGGCAGACAGATTTCAACTGAAAACAATGATGTTGCTCCGCAAGGGCCAATGTTGTTGCCACTGTATCTGCACCAACTTCTTCACATAATTTTGCTTCACACAGTAGTTTCAACCGATCCAAACCATAGCGATCTGCTGCAGCTAGCAGATGTTGAACCATGACTGTGGGCGTGCACATCGAAATTGACCTGATTAGTTCTTGTACATCAGGAAGATCATCTGAGTACATGAACTGAAGCATGGCCTGCAACACACGATTCATCTTAGTGAACAAATGAGGCAAAAATCAGAAGTAATAAGCATAAGTCATGCAAGCATGCTTGCATCGATACGCAGATTCACACATACATGTATGCAGACAACTATGAATTCAATATGGATGCATTCACCACTCCATTCTCAATCATACACACAGCTATCCATGATTCACGCATGTACAGATGCAGATACACATGTTATCAAGCACATATTCAACAATCAGTTGTGACTTCATATTTCACAGTTTTACTGTAGGATTTGGACACTGGCATTACAAAGAATGGCACTATCAGAACTTTGGCAAATGCCAGATTAATTAATTCTAATCAATAGCAGTAGTAAAGAAAAAAAAAAAAAAACTGCCAAGAACTTCAATGGTCAGTTGCAATTTCCAATTCCATATTTCCTCAGTTACGAACAAATAATTCTTCCATCAGACTTCATTAATTAATTCTAATTAATAACAGTAGCAAAGACAAGAAACAACCAAGAACTTCATTGGTCAGTCGCAATTCACATAGTCAGTTTACATTCAAAGAACGGTTCTATCAGACTCCAAGAAGCATTTGTATTCACAATGCCTGATTGATTGATTCTAATCAATACCAAGTGATTTAGCGTCTTTTTTTTTTCTTTGGGAAATTATTTATCAAAGGCAAAAGGATAAAGACATCCTTCAAAAGCAAAAGGATAGCATCTTTTTTTTTATAAAGAAATTATTTATCAAGAGGAGAAGGAGAAGGAGAAGAAACCACCAAGAACTTCATTGGTTGGTTGCAATTTTCTTTTTTTTAGAGAGAACTTAAATTTTATTAGGAAGCCTGCCAAAAGCAGGAAAAAATACAACCCTGCAAAATTACATAAAGAAAGAAGAAAGATCTACAGATTTTGCTGCTTTAACATAAGCAGTCCATTCCAAAATAGTACTTGCAATTTCCAATTCCATATTTGCTCAGTTTACAAACAAATGATTCTTCTATCAGACTTCATTAATTAAATTCTAATCAATATCAGAAGCAAGGACAAGAAACAACCAAGAACCTCATTGCTCAGCTGCAATTCCCATATTTGGTCAGTTGACGTTCAAAGAATGGTTCTATCAGACTTCAAGAAGCATTTGTATTTACAATACCTGCTTGATTGATTCTAATCATAACTTAGTGTCTTTTTTTTTTTAAAGAAATTTTTATCAGAGGCAAAAGGATAGCATCTTTTTGTTTTTTTTAAAGAAATTATTTATCAAATCTCATCCTCCTGCTCCTCCCACAAACTACTACAAAAAAAAAAAACAAAAAACAGCCTGACAGCATTATGGACCATCCTCAGCACTACTCAGTGAAGATCCTCGATCTTCAGCTCTGAAATACAAGCTCCAGCATTAGCTAGGGAATCCGCCTCATTGGGTTCTCTAGGGATACAAACAAAAGAGAATGGATTGCCTCTACAGGTATCCCATGATCTCTTCAATAATATCCATTGGCCCAAGAAACAGTGTTTTTAGAATCTCCCTCAATGACAATGGGGAAGAGGTTAAAATCCTCCACCAGCTTGACCAGATGGAGGGGGGCACAATCTTCAACCTTGCTAGAGTCCAAAACACCCAAAAGGACCAGAAAATCTGGCTAACACTCCTCATGCTATCCCAAACCAAGCCACCCACCCCGACAAAGGAACAGCACTCTAAAAGCAGATCAAGGAGCTGATTAAGAGTGACCCTATCATCACTCCCTACCTAGCAAGGAAATCGGCAAGCTTGTTGACGTATGTCATAACTTTCTTCTTTATGGACAACAAGCTGGGTCAAACCTTTGATCAATTTTGTCACGTCTCTCAAAACATTATAAAATACAACTCCAAACTGAGAAGATGATAAAGCACTAACATCGGAGATAACAAAAGAAAATTTCCATTATATTGGTTTCTCTGAAGAGGCGAAGACACCCAACTAATAATGTTTAATGAAATCTATCCCAAGAAAAAATAAATTTGTCGCATGGATCTCCTTCAGTTTGTATTCAAACTGCCAAATAACCATGAAACTGCCTATGGAAAAAGTTTCAAGTGGATTACTGATCATAAGGCACAAAGAAAAAACAAAGTAGGAAAAATGACATGTTTTGAACAATGTTCAACAGGATCTTCAGTAATACATTGAGCTGGCTGCCATGGTAATCTATATAGTTTAGGAATTATGTTTCTTTTTGAGTGAGGTTTCTAGTGGGGTTAGTTGGTTATAGTGATGAGGATATTTGGAGGGAATGAGGCAGGATATTGTTCCACTGTAACTGTAGGTGCCTCACCACCGATAGGGTGTATTTTTGCTTTACCGAGTACGTGTTTGTCAGTGTGTACATGTGTCATCCTCATAGCCCTGAACCCAATGTTGAGATAAGGCTTACGCGACATCACCATCATCATGATCTATGCCTGATCCCAACTAATTAGGGTCGCTACACAAATCACGCTCCGCCACTCCACTCTATCAAGGACCATATCCTCAATTAAACCATAGATAATCAATTATTTTCTTACTACTTCCACCCACATCCTTTTGGACTTCCCCTTGCCCTTTTAGAGCCTTCAACTTGAACCAAATTACTCCTAACCAATGCAATTCTTGGTCCATTGCACATGGCCAAACCATCTAAGTCTACTTGTCCTCATCTTATTATCTATTGGTGTTACTCACGAGTTTCCTCCAACATCCTTATTTCAACCACCCAACATTTTGTCCCATACAGCACGGTTGGTCTTATAGCCATCCTATTTGACTAGTATCAGCGATCACATAAAACTCCAAAGGCACGTCTCCACTTCATACACCCAGCTATACTTCTATCAGTAATATCCTTCTCAACCTCTCCATTCTCGTGAAATAATAATAATAATAATAATCGTCGACCTAAGATATCAAAAAATGGTCGTCTTGGAATATTTTGTCAGCAATCTTAACTAATTCCCCGTTTCCATGTATTGTTAATTTGTTATGTATGTACGTACGTGTGTGTCATTTCTAATTCTATCCTTCCTCATATTGCCACTCATCCATCTCAACATCCAAATTTCAGCCACACACATCCTATGAACATGTTGATCCTTAACTGCCCAACATTTTGTCCCATAAACCATGGCTGGTCTTATAGCTATCCTATAAAATTTCCTCTTCAGTTTGATAGGTATGCAGTGATCACATAAAACTCCAAAGGCACATCTCCACTTCATCCACCCAGCTATAATTCTATGAGCAGCACCCTTCTTAATCTCTTTGTTCTCATGAATACTCGTTGACCCAATTTTAATTAATTCTAATAGTATGTCTCTGTGTGTGTGAGTTTGCTTGCGGTATGAATGTCTATGTGTATGTTTTGTCAATTGCCACTTATAATACATTATAGGCCAGGTTAGTAGTCGAACATAAGTAGTGCAAAGTGAGGTCTTGAGAGTATATGTCAGCATGAAAGAAAAATGCAAAATGAATGAAAATAAACATGTTCTGAAGGCTAGTGGAAGAGAAACCTTATGGTGGATAGCTGTAGAAGAGATCCCTTATCCTCTCCAACATTTGCCTTTTGTGTATGAAGGAAGTGGAGTCGAATGATCACATTTTCATTCACTGTCAGTTCACTTCTAGAGTGTGGGAACATTTTTTTGAGTTTCTTCAACATTACTTGGGTAATGCCAGAGTCGGTGATTGGCTTCATGTGGGCATGGCATGGGGGCGAAGTTGGCAAGGCTGGTAAAGCTGTGTGGAGATTAACCATCATGGCCATCTTACGGGGCTATTTGGGGTGCTAGGAATGGGTGTCAGTACTGAAATGAGAAAAGCAGTGTTGAAAAGGTTATTAGGAAAGTTTATGGTTTCTAGTTGGGCTGTTTATGTTAATGCTATTCCTGCTGCTAGTCTTTTTGCTTAGGCTAACTAGTTTTAGTTTTATTCATTTCTCGCTTTTGCAAACTTTCTAATAAAGTTCTTGTTCTCTCAAAAATAAATGTTCAGAAAATTTTGTTTCCTAGTTTCAGGACTTGGCAACAGCTTCCACAAAGATGATAAGTTCACATTCGAAGTTTCTCACAAATAAAAAGTTAATAATGAAGGGGAAATTACAGCCAATCTTGTGAAGATATGTAGTATCTTCTAAGACACTAATGGTGCTTGAAAGACCACTATGACTAGGGCTGTCAACTGGACAGGCCTAGGTTTGTATGCAATCCAGATTTTTTGAACTGTTCAGGCTAGATTTTGAGCTTGATGGGACCGGCCCCACCTATTGGCAGGCCCTAACTGGGTTCCATGTAACAATATGCTAAACATGTCGACTTAAAAAAACAAAAAATAAAAAAAGGTACATTATGACGTAAATACAGCACTAGTATAATACGATACCAGTTACATAAAAGGCAGTCTGAAAATAAGGAAAACCGTAAGTTCATATTTTCATGATAACAGATCAATGATGTCTGAACTAAATATTTTAGAAAGCACACTTGTCGCATAGACTGGTTTCATTGTCTTACAAGTTATGAAAAGCATTTTTGAAATGGCTGCAAGAAATAATTTATGAAATAGCCATTCAAAAATAATAATAATAGGTGAAATAGATAAAGCCACAGAATCAAGATATGGTCTTGCTTAAAGTCAAAAGATCATATCTTAAATGTGCAAGGGCAAGGACAACCAATATAATCAAAGATATAGATGGCGATGCTTTGAGGGGATTTTGGGGTTTCTCAGCTCAGCTTTTCATGGGCTAATTGTTATTCTTTGTAATCTGTTTTCTTTGTTGGAAATTTTTTTTTCCCCGGAGCCCTTCCAAAAATTCCAAAAAAAAAAATGGTGAAATAGAAGCAGTACCTTGAAAACTGGAGCCTCAATATCCTCCACTACCAATTTGTCCATGTTTGGGTTTCCAATGAGACCAAAGAATTGTGCCCTGAATACTGGAGAGCGAGCAGCAAGTATCAATTTATGAGCTTTGAACATATCGTCCCCGACCTCGAATGTAATGTCAGAACCAATGCCGGATTCCAGCAACTCCTTGAGACACTGGCCCATGTCTGATGGTGGTATGGAAATTGTATATTGTTTAGGTCCCTCAATACGGGTTCTCACAACACCCACTGTGCAATGCATGGCAAGGCAATCATCCTTGAGGTAATCCGAGGTTTCTAAAGTTGTTCTTCGGAAGAAACGCTTATAACCCCTACAATTGTACAATACAGATTGGTTTAAACTGAAAGTGATAGGGATGATATATGCAGTACAAGTATAGAAACAAAGAGATACTATATGAACCTCAGCCAAATGATATGCATGGTGTTGTCAGGCCCCAAATCTGTACAAGAGTCAAGAGCAACCAATGCAGACTGTTCTGAGAGGCCCAATCATGGATGGCCCATATCCCTGAAATCTTCTCAACGAAGTGACCCTAACCATTCAATGCTGGCTTGCAAATACGCTTGGTCTACGTTCAACAAAAAAAGACAAGGATGGGATGGCTAGGATCTTTGGAACTGGGATATTCCTGGAAAATTAGACATCCACTGCTGTGCCCATCAGATGAACGATCATAATAGCAAACTGTGGATTTCACCTCCAGTGACACAGGGTTTCAAGGGCACCAAGCATACCTCCAGCCATAAGGAGCATATTATTCTCTTCAACCGTAAAAACAAGTGGGCCTCATAGTTCAATGGCTCAGACTGTTGAATGTTGATATAATGGGCACCACCTGTATAAGGGTTATGAATGATCTCTGCGGATGTTCCATCCTGGCCATCCAATCTTTGGCATTCCTTTTTCCATTGAATGTGAGTTGTCCACTGTCTTTTTTCTTAATAGTCTATGAAGGCCATCAATCAAACGCTTATAATTGTCAGTTGGAGAGGTTTTCAGGACACCCTCCATCCAGGGTGATGGCCATGGTCCATCAGATAATTGGTCTGGATCACCCAGCCATGGGCCTCACTAGTGCAGACTCAGCCTGACCAAGCATTATATATTCCTCTCCATGCATTCATCGAAGAATAAATAAAAATATAAACAAAATTCTGGAACCATGCATCTCACTCCATCCCATTTTGATGCCAAATACAAGTGACCCACATATTACTATAACCACAATTCAATTCACCGCTCCAGAGTTTCTAAAAAAAAAGGATACTACATTTTAAACAAAAGAATGCAAATTCATACAAAAGAGCTGTACATACCACATACTCCCTCTGTACTTCAGAGTATACGGCCCACTCTCCAGCGCCCGATCAAAGTGGCTATGCACCTTGTGCTTCCCCTTCCCACTCTGATCCAACAGAGTCAGTTCGAACAACGCCCTCACATCCGTGCCGTCGCTCGCTAGCGCGATAAACACCGACACATACATTGAGCTGTCCTCCGGATTCTTTCCATCCGGGTAGAAGTAGATGGCCCACTGATATCCCCCGACCATGAATGTGTCACTCGATATGTACTTCCCGGGCCCCATCCCCTTCGCCAGCGAGTATCCCTTGATCGTGTAATGGTGGGACCCATTTACCGTCTCGTTCACGGACTTGGAGCTTGAATCGTTCGGCGGCGAGTTACAGACCGTCTCCAACTTAGCCATTTCATCGAAATTCTGAAATCTCTCCCGCTCCAAACTGTAACCCTAGAATGAGGATAGAAGCCTTGAAGAAGGGAATATGATGAGATAGATCCGAATTCGAGACGGATTCGATCGGGATTTGGGAAATTCACAAGAGTTTAGGGATTTATAGGGTTTGGAGGGAGAATGATGCCCTAACCCTAGTTTGGGAGAGACGGAGAAAATGCTGAGATTAGGAAGATGCGTGTGGGAGCTTTTATAAAGAGAGGGAAGAGAGAGATAGAGAGAGAGAGAGAGGATGCCGGACGTTTGACCGGAAAGTTTCCGTCGGTCGGAAGCTGCAGACTTTCCGGGCCAAAACACGCCGGTGTGTCAGTTTCACGGATGAAAGGGAGGGGAATTTCTTGAAAGGGGCAAGGCCGGTTGAATGTATCGGAACGTCTGGGCGTGTATCCTTTCCGTGTCCCGATCGGACTTTATAGCCGAGGAAAGGCCGGTGCGCGTCGGGAGCACGTGAGTCCGTTGTGATCGGTACTAAGTCGTTAGGTGGGCCCCACATGGAAGGCCAGAAATACTTTTGCGAAGAATGCCTGACCATGAGGTGGGGCCCAGTTGTGCAGATGTTATGTTCGTAAAACCAGGACCATCTGATCATTTGATAGGCAGAGGGTGGCGTAGATTTTGGATTTTTTTAATATTTATATTTTTCAGTTACTTGCATCTGCCCCCACTTAGTTTCAACGGTAGAAGTTTCCGTTCCCACTGTTTCGTTAGGTACGGCTCATATGATTTTTGGATTTGTCTGATTTTTGCATCTCTGTCTTATTGTGATCTTGCAAAACTGATGGACGGAGTGGATTTTCATGGGCATCTCTGTGGACCCCACACAGCTTCCGCCTACAGGAACTTCGTGTGCCCCACGTCCCATTTTGGACGAGGATTGCCTGCCACTCCTTCCCGGAAGCTAGTTGGGGCCCACCGTTATGTTTGGGAGAAATCCACCCGTCCATCCGTTTTTCCAACTCGTTTCAGCCCATACGCCAAAAAAATTAGCTGATCCAAAATTCAAGTGGGCCACGCGATATAAAAAGGTGGGAGAGAAATGATTGCCGTTGAAACTTTTCAGAGGTCTACCCTGATGTTTATGTGCCATCCAAGCCGTTCATAAGTTCGCTTCCACTGAAATGAACTGAAAAGGTAAAAACAATATATTGATAGAAAACTTCGGTGGCCCAACGAATGTTTCAACCATTGGTGTTCAACCCCCACTTTTTCATGTAGTGTGACCCATTTAAATTTTAGATTGAACTCATTTTTGGAAACATGGCCTAAAATGATCTGGCGAAACAGATGGACGGGTGGATTTCTTAAATACTTTGTAGTGGCTCCACTTGATTTTCAACCCAATAACTTGGGTTGGATTGCCTGCCCCCCTTTTTAAAATGCCACATGTTGGTCATACTCACCATCTAAATGTTAAGTTCCATGATGGACATTACGTGACAAAAGAATCAGCCCAGCTGTGGATCAGCTGAACGATGCATGTGATTTAACTTACACCCAACGGTCTACATGGAAGGGTACAGCAGATGAATGGCTGGGAGCCCATTGGCACCGGACGCGGATTTCCTGCGAAACCCTTTCGCAGGAGGTTCCTGCGCAAGGATTCTGGGTGGGGCCCACTGCTATGTTTGTGAGAAATCAAACACGTCCATCCGTTTTTCTACCTCATTTTAAGAAATGTTACCTAAAATGAGGAGGATCCAAAACTCAAGTGGGCCATAGGAGATGAAACAGTGGGTAAAGGAATTCCTACCGTTGAAACCTTCCTCATCTCCACCTTGCTGTTTCTATGCCATCTAAACCGTTCATAAGGTCATTTTCACTCAGATAAAGTAAAAAAATAAAAAAATTATATCGTTATAAACTTTTATAGACATATAAATATTTCAACGGTGGTCACTAACTCTCCACTGTTTCCTCTTGTGTGGCCCATTTGAGTATTGGATCCTCTTTAATTTTAATTGTTTTATAAAATGATCTTAAAAAATGAATAGATGGCTTAGATTTCTCACAAAAATTTAAGTGGGACCCACACAGAATCTTGCGCTGGAACTTCCTGCGAAAGGGTTTCGCACCCTCGATTGCCAGATGAACGCTCTCATCCATTTGCCTTCTTCCGCATTTGCAGTGCTGGAGTTATGCGCATAAAAATCAATGTGAACTCATTTTACCATCTAAGTGGGTGTGATGATGATGATCTCAACTGCGTATCATGATGATAAGGGTTCGAATTCGACCTATAGTTGTGCTTTAGTTAATTTATGAAGCTACCTTAAATGTATAAAAATATGAGTTAAGTTGTTATTTATTTATTTTTTTTACTCATGCCCTTGACCAGGTGTTGAAACTCCCGAGAGTCTACCACCCAAGCAAGAATAAGGACCCGGTTAAGTTGATAATTGATTATTCTAATTATCTTTGAGAATTTGGAATTTGACACCGTGATGGCAAAGTTATGAGTACATTATAGCCATTGCAAGCTTTATTATAGACTTATAATTATTACATGATTATGGATAAGAACCTCATCTTATGTGAGGGGATTGGCTTTGGTAATACGGTTTCTTTAGGAGCGTAGATTTGAAACCCCTTTGGAGCCCTCTCAAATTTAAATTCCTCCTACTGTGTTTGGTACCTCGAATTGAGAATCAACATTAATCCAAAAGTCATATATTCACAGGGGTTTGAATTTTATCATTACATTAACTTTAATATTTTTAATTAGTGACATATGCAATGTTTGATGCAATAGTTGTAATAAGCCCGCTGAAATATATGCTTTGCCTAAAAATGATGAAATTTCAAGTCTTGGATGGGCCACAAACACAAGATAATGTCCGAGTGACTAACCAACGATTTTCAACTGTTAATTTACATGGACAATAATTGAATGATGATGATCATCGTATTAAAGTAATTAATACTGATGGAATTGATAACTATTTATTTTTTTATATCATTAGGGGTCATGTGCCCAATAAAATAATAAGATGGTGACACACCTGTTACACATGCAACTATTGAAAGGATTTTGGGTGTAATTAAGCTCTCATGGTGAATTTAAAACCCCATTCACTTTATGCCACTAACCTACTAGGGGATTTGAATTATAAAATCCCCTCACATCGCTTCAAATCTCTCCAAATCTGTGGTGCCTAACACCCCCTAATAAAACATTTCTACCATTGGGCTTGGGTCGGATTTGTCTACCTTAATTCTATCTAATATGTGAGTATAAGTGTACTATGGATATAGAATCTTGTAAACATACACTTGCAACTGTATATCAAAATCTAGTCACTTGTCTAGAGGGCTTATTTGCCCAGACTACGTTAGGCTTGAGTGTGTTAGAACATGATTCATTGTTAAACATGATGACGTAGGAGGATTAAATGCTTTGATTATATGTGTTTTAGCTTGCTTTCTTGAGGCTACTGCATGACCATCAAAAGTGAGTGTAGGTTAGTGCATTTATCAAGATTTATTAATCTTTGCATACACTAAGAAGGGACCTGCTTATTTCTTAGGAACTTATTAATGATATATGTCATAAGGATCAAATGTTTATTAAGTGATTTTACCATTGGCCATTTTAAAAATAATTCCCAAATGTTTATAAGTGTTGAAATTTTATTTTGATTATTAAAAATGTTTCGATCATGCTGATAATCCAATGGTATACATTTGATAGTCCACTACCTAATCAACATGGGCATTGGATTTTATTTTTTAATATATAAATAGTAATAGCAGTGGAGGAATATATGTGAGATGTACATGCGTATAGATAAGGCATGTTCTTAGGATTCCATTTGTATGTAAAGATAGTGAAAAACTATGGGGTGGGAGAGTACTGTAAGTAATGGCCTTACACCCTCCTTACAAGTAAATCTTACCACAAAAAAAGGATGGGGACTACCGTAGAAGGCTTGAACACTCACTCCTTTTGGGCATCATCTAGAAAAGAGAGAAGAATAAGAGAGTGTGAGAGAGAATCTGTGGTTGCATGGAGCTCTCACTCTAAATTTTCCGGGATAGATTGATGAAAGATTCCCTACATGAAAAAATCGGCATTGACAATTGATTCATTTACTACATTATGAAAAACTTTTATTCAAATAATATCTAAATTATTAATCACAGGATTTAATTTTTCTAAAAATATAAGGTCCTTAGACCCTCGGGTTCTATTAATTAATCCAAAAAATTTCAAAACTCTAATTCCATTTATTCCCAAAAATTCCTAACAAATGGTGAAAAAAGTGTCATGTCTCGAAAAGTGTTAGATTTCAAAATTTTACATAGTCAACACCAGTATCCAGTAAGGCAATGATAAAGTCTCACACCTAATTTTATTTTATAATCCAAACAACCTATCTCTAGTAATCCAAAAAAGGAGATCCACTATGATAACCCACTATGGATGTGTGGGGCCATTGTTTGGTGACCTAAATAGTAGATCCACTGGGACCCACTGTGGATGTGTGATGCACTGATAATCTTCTAAGCTATAAGAAATCAACCCTTCATTATTTAAGCCATATGTCATAAAAAAGTGACCCCCTAAATAGTTGGTAGCATAGTGCCAAGGATGGCCCATAATTAAGTAGAGACCTTGTGCTTTGGATCGAATCGTGGGTCATTAATATTTCTCAACATATCAAAAAAATCTCCTAATTTACAATGTCGTGGAGCCAAATTAGCAACGGTCCACATTAACTAATATGAGAATTACTATCTTTGGCTAGCTGCCAGCATGGGAGATGTATCATGTATGGATTGCAGTCCATCATAAGCTATGGGTGTTATACTCCCTTCTTCTTTTTTTGGTTATAAGTGGGTCATAATGGTTTAATGATTTAAATCATTGATGTGGGTGGGCCTTAACATGAAATATTCTATGACATGAAATCCTCAGATGTTGGAAGATGCCAGCCAGCCATTTCATATATTTTTTAGTTCATTGCACCATTGAGATGTATGCATTTTATTTATACTGTCCATATATTTTCCAAATCAAATTAGGACATAGCTTAAAAATGAGGTGAATTTAAATCTCAAGTGGACCACAGCACAAGGGAAAATAAGACCTGATTCAACACCCCACCATCAAAATCTTTATAGAGCTTAATGTAATGTTTATTTTCCATCCAACCTGTTCACTATGTCACGAAGACTTGGATGAAGGAAAACACAAATATCAACTTCATCCACTGGTGATGTGGGCCCCAAGAAGTTTAACTGTGGGTGTTCAATTACCATTGTTTCCTATGGTGTGGTCCAAATGAGATTCTAATTTACCTCCTTTTTGCGCTTATGTTCTAAAATGATCTAGACGAATGAATGAATGGAGTGGATAAAACACATACATCATGATTAGGCCCACGAATCACTGCTCGTGCACCTACAAGAGATTGGAAAATCTCTCGGATTTACATTGGAACTTCATAATTACCTTGAAAATGTCAGTGGAAGACCGTGCATTTATTTTTGGGGGGCTCCCATTATATTTTATAAATGCTAATGAGATCGGGAATATATGGAAATACATGAAAATTCTTGTATTCAAACATGGATGAAAGGAGTAGATTTTGTTAGCTAAAATTATAGAAAGGCTTATCCTATGCATCACTTATGGAAATTATTCATATATTCAAATGTCTAAATGAAAAGTCATGTTTGATGTTTGATGTTGGCAGACAACTTACGAAGATGGAACTTGATCTTTCATCCGTTACCCTCTTGAAAAAATGTAGGAGTTTTCTATTTATGTACCGGCGAGAGAGCTAACTATTTATAAGATTCCATATCTCTCTAAAATCCAGTACAGGTATAGTACAATCCAAGAGAAATATCCAAACCAATCTATCATATGGGCCCCACATAATAGAAGCCTTAAACATTTGATACGGGTGGAGAATCTTAGCCCTTCGGCAATTTGTGGCCTACAATAGGCGGTTAAGAAGAAAATATGATCAGGCCCACTCTCACCCTAAGAACTTTAGTACATTATCTATAGTTTGTTGGTATCTGTAAACCATGGGTCCCACCTATAGCTGAAAACTGTATGCCGATTTCATATAAAGCCTTTGGCAGGAAGTTCCTGCGTAAGGATGCTCGGTGGGGATCATTGATATGTTTGTGTGAAATCCACTATGTTCATCCGTTTTGAAAGCTCATTTTAAGACATGCGGTCAAAAATTAAGTATGTTGATCACTAAAGTAGGCCACTCGGGAGGAAATATGAGGTATCCAGTGAGCACCGTTGAAGCATTCTTGTGGCCTATTAGGCTATGTTTTTGATATTTTCAATTCATCCCATTTGGAATAACCTTATAAAAGGTTTAGATAGCATAAGGTGGAGTCTAAAAAGGTTTTAACAGTGGAAATTTCTTACCCTAATTTTTCCTCTGGTGTGACCCACTTGAATCTTCTATTCACCTCATTTTTTATCTAACATCCTAAAATGGCAGGCAAAATGGATGGACGGAATGAATTTCTCACATGCGTTGCAGTGAGCCCATGATCCAAGGATCCATAATCACCCATTTGGGCCACGTTTGGACCGTAAAATGTGAGAGATAAATAAGGTCATATAATTTACCAGTCTGACATGCCCGAGATTCCAAACCTTTAATTAGTAGGTCCCGTAATAAATGTCCCAAGAATAAATGATTTCACTCGTCAAATATCCTCCTCTTCCATAAAAATATTCAATACTCTGTCAATGTATGATGCTTGACACGCAGAGTACTGTTGTTACTAAGTAGCGGCCCCAAAACCAGATTCGTGGATCAAATCCTAACCACTGATTCGTGGACACTTACTAGTTGAAATAGGACCATTGGTACATATTTCTTTTTTAACCGTCCAATAAATGTCCATCAATCCACTTGTCAGATTATCAAATAATACCGGCCTATGATACATCTAAACTGGGACCGACAATTTAGACAGTTTGATTTGAATGGCTTGTATGTCGCATATGCAATTCCTAAGTGCCTGTGTATCATCCATTGCACTCTGTCAGAGTATTGAATTTTTTTCTCTAGGAACTGTCTTCCTGCATCTGTATTAAACTTTGGTACAAGGTGGACTTAGTAGATGAACGGTCTAGATCATCACATGGTGTGAATGGAAGAGTTGAGCAGCCTGAGCAAGCCTCGTTCGGAAATTTTGGGCAATTTTTCAAATCAAATAACTAATGGTGGTTGGTAAAACCAACGGCTGTGGAGATAGGACGGTCCATTTTCAAATCAAATAACAAATGAAGTTCCTATTGTATGAAGCTGTGTGGGGCCCACAGAGATGCTGGTCACAAATCCACTCCATTGCCGTGCAAGTCTGAAGGTTTGCGATGATATATTTTCTAATATAGAATATATCTATGTTCGCCCTAAGTGATGGTGATCGGTGAACGGGCTTATTCTTTTATCAATGGCGGGGTACAACCGGTGAGCAACTCAAGCACGACTTTGATATGGAAGCGGATTGCATGCGCTCAGTACTGAGTAAAATCTGTGGGTCCACCATGATTTATATGTTTTATCGGCTCTATTTATTTATTTTTTCAAATAATTTTAGTGTTTGATCTAAAAAATGAGAGATCCAATGTTCAAATGTACACACCATGGGAAAGGGTTGAATTGAACATCCACCGTTGAAAAATTCTTGGGAGCCACTTAAGTTTTGGATCAAGTTTATATTTTTATTTTCACTTCATCCATGTATTTATGATATTATGAATAGGTTGGATGACAAATAAACACCATTGTGGGGCTTAGAAAGGTTTCAACGGTGGAAATCATAATCCCCACTGTTTCCAGCCGTATGATCCACTTGATCATTGGATATTTTAAGATCAACCCTTTAAATTAGATAGAAAAATGAATGGACGGCATGGATAGACTACATACATTCAATGTGGGCCCAACTCAATTTACTTAGCACGATACGCACGTGTTTACCTTAAAGGCCGACATTGATGCATGCGTTGGATATATGCTATTTATCTTTTTTTAAAAACTTATCTTAGGATGCGAATTAGCTACTGACAAGTTTGATTATCTTTTTTTAAAAACTTATCTTATGACGCGAATTAGCTACTAACAAGTTGGATAGTGAGACTCAATACTGAAGT
This sequence comes from Magnolia kwangsiensis, assembly GCA_037074715.1. Classification (NCBI taxonomy): domain Eukaryota; kingdom Viridiplantae; phylum Streptophyta; class Magnoliopsida; order Magnoliales; family Magnoliaceae; genus Magnolia; species Magnolia kwangsiensis. Next base: position 122,043,187 of record CM073578.1, on the reverse strand, counting down.
GATGCCATCAAGTTATGTGGGCCCCACCATGATGTATTGGAGAGATCATTTTAGAAAATTATCTAAAGAATGAGAAGGGTCCAAAAAAAGAGTGGACCCCACCACAAAAAATAGTGGGGAAAGTGACGCCCACCGTTGAAACGTTCATAAGGTCCACTATAATGTTTGTTTGAGATCCAACCTGTTCTTGTGTTAACGCATACATGAAGGAAAGGAAAACACTAATATCATTTAATCAAAAACTTTTGTGAACCTTAGAAGTTTTTAACAGTGGCCATCACTCTTCCCACTTCCTTCTGTGTGAGGTCCATTAGAGCTTTTGATTTACGTCATTCTTTGAATCATGTCATAATATGATCTCTCAAAATGGATAGACGGTAAGGATAAAATACATACATTATGGTAGGGCCCATAGAACTTAGTAACATCACTTCAACAGCTACTCTGGCTACTCAACCTGTCAGGTATCTAATCCGGGTCCCTTATTTTAAGCCATGGTCCAAAAATGGAAGTGGATGCAAATTTAAGGTGGACCGTACCACAGGAAACATCTGCTAGATGACCTTATCAGTTGGATGTTCAATAAACATTATACACTAGGAATTTATTAAATTTATTAATGGTTGATTGGAAATTTGTATCAACTTTATTTTTAGAATCATATTCTAAAATAACCTGAAAAAACAAGCGAATAACATAGATATGTAATGAATACACCGAGGTGGGCCCTGCAATTGTCACCCACATTGCTAGTTCCATAGTCACATCCAAGTTGTGCTCGAGCAACTCGGATCCTTACTCTTGCTCACGCAGTAGACTCTTAAGAGTTTCAACACCTGGCAGTATCCATAGGTGGTGAAATTCCACTAGTGTGAGTGTTGGGGACAGGGGTGGGTGATAAAAAAAAAAAAATTAAAAAGAAATTCTGCTCATGCAACTCGATCCCACCCAAAAGTGGGCAGGCTAGGCTAGAAAAGACCTCAGCCTAGCCCATTGACATCCTTAGTAATGGCTGATTTTTTTTAGAGCCGAAAGTTGGCCCAACTAAAGCCATGGTAGAGATAAGTATGCCGACACACGGACTGACTCACCTAAGTAGACATAGACCTAGCCGAGGTGGATCCGGTTCGATTCCACCTGGCTTAGTTCCACTAGTCACCCTAGTGACAAATCTCATTCTTAGCAATCTCTTGGGAGATTTTGAAAATTTAAGGTTTTTCTTAGGATAGTATTGAGAAAATCTCATTAAAGACAAAATATTTATTTTTTATTTACAAATTATCTGGTTGCTGTGTGTTTTTCCAATTGAACATGGACGGCTGCTTTAACCATTTCTCTTGTGGGCCGCTTATCTGATGTCCATGACACTCTAATTCGCTTTCATCATGCCATTTTCTGCATTTTCCTTTTATAAGATAATCCATCCACTTAAAAACTGACGGCTGCTGCATGTTGGTACGGTTTGAAATGGGTAAGGTTTCTTGTCAGCAGGAGCCCTGCATGTTTACAAAACGGACCAATGGCCCGACCCAACCCAACGCAACCCCACCCCACCCCACCGCACCCAACCTGGTTTGACCCGGTGCAATCAGAATTGGTTTAAAATTGAAATATTGGATTAGGTAGGGCTAGGTAGGGTTCAACCCGGCAAAGCCAATTAACTTAAATAGGCATGAACCTAGCCCACCACCCATTTAGCTTAAGCTCAAACATGCCTTGGAAATAGACGGGCGAGTTGTCCTGTGGGCCTCTTGATCCATTGCCACTGATATTAGGGCTAAAGGTCAACTCAGGCCAGACTTGACATCAATAGCACACAACCAGCAACCCAGCCCAACTCTAATTCCAACTTGAGGGGGTTTTTGGCACAGGCTATTAGAAGGGTAATGGGATAGAATTGCATTTGGTCCTGTGCAATTCCAGCCAACATTTGAAGAGGATGGGAAAGGTTTAGATTAGGTGGGATGAAATTGCATTCGGTCGCATTCAATATTTTCATGGATTTTTGAAATCCACTACACATGTGGGCTCCACATTGATGCATCTGTTTATCCATATTGTCCATCTATATACATTGTTTACATGTGACATTTTGGTTATATATGTGTACAAGTAAACAATATCCTTTGTGATTTTGGTCCATAATTACAATTTTATGGTCTGGCAAACATGATTTTGCTTAAGTCGGTGTTTTTGCATAGCAAAATTTTTTATCCCAAACATGGGATGAGATGGCTACAATACTATGGTATTTTTAGATATGCAATCATTGTACAATAATAATGTTAATCTCATCTAATACAATTCAATTCCACTGACGAAACAAACCCTGAGTGTTAAGTTCCACCCAATCTAAATTCTTTTATACTCAATCGTAATTGGACCCAACCCAACCCAACCCAACCCAACCCAACCCTACCCTACCCTACCCTACCCTACCCTACCCTAACTTGACCTAACCCACCCCAATCTATTCCAAATACAAGTGATTATTCTCGATCCAATGGACACTGACCCAACCAATGGACACTGACAACCTAGCCCAACCCAACCCATGCTCATGATCGAAAACTCTTGCATGTTAGCTAGGGGGCATTTTATTATTAAAAAAAAAAAAAAAACTTGGGGGAGGATGATGTAAATATGAAAAGATGGTAGAGTATTAATGAACATTAGTAGTATAAAATGTGCCCTTCAAGCTCAAAATATAAAAATAAAAAAGAAAATAAAAAAAGAAAAAGATAAAGGAAGGGCCTATTTGGTAACTGTAACGCCCCGAAAAAACGGGGGTCGAACATACGCTCGACTCCCGAGTTCCCGAGTGTCACTTATCACCAATTTTATAGTTTTATAATTAATCAAGTTTAAATGCGCAGCCTGGAATTACTTGTAGCATGAAATGCAACCACACTAGTCTACTGAAGTGAAAGAGATATATATATGTACAAGTATAAAGGAATATAAAGGGTCGCCCAAGGTGTAGCCCAACAAAAATCACAAGAGAATCATATGTCCAAAAGAATGGTACGCTGAGCCCACGACTCAACACCCTAGAATCCAGTCTTCTAAGCCGATAGAGAACTGCCCATGAACTGGAAGTAGGAGAACTCGTCCTCCTCGCTTAAGCTTGCGCCGTACGGCTCATTGAGCTCAACACAACCTACAACTACTGAAGAGTCTGAGTGGTGTTTTAAAACACCGTCCCAGAGTGGGAGTAAGTGATCAACTCAATGGGTGCTATTAGTCTTAAGTTACAACAGACATCATTTATAATATAAATTTAATGAAATACAGACAATCATCAATTCCTATTAACTCTTATTTAAATGCATGAATGCGGAATGATATGATGTATACCCTTGCCACAACTGTCACACCCCAAACTCAGAAACCAGACTCACGAAATTTTTGATCGCCGAATCTGGCGCTGACAGCCTCCGTAGTACCCCATTCTCGGCTCCCGGCACCTATATACGAGGTTTCGTTCCTAAGATGCTACAAGGAGGATTTCTACTATCCATTTAATTCGTAATGAGCATAACCATAAACATAACCCACGAACAATAACCACAAGAACACCACCACAAAATCTACTATGATCAAAAACTTTGAGTACAAGGTGTATAAAGGAAAATAGAAGATAATGCTAATAACAAAACTCCAAAAGCTCGACTGCACGCTCCTGCTGCTACTACGCTACGGCTGCGTCCTGACGTCACCTGCACGTATCAATCGTGCATAAGCTTATAGAAAGCTTAGAGGGTGGTGTAAGTGTGTGCGTAATATGAGCGTGCTCGGAATGTAAATGCGAAAATATGATGATGGGTATTATGAATGTAATCAGCCGTACCAAGGCTATGCGGTGCAAGATATGAATGCTATCGGCCATATCGAGACCATGTGATGCAAGATGCAACTCAAACATGTCAATCCTCATCATATATCAGTATATTTCTCATTTTGGATAATCACCGGGGTCAGTACACTCTACACTAGCTTGTCGTCCCTATCCGAACGCATAACTGGAAGAGCGAAAGAGACCTCACTATTCGCCTGCCAATATCGGGCCTGACTCGTCGATAGCGGATTGATTCCTCAAGCTGGTTAAACTCAACCTAGAAGTTGCCACCTCACTCAGGCAGGTAAGGTCACACCCCTTTCCAACCGACCACGACACAGTGGAAGACGCAGCCTACTGGTATACGGCCCTCGCGCGCTCGTGTATCCAGTAGGTCTTGACGTTGGAGTCATCCTCTGATACCATCGGGTTTAGAGATTTTCACCAAGGGACATCTATGGCGCCCGTATGCTATAACAAAATATTTTCGGTATCCAATCCAACCACCCACGATGCATCTGTGGAGGCTATGGCCCTGATGTCGCTAGGGCGTACAATAATCACAATCACACAAATGCAAGTGCATGAGTCACACTACCAGTCATGCAACAGTCCTATGTGTACCATGCACTCATGTAGGGAAACTCCGCCTATCAGGGAGTCCATAAACAGTTCGCCCGAAGGCATATGCTATGATCAGTCACTTCTCATATCAGTCATACATATCATGCGTATGATAATGAATCATGGGTCTATACTAAACATGTATATAGGGATGGGCTCTGTGTATAACGGAAATGGGTCTAGACGGCCTACTTACTACAAGTATGGGCCTATCAATGGGCCTTAGGGAGAGTGACAATGCAGACATTTAACCAACAGTCTCCTTACAATGTGGACGTCAAACCAACATTGCTTCCAAGGCATAGCCCACTATAAGAGTCAACGCATGAACCATGGTCAGATTACATTCAACGGACTTGTGCAAGTCCCAATGGGCCTTGACCCATGAACCTCGAATACATCTAAAAGCCATATTACGTGGGCCTCATATATGTATCAACAGCCATAAATACATCAAGTTGGGCCTCTTCCAATGGGCCTTATATATATACCAAGGTGGGCCTCATGAGTATATGAATCGAATCAAAAGATCAATGGTTAGATGGATTAGATGCAACACATGCATCTTGGTATGGGTCCATTTGAACTCTGGATTTGATTCATTCTTGGCCTCAAGCCATAAAATGGTTGAACGGTTTAGATGCAATGCATGCATCATAGTGTGGGTCCACTAGCCGTCCAGCAGTCCGGCTCATGGTTGGACGACATACCTAAAACACATATGGCAAGGGGCCCCACCAAATGGGTGATGGAGTGAATAAAACACACACACTATGGTGGGTCCCACCCAACCAGGACACACACCCCAGTCAGCCACCCCCGCCAGGGATCGATGCTAAAACCTCAAGTGTTGAAACGGGGTACCTCCACACGGCTGCCAAGTGAGCTGTGGACAGTGGGTCCCACGTGGGACCCACCATAACATTTATTTTCCATCCATCTGTTCATAGGGACACACGGTGAGGGAGGGGGCCCACTGTAATGTTTATATGACATCCAAACGGTTCATATGGTCACGTGGACCAGGGGCCCACCGTAATATTTATTATCCATTCAACCTATTCATAAGGTCACACGTGGACATGGGGGTGGGCTGGAGCCCACCGTTATATGTATTTGCCATCCCACCTGTTCAGATGGTTACGTGGGCCAGAGGCCCACGATGATGTTTATTTGTCAGCCAACCTATTTATAAGGTCACTTAGACCTGGGGTGGGTGTGGGGCCCACCGAAATGTCTTTCACAAATCCAGCACGCCCATTACGTGTGTCCCACCTGTTGAGGGTTCAGACCAAGTTTCAGCCACATTAAAAATTCAGGTAGGCCCCACCAAGTGTTTTTATATGATTTAGGCATGTCTTCACATGATTTGGATGGTATGGCCCACCTGAGTTCAGTTTGTGGCTGATTTTTTTTTAGTCAACGCATCATTCAAGGGGACCTATTAAATGAACGGTATGGATGTAGAACATACATCATGGTAGAGTCTACAAGTGGGGCCAATGGGGCCCTCCTTTTAACGTTGGACGTCTCTGGACGTTTTGGTAGCCAAGGCATGCCAATGTAAATTATTTTTTTATCCTAGGTGGGACCCACGTTAACTAGATCTACCCCGTCCATTAAATGTGTCCCACAAAAATACGGGTCCAAAACAAGTTTCAGGTGGGTCCAAGCTTCTGGTGGACCCCAAGAATCATTTTTTCAAGTTTTAGAGGAAAATAGTAGCATTCTTAATGCCACGGCCCACCAGATAATTGGATCGGTCTCATTTTTCGGCTCAATGCCTAAAATGATCCCGAGAATAGAATGGATAGCTTGAATTAAATATAAACATCAAGGTGGGGCCATGTTGGAACAGCCCACCATTTCCCTTCCCTTTTCTTTCCTTTTCTTTTTTTTTTAAAAAATATGGGGTCCACAATAAGATGATCCAATCTGTCTATTGTGTGTGTCCCACGTGGTGGACCGTTCAGTCCCAGTTTAAGATGCATCCAAATTTCAAGTAGGCCCCACCAAGTGCTTTTATATGTTCAGGCATGTCTCCACATGATTTTAGATGGTATGGCCCACCTGAGAGTCGGATTGGTCCCAATTTTGGCTCAACGCCTAAAGTAATCTGAGGAAGATGGTGGAGGGCTTGGATTAAGCACATACATCAAGGTGGGGCCTGCATCAGTGGCGCACTATTTCTTTCTTTTCCTTTCTTTCTCTTTTTTTTTGTTAGCACATTAGTACACCTCCATGTCAGTACACGCACCCACGTGCACCACGCTCGTCACGGCCGGGATAAACACTGCATCATGGTGGGTCTCACATGCACGTGGTCCACGCTCACCAAGGTGGGTCCCACATGATCGTGGCCCACCACGCATATACATATATATATTAATATAAAATAAATATTATTTAACCTAAAATATGGTGGGCCACACCATTTGATGGATGGGGTAGATTTATCATGAATTGGTGGGGCCCACTTCATTTTAGGGAAAGGATAAGGAGAGAGAAAGAGAGAGAGAGAGAAAGAGGGAACAATAGACGGTGATGGTGGGGCCCCGCCACTATGAGCCCCACATAATACATATTATACATAAAAAATGGGTCCCACCAATAAGTGGTCCCTAAAAAGAATTTAACGGTAGATCACCCACCTCTTGTACTCCTCCTTACTCCCTTAGGCTTGTATGTTCCTTTTCTTGACTTTTGACGGTGCTTGATGGAATTTGGACAGTGGGGATGAGAGATGAGAGGGTAGGGGAAAGTGGGCCACACTTCTTGTTTGGGAGAGGGAAAGCTTGGACGTGTGAAGCTCTTTTGCTTGGAATTTTTTTTGAGAATGAATGAGAGAGAGAGGGGAGTGATGGATGAAAAGGGGTGATGGAGTGATGTGGTGTGATGGGTGATAGGTGGAGTGGTGTGTTGTAAGAAGGGATGGGTGGAGAGAGAGGTGAAGTGATTTGAGGGTTGACCTTGGGCTTGCTTTGTACGAGAAAGGTATGGGTTGTTGTACTTGGGTATGGAGTGACTTGACTTGTACTTGACATGAGTGATTGATTGATCGATGGGACATCTCGTAGAGATTCCCTCGTGATTCACAACGAGCGGCTTTTCTTCAAATTGAACGCGAGCCTACATCTTTTACCCTGGGTATCTGGTCGGTGTGCGAGTCTCGGCGTTAGAACTGCGGCGACGGCACGGTCGCTAAGGTATAAGTTTCAATTTTAACCGACTTTGGTATGCAGGACTCGACTTAGGATCGTACGCAAACATCGAATACAGGTCGAAGGTTGTTGAAATTTGACTGAAGGATCGCGGGAGTCGACGGAACAGTACGAACTAGGATACGGGTCTTACAACAACGCTCCCTCGAGCGACTCCATCTAACGATCGCTTATATCAACACTCCCTCATTGCGACCTCGACTTCCGAGTCGTCACCCTAACTAATGCGATACAGTGCGATTGTGTTAGCCGAGTTATTAGTTAAGTCCATTCATCCAGCAGATTGGGGAATCTGATGCATCCCACGTATTAATGCCCTAAGCCGGTTGCGAGGCCAAGACCTCCCAATGTGTGAGGCTGAGACCTCGCGGTCCGTGATCCCGTCGGGTTCCTCATCCCCTACTTCAAGCACATGAGGAGTGTCGAGGGAAAGAGATCGCTCGCGGTCACTACGGGGAAGTGCTACACCCCAGCATAGGCCGACAGCTCGGGCATAATGTCCCATTCCACCATGCCCGGCTCACGAGGCTGTGGACCAGTTTACAAGTGGATTATTGATGGGCTACAATGGTTGTAAGGTGTTTCAAGCTCCATATAAATGTGAGCATACAGGGTTAACAAACAGAGTTGGTCAGACAGTAGATTAAACCGCAAGAGTCGGGCCAGTACGTGGCGGAACGGCATCAGGTGCAAGCAACTCATGTAGTCTAACTACTGTCGCCCACATGCACTCATCCAAATCCATAGGTTTAGCCTCAAGGTGGTCCTACCAATTGGGCCGCCTTCGCTCTCCTCGAATTACTGACCAACTTAAGGGTTTGGGAGGTGATTCAGAACATGCCAACTATCAATGCATCATCAAACATAAATAACATTATGTTCTCATGCTTTTCAAATAAAATTTTAAATTTCTACTAACAAGTAAAGCTAACAATATCATGAACAAGGTGTGTGTGTTGTGTGAGTGGATAAGGAAGTTAAGCACTTCCTACCTCCCTTAGAATCGAAATACACAAAAATCAATGAATCATACATGTTATAGGGAAAATCGTATGAGAAAAATCAAACAAGGCATGAGCATACAATTGTTCATACACAAAGCCATGTGAGGGGTAAGAACAACATCATATGAGAGCTAAACATACAATTCTAACAAACATGTAAGTGCTGGGGTTTCTCTAAATTCTCCTAACATAGCATCCAAGCAACCAAAATCATTAAACACATACTAAAATTGGTGCTAGGCCACCTAAGAGCAATAGTCCGCACCTTCGGATCGTTGGAGGCTTGATAGACGACCTAGAAATGAGGGTTTTGGGGGTTGGCCGACCGGAATCCCTAAAGCAAGCTCTTGTATGTAAGAAATCCAAACCAAACTGTTCTCAATACATGGATTTCAAGAAAAAGTGTGAAAGATCTTACCTAGATGCTTCATGGAATGATTATTGTGGTGGTGATGGTAGAGGATTTTCGTTGGAGGAAGGAGTAGGGAGTTGCAATGCTTGATCTCCTCGGCCCCACCACGATCTAGGGTCTACCTTGGATCTCTTCTTCACTCTCTCTTTCACTCTTTCTTCCTCTCTTTCTCTTTCTCTCTTTCTCTTTCTCTTTCTTTCTTTATTTCTTTCCCTAGGGCAAAAATCGTATGGGGAGAGGGGTGCCCAAAAGAAGGCCTTTTTATAATTCCAGATTTAGTGGAAATGGCCCCAAGTGTTGAATTTTTACTATACTAGACTTATGGGAGGATCTTTCTAAGCTCTAGGGCCCACTATGGGGTTTACATATCGATATATACCGTAGGATAGGTGCTCCATGGCCCAATGAAGGGCCATGCAAAACTTGGGATGAAACGGATAAGCGGATGTGGGGTTTGACCATATGATCTCGATCCTTAAGTGGCCCTGTGAGGTCTATTTCAGTGATTGGAGAGGTTCTGGTGGTCCTTTGGCCATGAAACTTATAGGATAGGTGGACCATTGCCCGATGAAGGGCCATGAAAATTTTGGGGATGATCGAATATTTGGTTTGATCGTATGGGTTCAATTTGCAATCAATGGTTACCGTGCCATGATCGGGTTCCAGATTTTGTGGACGGGTGTAGGACACTACATTAGACTTTCACCTTAAATTTTGAAGAAATCCGATGGTTGAAAAGTCCGGAGTCTTGATTTCATTTGTAAGTGTTAGATTCAAATTCTGGCATTGGTGGGGTGCATTTGGCCAATGTTAGATCTCAGTTCTGGGTGTCCACTGGGTCCGTGGTCCGCGATGGACCACAAGCCCGGTGAGATATATGTTTTCTTAAATTTTTATAGTTTTTCGACCTTTCTGCGCTGCGGTATAGCCTATACGAGCTGATGCTAAGTGTAAAGGGTCATCTGGCTTAGCGGCCCGCACTAGGCCCTATCATGACCTGTCTAGTCTACTCTAATGGGCTAATTCTAAGTTAATTAACTTGTAATACCCCACCTTGAGTGGCTTAAATGAATGGTTTTGCGCCAAATCCTACGTGGATACCCCAGGACACTGTACTGGTTGGACGAGACGTTACAAGGGTTGATTTGGTCTATTGTTAAGATCCGGGCCTCATCTGACTCGGCTTTGGTTAGATCTTTAATTTAGTTATACTTGTTTTGATTAGTTAACGATGGGTTGGTTAGATTTGGGTCCTACGTGAGTAAATCATGGGGCTACCTCTGATGTTCAAGTGATCTGGCGGATTCGTTGACTTCCTACGGTTGATTTATCGGACTTGTGCGATTTTTTACTGGTACCACCCCTGTATAAACTAACATTAAGCGCTAATGATCATTAAGTGATGTTATAAGTTAATTAATAAAAAAAATTTAAGGATTTTTTAAAATCCAAAACAGTAAAAAATTCGGGATGTTACAATCTACCCCCCTTAAAAATAATTTCGTTCCCGAAATTATCCAAGGGTAATAGATAAAGATTATTATCATATCGTTTACCTAAGTTTTATTGATTTCAGGTTTATATGCGTGGTAGTGTGCATACTAACCAAGCTAGCCTTGCTTATTATATTCTATCCCCCTTAAAAGTTCTCACTTTTGATGTTTGAAGGCGAATGTCAAAATCATTATCATCGTATGTATTTGACAATAAGCTTTACCTAAGGTCTATTATGTTCTTCATGATGAGGCTAATATAGAAAAACGGTTCTGGTAGGCTCAAATCTGATACGTCGATTGTCCGCCTGACCAGGGCAAACAACTCGTTGTATCCCTTCTTAATGCTGATGGATCCTGGTCTTCTGCTCAGTCAAAGCAGTGAGTCCTTTGGTAATCTCCCAGGATTGAGAATTGGGTCGAGCCGCGAATGCTTCGCAAGTGTATGGTTCCGTAATTTCGTAGTCCAATCAATCTAAATATTTAGGGAATATCTCATGTCCTTAAAAGGTTAAAATCTCATATTTTTAAGGTTGTCATTCGGGTCTTTGTCAAATGAAATTCTCATTTTAATTCATGTCCAAATTAGTAATTAATGAATCCTTTATTATGCCTATGGTCTAACATCATCCTAACAAGTTCCTAAAGGCATAAAATTTTATGTGAATTACCATTTCAATTTTTATGGCTAGTGGGTTATGAGTAAATCATGCTTTGGTTTCATAAATTCTAACAGGCAAGGAAGAATCGAAAACTTTAAGGCATTTAGGTGGCTTAGAGTGCTAATAAGGCTAATATGGACACAGTAAGGCAATCATACATACAAGCGTTCACAAGGCGACAAGAAAATTTCAAGGCAATCCATATATTCATATTGGATTTAAAGTGTCATTAATATGGCCAGTTCCATCATACAACATGGATTACATAGTTTTCTAGACATTTCAAACATAAGGGAAGGAAAATAACCTAGTCAAGAAAACGTCCTAACTATCCTTTAACATAAGCAGGTAGACCTAATCGACTTAAAGCAACTACTAATTATCGAAAAAGTTATGCTACTACTCTTCTGGGTCGGTCGAAGATGAGGGTACTTTTCCCTTTGAGAGAAATGATCACCAGAATGGAGAAGAAAGAGACAACGGTTGCCAAGAACACCATATCCCTCGGCTAGGATGGATTGGCTGTGAGAATTGCAGGTGGGTTGTTGGAGGGAAGACTTTAGGGGTAGTTTTGAGATTATTAAAGAATGAGATGTATTTAGGAGAGGTTTGTTTAGGATGAGTCGTGGAGAAATGAGTTGGAAATGAATGTGGAAGGATGTGTGTGGGAATGGATTTGAGAATGGGATTGGGAGATGTGAGTTGGATATGAATTTGTAATGGAGTTTGAAGTTTGGGTTTTAGAATGGGTGTGGAAAATGTATTTTGAAATGGGTTTGAAGAAGATAAAGAGGAATGGGTAGAGGTTAGATGCTCTTAGATGGGTCTCTTGAAAATGGGGTCGATGTCAGTTTTCATGAGTGAGTTCAGGAAAGAAAGTTGAGAATAGGATGGAAATAGATGTTGAGAGTGGGTTTTCTTTGGAAGGGGATTGAATCTTGAAAATGGTTGGGAGAGAAGTGTTGAAGGTGAGGTTGTTGAGAGTCAGTTTTGGAGAAAGTGATTTGTTAAAGGGGAAAGGGGAAGCGGGATGGAAGAATTTGGGAATGGCTTTATAAGATTGAAAGAGAGAGGGTCTTGTAAGAGAGGTGAAAAGGGATATAGAGAAATGGGGGTTGGGGATGTACCTTGAGATGGGTTTGAGAAGATATTTAAGAAAGGGGATAGGTTTTTTTTTTTTTTTTGGAAATGAGTTTAAAAGTGGGGTTTGAAGTTTGTATGGGAATGGGTTTAAGAAGATGGGTTGGAGAATGAGTGGTTGAAATGGGTTTGTATGAAGGAAAGGGATTTGGGATATGGAAGTTAAGAAATAGAGATGAGTTGAGGAAGATGGGAGATGTGGAGTAAAACGTGGGTTTGGGATTCTATTTGAGAGTGGGTGAGTAATGAGGAGGATAGAAAAATGTTTGAGAAAAGTTTTTGAGGATGGGTTTTACAGAAATGAGATTTGAAGGGTTGGTGGTGGAGTGAGATTTTAAAAATGAGTGTTGAAAAAGGTGGGTTGGAGAGGAGGAAGGAAGAAGCTTCCTCTTGGAGAAAGTTTGGGAGAAATGAGAGAAAGAGAGAGAGAGAGAGAGAGAGAGAGAGAGAGAGAGAGAGAGAGAGAGAGAGATGAAGTGGAGATAAGGGGGTTTGGAGATGAAACTTGAGGCCTTTCTCTCTTGGATGACTAGTAGAAGAGTGTAATGAGAGAGAAAAGAGGTGGGGTGGTAGGGTTTTAAGTATACAGAGCAGTGGGGCCCACCCCAAACTCAAAATTTACAAAAAGGACTCCTAAAGGTGGTCCGGCGGGGTGGCCACGCTGGTTGGCGGGGCGGCTCGGGGCAGCGGCGGGGTGGTCATGCGGCTCTGGCTGGGTGGCCACGTGGGTGGCGGGGGCAACGCGCCCCGCTGGACACGAGAGGGGGTAGCGGCGGGGTGCGCTGGCGCGGTGGCCACGTGGGTGGCAGGGTGACCACCCCGGTTGGCAGGGCTACTTATCGGATGCTTTCCCGGGCGCCGGTAAGGTCTCCCGAGACATGCCATATATGATTTTGGGGTAGGAAAAGCTAGTCTACGCAATGGGTCTATTTATTTCATGAAATTCTTTTCGGTTAGTAGTCAAAACTCAGTTTTTCTCCAGTTTCAGTATTTTTCCAATAAATTCTCATTCACCTCTAACTCTTTATCCTCAAATGGGTCGAATCTATCAAATTGACCCAGAACTAACTCCTTCGTACGTGGATGTTGACTTCTTCCTTCAAATCTTTCAATTTTCAGCTCATTGCTATCAATGGGTTGAGATCCGGTACGACTCCCGGATCCATTCTCTAGCGTCGCTACCTTACCTTACTACCAAATTCCTATTCCTAGGAAGTCTCACCGTCCATCGAAGATTGCCGGTTCGGGGTCTGAGGTGGATCTTGGAAAGGTGTCTTGAAATGGGTTTGCATGAACTAGGGGGAGTTTAGGTCCTAAAATATGCTAGAAATGAGCCCTACTTGCTTATCGAGTCTTACGTTGGAAGGCGTAATGTGGGGTTTTCAAATCCCATGAGGATGAAATTTCTAAGTATGATTGGGAAGAAAAATTCGGGATTTACCCTTAATTGATTACATTCCAACAGGGCATTATAGAACGTGGGATGAACTCATTTGTCATGCCCCAAACCTGAAAATCGGATTCACAGGAATTTCGATCACCGAATCCGGTGCCGACAGCCTCCGTAGTACCCCATTCTCCGCTCCTAGCATTCATATGCCAGATTCCGATTCTGGGATCCTACAAGGAGGATTTTCGCTCTTGTCTTTTTCTTTTTTTTTCAAATGTACATTTAACTAGTAATAAGCATAACCACAAGATTACCCAATTCATGAAGGCAACATCATCATCACATATCCACTAATATAATCATTTGAGTACAACACTGAAAGGGAAATACATAAAAAATTCAAGCTCCAGAAGACCACTGCACGCTCCAAGCTCAACACTGCTGCAACCTAACATCACCTGCACGCATCTATCGTGCATAAGCTTATAGAAAGCTTAGAGGGTGGTGTAAGTGTGTGCACAAGGTAAGTGCCAAAGTATTCAATACAATGTCATAATCATACAATACTAGAAAATCGATAATCCATAAACCATATAATGTCTGAATAAGCAGAAACACTGATAAGATCATGAATTATCAAAGTAAGCAGAAATACTGACAAGAGCATGAATTATCAGAGTAAACAGAAGTACTGACCAGGTCATAAATCATACGATGACAGAGTAAGTAAAAGTGCGAACAAGTCCATAAGTCAATCAATATCAGAATACGAAATATAGAACAGTTATGCAATAAGGAGTTATAAAGAGACAAATATTAGATGTCGAAGATGTAATGCAATATACAAATCCTGCTAAGTCTGTATAGGCCATATAAGTGCAGAGACATAGCAACCCAAAATGTCATATGCATGCAGATGTAATGTAATATACGATGCGAATGATATGACCATGTTGGAGTGTGAAGTCGGGATGATAGTACGTAGTATCGCAGGCTACGGGGTCCACCACAAGGGACTTCTATCCAAACCGGTCCCATACCTAAATTTGGATAGTCAGACTCAACGTGCTAAACTCTTGATCTCAGATTAGTCGCGCGCCTAATCGAAATCCTTACCATAACGAAGGTACACAACAATTAGTAATCGGTCAAGTCAATCAGAATCGACAATCCGCCTCGGTCGCTAATCGGTAATCGGTCCTGATAAACGGCCTCAGTCGCTAATCGGTAATCGGTCAAGTCAATCAGAATCGGCAATCGACCACGATAATTAAAAATGACAAATTGGTAATGACAATCAGAATCGATCAATAGTTAGAATCAACAAATCGATCACGTCGATCGAAAATCGACAATCGGCCTCGATCGCAAATCGACAGAAGGCCACGATAATTGGAATCGATCAATAATTGAAATCGACAAATCGATCACGTCAATCGGAAATCGACAATCGGTCACGACAATCGGCCTCGATCGTAAATCGGCAGACGGCCACGACAATTGGCACAGATAATCAGCATCGGTAATCGGCACCGATAATCAGAGTCGATAATCGGCGTCGGCCTCGACAATCAGCACCGATAATCAGCATCGATAATCGGCACCGATAATCAGGGTTGATAATCGACGTCAGCCGTGGTTATGAAGTCATTCGTCTACAACGAATGAGGCCCACTTATTTGGGTTAACTCATGAAAAGAATGGCCTACAAGGCCTAAGGGAAGGTCACAATGAGGACATCTAACCATCATTGCTCGTCAATGTGGACGTCAAACCAACATTGCTCCCTATGAGTGGCCTACATTGTCTAGACATATAGTGGGCCCATGGCCTCACATAAAATCATGATGGGTCTCATTTACATCACATAGGCCTCGTCACACGGGCCAACATACATCACATTGGGCCTCGAATACACACAACAGGTGGGCCTCGCACTAGGGCCTTGAATATATCTTAATGGGCCTCTTTCGTCAAGCGGGCCACATCACATGAGCTACACTATATGGACCACACCAACGGGCTTCACGTATAACAAATAAGTCGCACCGATGGCTTCATATATATCAAATCGGGCCCACCCTTATGTATATTTGAGATCCAACTTATTCACAAGTTAACATAGAGATAAATGAAGTAGAAATAATATTGGGGACTATGGTGGCCCACCAAAGTTTTTGAACGGTGGATGTCACTATACCCTGTTATTAATGCAAATGGTGGGGTCCACTTGAACTTTGGGTCTCACTCATTCACCCCACGTCCTAAAATGTTCTCACCGATGGTTGGACGACTTAGATACAACATACGCACCATGGTGGGTCCCATAGATAGACGGTGTGGGTGAGACAAATGGGACCCACGGTACTAGCTGCTGACATTGAGAGAGAGAAAAAGAGCTAGAGAGAGTGAGAGAGAGATATAGAGAGAGAGTGAGAGAGAGATAGAGAGAGAGCACGTGCCCTTTTCATTTTTTTTTATTTTTTTTTGTCTTTCTTTCTTTTTCTTTCTTTTTCTTTTTTCTTTCCTTCTCTGACACAACAGAGGTGGGTCCCATGTAGGGGCCACCACAGTAGCATGAATATACAATGTATATATATATATATATATATATATATATATATATATATATATATATATATATATATATATATATATATATATATATATATATATATATATATATATACATACCTTATATATATTCATATATTATATAATATATAATGCATCCAACGTCCAGCCACTGTCCAACAAGCTGGACAGTTGTGGGAGATTTCACCTACATCATGGGGGTCCCACACAGTGGGCCACTAGAGTTGGATCAAGCCGATAATTATTTTTCCCTTTCATCCGGGCCTGTATGACCGTCTGGTCATGTAAGCCCCAACCGGGATCACGGTGGCCCACTTGTTGGACATCATGGATAAAAAAATACACACATCATAAGTGGGCCATTAATTATAGAGAAAGAAGGAGAGGGAGAGGAAAAGGAAATGAGGGAGATCGGCGATGACGGAGGGGCCCCGCCACTATGGGCCCCTCTTGAATACAAACATACATCAAGGTGGATCCCACCATAGGTGGCCCTTAAATCACAAAACAAATGGATGACAAAAGAGAGAAATATGGGTCCAAGATCACCCACCGTTCATTCTTGCTCCCTAGGCTTCTCTAACTCCTTAGCTTCGATTCCAACGGAGGAGATGATGGTCGGATGGTTGAGATGAGAGATGAAAGGGGAGGAAGTGGGCCACCTTTGTTGCTTGGGAGAATATGGGGAGAGGCTTGGACGTGTGATGCTCTCTCTCTCTCTTGCTTGAGATAGTGATTTTTTTTTTGGGAAATGAGGATGAGAGAGAGGGTTGTAAAGAGAGAGGACTGATGGATGGGAGAGAGAGAGGGATGGATGTGTAAGAACTTTTTTTAATTTTTGTGTAAGAAAGGTATGGGTGGTGTAAGAAACTTTTGACTTTGGAGTTTCTTGGGGAAAAGTGAAAGGTGATGTGTACTTGACTTGATGAGATTTGATGGATTGATGGATTGATGGATTGATTTGACAAGTCGTAGAGATTCTCTAGGGTTTTGCAACGGGCGACATTTTTCTCACACCGAACGTGGGCCCACATCTCCTGACCAGGGTATCGCCTTGGCACGCGAGTCGCGGCATCGGAACCGCGGCGACAGCGCGATCGCTATGGTAAAGGTCTTGGATTGAGTCGACTCGGTTTGACGGCGTGCGAATCAGGGTCACGTGCAAATACCGGTTAAGGGTCGAAGGTTGCCGAAATTCGACCGAGAAGACCGTAGAAGTTTAAGAACGGTACGGTCTAGGATACGGGGCTTACAGCTCTCCCCTCCTAATTAAAATTTCATCCTCAAAATTTAAACCACAATATAATCAATACAGAGCTTACTAAGGGAGGGAAACCACACCATTATATATATATATATATATATATATATATATATATATAATTTAAACACAACATACCAACATAATCAAACATCTAAGAGATGGGGATAACGCCCACTAATCTCAAGCTCTAACTCCCAAGACGCCTCGTTCATGAACAATCTAGGAAGATGGTGTAGGGGTCAAGTCACACGAATCGTCGATGACTCCTACTGATGTCTGAGGATCCTGCTGCTACTGTCGCTGATGGGGTCCCGGCGGCAGATACTGTCGTCGCTGTTGCTGCTGCTGAGGATGGGGACACTCGCTCTTACGATGCCTTATCCCACCGCACCCAAAGCAAGCACCAGAGAATGGTCTGGGTGGGAGGGGCTGCCGAGTGTGGGGGCACTCCCAGAAGCGGTGCCCCGCTTCATCACATGTGAAGCACATGTTTGAGGACTGACGTGTAGGTGGAGTAATTGCTCGAAAGGACGGACGGTTCCTATGCCTCTGTGGTCGTCGACATCGCTGTAGCTGGGAGCTACTGGATGGGGCCTTCCTCTTCCGGTCTCCTCTCTGAAGAATGACGGTCATTGCTTACAACATTTGCTGTAGTAGGTCCGCACTTACAGACACGGTCGGTGCTGCACTAGACTCGGATGGGGGTGTAGAAGTCTCAAGTGGGGAAACAGGAATCTCATGCGAGGGAGCGAAAGTCGCTCGGGTCACTCTCTTGGGTGTCATGTCTTACAGGAAGGAACAAGGGTCTATCATCTTTGGGCACTCTCGAATGCACACATAATAGGGAGCTATATCAGGAAGTTTCTAAGTTATTTAGACTCGAGAGTCTAACTATCCTAAGTTCTCAACAATCACATAGTGTAGTGTAGCAATCAACAAATATGTGATGTTATCCTCAGGTATTCCCAAGTTATGCTCTGATACCAACTTCTTTCACGCCCCAAACTTGAAAATCGGATTCACAGGAATCCCGATCACCGAATCCGGTGTCGACAGCCTTAGCAGTACCCCATTCTCGGCTCCTAGCATTCATATGTCAGATTCCTATCCTAGGATCCTACAAAGAGGATTTTCTCTCTCTTTTTTTTTTTTCAAATGTACATTTAACTAGTAATAAGCATAACCACAAGATTACCCAATTCATGAAGGCAACATCATCATCACATATCCACTAATATAATCATTTGAGTACAACACTGAAAGGGAAATACATAAAAAATTCAAGCTCCAGAAGACCACTGCACGCTCCAAGCTCAACACTGCTGCAACCTAACATCACCTGCGCGCATCTATCATGTATAAGCTTATAGAAAGCTTAGAGGGTGGTGTAAGTGTGTGCACAAGGTAAGTGTCAAGTATTCATTACAATGTCATAATCATACAATACTGGAAAACTGGTAATCCATAAACCATATAATGTCTGAATAAACAGAAACACTGATAAGATCATGAATTATCAGAGTAAACAGAAGTACTGACCAGGTCATAAATCATACGATGACAGAGTAAGTAGAAGTACGAACAAGTCCATAAGTCAATCGATATCAGAATACGCAATATAGAACAGCTATGTAATAAGGAGTTATAAAGAGCCAAATATTAGATGTCGTGTAATGTAATATACAAATCCTGCTAAGTCTGTCTAGGCCATATAAGTGCAGAGACATAGCAACCCAAAATGTCATATGCATGCAGATGTAATGTAATATGCGATGTGAATGATATGACCATGCTGGAGTGTGAAGTCGGGATGATAGTACGTAGTATCGCAGGCTACGGGGTCTAATACAAGGGACTTCTATCCAAACCAGTCTCATACCTAAATTTGGATAGTCAGACTCAACGTGCTAAACTCCTGATCTCAGGTTAGTCGCGTGCCCAATCAAAATTCTTGCCATAACGAAGGTACATAACAATTAATTGCGTACCATCAGCCTGAGTGGATAGTGAATGAATGAATGAATGAGCATGCAACTCCTACTCATTAAGTCCACATATCAGTACGGTTCCTCTCTACGATCATCACCGGGGTTTAGTACACTCCAAATGGCACTGCTGCTCTTCTTAGCCGCACAGTCCAAGTGAGCGTAAGAAACCTCACTATCCACTTGGCCAATAGTCTGGCAATACCTATTCGGCACGTCGATAGCGGACCCATTCACGAGCTGGTCAAACTCAGCCTAGCAATGCCCCCTGCGCTCGGGCAAGTAAGGCCACACTCCCTCCCAACCGACCACGGCACAGTGGAAAGCACAACCATCTGAAAATCGGCACTTAACGCTCATCTACCCACTCGGTCTAGACGTTGGAGCATCCTTTGGTACTAAGAGGGTATTTAGAGATTTTCACCCAGGGCCATCTATAGCAGCCCGATGCTCCAACCAAACATTTTCAGTGTCCCATCTAACCATCCATGATATGCATGTGGAGGCTACAGCCCTGATGTCGCGAGGGCGCACAGTAGTCATGTCACACAAATGTGAAATGCATGAGTCATACAATGCAATCATGCATAAATCCTGCGCATACCGTGCACTCATGTGAGATATCCTCCGCCTATTAGGGAGTCTCATAACAACATGCACTATGACATATGCAATGGTCAATCATATCTCATAACAGACATGCAGATGACGCGTATGGGCATGTATCATGATGTTATGCAGTCACTTACTCATAATCGGTATCAATGACCGGCATTGACGATTGACATCGACAATGTGGACATTTAACGAACATTGTCTCCTAAGGAACGACCCACATAGAGCCTAACATATAGTGGACCCATGGCCTCACACAAGGGTCAAATATACAACACCATGTGCCTCACTTGAGAGCTTAATACACATCGCGATGGGCCTCACTCATGGGCCACATATATATCAAGTAGTTCACATCTCACGGGTCTAATATACATCGCAATGGGCCGCTCCCATGAGCCTAATATACATCAAGTCGGGCCTCACCACATGGGCCGAAAATATATCATAATAGGCCACGTCTCATGGGCCTCGAATACATCACAGTGGGCTTCGACAATCGGAATCGGCCCCAACAATTGGAGTCAACACTTGGAATCGGCCTCGATACTCAGCCTCGACAGTCGAAATCGGCAAATCGGTCCTGATAAACGGCCTCGGTCGCTAATCGGTAATCGGTCAAGTCAATCAGAATTGAAAATCGGCCACGATAATTAAAAATGGCAAATCGGTAATGACAATCAGAATTGATCAATAATTAGAATCGACAAATCGATCACGTTGATCAGAAATCGACAATCGGCCTCGATCGCAAATCGAAATAAGGCCACGCTAATTGGAATCAATCAATAATTGAAATTGACAAATCGATCACGTCAATCAGAAATCGACAATCGGTCACGACAATCAGCGTCGATCATAAATCGACAGATGACCACGACAATTGGCACCGATAATCAGCATCGGTAATCGACACCGATAATCAGAGTCGATAATTGGCGTCGGCCTCGACAATCAGCACCGATAATCAGCATCTGTAATCGGCACCGATAATCAGGGTGATAATTGGCGTCGGCCGTGGTTATGAAGTCATTCGTCTACAGCGAATGAGGCCCACTTATTTGGGTTAACTCATGAAAAGAATGGCCTACAAGGCCTAAGGGAAGGTCACAATGAGGACATCTAACTGTCATTGCTCGTCAATGTGGACGTCAAACCAACATTGCTCCTTAGGAGTGACCTACATTGGCTAGACATATAGTGGGCACATGGCCTCACATAAAATCATGATGGGTCTCATTTACGTCACATAGGCCTCGTCACACGGGCCAACATACATCACATTGGGCCTCGAATACACACAACAGGTGGGCCTCGCACTAGGGCCTTGAATATATCTTAATGGGCCTCTTTCGTCAAGCGGGGCACATCACATGGGATACACTATATGGACCACACCAACAGGCTTCACGTACAACAAATAAGTCGCACCGATGGCTTCATATATATCAAATCGGGCCCACCCTTATGTATATTTGAGATCCGACTTATTCACAAGTTAACATAGAGATAAATGAAGTAGAAACAATATTGGGGACTATGGTGGCCCACCAAAGTTTTTGAACGGTGGATGTCACTATACCCAGTTATTAATGCAAATGGTGGGGTCCACTTGAACTTTGGGTCTCACTCATTCACCCCATGTCCTAAAATGATCTCACCGATGGTTGGACGGCTTAGATACAACATACGCACCATGGTGGGTCCCATAGATAGACGGTGTGGGTGAGACAAATGGGACCCACGGTACTAGCTGCTGACATTGAGAGAGAGAAAGAGCTAGAGAGAGTGAGAGAGAGAGATATAAAGAGAGTGAGAGAGAGATAGAGAGAGAGAGCACGTGCCCTTTTCATTTTTTTAAATTTTGTTTTGTCTTTCTTTCTTTTTCTTTCTTTTTCTTTTTTCTTTCCTTCTCTGACACAACGGAGGTGGGTCCCACATAGGGCCCACCACAGTAGCATGAATATACAATGCATATATATATATATATATATATATATATATATATATATATATATTAATATATACATACCTTATATATATTCATATATTATATAATATATAATGCATTCAATGTCCAGCCACTGTCCAGCAAGCTGGACGGTTGTGGGAGATTTCACCTACATCATGGTGGTCCCACACACTGGGCCACTAGAGTTGGATCAAGCCGATAATTATTTTTCCCTTTCATCCGGGCCTGTATGACCGTCTGGTCATGTAGGCCCCAACCGGGATCACGGTGGCCCACTTGTCAGACATCATGGACAAAAAAATACACATATCATAAGTGGGCCATTAATAATAGAGAAAGAAGGAGAGGGAGAGGAAAAGGAAATGAGGGAGATCGGCGATGACGGAGGGGCCCCGCCACTATGGGCCCCTCTTGAATACAAACATACATCAAGGTGGATCCCACCATAGGTGGCCCTTAAATCACAAAACAAATGGATGACAAAAGAGAGAAATATGGGTCCAAGATCACCCACCGTTCATTCTTGCTCCCTAGGCTTCTCTAACTCCTTAGCTTCGATTCCAACGGAGGAGATGATGGTCGGATGGTTGAGATGAGAGATGAAAGGGGAGGAAGTGGGCCACCTTTGTTGCTTGGGAGAATATGGGGAGAGGCTTGGACGTGTGATGCTCTCTCTCTCTCTTGCTTGAGATAGTGATTTTTTTTTGGGAAATGAGGATGAGAGAGAGGGTTGTAAAGAGAGAGGACTGATGGATGGGATAGAGAGGGATGGATGTGTAAGAACTTTTTTGACTTTTGTGTAAGAAAGGTATGGGTGGTGTAAGAAACTTTTGACTTTGGAGTTTCTTGGAGACAAGTGAAAGGTGATGTGTACTTGACTTGATGGGATTTGATTGATTGATGGATTGATGAATTGATTTGACAAGTCGTAGAGATTCTCTTGGATTTTACAATGCGTGGCGTTTTTCTCACACCGAACGTGGGCCTACATCTCCTGACCAGGGTATCGCCTTGGCGTGCGAGTCGCGGCATCGGAACCGCGGCGACAGTGCGGTCGCTATAGTAAAGTTCTTGGGTTGAGTCGACTCGGTTTGACGGCGTGCGAATCAGAGTCACGCGTAAATACCAATTAAGAGTCGAAGGTTGTCGAAATTCGATCGGAAAGACCGTTGAAGTTTAAGAACGGTACGGTCTAGGATACGAGGCTTACATCATCCCTTAGACAATACCTTACACCTACATTAATCGTTACTCTAACATTCATTTCACCCTAATCACATCTATTTCAGTTGGCCCCATGAGCCCTAGGAACTTGGTGGACTAGACTACCTAAATTTCCTAGTTAGTCAGATCGATCTTGCGCTAAGTTCCAGAATTCTTACCCGGGAATGGGCTGAAATGGGTCATAAGGCTCCTAGGTCGAATTCTAATATAGTTAAGCTTTCTCTCTTCAGTCTAAGCCTTTCGTAAGACTCTTGGACCTATTCCTTAGGGTCACTGCTTATTCTCGCTATCTAACCCTAACATCTGGAAGTCCAACCCTTC
This sequence comes from Magnolia kwangsiensis, assembly GCA_037074715.1. Taxonomy (NCBI): domain Eukaryota; kingdom Viridiplantae; phylum Streptophyta; class Magnoliopsida; order Magnoliales; family Magnoliaceae; genus Magnolia; species Magnolia kwangsiensis. Next base: position 122,019,427 of record CM073578.1, on the reverse strand, counting down.
GTCTACGATCGTTGGTTCAGGGTCTAGGGAGGTTCCTAGCGTTTCAAGTCCCTGTTACGTTATCTAATATGTATTCTCTCAAGTCAGCGGACACGTTAGTGAGTTCATGACCCATGGCCCAAGGGATTCCAAACTATTGCTCTGATACCAACTGTAATGCCCCGAAAAATCGAGTGTCACTTATCACCAATTTTATGGTTTTATGATTAATCAAGTTTAAATGCGCAGCCTGAAATTACTTGGAGCATGAAATGCAACCACACTAGTCTACTGAAGTGAAATAGATATATATATGTACAAGTCCAAAAGAATATAAAGGGTCGCCCAAGGCGTGACCCAACAAAAATCACAAGAGAATCATATGTCCAAAAGAATGGTACGCTGAGCCCACGACTCAACACCATAGAATCCAGTCTTCTAAGCCGATGGAGAACCGCCCATGAACTGGAAGTAGGAGAACTCGTCCTCTTCTCTTAAGCTTGCGCCGCACGGCTCATTGAGCTCAACACAACCTACAACTACTGAAGAGTCTGGGTGGTGTTTTAAAACACCGTCCCAGAGTGGGAGTGAGTGATCAACTCAGTGGGTGCTATTAGTCTTAAGTTACAACAAGCATCAATTATAATATGAATTTAATGAAATACAGACAATCATCAATTCCTATTAACGCTTATTTAAATGCATAAATGCGGAATGATATGATGCATGCCCTTGCCACAACGCTCCCTTGAGCGACTCCATCTAACGATCGTGTATGTCAACACTCCCTCATTACGACCTCGACTTCCGAGTCGCCACCCTAACTAATGCGATATAGTACGGTCATGTTAGCCAAGTTATTAGTTAAGTCCATTCATCCAGCAGATTGAGGAATCTGATACATCCCACTTATCAATACCTTAAGCCGGTTGTGAGGCCAAGACCCCCCAATGCGTGAGGTCGAGACTTCGTGGTCCGTGATCCCGTCGGGTTTCTCATCCCCAGCTTCAAGGACATGAGGAGTTTACAAGTGAATTATTGATGGACTACAATGGTTGTACGGTGTTTCAGGTTCCATACAAATGTGAGCATACAGGGTTAACAAACAGGGTTGGTCAGACAGTAGATTAAACCGCAAGAGTCAGGCCAGTACGTGGCGGAACGGCATCGGGTGCAAGCAACCCATGTAGTCTAACTACTATTGCCCACACGCACTCGCCCAAATCCATAGGTTTAGCCTCAAAGTGGTCCTACTAACGGGGCCGCCTTCGCTCTCCTCGAATTACTGACCAACCCAAGGGTTTGGGAAGTGATTTAGAACATGCTAACTATCAATATATCATCAAACATAAATAACATCATGTTCCCATGATTTTCAACATAAAATTCTAAATTTCTATCAACAAGTAAAGCTAACAATATCATGAACAAGGTGTGTGTGTGTGTTGTGTGGGTGGATAAGGAAGTTAAGCACTTCCTACCTCCCTTAGAACCGAAATACACAAAAATCAATGAATCATACATGTTATAGGACAAATCATATAAGAAAAATCAAACAAGGCATGAGCATGCAATTGTTCATACACAAAGTCATGTGAGGAGCAAGAACAATATCATATGAGAGCTAAACATACAATTCTAATAAACATACAAGTCCTAGGGTTTCTCTAGATTCTCCTAACATAGCATCTAAGCAACGAAAATCATTAAACACATACTAAAATTGGTGTTAGGCCACCTAAGAGCAATAGTCCGTACCTTCGGATCGTTAGAGGCTTGATAGACGACCTAAAAATGAGGGTTTTAGAGGTTGGTCGACCGGAATCCCTAAAGTAAGCTCTTGTATGTAAGAAATCCAAACCAAACCGTTCTCAATACATGGGTTTCAAGAAAAAGAGTGAATGATCTTACCTAGATGCTTCATGGAATGATTATTGTGGTGGTGATGGTGGAGGATTTTCGTTGGAGAAAGGAGTAGGGAGTTGCAATGCTTGATCTCCTCGGCCCCACCATGATCTATGGTCCACCTTGGATCTCTTCTTCACTCTCTCTTTCACTCTTTCTTCCTCTCTTTCTCTTTCTCTCTTTCTCTTTCTCTTTCTCTTTCTTTCTTTCTTTCCCTAGGGCAAAAATCGTATGGGGAGAGGGGTGCCCAAAAGAAAGCATTTTTATAATTCCAGATTGAGTGGAAATGATCCCAAGTGTTGGGTTTTTACTATACTAGACTTATGGGAGGATCTTTCTAAGCTCTAGGGCCCACTATGGGGTGTACATATCGATATACACCGTAGGATAGGTGCTCCATGGCCCGATGAAGGGCCATGCAAAACTTGGGATGAAACGGATAAGCGGATGTGGGGTTTGACCATATGGTCCCGATCCTTAAGTGGCTCTGTGGGGTCTATTCCAGTGATTAGAGATGTTCTGGTGGTCCCCTGACCATGAAACTTATAGGATAGGTGGACCATGGCCCGATGAAGGGCCATGAAAATTTTGGGGAAGATCGAATATTTAGTTTCATCGTATGGGTCCGATTTGTAATAAACGGTTACCTTGCCATGATTGGGTTCTAGATTTTGTGGACGGGTGTAGGACACTACATTAGACCTTCACCTTAAATTTAGAAATTTTGGGGACGATCGAATATTTGATTTGATCGTATGGGTCCGATTTGTGATGAATGGTTACCGTGCCATGATCGGGTTCCAGATTTTGTGGACGGGTGTAGGACACTACATTAGACCTTCACCTTAAATTTTGAAGAAATTCGATGGCTGAAAAGCTCGGAGTCTCGATTTCATTTGCAAGTGCCAGATTCAAATTCTGGCATTGGTGGGGTGCATTTGGCCAGTGCCAGATCCTAGTTCTGAGTGTCCACTGGGTCCGTGGTCCGCGATGGACCACAAGCCCAGTGAGATATATGTTTTCTTAAATTTTTATAGTTTTTCGACCTTTCTGCGCTGTGGTATAGCCTGTACGGGCTGATGCTAGGTGTAAAGGGTCATCTGGCTTAGCGGCCCGCACTAGGCCCTATCATGACCTATCTGGTGTACTCTAATGGGCTAATCCTAAGTTAATTAACTTATAATACCCCATCTTGAGTGGCTTAAACGAATAGTTATGCGGCAAATCCTACGTGGACGCCTCAGGACACTGTACTGGTTGGACGAGACGTTACAAGGGTTGATTTGGCCTATTGTTAAGATCCGGGCCTCATCTGACTCGGCTTTGGTTAGATCTTTAATTTAGTTATGTTTGTCTTGATTAGTTAACGATGGGTCGGTTAGATTTGGGTCATACGTGAGTAAATCATGGGGCTACCCTTGATGTTCAAGTGATCTGGCGGATTCATTGACTTCCTACGGTTGATTAATCGGACTTGTGCGGTTCTTTACTGGTACCACCCCTGTATAAACTAACATTAAACGCTAATGATCATTAAGTGATGTTATAAGTTAATTAATAAAAAAAAGTCAAGGATTTTTGAAAATCCAAAACAGTAAAAAATTCGGGATGTTACAGTAACTCTTATCTAATTCAATAAAAACTACTATAAATCTAAAGAATTAAGAGTTGCTGGCCTAGCTCTTGTTTTACAATTGGATTGGTGGATAAAATCTCCTTTTTTAGATTTGAAAAAAAGTTCTTATTTGAAATAAGCTTGTTGGTATAAACAAGTGAAAAAAACTTCTTATTTGAAATGAATTTATTGGTAAAATATTCAAATGAGAGTTTTTATTTTCTTTTAAAGACAATCTGTCATACAAGCCATGCCTTTAATCTAGGCCGTCCATCATGGGAGGCCCAACTTCAAAGTGGGTCGTCCATCATGCAAGGGTTGCCTTGGATGTGGGTCATTTATTGTTAAGCATGACGTTGATGTTGTCTATCCATTGTGTGGGCCCATTGTGATGTGACTCATCCATCATGTGAGACTTATATTGGATGTGGGTTGTTCATCATATCATATATTAGATATGAATTGTCCATCATGTGGGGCCCACCTTTTAATGTGGACTATGTATCATATGGGTCCAACTTCAAAGTGGATTGTCCATTATGCAAGGATTGCCTTAAATGTGACTCATTCATTATCTGGAGCCAACCTTAATGTGGATGTCGGTCATTCATTACGTGAGTTCCCTTGATGTGTGTCATCCATCATAAGGGGCCTACCTTGAATATAGGTCGTCCATCATGTGGAGCCCACCTTTAATATGAATTGTCCATAGTATGAAGCCCACCTTTGAAGTGTACCTTCCTTCATTTGATGTTGCTTTGGATGTGGGTCATTCATTATTAAGGGCCGACCTTTAATGTAAATCATCCATTATGTGGGGCCCACCTCAATGTGGTCATCCATCATGCGGGCCCCACATTGGATTTGAGTCGTCCATTATGCAGGACCTATTCTTAACGTGGGCCCTCCATCATGCAGGGCTGCCTTGGATGCAGGTCATTTATCAATATAGGTCAACCTTTGATGTGGACCATCCGTTATGTAGGGCCCACCTTAGTGTGGGTCATCCATCATGTGGAGTCCATCTTCGATGTGGGCCGTCCATTCAGACATTCAATGTGAATTGTCCATCATACAATGCCAACCTTTAATTTGGACCATTCATCACGTGGGGTCCAACTTCTAAGTTGGCCATCAATTATGCGAGCCTCGTGTTAGATGTGGCTTATTCATTTTTAACGGCCAATCTTTATGTGGGGCCCACCTTAATGTGGGATATCTATAATATGAGCACACTATCAGTACTAATTATCCATACTGCTATGTTCACCTTTCATATCCAGTGCCCATCATGTGGAGCTTACTTTTGATGCAGACCATCAGTTCTTTGGGCTGCCCAACATCTGGGGTTACTTTTGTCGTGGACCATCCATCACATAGGGTGATGAGAAAAATAAAGAGGAGAGAGAAAGAGAGAATAAAATGCAAACCTACTTTAAAAGGTAAAACTCTTATTATAAAAGCAGTAAGAGATGTAAACGGCTTCTGTAAACCAAAATATAAGGGGGCGTCTATAAATATCATAAACAAAGGGTGCGTGCTGAAAAGTGAAAATCCAAAAATTAGAAAAGAAAAAAAAAAAGAAAAAAAAAGCTAAAGTAAAAGAGAAAGAAAGGGAAACTAATGTCTGTCCATGCTAGCTGGCCCACGTGGATATGGAGCTTAACTCAGTTAAAGAGGTCAGGGCCCACCATGGCCCACCCCCTTTTATCTATAAAGACTATCACAAAACTTAAAAAATGGAATTGGATGAAACCATCAACCACTCTACGATTTCATCTGTCCATGGATTAAATGGGTAGGATTATTCATTGCGGCTTATACTTTTGCATGATTCATTCGTTGGTTATGATCATCCAATGGGTGGCAACGGGTCGGATCTGGGCTAAAATGTTAGGCTGGGCCCATTTTAAAAAGTGGGCTGGGCCGTCCATTTATTGATCGGGTCCAAATCCAGGCCAATACCCAACAGACGGTCCTCAATTACGGATCCCAGACTGGCACGTATCAGGCGGGCCATCCTGGACCCAGTGGCATCCTTAATCATCCACCCTTCATTACATGTCCATCTTCTCTGGACGCTCCATCAAGTGGTCCTGCTGTGAGGATTGACATCTTCTGTTGCGGGCCCATCGTGATGTATCTGATTATCCATGCCGTAGATCCCTTCTATCAGATCATTCTAAGTTATGATCACAAAAATGAGAGGGATCCAACGATCAAGTGGACCACACCACAAATGACGCTTGCCATTTAATGCAACCTGCATTTAATGCTTTGCGCATTTAATGCAACCAAAGCTTATTATTCGGTGTAGTCCACTTGAGCGTTGGATGTGTATCATTTTTGTGCACATGCATTGAAATGATCTGATTGAAGGGATGGACGGTGGGGATGAACAGATACATCACAGTGGGCCGGCCCGCAGAACTGCCCGTTCATGGCTAGAGGCGGGCTGGGATAGGACGTAATCCGCGTCCGTTCCTGGGAAGGCCACCCCTCACTGAATCGATATACAGTTGGAAAGAAAAGCTTGCCAGTGGTACACATCTCTCAGGTGTGGAGCTTCTAATAGGTATAAAGTTCTGAATTTATAAAGAAAGATATATTCATCTTGGGCCCATCTTATGTACGGTTCAGATTTTTATGCTCATCATATTTTAGTATTTCTTCTGAGAATGAATGTGCGCGTGGAGAGGGTGCATGCGGAGATAACCTGCCACTTGCCAGTCGTCCCACTGATTTTCGGACGCGGTTTGGCTAGTGAGTCAGTGACGCTGCCATTAGCGCCACTAGCCAAGTGGCCAGTGGTCGGTGCTATGTGGGCCCCACATAATCTTTGTGTTTTATTCACACGGTCCATCCATTTTTACACATCTTTTTAATAGATTATCACATAAATGAGGCAGATCAAAATCTTAGGTGGACCACACCATTGGAAAACAGTAGTGATTGAACATGTAGATTAGTTCACGCAGATGGAAAAAACAAATATCAGCTTAATCCAAAACTTTTGTAGCTCCATGAAATTTTTAATGGTGAGAATTCAATCAACACCGTGTGGCCCAGTTGAAAGTTTGATATATCTCGATTTTGGATACATACCATAAAATCTTCTAGAAAAATGGATGCACGGCATGGATGAGATACATACATCATGTTGGAGTCCACAGATCACCGAAAAGAGAGTAGCCAATCCGTTTCCCGGAGTTCTTCCCTTGCAACAAATCGAGTTCGTTTTGCTCTGTCGCGACATAGCATTCAGCGTGTGTTGCAGCTTACTAGGGCCGAAATTCTGAGTGGTCCGATGTTCTTAACCGTTCACGTTGTGGAATCTTTTCTTTCACAGTAGAAATTTTTGAAGGGACGATTATTATGTCACCACGTATGCATGGATTACAAAACAACGAAAGGAAAATCTTCGATGGATCAAATTCAATTGCAAAGATCAAAGGTTATGATCATCAATGAAGAGTGATTTTGCGCAAGTATCTTACTCATGGAATTAAGTAGAACATGGACGGCTAGAATCATTGGACCATCTTATCATGTGGGCCCACACGCTGGATTCTGAGTCGCACCAGAGGCAAAGCGAACTACACGACAAATAACAACTCCTGTACTCCATCACACTCCCTGAGACGGATATTCGCACGAGGAGAAATTGGTGAGGTGAATCGGGCCCGAGTCTGCGAGATCTGGACCATCCATTAGCTGGGGCCAACGCACAAGACACCTTGGCCGACAAACTAGGCCGTCGATCTACTCATCATGCCACCCTACACGAGATAAGTGGACAGCCAAAAAGAAGACCAGCAACAGCCTAGATTCAACGCAGTCGTGATGAGGCCCACCTGTTGAGTGGACCAAACCGGATATGGGGACTTACATCCACGCCCGATGGATCCGTGTGGGGCCTACCCTGATGTATTTGAATTAAATCCACGCCGTCCATCCATTTTGAATACTCATTTTAAGATATATGTAAAAAATGAAGCAGATCGAAATCTCAGGTGGACCATACCACAGAAAAAAGTGGTGATTGACCGTTAAAAACTTTTTGCGAACCGCAAAAGTTATGGATCAAGCTGATATTTGTGTGGTCCCTTCATCCAGGTATTTGTTACATTATCAACAGGTTAGATGGAAAATAAACATTCCAGTGGCCTCCAAGAAGTTTTGAATGGTGGGTATTCACTGTTTCCTGTACTATGGTCGACCTGAGATTTGGATCTGCTTTATTTTTGGGATCACAACATAAAATGATCTTTCAAGATGGATGGACGGCTTGGATGTAAGTTACACGTATCGAGGTGGCCCCCATAGTCAGGGATCCACCGAAGCCGCACCCATTTGGACCCGGCACGTTCACGTTGGGTCCGACGGAACTCCCACACGCGCGCCATGTCGGCACGTTTGCCGTGATTCGTCTTCCCCATTCCGAATCCCACTTCTCTTCTTCAGTCCTCTCCCTCACACACAGACAGCAGAGAGAGAGAGAGAGAGATGAAAGCCCTCAACAGCCGCGAAATCCTGACTGCTCCTCTACTCGTAAAGATCTCCGCCTTCGCTCTCACATCCATCGCCTTCTTCTACCTCGGCAAGCACTGGTCAGAATCCGACGGCTACCAGCCTCTCCCCTTCTTCAGCAGCCGCCCATACCAACCGTCCATCTCCATCTCTCCAAATGCCAACAAGCAGTTCGACATCTCCTCCCTCATCTCCAACCAATCCGACACTCCTCAGTCGTCCGATTCGACTCTCCTCCCCTCTCCTCCCCCAGATCGATTCGGGATCGTTGATGAGAACGGCACGATGACCAACAACTTCGATGTCGGCAGCGTCGGCTCTGATCCGATCGAGAATTTGGATGATCGAAATTCGACAGCGGAGATCGAAAGAGGCAGCAGCGAGGGTTCTAGGGTTAGGCTTGCAAGGTTCCAGCTTTGCAATGAGAGTATGTCGGAGTATATTCCTTGTTTGGATAATGTGGAGGCGATCCGGAAGCTGAAATCGACGGAGAAGGGGGAGAAGTACGAGCGGCATTGCCCGGAAGAAGGGAAGGGTTTGGATTGCTTGGTCCCACCGCCGAAGGGTTACCAGATGCCGATCCCGTGGCCCCAAAGCAGAGATGAGGTAAATTTCTTTGTATTGAGGATTACAGGAGGAGCTCACCTTTCAGTGATTTGTACTGTTTGTCTGGTGATGCTGGGCAGAATTGTCCCATTGGACAGTCGTAGCCATCCATCGAGCAGCCTGCAAATGGATGATTGACAAGAGCATGTGGTCAACTGTCCATATGTAGCCTAAACAGAGCTGCAGATTGGACAGCTTGGATTGTTCGGTGGAAATGGTTTCTGGTCCATCGGTTATTCACAGCATGATTTGCCAGCTAAATAATCTCCATTGCGGATATATGAGCCCCACTTTGAATTTATAATATTTGTTTCTTCCCAGTCAATGCTGAATCGCTGATGATTCGAAATGCAAGTTGTCGTCTTAGTAATAAATCATTCTCTAATTATCAAAAAGATAGAAAGAAAGGTTGCTTTGATAATGAAAACATGCATCCATTCTCGGAGTGTCACAGTCATCATTATCATCTTCATCATCATTCATTGTCGTGACCATCACCTTCATCATCATAATCACCACCAGAGTCATTGTCATGATCATTGTTCAAATTATCTCTGATATTATCTCTATCTCTAGTTCAGCAATACCAATAACACCAGTAGTGATACCGATAACACTGGTAGAAATTCTAGGTATCGGTGATGTAACGCCAATGCATCGATATGGCCCACATTTTCTACTGTGTAAATTTTAGGTGTCACTTGTATTGCCAATTTATTGATATCACAATGTATAGCGAAAATAATATTTTCGACTAGGCAAATTCCAAATGTTGCTTGTATCGCTAGTGTATCAGCGATATTTCAATATGATTACAAAAAAACTGTTTATTAAAAAAAATCATTTCAAATTTTTTATGAGCACATGGTTGCATGCCGTGTTCAATTCGTAGATGATAATATTGATAATATCGCAATATTATCATTATCACAACATGGGCGATATCAAGACCACAATATTTCATTTTCTTTCTAGTTGTTGATGATTTCTCAGCAAAATATTGTGTGTTGTCTCTATTCTGAAGTATCGATGAATGTTTGGATGGAAAGTTGGATGGATAGATGGGATGGATGAGATGGTTGAACTAATTTCTTACAACAACACATGCTTTTACGCCCCATTAAATGGAAACTTATTATGCATGCATTCTTTTTTTTAATTTTTAATTCCTAAAATGCAAATATGCGTATTTTAACTTCTCCTGAAGTTTCACTGAAAAATTCTACCATTTTCCCATGTTTCCCTATTGTTTTTGCATTTCCGGTTATCGGCGATATTATGGGTGATATTGATATTGTTTCCATATCCCCGGCCAACGAAACTTGTAGCGATACCGATACTACAAACATTGGTCATAATGCATCATCATCGTCATCATAATCTTAGACTTGAAACCCAGTGCTGCAAAGAACTCCTTTGGACAATCATAGCCATCATATAATTTGCCCGTAAATTGATGGTAATAGATAAAATACAACCAGTGGTCTATTTACAATGAAAAAAAGAGAACTGAAAGTCTGCCAATCAGATGGTTGGGATTGTTCAGTGGAGTGGACTTAAGGTCTATTCCCAGTCCATAGTTGGCCTATCATATGAATGATCTTGATCGATTAAAGATGGATCCTGCTTGTCCAGAATATCATAGGAATGAAAATGGTGGAAATTTGAGCTGACATTTGTCTAAGAACTTTTCTTTTACACGCAAATGCCCCTGATCACTGAACTTCCTTGAAATTAAACCTCAGTTTACTTTCACTGAATAATGGGCTTGATGAGTGATGTAGACCCACTGTAGGAACCACCCATAACATAGGCCCATAGCCTAGGCCCAGCATGGTTTATTTTTTTGGGCTGATTATTCACGTATTTGGAGATTATAATTTACTATTTTTGGGAGATATGGGTGGCTAATTTAAAGATGTGATGAGGGTGTAATTAATATGATTGAAGATATGGGTTAGATTTAGAGATTTTTTCCATGTTTGCTTTTCATTAGGCTTTTGCCATATGAAGAAATATTAGATTACATTTTTTTATAAAATGTGATTGATTCTTTTAGTTGTAGAGATTCCAATTAAAGATTCCTTTATGATCTATAAAGGGGTAGTGATATATGAGTTAGCCATTCAAATATTTTTCTAAATGTGGTTTTTCTTTAAGTTTTGTAAGAGAAAAATGTTGATATCAATAAAGGTTATCTCCCTCTCTATTCCATTGTTCTTGTGAGTGTATATTTTTTATTTTTTTTATTGCAATTCAGGTATCAAAATCTCATTGACTTGATAACTAGATTGCACCATTTTGGTTGCATCTTTTGGTATTAGAGCGGGTTGTCTTTAGGAACTTTTCAACTCTACATTATCTCTTAATGGTATCAAAGAGGTTGCACAGAAAAAGTTCGCACAAGTAGCTCAATTGATCCATGCACTCGCAGAATGGGTATATCAAATCATGCATGCAGTGGGCAACCTCGCTAATCAAGTGGGGGAGTTTTGGCGTGAAGAGAATCTGAAGACCGAAGTTGAAGCATGTGGACACGTAGGGGAAGGTCCCTACCAAAGTCTTAAGCAACAATGGGTTACCCTGGCTTATGAAGACACCAACAATCGAATCCTTTGATTGTTGGAACGTGACATAGAGCCCGTTATTGAAATAGAAATTCCGGAAACGGCAAAGAGATCCACGGAGTTAAAGGAAAAGTTGACATTTGAAGTGATCGATGCATTAACGTTGGACCTAGAATTTGAGATGCAAGCCTGAAGGTCCGTAAATTCCTTGATTTCTTTATCATTCAGGTTCCTTGTACATCTAATATCCCAAACAGTTTGCACCAACGAAGTGGAATAGCATCTGTTGTTGCAAATATCTTTGTCGGGGGAGAGCCGGTAGATCTGAGGAAATTGAAATTTGAGCGGCTTATCCCCCACCCATGGATCTTGCCAGAAACGGATAGAAGACCTATTACCTAATTCATAGCTGCAGTTATTGATCGCCAGATTTTTTGCGGAAAAGACTCCTCTCCATATATGCGACGCCTTGTAATACGATGAATCTTTCGGCCACCATCCGCCATGAGATGAACTTTAACAATTGAGGTCCATAACGCATCTTTCTTTGTCGCAAATCTCCAAGCCCATTTCCCAAGCAATGCGGAATTCATAAGTTTCAAATTTTTTACGTTTGCACCTCCCTCCCTGAACAATTTTCAAACTTCATTCCACTCCAATAGATGGAACTTCCTTTGATTTTAATCCTTGCCAAACCGAAGAAAATCCCTTCTAATTTTTTCAATCACCTTTAGAACCGTGGCTGGACATCTGAACAGAGACATAAAATAGAGGGAAAGGCTAGAAATGGCTGATTTGATTAAAGTCAAACGACCGCCCAACGATAAATATCTACATTTCCACGATGCTAGGTTTTTGTGAAACTTGTTGATCACTCTGTCCCACATGAACTTTGGCGGAGGTTCTACAGCAAGGGGGAGGCCGACAAAAGTCATCGGAAAGAAATCAACCTGGCACCCGAGCATATCAGTAAAGGATTGAATCGTCGGAGAGGGCACGCTAACTCCCAGAAGCTTTGATTTACTCATGTTGATCCTGAGATCAGAAACTGCTTCAAAACAGTGCAATGTGATAAGGAGATTCCTGATGCAATCCGACGATGCGCCAAAGAAGATGAGGGTATCGTCAGCAAACTGAATATGGGTAATGGGGTCTGCCAGGCCAGGCATCACAATTCCGTGAAGAAGGCCTTGCGCCTGCCCTCTAATCAGCATCTGAGACAATGCCTCATCAACAATTAGGAAAAGAAGGGGGGAGAGAGGGTCCCCCTGGGGCAACCCTCTCGAACTTTTAAAGAAGTCCTTTGGAGATCCATTAAGGATAATTGAGAAGTGGGCAGAACCGATGCAAGCCTTGATCCACCTTCTCCATCTGATTCTGAAGCCCATACGAGAAAACATGCAGATCTTTAATATCTATGCCTCTCTTAGACCAGTCCGACAACATTGGGTGGTCTCTAGACAAATCAGGTTCCTTGTCCGTGAAGTCCTTGTATACTCTCATATATCCTGCAGCTCATTCTCGTTGTGATGCCAACCCCTTCATCTGGAAATACCTGGTCCCTCCTAAATTCATATGTTTTGGATGGCTCGGGGGTCGCAATAGAATTCTTACGATAGACAACTTGGCTAAGAGAGGCATGCAAATTGTTAATATCTATTTGTGCTATATGCAGGAGGCCGAATCTGTTAATCATCTGTAGGTTCATTGCTCTTTCTTTTCGCCTATTTGGACTGATCTCTGTTAGAGGTTTTCAGTTTCTTGGTGCGCCCTTGAATCTACTGCCGAGCTCCTCTCCTCTTGGAATGGCCTTAAGCTTGGGAAGCTCAAATCCATCATTTGGCGCATGGCAATCCTTGCCATTTGGTGGGCTATTTGGACTGAAAGGAATGAGAGATGTTTCAATGATAATTCTTCTTCTGCTACATCTGTGGGTTCTAGGGTGAAGAAGATGGTTATCGAATGGGCTGTTAATGTTCAGGATCTGATTAATTTTGATTTTAGCTTTTTAGGTAGCTAGGGCTCATCTGCTATCTCAGCAGTTTCGCCTTTGTTTTCTCCGTTTTGCTTTTCTCTGTTTCTTTCCTTTGTATCCTCTTTCCTTTTTAATGCATTTTTCAGTTTGTTGCCTTTTTAAAAAAAAACGTTGGACCTAGACTTGAATTCACTAATGGATCAATTGATGGATCCAATGGTATTGTCAGTCACATTAATCAACATGGAAGTGAGTTTTAATATTAAAATTGAAACACATTTGCAAAAGATGACCGTGGCATGAAAAATGAAGCAAATGTTTTAGGATTCACGAAGAACTTTAAAGTTACAATAAACAAGTTGGCACTCACAAAAGCGTAGGTAAACAAATACATTATCTACAATGGACTCTAACAAAAGTTGTGCCAAGCCGATGCTTAGGGTTACACCATCAACTTTCACCAAAGAAGAACACGTTTCATCTTTTAGAGGTAATACAAGCCTAAAGGTTGAGATTGGTTTCCAACTCGCGGACAAGTTCTTTCGCCCACTATAGGACCTGCCAATAACATTGGTCCATAGGTCATATCCTACTTTAAGCCCAACATGTGCTGATTATTTATAGATTTGGATATTATAATTTACTATTTTTGGAAGATATGGGAGGCTGATTTAAAGATGTGATGAGGGTGTAATTGATATAATTGAAGATATGAACTAAATTTAGAGATTACATTGCTTTTCATTAGGTTTTGTCATATGAAGAATGATTAGATTAGTTTGTAATAAATTGTAATTGATTCTCTTAGTTGTAGAGATTTCAATTAAAGATTCCTTTATCTATAAAAGGGGGATGGTGGTATGAGAGCTAGTTACTCAAATAGTTTTCTAAGTGTGTGTGTGTTTTTTTTTAATAGTTTTGTAAAAGAAAAATGTTGATATCAATAAAAGTTCTTTCCCTCTCTACTCCATTCTTCTTATGAGTACATATTTTTTAATTTCTTTGCAATTTGGGTATCGAGATCTTATTGACTCGATAACTGGGTTTCACCAACAACAAACACGTTTCATACTTGGTTGAACCTTAGAATGTTGGTGAATGGGCTTGCAAGAAGTTTGATTTGTTACTCTTCATTAGACTGAAATGTGACGGCTAGAGGTGACTTTTCAACAGCCACTAAGCGGGCTTCTTCATAAGGATTTCATTCCATGGGACTAATCCTTCGTATTTGATGAGATCTGTGTGTTAGCTTCCTCACTAAACATCTCATCTAATCAAGTTGCCTGAGAAGATAAATACGAAAGCTGATTCCTTCACGAAAGGAGTCACTAAGAGCTACATGTAGGTTGTTATTTTCCTCGATTACGATGTACCTTTCTACTCATAATTCCTCGATTTCAGTAAAAAATGCAAACATGCGTGAATCGACTAACAAATTTTTTAAAGATTTTAGGTAGTTTATACAGTTTTGTTACATTTTTCAGAGAAATAACTTAAAATAGTCTACAATCCTTCTCCTCTTTGATTTGATTTAGCCGTTTTCTGATTCTACAATCCAGTCTGAATTTCAGATCGTTGAGTTAGACTATCTCATCGGGCTCTAGATGTGTGGCTTCTTGAAATAGGATTAAGCATTTTACAGGTTGTATTCAATTTACAGGTAGCCATGTCTGTCCTCAACTGCTTTGTTGGAACTTTAGTACTTACTCTCCCATGTCATTATGTTCTTAAAAGAAAAGGAAAAAAAAAGAGAGAGAGAAAGAATGACAGAATCTTTTAATTCTCACAGGTATGGTACAGCAATGTACCACATCCACGTTTGGTTGAAGATAAAGGAGGTCAGAATTGGATTTCAATAGATAAAGACAAATTTAAATTCCCAGGTGGCGGAACCCAATTTATACATGGAGCTGATCAGTACTTGGATCAGATGTCTGAGGTTTACTGCTCATCCAAATCTCTACTGGATTAAGTGAGAAATGTTTTAAGATCTCCTAATGTAGTCCGCCTGACATTGATGTTTGATTTCTCATCTTCTGACCTGAACATGCAGATGGTACCGGACATTACATTTGGTCATCATACAAGAGTTGTCTTGGATGTTGGATGTGGAGTAGCAAGCTTTGGTGCTTTTCTGGTTTTGCGGAATGTGACTGTTTTATCTGTAGCCCCGAAAGATGTTCATGAGAACCAGATTCAATTTGCTCTTGAACGTGGTGTTCCAGCTATGGTGGCAGCTTTTGCAACACGTCGTCTGTTGTATCCAAGCCAGGCTTTTGACTTGATACATTGTTCAAGGTGTCGAATTAATTGGACTCGCGATGGTGAGTCTCAATTAGAAATTATACAGTCATTTTGAAATGAGGTCTCAAGTCCAATCCAGTTGGACTATAAATTATGGTCCACCCAGCGGATGTTCCAACCTTTCATGTGTGCAGCATCCAACTCACCTATTTAGGTTGGCCCCATCATGAAGATCACATTGTGCAAAAATCTGCCATATCCACTCATCAAGTGGACCACTTGTATTCTGCTATTTTTCATGGTTTGGCTGACCTGATGAGTAGATATGGCTGATTTTGCACTAGGTGATCCTCATGGTAGGGCCAGCTTATTGGAAGGGTTGGATTGGACATGTACTTAACACGTGATGAAACCATCCAAGTCTACTTTCCCTTATCTAACTTATTGATTGTAATAATAACCCATGTAATATATACTATTAGATAACACTTGATTATAGTTAACCCATGTGATAGTCAATCACATTATGCCCGTGGGAGTTTCGTGCACTCATTGTTGGTCCCTGGCCTGGATAAAGGAGGGTTGCATTAGGTTGGCAACTGGCTTCGAACATATGGCTTTCATTATAAATCCAAACAAATTTGATATTTTAATAATATATTGTTAATGACCAAAATATCCTTAGACCCCATCACAACCATGCAGCCTGTTTGTAAGTTGGTTATCATGCAATTGTCAGAGGTGGATTATCTTGTGTTTGTTTGAAAGCTAATTCAGTAGTCTCTCAAACAGGACCAATTTTGTGTCATTTTAACCCCAAAAGTGGCAGGAAAAATTAGTGATAAAAACAAAGGTGCCTATGGACTGTTGTTAAGTTACTTGTCCCTTTTCTATAAGAAAAAAACTACTAAGCATGTGAAACTGTCCAATAGTGTGGACCATGCGGGCTCAGAGATCAATCAAACCATCGTTGTCATGTTTGAGAATTGATTGTTTAACATTATTAGAAGCTTTTATTTACTTAATTTATATGAATTTGTCAGAATTCTCTTGCAGAGATGGAATGTCAAATTGCTTTAATCTCTTTAACCTCTGTATTACTAATCAACTTCTTCTCTTTTCTTTTTTTTTTCCCCATGGGTGAAGATGGAATTTTGCTTCTTGAGGTGAACAGGATCCTTAGGGCTGGAGGGTACTTTGCTTGGGCAGCACAGCCAGTTTATAAACACGAAGAGAGCCAAATAGAAGCATGGAAAGGTCAGTGCATAATTCAGTAATACTGTATCTTTTTTGCATGTTTTCCTCATTTTTTGGAATAAAGTAGCCATTGCTAATCATCTTGGCATGCAGGCCTAGGAGCCATTTGGTGCTGGATGACTTCTCATCATCCATTCCCTTGTGCAGCCATTGCTTTGTAGCCTTTTTGTTTGGTTTATAATACATTGTTTGCTACCATTAAAGAAAAGTAGTCGCTGCCAACTAAGAGAGGGAAAGTAGAGTTTATGTATCGGGAACTCTTAGTTTACTGCATGCTTTGTTTCTCTCCTTTGCTTCTGCCACAGTTTCAACTAATTTGTTGCTTTTAGGAAAGTCTACTAGAATGATCTTTTCTATATTTTTTTATATTATATTATATTATTTTTTTCTCTAGTTATAAAGCTAAATTAACAGATTTCTTTCCTATTGTTGTCAATTCAATGCCCACTCAATAGCAATCTTGAAATAGCTCTCTGCATTTGATTCCTTATTTTGGTGGATGCATGGGAGAATGTTTCAGAGATCACATGAGAGTCAATTCTGATGTTTCTTGAATTGTTTGCAGCGTTCTTAGATGAAGAGGTTTTGTTGGTTGCCATATGATTCAACCTGTGAAATTCAATTTCCTCATTAATCTTTAATCAGTGAAAGGCTTATTGTTGTTGCTACATCATCTATTAGGGCTTTCAATGGTCTGGCCTGGCCTGTAGGGCTTGGCCTGCTTCAGGCTGGGCTTGGGCTGAATGATAGGTGAAGGCTAGATCCGGGCCTAAATATAAGCCCGTTTGTTATTCAGGCCAGGCTCAGGCTGTGTCTAAGAGCCTGTCAACCTGGCCTGAACCCAACCCAGCCCACGCCCTTTAATGTTTCAAGGGAATTATTTTTCCAATATCACACGTGATTTGGCATGCCAAACCAACAGCCTAGATCTTGCAGAGAAGGGGGTGGCTGGGCTTGGGCTGGACTCAGACCCAGGCCATGCACAATCATCATGGGCTGGGCTCAGGCTTGTTTGTTTTGGCCCATCACGGGCCTGGGCTGGGCTTTGACAGGCCTTGGGCCAGCCCGAATGCAGTCCATTGACAGCCCTTCTGTCCATCAAGTGATGGAATTTCTTTCAGATCTGCATTGTCTAACCAGAATGTAAAAAGGCTCATTGAGATGACATTATGACAAGAACATCTATGGAATTTAGGAACAGATTACAAGAGTTGGTGCTCCACCCTCAATCTTCCTTGCTAATATTTCTTCACACCAACGAGTTCAAGTGTCATCTTTCTGAAGTGCTCTGGTTTCTGTACAGTGATGGAGAACCTTGCTGCTCGTATTTGCTGGAAGCTTGTGAAGAAGGAGGGATACATTGCCATATGGCAGAAGCCTTTAAACAACAGCTGTTACCTCAGTCGTGATTCTGGATCTCAGCCACCTCTATGCGATGCAGATGATGACCCAGACCGTGTTTGGTATCTCCATTACTTTGCACCTATTGGTTTTCATTACTGCTTAAGATTAACAGAAGAAAATTCTAAATGTTCCATGATTGTTCCAGACAATTTGTGCTATTGGAGGCTTTGCTGTGCTATGTTAGGGGTTAGGAATGTGGATAACTAATAGCACTCACTGATTTGACTCGAAACTTAGCCGAGTCAACTTGACTCTGTGAGAAGTTGAGCCCTGTCTCTGGGAAACTCAGTCTGTGCCTGACTCGGACTGGACTCAGACTTGGAGAGTCAACTTGACATGAGTCAGCGTGCGTGACTTGAACTGAGTCACTCACCTTATGGTGGGATTATATTAAAAATAAACATGTCAGGAGCGAGATTCGAATCCCTGACCTCAACTATGGAGAGATCAACCTTAACCAATGAGCTCTCTGTAATGTTGTTGCCTTTTAGTTATGTCTTTTATTGCTTATAAGCGATCTAACTATTTTAAACACATATCAACAATCTTAATATTTTCAATTTATAAATAACAAAATATCGAGTTGAATAGGGTCGAGTCAAACCTGACCTGGCTGAACATCGAGTCAAGCCGAGTTTTTGGGTTTTTGATTTGTAATTTAATAGAGAGCTGCGTGAGACTAGGCTGTGACATTATTTAATGTTTCTTTAATTGTTTCGTCCAAAATGCATGGATCCTCCAGCGCTGAATTTGCGCAACTGGGGCTCATGGATCAGTAATCCATGCCCGTTATCTGATGAGGCTCACAGTGAGCTCCCTGATGGGACAATCTCGATCCTTCGAATAGAGGCCTGAAAATAGATGGCATGATCCATCCATGGTGGGAGCCATTAGATCAACAACCTGGATCATGGAATCATGTGCCTGCTTTTACACACTTGTACCCCCCAGATCACTATTCATATCATCGGGCCAAGAATCACATAGTTCCTTGAATAAATGGCTTTTATGCTGAAGGACTAGAGAGACCCTGGATACATGATTTCATTATTTGCACAAAACATTGGAAGTTTGGATGAGATTCATGCAGCTCCTGTTTGGAACATGAGGAATCTTCAGTTGGAAATTGTTGAATATTCGGCAGTCTTTCTGATTTCAGGAAGGGCGTCTAGACAATGGGATCCACCTGATGATGTTTTGGATCTCAAACACACTTGCCATGTAGCCACACTGGGCAGTGTGTAGATGCACTTCCTGTTACACTTGTGGGCTTTACCAAACCTATATTGTTTTATTTATTTATTTATATATTTTAATTATTATTTTATTTATCAATACATCTTTTCAAAGCTTCAGTTTCTCAATGCAAAGATTGTAACTCGTTCATGTCATTCTTTTGCAGGTACGTTGATCTGAAACCATGCATCACCCGCATTCCTGAGAAGGGATACAGAGCAAACGTTACAATGTGGCCTGCACGCCTGCATCATCCACCAGACAGGCTTCAGACTGTAGAGATGGATGCATACATGGCAAAAAAGGAGATCTTCAAAGCAGAATCGAAGTTTTGGAATGACATAATAGCATCCTTTGCCCGCGCTTATCACTGGAGAGAATTACAATTAAGGAATGTTATGGACATGAGGGCTGTGTTTGGAGGGTATTGTATTCATACTCTTGTTGCTTCTCCCATTATTTATTACCTAATATCCTCAACCGGAGGATACCATATATTTCTTTATATCCTCAACCTGAGGATTTATATCCTCTAGTCGGCCCTTTTTCTGTAATATTGATCAAAGGGCTCCACTTTGGATGAACTGTGCCCCAAAGATTTCTTAATGAGATGGTCCTAACCCTTCGATTGGTGTCCTTCAAATAGATGGTTAGAAAAAAAAAATGCAGCAATGATCCCACATTCTACGGAAAAAAAAAAAAAAAAAAAAAAAAACATCAGTGGGCATGTTTGGATTGGGGGTAAACTAGGGGAGGGAAAGGGAGAGTGAAAATGTAATATAACCAGATGGTAAATTGATATCAGTGCTAAGAGAAGGAAATCCTTTGAACTTGTTTGTTTTGCTACATAAAAGTCTTGAAAAATGTTTTATTATAATTATAATAGTAAAAACAATCATTATTATTTGCTTCTTCTAGTGTTAAAATGCTTTTGTTTGCATTTTTCAGCGTTAAAATGCTTTTCCTATGCATTTCCAGTATTTGGGTTGCAATGTTCAAAGAAAAATGCCTTTCCTCTCCATTTCCATTTGATATGTCAAATCATAGGGAAACCTTTTTTTTCCACCAATTGACTTTTTGAAATTAAAAAAAAAAGGTTTTTTCCTTGCCGCGGAAATTTATTATATGTTTCTCAAATGGAAGAGATGTCACATCAAAGGAAAATTGTTTGCTTTCTTTAATTTTTCTTTCGTTTACCTTCAATCCAAACACGTGGATGTCTAGAATTTGGAAGGATTTGGAGGCATTTCCTCCCAATATGGAGCCCATCAAATTAACTGCGTATGTCACACCTTACCATGGGCTTCACTTGTATAAACTGAAAACCCGAGGATGATGTATATGCTCTCAGGTTGAGGATCATATAATTGCACTGTGCTGTAGACACATTGTGAAATTACCAGCTGCATATGTTCTTCTGTTCCTGGATAAATACATATTCTATGACTCATGTTTCTCCTTCGTTGCAGATTTGCAGCTGCATTAATTGATTATCGTTTCGATGCCTGGGTGATGAATGTCGTTCCTACTAGTGGGCCCAACACCTTGCCTGTCATATATGATCGTGGGCTTATTGGAGTTAACCATGATTGGTATGTCCTACTTCTATACACCATCCTGTCTTCACCATTACATAAGGTTGCGCTTGGTTGCACCGAATATCATGAAATTTCATGATTAATCAGTCCAATTAGGTGCAAGTTTCATGGTATTTCGTGAAATTTGGTGTAACCAAACATGGCCTAATGCATGAAAAATCCATTCTGACCGTTTCCTGCTTAGAACTAATCAGTCCATACGTGACTGGAAACATAATCAATTGAGACTATATCTATATTTCGATTTTGTATACAAAATATAGATTTCTCCTTCATTCTGGCTCTTTTCCTCTGGCATTTCCCCAGGTGTGAGCCGTTCGATACATATCCAAGAACTTATGATCTATTGCATGCATCAGGCCTCTTCTCCATAGAGCGGAAAAGGTAAGCTAGTGGTGGAGCAAGGAACCATCAGTCTTGAACTTGGCAGATGTATAGTTTGCTGATGTACATGATTCTTGTGCGTGGGGTGCATGGTTTTGTGGTCCAGATCATGATGGAATGAGCCCCACCATGGATGAGGGATGGCCCAAAAGATCTTCTGTAGCACAACATCCGAACCCTTTGGATGAGTATCCTCCAAATAGATGGTCATGGAAAAAGTGGTGGAATGATTCTGATATTCTTATGTGGGAGACTCCCATCCATAGTGGGGTCCATAAGATCAATGCACTGGATCATACCCAATCGTGACCCATGTACATGCATGGAATCTTGCACCCCAGCATAAGGCGGATTTGTCATGGAAAGTTCATTTTCACACCTTGTATATTTGATGAAGGCGATTTTCCTGACTCTTTTTTTTTTTTTTTCACCTGTCAATTCCAAACAGATGTAATATCACTAGCATCTTGCTTGAGATGGATCGGATACTAAGACCTGGGGGGCACGCCTACATCCGTGACTCTATATCAGTCATTAGAGAAGTTAAGGAAATCACAACGGCCATGGGGTGGAGGGCGTCCATGCACGATACATCTGAGGGCCCTTATGCAAGCCGAAGGGTGTTAAGGTGTGATAAGGAGCTTCTGCATGCTTGAATTCAGCAACTCCGAAAAGAAAAACCCCTCTTTTTTCTCTTTGCTTCTAATGTGGGAAAGAAAGAACAAAGAAATCAAGCAAAAAAAAGCACAAGGCTTCTTTGCAGAGTGTATCAATGGCAGTGCCGCCGATCAGGTATGTGTAAGATTTTTTTATTTATTTTTGGCCAATGATGTATCATTTAATTTTCTATAGTTCGATGTTATGCTATTTTTTTTTCATGTAATTTGTGCTCATAAATTATCATAATTAAGGTTGATCTCTTAATAAGATTTAGTTTAGTCTCTTGCCATGATTTCATGATTTATTTAAATTTCAATTCAGTTGGGCTCGACCAGGAACTGATGATCCCACCTGATATTTAGGTCAGGTTGCATTGAGCCGAGTTGTGTTTGAGTTGGAAATCCTCAAACTAGTCATAGGTCGGTTTGTTCTTGGGTTGAGGCCTGAGGCAACTAGATTCGGACCATCTCTATTATATACAGTGTGAGTAACATTGGACAATTTTACCCGTGCAAGGTTGTCATGTTTATCAACCTACAGCTCAGATTTTACCTGCTCCTCTTATTGGTGATGATCTAGCCGAACATGGGTATTCTTGACATTTTCACTATTTTCATGTGAGTAGCCTGCATCCTCTCTCTCTCTCTCTGGGACACTGATTTGGTGCTACCTTGATGTAGCTAGAGACGGATGGTCCTGGCATGGGGCCATGTGGGGCCCACTATGATGTATTTGTTTTATCCATCCTGTCCATCGATATTGACAGATAATTTTAGTGTATGAGTGCAAAAAGGAGGCACATCGAAGACTCGAGTGGACCACACTATGGGAAGCTGTGGGGATTGAACACCTACCGGACCAGAGAAGTTATGGATTAAGCTAATATTATGTTTTCCCTTCATCGAGGTCTATGTGACCTTATGACCATGTTGAATGGAAAATAAACATCAAGGAGGGCCATAGGAAGGTTTCAATGGTGGGAGTCAATGTCACCTTGTCCTGTGGTGTGGTCCACTTGAACCTTAGATCTGCATCCCTTTTGGGCTCATGCATTCCCTAAAATGAGATGTTAAAATCGATGGACAGTATGGATAAAACACATACGTTACGTTGGGCCCCACAAATCCCCTGCTAGGACCGCTTGTCCCAATCTAAGTCCTGTTGGGGGTAATTCCCAATCCTCTCAGCATTTTGACTGCACAGCCTCTTCGTTCGGTATGAGCTTGCAACGATCCATGTCGAACCAGTAAGCAATCCATGTGTATTGTGGAAATTCCCATCTTGGCATTTTTGGATAAAGCAGGAAAACAGACTATTGGTTGTTCCCTTGAGCGGAACGATTCTTATACCTGAAATTTATAAGCGGTCCACTGAATCAGTGGCTTGCTTAACTGGAAATGGGCCCTCCGTGCTATACATCTGCAATCTCGACCATCCACGTCAGATGGGTCCTGTTGCAAGTGGGCCATGAGTCAACATGCCAAAAATGGTCAGTAGCCTTGAGAATTGGCAGTTGGAAATGATCAACATTGACGGCTGTGGACATTTTCAATGGAGCTCCCTAAATGGCAGATTTTCAATCATCGAAACTGCAGCCAAGTGTACGTTTCTGATGGATGCTGGATCATTTCACTTCTGTGTGCCTGCCAACGACGTTCGCCATTTGGTAGTAAGAAAAGTTCGCCTACGACAGTTAGGAAAGAAGTTTGGATTTTGAAAAAACTAGAGTAAAACTCTCCTCTTTTTAGGGAGAGGATTACAGTAGTAACTAAAAAGAGGAGCGGATTACAGCTCAGTGAGTGTTGCCATTACTGTGTGGGGCCCACCTTGATGAATGTCTTTTGTATCCACGCCGCCCATCTGTTTTTTTCAGCTCATTTGAAGATGTTATTCCAAAACTCGGGCAGATCCAAATCTCGAGTTAACCACACCACTGGACAAAGTGGTGAATAACCATTAAAAGCTTGTTATAGGCCACAAAAGTTTTGGACATGCCTAATGTTTGGAAACCTGTATTAGTATGGGCTGGAAAAACGAATGGACATAGTGGATATACAACGTGTCATCAAGGTGGGCCCTATGGTAAGGGTAACATCCACTAAGCTTTAGCTTCTAACACTACTGCTTAGGCTAATGTGCACTGTACTCTCCTGAGAGCAACTCTTTTCAAAATCTCAAAAGGTGTTGAGTTGGTTCCGAAGGATCTAGCTATAAGAGAACCAGGAAGGGAGGTGTTGAGTTGGTTCCTAAGGATCTAGCTATAAGAGAACTAGGAATGGAGAGTTCTTCCCCTTTCTCTGTCTGAGTCTTTGGTTTTAAGAATGAGTGATTGCCCTTCTCCGACTATTGTTGTCTATCTAGAGAGCAAATGGTTAATGCGTTCCACTTATTAAGTAGGGTCGATGGTTGGTCTGTGACCCCTTGATGCCGAAGGCGTCCTTGAGGTGCTCTCATAATTCCCATAGGGTGGAGACAATAGTGCCGGCCCATGGATTTTACTTGCTTTTGCCACATTTGGCTGAAAGGGTTGAAGGGGAATAGTTGACTTTTGCTACCATCAAACTAGCATTATCAATGAAAATTTCATGATGTGAAAGGTCAAATCAGTCATCAAGGTGGATCCCCTTATATGAATGTGTCCCAGCATAAATCAGTCAGCTGGAGTAATCAAAACCGTCCATCTCATCTTACTTTTCACATGGGGCAGTTTGGGTGGATCCCTAACTGTGGGATGATCCACACCGTCTATCCATTTTGATAGCTCATTTTAGGAGATGATCCAAAAAAATGAAGCAGATGCAAATCTTAGGTGGACCATTTCACAGGAAATAGTCCCATCGTCATAAACTACATGGGAACCATTATAATGTTTTTTTGCCATCCGACTAGTCACAGAGATTGGGATGAAGAGACAACATGAATATCAGATTGATTTAAAACTTTTGAAATCCCTGAGAAGTTTTTAATAATTAATTACCATTGTTTCCAGTATTAAAGTCTACTTAGATTTAGAAACGCTTCATTTTTTTAATCATGCCCAAAAATAAGTTTTCGGGACGGATGGACAGCATGGTTATAAGGCACATACATTTAGGTGGGCCATGCTTAGGGATCCCACCCCACCAAAGCCGCGCCCCTTTTCACAACCAGCCATTTTCTTTTGCATGCGTGGCCCACAATGAGTGGAGCAGCCAAAATTATGGGACTCGAATTGGGTAGTGACTCCTCCTGTGTTGAGCTTGGTGGGCCCACCATGGGGTATTGTTTTATCCATACCGTTCATTTATTTTGAGAGCTCAATTTAGGTACGACTCCAAAAATGAGATGGATCCAAGGCGCAAGTGGACCACACCAGAGGAAGCAGTGCAGATAATAATGCCTACCGTGGAAAGATTTCTAAGGAAACCTTAAAAATCAGCTTGATCCAAAGCTTACGTGGCTCATGAAAAGTTTTCAATGGTAGGCATTCAATCCCCACTATTTCCCGTGGAATGTCCACTTGAACTTTGGATCTACCTGGTTTTGGGTTCAAACCTAAAATGAGCTAGAAAAATGAATGAATGGCGTGGATAAAACAAATACATGATGCTGGGCCCACAGAGCTGCCACCAGTGCCGACTGGAGGTGTTACTACCGAATCCGAGTCCAAAATTACGTGCCAAGGAACATCGATAGCAGGTTCCACCGAACGTGCTCCACCATGGATCGTTAATCCTGACCATTGCCTCCCGCCATGGATGATCTATCTCCAAAATTTCCCACATTCAAAGATCCCAGCAACCAATCCTGTGCCCATTTTCAGTTGAATGTGGACCGTTGTTGAGTTTTATTTCTTAGACGTCTGTCCGCAGGCCGCAAATCCAAAGTTTAAGATCTTCCCACCAAGGATATTTTATGTTATAGACCATCCAAGGTGGGACTCAGCATTCAAACGGTCTTGATTTCCGAACAACAGGTCCAATGGTTACAATTGAAAACACGCGTATAACGTGCAAATACATTGGCCACGTATCATATCAGCCATATATCATAAGTTCGTTTTGCCACGTATCGCAGCCCATAGGGGCCCACATGCTGAGTGCTTCAATGATCGGAACCGTCCATGTGATGTAATCTATGACATATGGACTATCATAAAAATATTAAGCTGAACAGATGAATGTAGTCATCACTTTATTCAGGTGCTCAGAACGACGAAAAGAAAATTTTCAACGGATAATATTCATCTAAAAAATCAACGGATAAGATTATCAATGAAGAGTGATTATATGCTTTCATCTTATTTTTATCAGTGAGAAAATTATTAACGGTTCAAATAATTGGATCATCTCAGTATGTGGGCTCCATTGGGTGGGCGATACACACTGGATTTTATGTCGCGACGGAGGGAAAAATGTATTTCTTCCTCCCTGATTGCTCTCCCCCGTTTCCTCCCCTTCGCTGTTTTGTTCTCCTTGCATTTATACGAAGTTCTCAGCTTCCTTGCATTTGCAGCCGTCCGTTTCACATCCCAGCAAAAATCAAGGTATTTTTCGATCTGATTTTCTTTTTTCGTTTTTGTTTTCTCGTTGGATGATTCTGCTTTGGATCGCAAACGGATGAGATCCAATCTGCTCTAATTTAGTTTTTTTTCTCACTGTGAAATCAGCTTCTAGGGTTTGTTCGGATGTGATTTTAGGATCATCGACCCGTGGATAAGCCACCATACTTGGGTTTTCAGCTTGTACAAGTGGGGCCCATGATTCTGTGATCGAGATCCATTCTGTAGTCTTCACCTTCGATTGACTATTGCCCAAAGATCTCCCAGATATGGAAGATCCTGGCCACCAATCGTGGGACTATTTTCCGTTGAATGTGGACCGTTGCTTTACTGGGTCCTAATATCATGTAGGTCATCTTTTTTGGAGCCAGTCCATTCAAGGCGGGTTGCATCAGATGAACAATCTGGATCGCTGAACTGTGGGCCCCACGGCCACCCGCTTGTACGCAGCCAGAGCCCTGGCACACCATGCATGTCCTGGGGTCGAGGATCCTCAATTCCTCTTTTTTTTTTTTTTTTTTTTTTCCGGACATGATGTTTGCTGAATTTTCATATTAGAAAAATGCTTCGATTGTTTCAATTTTTTTTTTTGAAATGCTAATACGCTGCTGTTTTGTGATATGACTTGGAAATGGAGATTATGCATGAACAATAATACTTATAAAACTCTAGTCTTATATACCGTTAGAGTTGATTGGTTTCATCTCCTTTTGAGGCTATTTATATACTTATAAAACCTTAGTTTTGACCAACCTGGAAACAAGACTCATCATTATAACCTCATTCCAGCTGTTGTGCTCGGCTTACAAATTGGTTTTTCGCCAATAATTCTTATCTAAGCCCGTTTCCTTGTTATGTGTGTGAACAGGCCAGGCCGATGTTTGTGAGCTAAATACTCGGGCCCAGACCTAGTCCGTTTCACTATCTTATTATTTAGGACCAGGCCCAGCCTGGCTTGCTAGTCAAGTACTCCTGCCACATCATCATCATCATCATCCAAGCCTTATCCCAACTAATTGGGTTGGGCTACACAAATCCTGTTCCATCAATACTAGCTTGAAATGTCAAATTGTCAGGAGTCGTGTAAAAGCTGTGTCTAGAGTGTGACGCCAGCTGCCAACCTGATGCTACCGAGGTTTGAAGTATTGTCTGAAACTAGCACATATTGCCCGATATTTGATGGTGTTGTGCATGAATGATACAGGTATATCAGCCCTGTATTGGCTTGAAATAGTTGGATACAGGGTGATACGTGATGTAACTTTCCTTTATCTGAGCATGTAACTGGGTTTGGAGCTGTCCTCTCAGGCTTTTATGCTTTCTTAAGCCTATGCCTGACCCTATTGGTTACCAGATCTCAAAACCCATCTTCAAGTCCAACATGTGGGGGCCTTTATCCTCTACCAAAATCCATCCTAAAGGATCTAGGCTGGGGATGGGTTGGCCTGGCCCATTTTGCACCAATAATCCTCGGGAATTCTCCCCACCCTCCTTTTTGAGTCATTCAACCTGAATAAAAATTCCATGGCTTTTTGGGCCTTCCTCTCACGTTTTACTGTTACCCATGGAAGATTGAATCTGAAACTTCCGTATCAGATTCCAGCAGAAAATCAATTTGAATGTCTCAATTCTCCTTGCAATGAAGGAAGACAGAGTTGTTGAATGAGGCTTCAGTGGTTTTAGGGCATCATAAAGTATAGAACTAGGGCTGGGCATCATGCCACTAGTTTTTGGGAGTATCACACCAACAATCTTCACTGATTGCAATTTAAAAGAGAAAAAGAAACAATCAAGTCTTATACCATACATATGATCTAGCATACAGCCCATTCACCATCTATTTTCGTACTTTAATCGAAACACCAGTTGTCTTCACCTTGCTAAAAAAGTTTCTAAATTGGAAAAAAGAAGAAGAAAACTTCTACTAAAAACTGAAACAAGACAAGAAACTAACTTGCTGACCATCAGATCTGCATTTGATTTCCTATTCACCAGCTTTGCTGGGATTTACTTGTGCAGAGCCAACCATCGGATTGGCTTGCCCATCATTGGGGCCAGATCAACGTACATTGTTGACTCTTTTACCTTCTCACAAGGCCAGATCTTCTCAATGTCTTCCATCTCCCATATTAATTTTCTAATTGTTGTTGGGAAGTGATCAGCATGTCCTCAATATTAATACACTCATCAAAACATGTTGATCTTTTTCTCTCTTTTATTGGGAATTAATGCCGATATTAAAGAGGGAAGAAAACAACCTTGCAACAAACAAGTGCAAACTAGAACAACAAGAATCAACAAAAGCTAGTGAAAAGGATGCAAAAGCCTTAAGCACCAAGGTCCATGAAATAACATCCGATTTTGCCCTCTTAAACACCTTATCAGGCCAACGGCAACGATTACAAAAGTGTCTCGCATTTTTGCTGAAATTTAATTAACCATAATACGCTAGAAGCAATAATCTCCCTATCACTTACCCTTTGTAGCCAATCCCTCCCCCATGCCATGCAATAAATTTTTTTTTTTTTTAAAAGAAAACTGATGGAGCCTGACAGCACCCAATTGTATTGGAAAAGATAAAAAATTGATTGCAAATCACTTTAGCATACACAGTGTATGGCCAGATGGCTCACCAGCTCCACATCATTTTGTCTTTGTTCCTATGAGAATGTATTCTACACATGAGTAATGCCACCTATTTTTCTGACTTGTCGAGGGACTGAAAGCATCTAATACACATCAGTGCGGGACCCATAGATGGTTTCACCTTTCAACGGGGGACGTCATTATCCCCCTTGTTTCCTGTAGTGTGGTCCGCTTTAGCTTATAATCTGCCTCATTTTTTAGCTCATGCCCTAAAATGATATGGTAAAATGGATGGACGGCATGGATTAGGCACATACCTCATGGTGTGACCTGCAGATTTCACTCATTCTCATCGGTTTTTTCAAAAGGCAATTTTGAAAATCAATGCATAAATACCTTGACAATTCGCTCTCTTCCAAACAACAACACGAGGTCAAAATAGAAAAAAACAAACACCCCCTAGATGTCAATTTGGAGGTTATCAATGTGCCTTTGGAGAAGGTGGTGGGTAACTTGAGATAGAAATTTAAAATTGGAAGGAAGATTTAACAAATCCCCAAAACAGGATTTCCCAAACATTCTTTTCCTAGGTTCCCATTTATCAAAATTTGTCTTCAGAAGCTTAACAAACTGAAGAGAACACTTCGCTGATGGTTGGATGGGCATGTACTCCACAATGGGAGCCACTCTCCCTGCTTCAGTGGTTCTCTCTGCCATTACTGCAATACATGGTAGTGAAATTATTAACAAAAAATAATAAATAAATAAATAACAGAAATAAAAATAATAATAAAAAACAAGTATTGTTCGCCATCGCGAATTTGTGTTGTTTGCAATCATGAATTTGTTCTATGAGCGATAATGAATTTGTACTATTCGCATTCGCGAATTTGTATATTGTGCTCAATTTATTTTCGGTCCGCGATTGCGAATTTGTACTGTTCGCGAACCTTAAAGCTTCAACCCTCAACAACGTAAAAGTCACAGGTGCACGCGTAATGTTTTTTTTTTTTTTTTTGTAAACAGGTGCACGTGTAATGTTTCAGTTGATAGCGAATATTTCTCAGTTAGGGTTTATTCTCAATTCAAGGTCTAGGGTTTAGATATTTCCATTTTTTTTCAACATTCCTCCATTAAAATTTCAAACATACAACATTCTCACCAAAAAAAAAAAGGAAAAAAAGAAAAAAATTAAGTATCTTCAAACCTACACCATTGTAACAAAAATAAAAAACTTTGTTCTCACTTGATTATGCGGACTTTCTTCCACCGAACGAAGCTCTTTGGAGAGAGTGGTTGGAACGCAGGAGATTTTTCCAGAGAGTAGTAGTAAAAGAAGGAAAGTACTTCCGGAGAGAGCTGTCGGAATGTAGGAGAGCTTGTTAGAGAGTAGTTGAAAGAAGGAAGTTTGCCAGAGACAGTAGACTGAACAGGAGAGTATCACGGAAGATGTCATTTTCCTTCCCAAAAGGTGTGAAATGCCGTTTTGCATTTGAAAACATTTTGGATGCGGATTGTGTAGTGAGGCACTCACCACCCTTTACCATGATGTGAAGACTCTGTGGGGCCCACCATGATGTTTGTGTCTTATACACGCTGTCCATTAGTTTTGCCAGCTAATTTTTGGGCATGAGCCCAAAATTGAAGCATATCCAAAGCTCAAGTGGACCACACCACAAGAAACAGTGAGAATTGAATGTCTACCATTGAAAACTCCCTGGGGGCCACAGAAGTTTTGGATCAAGCTGATGTTTGTGTTTTCCCTTCATCCAGGTCTGTGTGATCTTATGAACATGTTGGATGACAAGTAAATATCACTGTGGGCCTTAGGAAGGTTTCAACCCCACTGTTTCCTGTGGTGTGGTCCACTTGAGCTTTGGACATGCTTCAATTTTGGGCTCATGCCCTAAAATGAGTTGGAAAAATGGATGGATGGCATGCATAAGACAACCACATGATGGTGGGCCCCACAGAGTTTACTCAACATGCTATAGTGTGTTGAGTTACTCGGCATGTAATCCGTGTCCTAATGTTTCAAGTCTCGATGCAGGGCCATTTTCATCCCGAAAAATTTAAAAAAAAAAAAACCAAAAAAAGTGCATATACAGAAAAGTAAGTTTTTTAAAAGGGTTGCATTTGGGGGGTCCCATGGTATGGTGGGTGTATATGGGGAAAAACTCTATAATAATTAAACTAGGATTTAATTAAGCTAATAATAGACACCTAAAATAGTATGAAGATATAAATATGAAGTTTAAAATACAGATCCTGTCTGTAGTCAGCTGGTAAATGTTGTTTCCAGCTTAATTGAGGTCATGAGTTTGAATCACACCACCTGTGCTTCGAGTCTACTGAGTAGGCAATGAATCGATGAGCCAAGCCAAGTCTGAACTGAGTCCGACTTCTCTGCAAGTTTCACAGTGACTTGGCTCTATTTCTGGCTGATTCAAGTTGACATGGCCTAGTTTTAAATCGAGCCACCAATTTTTAGAATTATGGTTGTTATAGGTGGCATGGAATAAAAGGATTTGCAATATCATGGTGGTCAAAGCTGTAGCTTTTCTTTTTCATATATAGATTCTTGATTGTAGTCTGGCTAAGGGCAATGAGACATGATTTTTCTCACTTGTGCATGTGTTTCTAGCTCTTAAATTTGTCAGAGGTTGGTTCCTCTGCAAGTACTCGTATAATAAGCTACAGGGTATTCACCCATCTTTAAAAGTTGTCCACCTCCCAATCTGTATGAATATTCACCTTATACACTACTGCTTGTGTGGGCACCACCATGTTGTTTATATGCCATCCAACCCATGCATTGAGTCCCACCAAAATGATCGGATGCCTCAAAATTAGCCCTATCCAATCATAAGGTGGGCCACACCCATTGGAAAATAATCGACTACCTCCCAAAAACCTCCAACTTCACGTGGTTGGCCCACATGATGGTTTAGTCAGCCTGATTTTTGGGGCATCCAACTTTCATGGTGGTGCGACTATGTTGGACAGATTGGATGCCAGACCCACACTGCTCTGGGCCCATGCACAACCCTTGTAGAATAACCTCCTCTAAAAATGATACTATTTATTAACTGTAACTGCAATGGTGGGAAGACACTTGTGCTTGCTGGGTCCTGTTCTGACATCAGTAATGGAGCCCATACAAGAGCTGATTTAGTCCATTTCTCGTAATGCCGCGAAGGTTCTAGTTCTTCCATCCATGCATGTTGTTGTTAGATCTGAATGCTGGTTTGTATGGGGGGTCCACGCTCATAAAAAAGGTTATGCAAGTCATCCCCTTGAATGAAAATTGCTGTGGACTCCTTTTAAATCTCCATTTATTATTTTGACAGTTGCTCTTATTAAACTCTAAAACCAAGAAGTCGGTTGCACCTTCGTTTTATGTTGAGCATTTTCATGTAGTCAATGGATCAAAAAATTTCCATAACTTCCATCAATGTACGGGCACCTCACCCATGCTATTCTTCCAACCACTGGCGATCAGAATGTCACTGAGTATAAAAAGGTACCCATCGTGGATGTGTGGGTCCTATCACTTCTATAAACCACTCAATCTGTACATGCACACCTTTTTACCAATGCTCTAGCAAGATTGGCATTTCCCCCCCTAATTTTCAAAAAAGAAAAGAAAAAATATTAGCATTTTTTTAAAGTTAATGAACTTAGTTTTATTTTTCTCCTCCAGGGAGCAGAATGACAGAGTCACCGTTTGTGCCAAGAGAGAGGCTTCTGAAGAAGCAGCAGCTCTTCCAGAGCATTCACAAGCACACGTACCTGAAAGGGCCATTTGACAAGATCACCTCAGTTGCCATCCCCATTGCATTGGCGGCTACCACTGGGTTCATGATCGTGAGTTTCTTTTTCCCTATAAGGAAACCGAAGCTTCCATCTCTCCTGAGGCGTGTTTGGACACACATCTGAACTGAATTGCCAATTCAGTTAGAGGAAGTGACCAAGTTGCCATCAAGTCACCGCTACTTTTAATTTCCAGTCCAACTTGGATGTAATGCAGTTGCAATTTGGAGCCTTATCTCGCAATATGATTGCTTTGAGGGGTAATTACAATTTAGTCATCTCGGAGTATTGAACTAATGATTGCAATTTGGTCATTTCGCGGTATCGAACTGATAATTGGGATTCAGTTCAATATTGCATCCAAACACGGCCTTAATACTGTCTTCTACATACCGTAACCACATTTTTTATCCAGGCGCGTGGAATCTACAATATGTCTCATGGGATTGGGAAGAAGGAATGAGAGGGGCGTTCTACGCAACGATGAAGAATGGGTTTGAATTTGGATGAGTTTTTTTCTTTTTTCCCAGTAGTTCTAATAATGGTTTGGCATTAAATCTCGAATTCTGTTGGATTTAGATGCAATCTTTCCTTCTTCCCTCTCTTGTCAAGATTATTTTGGGTTTCTTTCATGGATTGCAGACAAATTAAAATCACATTGTTTCTTTAGCTTTTTTCTCGGCCATGCCATCACTAATGTGCGGATTTTGCTAGTTCATTAGGTGAGTACCATCATGATGTGCCATAGCCCAGATGGCATACTGATAAAATCATCCTAATCGTCTAACTGTTGTCTTTTGTGGGATGGGCTCCACCATAGTGAGGTCCACTGGATTAAGTTGTCCGGACCATTGCACGTAGGTGCGCTATTTACAATTTATATGTGGCTGGCATGTCATACAGTTTATTAGACTGGATCAGTATAACATGACAGCAACAAAAATTTCATATGAATTAAAAGGCCATTTTTCAAGAACCCACATGCTTATTATGTGGACGATTATCACGTTGACTGGATGAATTTTGAACTCATCAAAAAACAGTAGGTACAAAATAGGTTCTTACCCCTCATTATCATTGTCTTGGAACCGGGCCTGGTGGGGCCCACACCTTGGTTGTTGCCACGAATGCTCTCTTTTCACCAACTTTTTTATTTTTGTTTTATTTTGTTCTTATTTTCTTCCCACCTTGGAATTTTCTGGTGGTTGAAATGTTAGATAGCCTGTATAGGTTTGCTATGGTTGTGGCATGGGCATGGATAACTGAAAATATTATGTTTTCTAGCACTGTTCACCAGTGGATTAGCCAAAAGGGTGGTCGGTTTGGATAGCAAGTAGAAAGAAAATCTCATTTCTAATTCGACAACAGTCGACTTTGTATTTTTTGCAAATTGTGAATGAGGCTGATGATTATTACGTATGATCAAGGTTTTCGTTGCAATTTAAACAGCTGAGAAAGTCAAAATCAATCACACAAAAGCCAATTGTTGTCCAGTGGACTCCGCAAATCCAAGTAGGCTCATTTTTTTTAATTTTTTGTTTTGAGTAGAGAACTACAAGGCTTTTGATTTTCCCAAAATAAAAATAGTGATGCAAAAAAGCCTTGAAAAAACTGCAAAATTTACTTAAGTTTTAGCTTCAAACTTAAGTTTGATCAATAAAGGGTGTTTTTCATAAAATCGGTTAAAGGCTACCAACTATAGCCCTATGAAGCTTTGTCAAAACCTTTCCAACTATATATAATGAGAGTAAAAAAAGTTTATTGCCATTAGAACCCATGGTGGGCTAGGCTTGTTTTTCAGCTCTGACCCTCCTTTCGAGCCAGATCCAGACTGTCCATCATGGAGATGACGGAACAAAAAAGGCATGATTTTGATTGGCTGAAAGCAGCATAGTAGAACGGTACGTGCTTCTCAGCTTGTGAAAAAAAAAAAAAATTAAAAAAAAAAAATAATCTCTCCAGTGTGATGCATCCGAATCATGGATTTGGCTGAATTTTTGGCACTGGGACTAAATTCATGGGATGCATCTGATGGTTGGCACGGATGTGAGAAACATATCATGGTGGAGCCCACACAATGCAGACATCATGAATGCCTTCTCTCTGTGTAGATAGATATAATCTTCTAGTTTGCCACTTGACTTACTGTAGGATGTTAGTACTGCTTGTTAGATTGAAAATCCTTTCGATCAGTAAGAAAATGCTGCGATGGCAGTTAGCATTAGCATACACTGTCTGCTTTCTTCTTCAATTGCATCATTAGACAGAAATTCTCTGATCGCAAATCTAGTTCGACCCACCCCATATTAGTTCAATGCTTGGAGGCGTGGATCTGATCGTCATCCATGATTGATGGCTTGAAAACAATCCAACTTCTTACATTGTCTCAGTAAGAAGACCTGCTGGAGTCTACTCGCCAGCCAAGCATGTGTACAACACATTCAAAATCAACAACCCGGCCCATCTGAAACGGCAGAGAGAGAGAGAGAGAGAGAGAGAGAGAGAGAGAGAGAGAGAGAGAGAGAGAGAGAGAGAGAGAGAGAGAGAGAGAGAGAGAGAGAGAGCCATTGCCAAGGGATCCCAACTACATCAGTTGATGTTTCGCTGTAATATTCAAAGCCCTTTGCTATTTTTGGAAATTAATTAGTTCAGACTAATAAATTGATTCTAGCTGGAAATCTTCTTTTGGAAAATTCTTTTTTTTTTTTCTTTTTTAATTTATTCTTTTTCTTTTTTGGTGTTTCCTCTCTCTCTATCTCATTTACAAGAAAGCTGCAGCTCTTCTTTCTTTTTTCCTACATAGATTCCTGATTGGAGCATGGATGGAGCGGATTAGGTGAGGGCGCGGTTCGGGTGGATACCTAAGGCTGAGGATGGGCCCACTTTGATGCATGTGCCTTACATCAACACAGTCCATCCATTTTTACAGCTTATTTTAGGGCATGGTTCCAAAAATGAAGCAGATCCAAATTTTAGGTGGACCATACCACAGGGAATAGTCATGATTGAATCCCCACCGTTAAAAACTTCATGGGGCCACCAGAATGTTTATTTGCCATCCAACCTGTTGATAAGGTCACAAAGATGAGAATGAAGAGACCACACAAATATCAGCTTCATCCAAAACATTTGTGGACCATTAATGTTCAATCACCATTGTTTTCTAGAATATAGAAAAACGGATGGACGGGGTGGATACATAATACACACATCAAGGTGGGCCCCACGGTAAGGGCTGCACCGTCTTAGGTGAGACCCCTGATCCGTCTGGACAAGGGGAGCGGATTGCCTGTGACCTAGTTAACAGAGATATCTCTGTGCCCGGAGCTGTGTGGGGCCTATTAGAGATGTTCTTGACAAATCCATTCCAATAGACCACAATAGGACAGGATTCTAAAAATCAGAAGATCCAAAACTCATGTGGGCCACACCACACGAAACCGTGGGTATTGAACGCCTGGCAGAGACATAAGTTTTATATCAGGATGATATTTGTTCCTACAGTTTATTTGAGTGGTAATAATTCTCTGAACGGTTTTGATGGAATATAAACATCATGGTCAGCTTTATGAAGGTTTAAATGGTGGACGTTGTGATTCTACTGTTTTGTTGTTGTGGCCCACATGAGTTTTGGATCTTCCATATTTTTAGAATTCTGTCCTATTGAGATCTTTCAAAGCAGATGGCTGGAGTGGATTTGTCACAAACATCTATGTGAACCCCAAACAACCCCGGGCATTGAGATATTTCTATGCCCCGGTCACAGGCAATCCGTTCCCAATTGGGAACAGGTGGACTCACCCAAGAGGGTGTGGCCCTTACTGTGGGGCCACCTTGCTGTATGTATTATGTATCCACGCCATCCATCCGTTTTTAGAGATCATTTTAGGGCACTATACCAGGAAACAGTGGTGATTGACCATTAATGGGTCAAGCTGATATTGTTTTTTTTTTTTTTATTCCTCCTTTCATCCATGCTTATGTGGCCTTATCAACAGATTGGATGCCAAATGAATACTACTGAAACATTAAGGTGCACCCTAAGAAATTTTAAATGGTAGGGTGTTCAATCACCACTGTTTCCTGTAGTTTGGTCCACCTGATGATTGGATATGTTTCCTAAAATGATATGGAAAAATGAATGAACGGCGTGGATATAGAATACACACATCAAGTTGGGCACCACAGTAAGGTCCGCACCATCTTTGGGTGAGGACAGGGTCTCACCTAATCCGCTCTCTTTAAGATTAGAGGCTGGTTCCACATGAATGTTCACCTTTATACACTATTGCTTGCATGGGTACCACCATGTTGTTCATATGCCATCCAACCCATGCATTGAGTCCACCAAGATTATCGGCCGTCTATTCAATCATTAGGTGGGCCACACCATTACAAAACATGAAAATAATAGACTATCTCTGAAAAAAATCTTTAAATTCACATGGTGGTCTACATGATGGTTGAGTAAGTCTTATTTTTTGGGACATCCAACTTTTACAGTGGTGTGACTATGTTGGGCTTTTAGGTGGAGAGGGACTCCTGTACAATAACCTCCACTAAAAAATGATACTATTTATTAACTGGTATGGTGGGAGGACAGTTGTGCTAGCTGGGTCCCGCCCTGACATCAGTTATAAAGCTCATACTCTTCTGGCTGATGCCCTGAAGGTTCTCCATCTTTCCATCCATGAAATGTTGCTGTGTAGAGACCAACCTTGAATTTTAATTTCTAGTACAACATTGGAAGTAATGTACCGTATATATTATGGTGGGCCTCACACATCACGAGTGTTTATCAACTGTCATGGGGAAAACTGAACTGACCTGCTTTACCAGACATGCGACCGATCATAAGTGGTGTCTAGGAACTAAACCATCTAAGAATTACCAGGAAGAATTCACTAAGATATAGATGCATTAGCTAGAATTACCAGGATGAATTCACCAAGATATAGATGCATTAACCATGAAATGAGCCGATCTCGAAGGATCAACACACCTCCTCGCTTGCCTTCAGATGCCCTCTCTCTGTCTTTCTTTTCTTTTCTATCTTGTTTGGCTTTTCTTGTTTCGCCGAGCTCCCTTGTTTGTTTTTCGAGCTTTGTTGGGAGGTTTGTATAGTTTGTTATGTCAGCTCCAAAAGGATAAGTTACATTGGAATCGAGAAAGTTCCGTGGAGTTCATAATTGCATAAAAGGAGTCAAAGTAGTGGTTGCAGCGCATCAAGGCACTTCTTCAACGGTCCCCATCCGCCCAGCCTACCGGCCCATGAATTCTTCAAAACGGGCCAGCAAGCGGGCAAAAAGTTCAGCAGTGTGACTGGCCTGTCAAGTCAATTGACTCACTTGTCAAGCCGATCTGATCAAGCCTAACATGAGAAGCAGAATATCCAAATAGAATCCCGCCTTGTGTCAAGAAAAAAAATATTCTGAGATATTATAACTGAAAATCACGCTGACTAAGATAGGCTCGGAGATACTTTTGGAAACAGACCATTGTTCAAATACGGACCCCCTTAGTATATCCGGCGTATCCTACCAAATGTGAAGATTCGACATATTTCAGGAAGATACGCTATCCCAGAAGCCGCCTAATCACCATATAAATACACCCACTACCGTTGAAGGAGGGATACGAAAAAATCCCAACTCAAGTCTAGTTTCTAATATATTCAATTTTCCATGAAAAGACTCCTTGAATATCTGAGTTGTAGAAGTGAAGATGTGTTTCTTATCATTCAATAAGCACCTTGTATTTCTATGAAATTGGGACAATATAATCCTTACCTAGGGACAAGCCTACCCAACTTTTAGGCATCAATTTACATTTCAGGCATGGATGATTTTCATAAGAAATTCCCGATATATCATAAGATTCTCATTCTTGAAAATCAGCACTTTTCCAAACCCAGAAAACAGAGAGGATTCTAGGATTCCTCCTTGGGGCAAATACTTGTATGCATAACTCTTCAAGTTGATCCACACCATACTCTATTTTTATAAGATGATACACGCTAGCTAACAATTCGCCCGGCGCTACATCATAAGCACATTGGGAACATAGATAATTGTAACCATATACATATGAAATGACAACAATGGAATAACACTCCTTTGGCTTTATTTGTAAAGTCTCTATTTCTTGATAATCGAAGCCCAAAGATCTATGTACAAGTGACTAGCCAGCAAATGAATGACCCTTCATCTTCTTGATCTCTCCCACATTTTTATGAGTATTTGGCATCAATAGAGCCCCTGGCCACTACAGGTGGATGAGATCAACCATGGTGTTCAATCACGTATAATGCCTTTTTAGTAATAAAGACTTTACCAGTAATTAATATATATATATATATATATATCTTATTGCCATGTTTGCTTGTAAAGCCTTTATAGGTAAATATGACTTGTGATTACCTTTAATCACTTTACAAACTTAAGGTTTTTATAAGTATCCAAATGACCCCTTAGTGCTAATAATGGGTTGTTCTCGAATCTCGAATTCTTTGTATTTACATCCAATCTTTCCTTCTCTCCTTTAATTTCAAGATTATTTTGGATTTCTTGTATGGACTGCAGACGTATCGAAATCGCATTGCTGCTTTAGCTTTCCCCTCGGCCAGGTCATCAATAATGAGGGGATTTTCCAAGTACATTAGGTGGGTACCATCATGGTGGGCCATAGCCCAGATAGTATACTGATACAATCATCCTAATCATCTGGCTGTTGTCTTTAATGGGATGGACTCCACCATAATGAGGCCCACAAAGAAGATTTCATACACCTCCAGCTAGAATCAATTATTATAGTCTAAACTAATTAATTTCCAAAAATAGTGAAAAGCTTTAGAATATTCCAACATAAACATCAACTGCAGTCTTGGAAACATTCAAAACCCAACAAAAGAACAAAAGCTAAAAAGAACAACATTTATTTCTAAGTTACACAGGTCATAGTATCAACAACACAAATGAAACTAAACCCTAGGGCATGAGGAGTCTTGGGCAATAGTTTCTTCAAACACTAAGATCTAACAAATCTTGTCATAGGAAAATTTATAA
Organism: Magnolia kwangsiensis; assembly: GCA_037074715.1. Taxonomy (NCBI): domain Eukaryota; kingdom Viridiplantae; phylum Streptophyta; class Magnoliopsida; order Magnoliales; family Magnoliaceae; genus Magnolia; species Magnolia kwangsiensis. The sequence continues at coordinate 121,979,464 of CM073578.1, read as the reverse complement.
AGAAATCTTGGGGAGGAGCATTCTTGAGGATGAGTGAGAGTCTGTCTGCTCAACAAAAAAATTAATCTTGTGATAGGGTGTGTGTGTGTGTGTGTGTGCATATATATATATATATATATATATATATATATATATATATATATATATATATATATATATAAAACTTTATGGAGAAAATATGTTTGCATGCCTCATTTAAAGTTTTTTTTTTTTTTTTTTTAAATGGAGCTTTCCGATGACATCACTAAGGCATGTCGCCCATGTCTTAAGGTGCCATGTTTATGTTAGGGAGTGTACATGTTGCCCAAATGTCGGCACAACAAAAACTGAAAAATTAGAGATGTACAAGTAATACTGCTAATATGAGACATCATGAAATAAGATATCGAAGAGGTGGATTTTTTTGTTTTTTTTTAAAACCAAAAGAGTCTCCAAATGCCTGCAAGAGTATCATTTCAAGAAAAGATAGTTCCTTCTTCCATTACCTCACACTGGCTAAGTGCAGAAATGTTACTCTATACAGGAAGTTTATACAGGAAGAAAAGGAGAACACCCATCCTATCATGATACCCAGGCGGAGAACTTTTCATTCTATCAGCCAAATATACTTGTGCCATGGTAGTAAGCATGTTTTCATCTTGAACAGGAAAAAAGAAAAAGATTTAAAAAAGAAGAAGATGCAAACCAGAAACGAAAAATGGAGTATCAAGGCAACAAGTACCTAGCCACATAAATTTTCTAGGGCCTGTTTGCTTACCCATAAATGCATGTAACTGGTGGTCAATAAGTAATCATGACTTGCTTCAGTATTTGCTATGAGTAAAGACGTTGACAAGTGTTCTTGAAAGAAGGCTCGACTGCCTCACCTAAACTCTGTGGCCACACCATAATGTGTGCTTTCATCCACACCGTCCATTCATTTTGCAAGATCATTTTAGGGCATGAGCCAAACAATGAGGTAGATCCAAAACTTCTGTAGCCACAAGAAGTTTTCAATGGTAGACATTCAATTTCCATTGTTTTGCTTGAGCTTTGGATCTGCCTCATCTTTGGCTTCTTGCCCTAAAATGATCTGAAAAAATGAATGGACTACGTGGATGAAACACACACATCATGGTGTGGTCCACCCGTCAAAGGTTGAGTTCAGCTTGATTTCCAAGGTAAATTTTGGACTTCAAAGCAAACAGCAAACACTTGCCATAATTACTATTTTACCACCATTTTGCTTGCATTTACAGCCAACCAAACAGGCCCTGGAATGAGTTCTGCCATCTCTTAGTTACTTGGTCTCCACCGTTGTACACGCCGGGCTGGCGAGTAAACTCCAGCAGGTCTTTGCACTGTGGTGGAAGAAGTTGGACGGTTTTCAAGCCGCCAATTATGCTGAATACGATGTTGGTTTTGCGTGGTGGCAGAATTGAGATGATGACCGGTGCCTCCAAGCATTGAACTGATATTGGGTCTAACCAGATTTGCGATCAGAAAATTTCTGTCCAATGATGCACTTGAAAGCAGATGGTACGTTCTCTGAAATGCTTCAGATATCTCAATTAACTGGTTTGTGCCAACAGCCCTCGCAGAATTTTCTGGCTGCTCAAAAGGATCTTCAATCTAACAAGCAGTGACATCCTCCAGTAAGTGAAGTGGCAAACCAGAAGATAGATATATTCATGCAGTAAGAATTTCTCACCTACAAGCAGTACCACATGAAGGCATTCATGCTGTCTGCTTGGGGTGGGCCCCACCGTGATGCATTTCTCACATCCTTGCTGGCCATCAGATGCATCCCCTGAATTTAGTCCCAGTCCAAAAAATCAGGCCAATCTATGATACAAGTATGCCACACTTGAGAGATAGTGAACAGGGGAACATCCACCCATCCAACTGTTTCCCTTGGTGTGGCCCACCGAAACACTGGTGGTTCTGATTTTTGGGCCTTGGGGTGAATCTTCTGATGATTGGAGTAGATGTCACATGCACAGCATGATGGGCCTCACAGAAAATCAGGGGTGGGTGTCCACCTCCCAACCGTTTCCTATCGTTTGGTCCCACCTGAATCACAGATTGGTCTGATTTTTGGGCCCTTTGCTTAACATGGTGCAACGCATCTAATGGTCGTCACAGACGTGAGGAAAACATCACGTGGAGCACACCCCAAGCAGACCATATGAATACCTACGTGTGGTACTGCTCGCAGGTGAGCAAATATCTCTAAACAGACATTAACCCACACAAGATGAGCTTACAAATAGTTTGTAGGGTTTCTGCATCCATTTTTCATGGCTCATTATGGGTTCCCATCGCCCAGTATATGTGCAAATTGCATAACGCGCAGCACGGATGTCGATTGTAGAAAACTGCACAGCAAACACCAAGGACGTACTGTTAGGCACAGCAAACCAAAAAGAAAAATGGAAGAGAATAACGGCTAGAACCAGACTTCTTGTACTCTTTCTAGAGGACCCCAAAATCCACACAATTCAAGTCACTTGTGCTGTATAGCAAAGAGATCAATAGCAGCCACTGATACGCTGTGTTTCTCATTTTAAGAGCCTGAGATGTTTCAGAGTTGATGGAAAACATGCTCTACTTGCAGATGTGCATCTGAAAGCAGCTAGCACATGTGTCCCATGCGTGTGCCAACATGATCCAAGCCGTTCACAGGTTGTTGATGGTGAACATGTTGTAGCCCAACAAACAAGTTGGTTGACTCATTGGGCAGGCCAAACATCTATGTTGAATGTTCGCTGTACATAATCCTTGTTGACTCTGTTTTCTTACACATGACCCACATAGTGCCAACATGATGCAGGTTGTTCACCAGGTTGATTGTGAATGTGTTGTAGCCCAACAAACAAGCTGGTTGGCTCATCAGGCAGGCCACACATGTATGTTGACTGTTGACTGTTGACTGTATGTAATCCTTTTTTAACTGTCCATTTTCTTAGACAGGATCACCTGAAGAATTGACCAGGCTGATTTTTCGAATGGGCAATATTCACACTGGATCCACCTGAAGAAAGGCTCAGATCCTGCCCACATGTGGGACACTTGGGATTGGTTATCAAGGATTCTGCTAGGAGACAGATCCAGAGGTCAGGCTTACTAGGAGTCTAGGGCATATTTTAATGCACCATAGATGATCAGTAGATCTTATAGTTAGAAAGGGACATGTATTGTGAAGCACCATATAATCATATACCTATGTTTAATGCCATCTAATAGTTTAGTAGGAACAACCATCATTCCATTGTAGATAATTTATAACTCCAACTTCCAAAAATTTACATAAAATTAGAAAATACAATATGGATTGTGTTTTTCTTATAAAGAACACATTAAAAGAGAAAGACGATACATTGTCCATTAGGGCATAGGCACCAGCAATGTACGAGGATTCACTATATATTATGGATAAACTGTTAGAATCCCTTTTTAAAACTTTTATTGTCTTTTGTAAATAACAATATTTTGAGGTTTTGTTAGCACTTGGAAGTGCTTTGCTAAGCCGCGTGTGCAATAAAGCTCATGTGCACACCATGCATGTGCCAACATGGGACAATAGATTCGAGATCCAATCTATCCATCACGAAGACACCACTATATTGATGCCCTATCCCAAGAATCAGGTTGATTCACGGGTCAGGTGAGCCACAGTTTGCAAAACAAATGCATGGCTCTAAAAACTCGGCTGAAGTTTTCTAACCAATCCATCTATTCCAATACTGGGGTCCACATACTGAGTGGACCACATTCATTTTTGGATTGGATCTCACACACCTATGTGCCATGCCATTACATGTGTGGTGTTTTATTGCACATGCGCATGTGCTTAGCAAACCTCTTAATAGAATATCATTTGTTTCATTAATAGGATTAGCGACCTAGGTGATGCTTTCAATATCATGTCATTGAGTTTCCTAGGTATCAAGATATATCTAGAAAAGGTGCATTAGTAAATGTTGTAACCCTTTCATGCATATGAAATTTAAGTGTCCACTTTATTTCTAATATGAGGAATGTTATTTGCAGCCCACATCATACATGGGCCATGCAACTGCCACGGTCTAAACCAACCAATTGTTAGTCCCATTATGTATGTGGTTTGTAGTCTTGCAGACCAAATATCAAACTTAACGAACATTCCTAAACATTTGTTTCTCGATTGTCAAATGAATAATAGAAAAGAAAATAGTAAAGGATTAAAAATCGATAGGAAAATATCCATTGTTTAGATAAGAAAGTTGTCCATTGAGATCAAAATCATCCACTTGGTGGACCACCTAAGGCTCAAAATTGACTCATTTTTAGCCAAAATATATCTTTCACTGGACTTATTACTATAATCATCTAACATGTCACACATGTATGCCATTTTGGGATATTAAAAATGATTTACTTCATTGTATTCATTATCTTGTGAGTAAATGGGAGGAATTAGAATGCATTGAAATTTTTCAATATATTCACAGGAAAATATGTAATATCCTAAAATAAGCTTTAATATCCTAAATTAGTGTACATACATGATATTTGACAAAATGATTGAAACATATACTTTGGCCAAAAAATGAGAAATTATGAGCCTCAGGTGGGCTGCAAATGAAGGATCACATACAAGTAACTTGCCAACATTTTTTAACCATCCATTTAGATGGCCAACCTTTAGACGGTTTGGACAATTCTATTGGTTTGATTTTAGTAATGTAGCTAATAATTGGATTGTTTTAGAGTATTATCATCATGCGATGTGTATGGTGGACATGTGTGTAGGGACACCTTTGTTCACTCATGTGACTCTCCAATGAAGCCCAAAAAGGCATTTTACCCCATTTACTTCCAAATCTCTCATTCGTAGAGGATTTCATTTATATACCTATTTACTCCCAATTCATTTAATTTCCATGCATTTACTCTCATCCAAACTCACCTCAGAGGCCATTTACCTCCATTTACTCCCACTTACCTCCATTTACTACCATCCAAATGACCTCATAATTCCTCTTTAACCAAACTTCAGGTTGTCAAACAAAATTTTTGGATTCGACAGGATTCCAATTCCAAAATGCCAACACAACTGAAGATTCGAAATCATTTGTATTCTAGTGGAATTTTAATTTGGATTCCACTGCATTCCAAATTCATGCTTCCAAATGAGCCCTATTGTTATTATTGATTACTAGTAATTGGTTTTTATTTGAAATCCACACTGCTAAACAAGCCCTATTTGTTGTGGTTCTCTAATCTTTTACGAGAGCGAATGATGTTATACCATTTTTTAACGTGATTATAAATTATTTTCAATATTTTGTTTAACAATTACTTTTTTTAAAAAGGCCTGTTAATCAATTACTTGTCATTATCGATTACTAGTAATTGGTTTTTATTGGACTTTGTGGATATTCATTTATAATTTTTTTAAATTCTTTTCTCATTTCCTTTGATCTAGTGTTTGTATGATTTTATTTTATTTTATAAAATAAAAAAAGAAAAAGAAGAAGATTGTTTACAGATGTGTTACCATGCCTATATTTTTGGAGTTTGGCCAGACACTTTGACACTTGGCAACTTTGCCACTCGTCTAGGTAATATTATTGGCACACGTGGCGCATGTAAGGGGCTCGAAGATAGACTGTGGTACATGTGGCAAATTAACCGATGTGAGGTACGCAAAGATGAATAGTGGCACATTGGCACATGTGAGGCAAGTGAAGATGAATAGTGGCGCATTGGCACGTGTGGCACATGTAATACCTGGAAAATTGGCACATTGCCACATTGCCACATTGCCACATGTGGGGTGTGGGGATAGACGGTGGCACATGTCACACATGAGGCATATTGCCATATTGGAAATCCTATTTCCTGCAAGCATGGGAAATGCAGTTTTTTAGGAGTGGAGGTGAGAAAATAAATGAACTATTTCCAAGAAAAAAAATTATGCTACGAGAGCCTTCCCTACAAAAAAAAAGTTCGCATAAAAAGGAAAGGTAGTTAGGCGGGAATAGAATTTTCTGTTCTGCCAATCCAAATAGGTGATAACTGTTTGACTGGAGGCAATCACATGGACGGTTGTTACATCCTAAACAATTAGTGATCTAACTTCAAAATACCATTAAACTTACCATAAATCAGTAGTTAGCAAGGCGGCAAGGCCCAATTGATCTAATTTTGGGTTTATGCCTCATCAATAGAAGTACCACGATTTAGACAATTTGCGTTGAGGGATGTGCATGCCACACATGTATTGTGATGTTGTGCATGTGTATACATAGTTGTACCCTACCAGGAAGCATATCAAATGACTGTCACTTTTTGAAAGGTCTATTAACTCGGCTTCATAGCTTCACCCAAAGTGACTCAAATGTTCCTATAAAACTGTAGATGACTTCTAATGCCCACATGCATGTTAAGGTCAGCATCAAGGTATTCAATATCAGTAACAATGGCCATTGTGGCCAGCCTTATGGTTATTACAATATGGGCCTTTATAGTCGTTACGAGGCTATCATGGTCCTGTAATAGTTTTTAAAAAAAATCAAAGGAAGAAAATATATCAGATCGTTACGGGCCAATTTTATTTTATTTTCAGAATGGTCGTTACAGGCCAATTTTATTTTATTTTCAGAATGGTCGTTACGGCCCTGAATCACATAACGGCCCCCACCATTACTGTTGTGTAACAGCTATTGATGCAGGACATGAAAATTAAACATAATATGCAAGATCTCAGGCTTTAGATTATACTAATTCAGAAACAATCATATAAAATTCCACATCCCACACAAAAGTTCAAACATTCAACCAAGGGGAATATGTGCGGGTCCAGGCCAGGCTAGGGCTGGATCAATAAAATTATGAACCAAAAGATACCCAAAGGGAATTAAAAATCATCCACACATGCACAACGATCAGTCCCTAATCCAAGAGATTCACTAATTCCAATTCAGAGAACCCTAGGGTAAGAAAATGGGCAAACAAATTAAAGATAACGCAACCTAAGGTTAGGGTTATGAAAAACAAGTATAAAAGGGAAAAATAGGAAAAAAACCTGAACCGGAAGACAGTCCCCGCGTGCGGACAGTGGGTCAGGCTTGACGCACGTGCGCAAGGGCCTGGCCACACGTGTGAGGGGGTCCCACACCTAGAAACCGACGCCTTGAGTCTGGTCGGCCAGGGGTGGGCTCCAAAACTGCCAAGTTTCAGGTAGATCCAAGCTACAGGCTATATGTGGTGCTCCGCCGAAATCTCAGCCCTCCTGCAAGGCTAGAATATGGAATTCCGCTATAAAGAGGAAAATTGTTGCAATAAAGGACAAATTTGAAGCACGGATAGTGGTAGGAGATGAGAAGTAGAGATGGTAGAGGATGGGGGTGAATCGAGATCGATGTAGCTTCGCACCACAGTAGTTAGCCTTTCGATGAAGGGAGGGTTTCGCATCCACTTGGATTTCCACAACTCGAGAATTCAAAGTAGAAAAACACAGAATTTTTATTAAGCTTCAATGAATTCCAAAAGCTACAAGGGGTGCCTATTTATAAGAAAAATCTATACCCCAAAACTCGCGCCATGTGCGCAACCTATTACTTGGCGATGAAGTAAACCAAAATAAAAACTAATTAAAGAAATCTAAAGCGTTCATGATATTCTAAATAATATTAATAAGCAAAACCTAAAATATGAGATTAATCAGACTAGTGGGCCACGATCATGAGATCCCATGATGGGTTTTACTTGACTACCTACCAGGCCCACTCCAACGAATCAAAACTCAGTCTTCTAACTAAAAAACCTTCCCTGGATGTCGTCATCGATCCAGATCGACGGTGGGGCCCTCCTCCATGCGTACGTACGTAGGGGGGGCGTGCGTGCGCGTGCGCGCATGATGTCCCCATCAGCTATTATGTAACCGCTTTTGAATAACGTTGTCAGCAGATTTTAGATATTTAAATATTTAATTGGGGGAGGTTTTTAGCCACTACTCCAGATGTCCTTTCTATTAGTGTAGATATAAATAGACCGAACATGCTAGAAAATAAGAAAAATATAGGTTAGTTTTCTTTCCAAATAGCTGTACAAGACGGAAAAACACACACACACACATCAACACCTTCCAGGATGCAAGTTATGCTAATTACAACAAAGTCTCAACTCACTGCAATAGAATTACCTTTTCAAAGAATGAAATTAAAAGTTCAGACAGAGAGCTTCTGTTTACTTGTCTGAAGTCGAATCTAAACCTTCCTATGTTCGCAGTACATGTGTCTTGTATACGTCTCTCAACAACGGACCTCATCCCTACAAAAACAGAAACATGAGAGCAAGCTCACTCCAGCAGTCATTACTTTTGTGGCAAAGGGCAGTAAAGCTATGTACTCAAAGCTAAATATTAAAATATATGGATTTCTTATTTTAGAACTAAACTTTCAAGAAAATTTTACAAAACCATGAACATTGTAGAACTCCTATGGTAGCATTCCGATATGCACCTGTAAGATCATTGACAATATTTCCCGCGTATATGTCCTTCAGAGGAGGTAAAATTGGAGGGGTGCATGTCTGCAACAAATGATTAAGATAGTAGAAAAATAAATTTAAGACATTCTTGAAGCTTACTTCATTTAGTAACTAGCTGGCATCCAGATTAGATTCAACAAATGTATCCAAGCCAAAGTCAATCCCTGAAAGAAATCACATATAATACGGAATAGAACTAAATTGGCAAAAGAATCACCTGAAAATGGAAGATAAGCAGCAAACAAAGAGAATATGAATTCAAAGTTCCATTCTTTGGATCATTGATATGTTGTGCTTTGGCCCATTCCTTTATCTATATGCAAAAATCAAATGTAAATCACAAACATCTATGCACATAAAAAACAATTACTATGTTAGCCAAACAGACCAGTAAAACCATATCACGGAAACGCTCATCTATCTCAGTGATCCACAACAGGATTTTGGACTTGATTTGACCAAGAAGATTACTGATTGAGATATCACATGAAATGAACGGGTGGCTAGTCTGAAATATAAGTAGAGGAACCCTCGCATTTGGAATGAGTTGCAAGTTATGACCTCGACCTGCATTCAAGAGAAATATCCATGAATTTAGTACAACAATCAAACATACATCATTTTTGGCTGAAAGAGAGCTCATTCAAAGAGTAGAATCTGTAAATCTATATTAAAAATAAATAATTGTGCCAGATACATTCCTTTTCAAAATTAGTGCATGCTATCCATGAATTATATGTTGTTACCAGCATATTATATTGAACTACTAAATTGTTCAAGTATTTTACCTTTCGAAAAAAAAAAAAAAAAACTATCAAATTGTTCAGATTGCCAAGTATCCAACATCCCCATCATTCAAAAATATTTCAAACAAAAAAGCTACATTTACTAAATTAGTTGTCATGAGTTAATATGGAAAAGTAATTATAAAATCTCCTTTAAAATGCATTTCAAGATAATTATCACATTCTGTGCAAAATAAAGATTCTCACTGAACAAGGTAAAGCCTCTACAGTTTCATAATTTGTGCACGGTCAACTTATGACTTTCTAGTAAACCATTGTTTATAAGCGAATTACTATGATATGCAGGCATGCCTATAAAGTGTAAGTGTAAATTCTTTTATGCTTAACAAGGACTGATCAACCATTAACCATTTTTTATGCCAAAAAATAAAAAAACCAACCATTAGAGATAGAGAGAGAGAGAGGAGCAAATTCTTTTATGCCAAAAAAAAAAAAAAAAAAAAAAAAACAACCATTAGATAGATAGATAAATAGAGAGAGAGAGAGAGAGAGAGAGAGAGAGGCACATCTGACACCACTCTTTGAAAGCTTAAATTTCACACTATAAACCACAGTTTGTTCGACAAAACTTTGGTTCTTCTTCCACACAACATAATTACCCAAATTCTAGAGGCATTGTACCCAAATTTTCAGTTATCATAGCAAAACGGTCAATTGGAGATGAAGCTGCTGGTGAACCTTGGCAACTTATTTTATATCATTGTTCTGATGAAGGAAAAAATATTAAAATGGGTCAATAGGCTACAAAGAACTCATGCACTGGGGAATGCAGAAACACAAGTTTCAACTAGTAAAGCAGAAAGATGTGCGTGTTCCTCAATCCCAAGGGGGGATGGAATAAAACTTTTAGCTACAATGAACCATGCATCATTGAGGAAGTGGCTATGGAATTTGAGGATGGTGAAGAAGGTAAAAATAAAATAATAATAATAAATCACCATCAAATATGGAATCAGGAAAGGAGCGTGGTTTACAAAAGCTTCCTCTACATATAGAGCATCAGGTGTTCAGAAAGCACTTTTTAGGAAGAGAGTTGTTTGATGTAATGGATGAATCGAGGATCAGATTTTGTGAGGACGACTGGTGCAATGTTGGACTATTGTGTCAAAAGTTTGATTCACTATTTCCGCTAGCTCGAGGTGATGATCTCACAATGCTAGACGGTGGTAAGGGTGGTATTTAATGAAAAATGCATCAATGGGGAAGTGGCTGTGGAATTTGAGGATGGTGAAGAAGGTTTGTGGAAACAAAATAATAATAACCATCAAATATGGAATCAGGAAAGGAGGGTGGTTTACAAAAGCGTCTTCTCTGTATAGAGCATCAGCTGTTCTTAAAGCACTTTTTAGGAAGAGAGTTGCTCAAATGGCATGGTGTTTGATGTAAGGTATGAATCCAGGATCAGATTTTGTGAGGACAACTGGTGCAGTGTTGGACTAATGTGTCAAAGGTTTGCTTCACTATCTCCGCTAGTTTGAGGTGATGATCTCATGGTGCTACATAGTGGTAAAGTGTGATTATCTCACTATTTCCCTGCTCTTTATCGTCCTATTTTATCCAAAGTAAGCTTGAGTTTGGTGATTGAAATCCACCCGATCACAACAATAGAAAAATATCCATCTTAGGGCAAGGGCATCCCTACTTGTTCGAGCAAGAGGAAAACAGATACAGCAAAATCGTAGGCCTACAACATCCATTGAACAAGAACTACCCCTGCTAAGCAACTTATAAGATAAGAATATTGCAATCACTTTGGGATTTGAGGTGTAACTTATTCAGCTATGAGATTTCCAACAGAGATGCTCCCATACCAAACTTGAAGTATCGACAAGTGTCCATGAATATTCTTGCAGTCAGAAAAGGTAAAGATGATTTGATTTTTGATCAGGTTTATCAAGGACCCCAACTCAATCACATCATCTTCATAGGGGAGGATGTCTTAACTAACGTAGGAATGCCTAAATAGTTCAAGTCACTTCTTAATTAGCATATTTGTCAATTGCTAAAAGTGTAGGAAAAACTACACATACTTGCAAGAAACAAAAGACAGAGAACTTTCTTAAAGAAAGGCAGAAGTGCTTGCATTGAAAATTATGCAGTGATGATAAAAGACTGCATCATGCGAAAAGGATTAACAGACCTCAAATTAGGTTGATGGAAGACAAGCAATATGAAACATTACCTGTCCTACGTAGAGCTCTAGCTACATCCCTTAGTAAATTCTGCTTACGTCTTTTACCAACAGACGAAACAAGTGAACCATTGGGTAGCTCGATAGAAATATCCAAGTCCCCCCATTTTGTGTAGAGATTAGAAACAAAAGATCCGAATGGCTCAACAGTAGCACCTGCTTCCATCATATCCCATTTTAAACATCTAATGTTGAAGGTACAAGTAGGCCAGTATTTTTTATGCATGAAAACAATAAACATCAAGAGCAGTTAACATGTAACTTCAATGGCATTGCAATTTTTCCTTGCCATATAAGAAGATAAGTTCCTTAGAAGTACCTCAATTCATCTTCCTCATGAATTCACCATGAATACAAGGATAACATGCACAATCGACTACACCATATTGTCAAATTGTGTGTGGGTCTCACCGTGATGTGTGTCTAACAACCAATCCATTATCCATGCATCAAGTGTGGCCCACCATGAAAATGGGACAACTTTGTAATCAAGCCAATCCAATTATCAGGTAGGCCACACCGCATTAATTTGGAGGTTTTCGTGTGATTTTCATTGTTTTCTATGGTGTAGCCTGCCTGGCAATTGGATTGACCACAAGTGTGCACATCACAGTGGGGCCTGCATAGCTAAGCTACATGGTATTTACCAATTAATAGAGTTTGTGCGATCATTCCCATATGTGTGTGTGGGGTGGGTGTGGGCTCTCGCGCGGTGTGTGCATGACACCCAACCCATTCAACAGGTGTGCCCCACCATGAGGGTCAAATGGCCCAACAATCAAACTGATCCGACGATTAGACAGGCCACACCACAGAAAATAATGTGAAACCCCACAAAAACCTCCAAAGTCAAGTGGTGTGTGCCTACTTGATGGTTGGATTGGCCTGCTTCTTGGGCGGTCCATCATCATGGTGGGTCAACATTGTTGAACAGTTGGATGCATGCCATGCCACTTGAATTTGGAGGTCCACCTGATGATTGGTGCACTCAGCACACGTGAATACCACAATCAGTACCATTATAGCCCCACCCCCACTCTCCAAATTAAAAGCCTTAGTGCTAGGAAGCCCCGAGATATGGAAAAAAATAATAATAAAAAATCCAGAAACGGTAAATTTATCACTATTACCTCTCAAGCTTTCCACACATCCAACAACGGCTATAAATTCATTGATGACATTATTTCGCCTCACCCGATCTGCTTCCAATGGTTTGATCGAAGTAAGGATCTCCCTAAGAGTTGAGTCCAAAATGTAAGAGGATGGAAAAAGGCGACGGTCCATTATACACACAAACTACCTGCACAAAGAAGAAATCCTGAAGCGGTTAATTAGAATATCCTCCATTCTTCTCCCATCTATACTTCTGCTACCCTAATTGACACGTTCAGTCATCTGACTCCTAAGCTACATTAGAACCCAATCCTACAGTTACAATACAACAAAATCCATAGAGATCATATGGCCTTTTGAATGAAGGAAATTATATATATATATATATATATATATATAAACCTTTGTATACCCTGGCACGCCAACCAAAAAAATTTCTAATCTGTGACCCCAAGATGATGAGTGAAGGGTTAAGCTTGCAACTTTGAGCATATTTTGGAGCCACGATGTCAACTGTCAAGACTTTCTCTTGGAGTAATGGTGGTAAAGAATAACTGAAAATCAAACATGCTAAAGAACATAGACCCTATGCTGTCACAAAATAACCAGATACAAAAACAGCATATTCTAAGCATAGTTCTCAAACCCAAAAACTTGATTCAACTAAATATTTAATAATTACACTGATAAGAATATTTGAGTGATAATAGATATTTGATACATTATGAGTATAAAAATTGAAATACGCATAGCTACAAGAGAAGTAAAATGGCTTGTGTTGTTGGAAGCACTTGGCTCCATAGTAGAGTTGGTGGATTCAAATCTCGCACTCTCCCCTAAAAAGCAATACCCAGTGAGGGACCTAGTTGGAGTCATGCCGAGTCGCATCAAGTCAGCGAGCTGACTTGACGAGCCTAGCTGAGTCGAGCTCACCAGCGAGTTTCTTGGTGACTCATCTCGAAATCTCATATAGTTGGAGTTTGAAGTCAGGTCACTGAGTTTTAGAACTATGATTCTAAGTAGTAGATCAAGTGAATATAACTCTCAAAGGAAAAACTATTACAGAAATACAAACTATGTTGGGTATGCAAAAGCAAACAGTCATGGAGGCTGTAAAGGGGTAGGGCCCAATAGGCCTGACTGGAGAAGTTCAAAACCTAGGCCCAGCCAGTAGAAGAGGTTTTATATGCAAGCTAGCAACAGTACAGGTGGGGTGCACCTGCCAGTCATCCTGACATGACATCTCCCCCATCAGATGATCTTGGCCATCCAATGAAAAGGGACAAGTACAGCCAAAGGTCCACATGTAGTTTGTACCAAATTGGACAGGTAGGATTACATGATGGATGAGATTTTGGCATTATCTTCCACCCACCATAGGCCCCACCAAACGAACAATTAGCATCACCAGAGACTGGAAGGATCACACAAGTGCAGTACATTGGACTAGAGTTCAGTGGAATGAGATTTTGAGACTAAAACAAAATCAGAAGATGGATCCTGCAAAGTGCCGAGATGGCTGATGAATTGACTTTGAAAATTTTACAGATGAAAAGAGCATGTAATTCGACAATAGCTAGTACGAATCCTAAGGCATGATGAAATCTACAAAAGACAATTAAAATAAATGAAACTGTTCACATACAGCCCTTTTATGTGAATGAGCACTTTCTTTCCATTAATGAATCACATACATAGGACATCCTATCCATGCAAAAGATGGGCCACACCATGATGATCACCTGGTGCCAAAATCAGGCTGATCTCAGAACACTGAAATCAACAGGCCGTAGATGGTACCACTCCACATAAAGATGTGGCCCACCCAGTGGGTGGATCAACCTGAATTTCATGCTATTTGATCTTCACGGTGGTGCGCACCTTTTACAAGGGTCGGATTCCCTACAAACATAAAATGTTGGCGGTAAAGTAAACAGCGGATGTGGAAGTTCACCTACAGTGAGAGGTGATCATTTCTCAGAAATGAAAACCTGATCAGTTTCAAATTTCAGAAGAAAAATTACATCCTCTATTCAAGAAAACCGCCTTCAAATCGGTGTTTACTCCAATTACGCAAAACCAAAACCCTTACGAAAATTCATGAGCAAACGCCCAAGAGGATCGGAGCAAAGTAAAACCTCGGAGTGAAAAGTGATAGAGGAAGATAGAGATAGACTGTAAAAAGATGCGAGTATGCATGCCAGGTTACCGATAAAATTCCTGAGAGAGAGAGGGATTGTAAAAGAAACGTGCGTGCATGGCAGGTTACTGATGAAATGACAAAGAGAGAGAGAATTGTTACCAGAGGAATGCAGCAGCTCGTCCGAAGAGAGGAATCATGCGAGAGATCCCCTTACATGTGATTTGATTTTTCTGTGCTCTTTTAAGAGAGGGTCGTTTCCTTCTACAAGAGGAGAAGAGAGGTGAGGTGGGGTTTTAGAGGGTTGTACGCTTTTCGAGTGTCCAGCACCAATGAAAATCCCGCCATGTGCGAGTGAAGCAAAATCGTAATTTTCACACGTCGTACGGAAGCGGATTGCGTCCCTCCGTGGGGCTAACGTTATGTATGGGTTTTATCGACGCCATTCATCCATTTTTTCAGATCATTTTATGTTATAAATTCAAAATTGAGGCAGATAGAAGGCTCATGTGGACCACACCACAGGAAGAAGATGTGATAGTGACACCCACCGTTGAAGCCTTTCTAGCCCCCACCGTGATGTTTATTTTCCATCCAACCTGTTCATAATATCTAAAAAATCTCATGAAAGGATATAAAAGAAAAAGGAACAAGCGTCAGCTTGATCCAAGACTTCTGTGGACCGCCAAGAAGTTTTTAATGGTGTCCGTTCAATCCCCAATGTGTGGCCCACTTCAGCCTTAGATCTACTCATTTTGGGGTGTATATCCTAGAATAATTTGGTATTTTTTGTGAACGGAGTGGATAAATTCACTACATCACAGTTGGTTCCACAGAGCCCCTGCCTGGACCGATTCCGTCCAGCGGGTTAGGACGTAATCCGCTTCCACGTCGTAAACGCGCACGTGGCGGTTTTCACTGTACGTCGAGCGCCGGACGCAATCGGGGTTCGCGGAAAGAGGACATGCGCACTCAGAGGAGCGAGCGTGGAAGACAGAAAAAAGAAGTTTTCTCCAGTACATCCCGACGCATTACATTACGATACGTCGGGACTTCATCTGTTGAACTTGGATTTTTCTCGATGATCCAAACCGTTTATCAGATAGATACAACTATTTTAGAAAAAAAATAGGATTGATTGTTTCACTCTTTAATTATAAATGTTACTGTGACCGTTCATATTTAAAGCAAAAGAGCCAAATCATTCAAAAGGGTGATTTTATTTGTTTATTTTCCACTATCCAAGGTAGGAATCGTCATATAAACGGTTTGGATCATTGGGATATTACCCATATTCAAAAGATAAAGTCGAGATGTATCGTATTGTAATATATCGAGATGCATTCGAGGAAACCTCGTCAAAAGCAAGAAAAGAAAAGAAAAGAGAAGAAGACGAGGACGAAGACGAAGAGGCGGACGAGTTTCCTTTGGAGTGTGGTACGGTGCAGAGTTGGTGGAATCTCAAATCGGTAGATCTATCTCTTTAAAGTACACGTGTTCTGATCTTGTATCAATCCCTTCGGTACATATAGTATGGATTATCAATGATTCATGATTTCATACATCAGATGTATCTGATGATCTGATTGGAGCACTTAAAATCAACGGTTAAGAAATTATTAAATATCAACATCAAGTGCGGTTGGAAGTCAAGATAATTGGTGTATGTGTGGAATTTTTGTCCACTTTGAAAACGTGGCCCATCTATGTTTTGGGGCCACTAGATGGATTGTTGAAATTGATAAATCAGCCTTTCAAGTGTGATGTAGATTACCAAATTTGAGAATTCGTAGATCTACCGTATCATTTCGCTCCGCAGTTATTTAACTTATTTTCTCGTAGGTTTGCTCGAATACATCCGGATGTATTGAAATACGATACGTCGGTACTTTAGCCTTTGATCTGTGTCATCTTCCAATGATCTAAACCGTTTATATCACAAATCTCACTTTTAATGATGGAAGAAAAATTGATAAAAGCTTTAACTTCGATTATTTCAATCCGTCCATATTTTGACTGGTTTACTTTCAATGGTCATTGTAATCTTTGTATAATCAACGGCTTGAAATGTTTAATCTTATAGTTTTTCCGGCAAACGCCATCCAAAGAAAAACCTATAAAATAAACGGTCTGTATTATTGATAAAGGCCGAAATCTAACGACCAGAGTCGAGATGTATCTAATTGCAATACATCGTATGTATCGGCGAAAACCTCCTCTTCATGCTTCTTTTCTCGGGAACGATCACCTGAGTGACTGCGTCCGAACGTACAGTTACTACCATAAGGTTGAATCCAAACCGTCAATCTTGCGATCCTTCTCATTTTCACTGTAAATTCCAAAATAATCCTTAACCAAAAATCAGGTCGTACACCGCAGGTAGCAATGTAAAATTACGCCTAGAAACCTACCATCTGAGTTTTGAATGGTCCGTATTTTGCTTTGACCGTTCATCCAAGTGGGTCTCACCTGATAAGTGGTTTGGATGGAATATGCAGGTCATGGTAGGCCCATATTCCATTTGGAAGTCACGTCAACTTCCCTATTATTCCATTTGGTATAGACCACTGAGTCATGAGCCACGATGGATTTTGGGACGTCGATGGGCGCACGGAATGGACGGGTTGGATGGAACTCACACGGCCCCACACAAGTCCAACGTATGGTAATTACCATACGTCCCTAACGTATTCGAACATTACCCGGGCGATTCATACAAAGGCTGAAGAAGATGACAGATTGGAGAGGGGATGCAAGGTACACGTGCCACCTGAAACACGTGTGACAGATCTTGGCTATTCGTCAGGTGATACTATATGGGCGAAGATGTCCTGCACCGAAAATTGGAACGGTCTTTTTCATCGACTAATACAGGTAAGTCTTACAATTATCCATCACAAATGATGAACGGTCCGAATGTATTTATGTTAAACAGGCCTGATTCCGGATAAAGTCAGTTTGGTGAAGGGCCCACGTCAATGGGATGGGGATTGCGTCCTACCCCGCCCGTCTCTAGCGACGAACGGGCAGTTTCTGTGGGTGGGCCGGCTGTTATGTATTTGTTTATTTATGCTGTTTATCTTTCTCTTAAATTATTGGAAGGCACTGGAATAAAAATAAGACATATCCAATTCTTAAGTGGAAATGGGATTGAGTATTGAGTTACTCAGTATGCTCTTATCGGGTAAACCCAGTTGGGCCTACCTTGAATGTATGTGGTTGATCCACGCTGCCCATCAGTTTTTGCATCTAATTTACGAGGTCAAGCCCAAAATTGAAGCATATCCAAAGATCAAGTGGATCATACCACCCGAAACAATGGGGATATAATGATTTCCACCATTGAAACCTTGTTAGGCCCTACAATGATGTCTATTTATCATCCAACATGTTTATAATATCATAAAGACATAGGTGAAGGGATAAGATCATAAGAACATGGATGAAGGGAAAACACAAATATAAGCTTGATCCAAAACTTCTGTAGCCCTAAATAAATTTTCAATGGTAGACATTCAATTCAATTATTTCCTGTGGTATGGCCCATTTGAACATTATACATGTTTTATTTTTGAGCTTAAGCTCTAAAATTATTTAGTAAAATAGATGGACGAAGCTGATAAAATACATAAATCATGATAGCTCATAGAGCTTACCCAGTATGCTAGGTGTGAGCTCAATACTCAACCCGTGACACCAAATAATAAACTTAAGTTGCATTAAATATACGAAACATTAAATGCAAGAGTCATCTGTGATATGGTCCACTTGAATATGATCCTAATTTTTGTGCTCGTACCTTAAAATGATACGAGAGAAGGGATGGATGGCATTGATTGAGTTCTCACCATTAAAATCTTCAGGGCCACAAAAGTTTTGCTTCAAGCTATTATTTGTGTCTTTCCCTAATTTGTGACCTTATCAACATGATAGGAGGCAAATAAACATTACTATTCCACTCTAGGAAGTATTAATGGTACTTAGTGACCATTGTTTCTTGTGAAATGGTTCACCTGAAATTTGTATCTATTGTATTTTTGGGGTCCGATCATACATCAAGGTGGATCCTACAATTGAGTTGCACCCAGCTGGCTGTATCTCAGGTCTCACCCAATCCGAGTTCATTAATGTCCCAGCCAGTGCCTCCATGCATTTAAGAGCACCCCATTTCCTGGGGAGGAAGCCATCGTATATGAGTAAGCATACGGTGTAAACTCTGTGGGGGCCATCGTGTAGTGATAAATGTTTCTTATCTACACTGTTCGACTGTTTTTTACCATCTTATTTTAAGGTATATTTATTTTTTGGATTACAATGTAAATAGATTATAAATAGGCATTTATTATTTACATTGGTAATTCACCTCATTTGTTTTCCCTTAAAGCGGCGGTTGTCAACATCTACTTTACTTTAAAATGATGGTTGTTCATGTTTGGAAGGCATGACTCTAATACCGAGAAAAAATTACAACGAATGCATTAGAATTTATTGGGCCAACTGATACATATATTTCTAATCCATGTCGTCCCTCCATTTTACCTGCTCATTTTATGGTATGAGCCGAAGAGTGAGGTAAGCGTGAAGCTAAAGTTTACCACATCAGAAGAAACAAAGGCAATTGAATAATTACCATTGAAAACTTATAATGGGCCACAAAAATTTTGAATCATGCTGATATTTATGTTCATCATTCATCCATGTATATGTGACCTTATAAACAGGTTGGATGACAGCCCCACAACCCTATGGGTCCTATGAAGGTTTCGGTTTTGAATGGTGCAATTCATTATCCCTTGCTTCCTATGGTGTGGTCCAATTGAGTTTACAATCTGCCTCAGTTTTTGTGATATCCCGAATTTTTACCAACCTGGAGTTAGGCGTCCTTAGGCAATGGGTCAACCATAGCACCTTGGTAACTTCTCAAAACTCAAGTCCAAAGCCAGAGAAATCATTTAGAACCTAATTTTTTAAAAATTTAATGTGAATTAGCCAGCGCTACACTAGATTTTCTACAAAATTAGCACCAACCACTTTAAATACGATTTGTAAGACCCAAAATCTCTAGAATTGTTAACGCTACGTTACCCTGAAATCTAGAATCCAACTCTAAACCTAGTTGCTCGCGAAAATACTTTGTAACTTTGTATTGGTTCTAAACCGCACATCGAGAGTCTGATATCTATGAATTTAGACCATTACGACTGCCTAGTTGGACTTGACAATCACCTAGAAAATCAAGCCCAACCGATGTCCTGAGACCATTTTATTGAGCCCGGAGTGAAGAGAGTAGGAAAAGGAAGATTTTTAGAAAATTAATTATATTTTTAAAGGAATCTGGAACGTTTCTAGCTCTGATCGAATTCCCGTAACCGTTGAACTAAAACTGGTCCGCCACGGTCGATCTGGAAACCCGACCAGAATGAAAACTTAGCTTAACCTAGATCTGATATTAGAGAGCTTAAGTCCGACCGCATTTAGCAACAGAACCTCCAGAAATGCTCCGTTAGATCGGAACAGACCCGATTTGGTTATAACCTAAATATACATTGGCCTTAAATTTATTTTTTTCAAGTTTAGGCTTATAAATAGGGCTTGAAACCCTCATTCTAAATTCCATACGAATTTTCAAACCCTAACTTTCCAAGAGAGAGAAAGAGAGAGAGAAAGTAGGAGATTCACCCAGAGATTCTACCCTGCAGCTCCATGTGCTTCAATACCACTACTATATCGCTATTATGGCATTTCTGATTCTATTATTGGGTAAGTTAAGCTAACCCTAACATGTTTTGAAGCTTAGACTAGCTGTAGTAGAGTTCTAGCTAACCTGTTTCATGCCATAGGTAGCGTATCTGCCGTTGACGAAGACACATCGTCTGAATCATATTAAATACGTCTTTTCTGGTTTAAGGTGCGGACTATATGCGCTTAGGTTATGGTTTTCAACCCTTTCAATGTTAGATAATGATTTATTCATGTTGTGCTTTCTAAGCCCCGTATCCTAAAGCGTGCCGTTCCATAGACTTCCACGGTCTTACCGGTCGAATTTCGGCAACCTTCGACCCTTAACCAATATTTGCGTGCGACCCTGATTCGTATGCCGTCAACCTGTATTGATTCAACCCAAGACCTTTACCATAGCGACCGCGCCGTCGCTGCGGTTCCGATGCCACGACTTGCGCGCCGAGGCGATACCCTGGTCAAGAGATATGGGCCAACGTTCGGTGTGAAGAAAACACTGCGCGTTGCGAAACCTAAGAGAATCTCTACGAGGTGTCACATCAATCTCATCAATCCATCAATCCATCACATGTCAAGTACACATCACCTTTCACCCATTCCCAAGCAACTACAAAAGTCAAGAATCTCTTACAAGCCCATACCTCTCTTACACCAAAAGCCCTCAAAGTCAAAAAGTTCTTACACCACCCATGCTTTTCTTACACAAATGGTCACAAAAGTCAAGATTTTCTTACACCCATCACTCACCACATCCATCACTCATCTCTCTCTCCCTTTACAACTCTCTCTCTCTCTTTCTCATTTTCAAACTCAAAAAAATCTAAGGAGAGAAATCCCATACGTATGAGAATTCTCCAAGCCTCTCCCTCTCTTTCAAAACTTCAAGTGTGGCCCACTTTCCTACCCCATGATCTCCCATCCTAACCATCCATTCCCCATCTCCTCCATTGGAATCAAAGCTAAGCTGCTGAGAAACTCATAGGAGCAAGAAGATCGAATGGTGGGTGCTCCTCTAGATGTAAAAAATCTAATTTCTATAGCCTAGATATTTTCTTTTTTTCATGAGGGAAGTGTAAGACCCACCAATCAATGGTGAAGATCCCACACAATCCCACAGTTGTGGCCTAATGGCCTACCTTATGCATGCATGATCCAGCATGGGGCCTTTCTCTATGGGCCCCATCATGGTAGTTTTATTTCATATCATATTATGTTTGGGTCATCTAGACCTTATAACCATGGTGGGGATGACATCCTCACCATGCATTTTAATTATAGGCCATACATGTGTAAGATCCATGTTGTAAATGTAAATCTAGGTATGATGTGCGGGTGTGATTGATCTTGAGATGGCTCAATAGTAGCGGAGCCCCTTTCCCTATAGCCGGATTGTCTTTCTATCTCTCTTTTCCCTCATTTTATTTCCTGATATGTGTGGCCCATTAATGTATTTCTTTTTTTATTTAACTTATATAATAAAATTTATCTAAGTACATGTTGCTGTCCAGAATTTTCTGGACAATTTCTGGTTGTTTTTGGACCAGATTTTGGGACTGTTTGAGGGACTATTCATACCTATTAAATATACTTTTTTGAAAGGTGTGGATATCATCTTGATGTCCCCCAAATTTCTGCCCCAACTGACCTTATTGGGGTCCCAAAGGTGTGGTCCAAGTGAGGTGGACAGTCTGGATTTTCTGCACTGTTCCAGCAACATTCCACCATGGACAGTTAGATTTTTAAAATTTATTAAAATACCTATAGATGTTGAAAAATTATAAAAATTTTCAGGGGGGTGGCCTACTTATGGTAGGACCCACCTACAAAATTTTGGGGCCAATGGACGCCTGTACACAACATGATGATGGTGGGACCGGCCCATTATAAATTGGTGTCCAGATCTGTCCGATTTTCAGGACAAATTGATTTATGTAAATGAATTAAAATATTTACAGATGTTTAAAAATTCTGAAATTCTTTAAGAGTGTGTTCCACTTATGTTAGAACCCACCTACCAAATTTCAGGACCAATGAATCCCTGTACACACCGTGGTGAGGGCCGGACTGGCCCACCACGTTGGGACGTCCAGGTCTGTCCGATTTTTTTAGACAGTATATTTTGTTTAAATTAATTAAAATACTTACAGTTATCTAAAAATTATGAAATTTTGTATGGGTGTGGCCCACCTATGGAAGTATCACTTTGTGAAATTTTACCCTCAAGTGACCCCGTTTGGGTATCCAAAAGAATGGGCCAAGATGGTTGGACTCTCAGATTTTTTCTGCTGTGCAGTCCAGCAATATGCCTTGATTAAAAAACCATAATTCAAAAATATTTCTTCTGATGGTGGGCCACCTTTTTCGGTTTCCTCTCATTGTATGCATGATGAAGGACCTTGCCCCTCAATTTTCAGAGTTTTAGAGGCCTTGGACCCACTCCAATGGAGTGCCCAAATTTAGGACAGCAACATGTTATAATTATGCTGGCCTTGGGCTGAAATTTTGAGGAGTGGGGCCCACCATATTATAAAGATCTTAGAGGAAATGATTTATATCTTTAGTTCCTTAAATGTTGGGATTAATGAATGCACTTTTGAGGCCCACCATAGTTGAATTTAATTGGGTCCATGAATGTAGCTAGTTGTTGAACTATTTAAGGCTCATAGAGTGGACCCATTTGATGTGTTCCAAGGCCCATGGGATTAGGCCCATTTGATGTAATTTAAGACCCATAGAGTGGACCCATTTGATGTGTTCCAAGGTCCATGGGATTGGACTCATTTGATGTATTTTAAAGCCCATGAAATTAGGCTCATTTGATATGTATAAGGCCCATGGGTCGAGAACCATTTGATGCAATCTAAGGCCCACGGGTTATGACCCATTGCAATGCACATAAGGCCCATTGGTGCGGCCCATTTGATGAGTAAAAGGCCCATATGACATGGCCCATTTGATATATTTAAGGCCCAATGGGGTGTACCTAAGGTTCATTACAATGTGTGATCCCAACCTGGTTTACGTAATGTTATTCACTACGGGCTACACCTTGGGAGCAATGTTGGTTTGACGTCCACATTGCGAGTATAATGTTGGTTAAATGTCCGCATTGCGACTCTCCATAGGGCCCATTGGTAGGCCCGTACTTGTTGTATGCAAGCAGTCTAGGCCAACTGCGTTGTAAGGATAGGGCATTACTTTATAACATGCTTAGTATAACTCCATGACGCACAGCCCATTTGTATCGGTCCATTTGATCGGCCTGCTCGTATTAGTCATTTGATTGATTTAGCCCATATGATTAATTAGGCCCATCTTGATATATTTGTGGCTTGTTGCTAAGGCCATATATGAGGCCCGTTGTTGAGGCCCACCTTGATGTGTATGAGGTCCGTTGTTAAGGCCCACCTTGATGTGTATGAGGCCTGTTGTTGAGGCCCACCTTGATGTGTATGAGGCCCGTTGTTAAGGCGCCTCACCTTGATGTGTATGAGGCCCGTTGTTGAGGCCCACCTTGATGTGTATGAGGCTCATTGTTGAGGCCCACCTTGATGTGTATGAGGCCCGTTGTTGAGGCCCACCTTAAATATATATGAGGCCCATGTTGCAAGGCCCATTGTGATGTATGAAGGCCCATGGGTCATGGCCCATTGCAATGTATATAAGGCCCAATTGGTGTGGCCTATTCGATATATTTATGGGGTCCATGTCATTAGGCCCATCCTATTGTATTGGTGATCCGTCCATTGAGGCTCACCCGTGGTATATATTTGAGGCCCATGTGTAGGGCTCACCTATTGTGTATTTAAAGCCCATGGGTTGTAGCCATAGTGATGTATATTAGGCCTATGTGATGTAGCCCATACTGATGTGTATTAGACCCAGGTATGTGACTCACTTGCGAAGTATATTTGAGGCCCATTGTGATATATCTAAGGCCCATGGGTGCGACCCATACAGATGTATTTGAGGCCTATGGGCAAAGCCCATTGTGATATGTGTTAGGCTCATGACCAAGGCCCACCTGTTTCGTATATTTGGCCCTTGTGTGAGGCCATGTGCCCATTATATATTTGATTTTATGTGGGCCATTCCTTGGGGGCAATGTTGGTTAAAAGTCCACATTGTTAACGCCGGTTATTGATACCGTTTATGAGTATGTGACATCATAACATCATGATACATGCTCATTCGCATCATCTGTATATTTGTTATGAGATGTGATTGACCATTGCATATGTCATTGGGTAGGATGATGTGAGACTCCCTGATTGGTGGAGATTATCTCACATGAGCGCATGACATGCGCAGGATTGATGCATGATTGGATTGTATGACTCATGCATCTTGCATTGTGTTGTGATTACTGTACGCCCTAGTGACATCAGGGCCGTAGCCTCCACAGGCATATCGTGGATGGTCAGATGGGACACCGAAAATCTGTTCGAACATCGGGCCGCCATAGATGGCCCTGGGTGAAAATCCCTAAACACCCTCTTGGTTTCAGAGGATGCTCCAACGTCTAGACCAGTGGGTAAATAAGCGTTGAGTGCCAATTACCAGATGACTGTGCTCTCCACTGTATCGTGGTCAGTTGGAAGGGGGTGCGGCCTTACCCGCCTGAGGGAGTAGGTATGGCTAGGCTGAGTTTGACCAGCTCGAGGAATGGGTCCGCTATCGGTGAGCCCGGTAGGTATTGACAGACTACTGACAGGCGGATAGTGAGGTCTTTTTCACTTACCCAGTTGTGCGCTTGATTGGGGTGGCAGGTGGTGTGAAGTGTAATAGACCCCGGTGATTTCTCCAGAGAGGAACCGTACTGATATGAGGACTGACATGATATTATGACACCCCATCACTGTTGTGCATGTGGGCGGGCGCACGTGGGCGGACGCTGATGTGGGCGGATGTGATGTGGGCGGGGCTAAAGCCTGGGCAAGCTACCACACTAAGCGAGCTACCAGCGGTTGGCAGGCTACTGTGCTGACAGGCTACTGAGTAGGAGTTGCATACTCATTCATTCATCCATTCACTATCCACTCGGGCTGGTGGTGTGCAACTAATTGTTGTGTATCTTCGTTATGGCAAGGATTTCGGTTAGGCGCGCGACTAACCTGAGATCAGGAGTTTATCACGTTGAGTCAGACTATCTAAATTTAGGTATGGGACTAGTTTGGATAGAGGTTCCTTGTGATGGACCCCGTAGCTTGCGATACTACGTACTATCATCCCGACATCACACTCCAGCATGGTCATTCCATTAGCACCATATACTGCATATTCCATTACATCTTCGGCGTGTGGCATTGTGGATTGTTATGTTTTTGTATTTCTTTGACTTAGATGAGAGTGATGATATTTGTTAGCTCTTTCGAATTGTGTATTACATTATATCCTTGTCATTCGACATTTGATTATCTATGACTCATCATTTGTATAGCTGTCCTATATTGCGTATTCTGATATTGATTAACTTATGGACTTGTTCATACTTTCTCTTATTCTGTTATCGCATGATTATAATCTTGTCAGTATTTCTGTTTACGCTAATAATTCCTGCTCTTATCAGTGTTTCTGCTTATTCAGTCATTGTATGGTTTATGGATTAATAGCTTTCCGGTATTATATGATTATAATATTATATTGAATACTTGGCACTTATCTCGTGCACACACTTACACCACCCTCTAAGCTTTTTATAAGCTTATGCACGATAGATGCGTGCAGGTAATGTTCAGGTTGCAGCAGCATTGAGCTTGGAGCGTGCAGCTGTTTTCTGGAGCTTTGATTTTGACATATATATTTTCCTTTCAGCATTGGATTCAAATGATTATATTAGTGGATATGTGATGATGACGTTGCCTTTATGATTTGGGTAAACTTGTGGTTATGCTTATTACTAGTTAAATGTATATATAAAAAAAAATTTCTTGTAGGATCGTAGGATCGAAAATCTGGCATATGAATGCTAGGAGCCGAGAATGGGGTACTACGGAGGCTGTCAGCACCGGATTCGGCGATCGAGATTCCTGTGAATCTGATTTTCGGGTTTAGGGTGTGACATGCTTACCGTTATACATGCCAAATATGCTATCCGTTTCGTCTTCCGCATACGTATACTTTGTATTGTAAATACCGTATTTCATGTATATGTTAGAATACAAGTATGCGTATGGAATTTGCTGATTTGCTTACCATGATAAATTGTCATTGTGATATGCCTAATATGTATGCGACAACTCCTTGGTGAGAGGACTTGCCCTAATTTGTAACGGTGTCGACATATGTGATGTATGTTGAATAGTGTAAGCTAAGTGTTTGTTTAAATGTCTAAATGAAATGGTAGTTAGTATTATGTGTATGTTAAGGTGGTTGAGATATGGATTTCAACTATAATATTTGTGTGTATGATTCCCTCCATGAATCATGTAACTTAGGTTATCCATGCTAAATAAGTGTATAATTTCCTCCATGGCTTATGTATTTAATTAAATCACGTTACATGTGTGTATGATTTCCTGCATGTATTGTTTACATTTAAGTTATATTTCATAATTGTTCAAATGAATGCAGGATATGAATCATATGCTAGTTATTAGCTTTGTATGTGAATGAGGTTGTACTACAGTCAAGGTAATCGAAAACCGTTCCATAATTAATGGTTGAGGTTGTCTTCGCCACATGGGGTGAGTTTAGCGAAGCTGAGTCGTGCTTGGGGTGTTCGGCAGCGGTTAGGCCACACGGAGTGCTTATGTATTCCATATCGTTCAACTCAACATGCGTTTGGCCTAGTTGAGCTTATCAACTATCCCGATTGACCGATGATTGTTCACAATGTTTGGTCACTACTGCTTGAACCTAAGGTACCAAACTTACTAATGAAAAGTCCCTCTAACCTTGGTACCTCGATCCGCTAAGACTCATGAGCCGATTATGGTGGTATGGGACACTATATTCGTACTGTCGACCTATATTGATTGGTGACGAGCCCTTTATAGTGACCAGTGAGCACCTATACTCGTGAGCAGATTATGGTGGTATGGGACACTATATTCTTGCAGTCGGCTTACATTGATTGGTGACGAGCCTTCTGTAGTGACCTCGAGTATATCTTGATAGTGCATAAGGGTGACGAGTCTTGTTGTAGTATGTGGGATATAACTAGGCCTGTATTGATAAGGTGATGGGGGAGATGAGCAACGATTGCGCGCAACAGCCCTAACAGCCCTTGCAGTGACCTAGAACCGTAACATCGTATGAGATTATCTCGGACTAACAACCCGAGAATAGACCACCGTTTGGGTAATGATACAAGGGAGGTACCTTAGCTTCTCAATCCTGCTGTATAAAAATGACTAATAAGAATTTGGTAATCATACTCATGACATCGCACTGCATGTGTCATTGGCGTTGGTGTGAGAGTACAGTGGTAGTGATTCATGCCGCGATCGTTAGATGATGTCGCATGAGGGAGTTTGTGGTGAGGGCATGCATCATTACCTCATATCATTCTTCCATTAACAAGAGTATTTAGGATCTGTTTGATTGTACTGCCTTATCATTACTGCTTGATTGGATTGATAACATGTTAACCTTTGCTGTGTATAGCTTTCACTGAGCTGATCACTCTCTCCCATGTTACGGGACGGTGTTGGCCATACCAACCAGTCCCTGTTTTAGTTTCAGATGGCGACGATGCTTACGAGGCAGAATTGGTCTTTATTGATGATGTTGAGGAAGATTTCTCCCATATGTAGGTTCTGATCGACGGGTTTATAGGGTTATTGATTAGATGCCAATACACTTGGTATTTTTACTTTTTATTTAAACACTCATGTATATTCTTTTCTTTTCATTTTGGGGTATACATGTATTTAGTTAACCTGGTAACATGTTCACACTCTGGAGACTTATAATCAATTATACATTTTATATATTTATCAGTCTTCCACTTGAGAAACTTAACTGTTTCTGGAGTATGATATGCTGTTTTGGTCTAATCTCACTCATGTTTTCTGCACTAATATGAACAACATTCATTCATCATTGAAAATGTTGCATAAGTGATGTTCTACAACTCGGGAGTGGAGTTTATGCTCGACCCCCGATTTTCAGGATGTTACAGTTTTTGGTCAATGACCTAAAATGAGATGGTAAAACACGTGGATGGCGTGGATCAGACGTATATAGGATTGTGGGATCCACAGATTTTACCACCAGGAAATTCCAATAGATTTCATACATGTATGCGGGGTTTTCGAAAGACATTTAAGAGAGGTATTTCTCCCTTTCTCAAACATTACGTGGAAGTAATTATGACTTATTTACATTAATTTACATTTATTTTCATGTAATTCTTAAACATTAAATGAGTTTGAAGCTTAAATAAACTATATCCAAAGCTCAAATAAACCACACTATAATAAACAGTAAGAATTTAACACTTACAGTTGAAAAGTTCATACCGGCAACAAAAGTTTTAGATCTACATGATATTTGTGTTTTCCATTCTTATATATGTGAGTGACCTTATGAAGAGATTGGATGAAAAATAAACATCATCATCTACCCTAAGAAGGTTTCAACCATAGATGTAATTATCCCCACCTTTTCTTTTGATGTGGTCTACTTTACCTTTAGATATGTTTCAATTTTAAGCTCATGCCAGATACCATGGCCAGGCCCATAAAGTTTACTCAGCGGCATCGTAACATCTCAGATTTTCGCTATTCTGGATTATTAGAAACCCTTGAATTTTTTTTCTATAATTAACATATGTCGTCAGCTACTGATCCTTAACGCTCGAAGTAAGCTTACATGCAAGTGATACCGGTAAAGAACCGTTCAAATATGATTAATCAATCGTAGGAAGCCAACAAATTCACCGGTAAACGTCTCGTGCTTTATTCATTTATGGCCCAAATCTAACTAACTAATCAAGACAACCATAACTAAATAAATATTCACCTAAAGTCGAGACAACTAAGGGTCGGATCTTAATTAACAAACTAAATCAACACAGTTACTTTTCTAGCTTAAGAACCAACAATTTAGAGTAAGATTATGATCGAATTGTCTTTTTCGCTAATTGTGAATATGTTACACTATAAACTTGACTAATCCAAATCTTTATCATCACGTATAAGAAATCTCACTATTCGATTCATTTTTAAAATGCCTTAATTATCTGAACAAGCTCTAGACCTGCTAGTTAGTGAGCCACTAAATTCGAGACTATAAAAAGACATTCTTCTTAGTGGGTTTAATTTTCATCGTGGAACATCGAGCCGAAGTCACTTCTTGAATTGTGTAACTTGGACCTACAAGCCAAGTGCACAAGATGTGTGAATGCTTAAGTGAAAACCTGGAATTTAAGTGAAACTAGCCCCTTTGCTCTTTCGCAAAGTTGCAACTTCTGAATCGTCGATTCATGGCTAGAGTCGAAGTACCAATTAAAAATATTTTTCCACATATATACGTATATTCATGGCCCTGATTGATCATAAATGATTGTCAATCTAAGTTAGAGTCTTCCTGCTTAATCAACTTACCCAATCATTGTATGTTTGTGTTCAAACATAAATCGCCTTTTGGGACACCTATCTAATGTCTTAGATTGACCCATATAACTTTCGTTGGGTCCCATTTGTGGAAAATAATCCCTCAAGGGTTAATATAATGAATAAAGACCATTGAAACCATTTGCACCATTTCTAGCAATATATAAGGCCCATATGAATTTTTGCTTTAAAAATATAGAGAAAGAAATAAAGAGAGAATGAGAGAAGGTGGGAGATCTTGAAGTGTTGTTAACGGATTTCCTTAGCCCAAGCCCTGACCTTAACCATTCTCCTCTGTCGAATTTATCACACTCCTGATTGAGAGATAAGAAATGAACTGTACTTTCCAACCTAGGCTTTTCTACATTGAATTGCATGAATCTAACCTAATTGCTTTGAAATTGGTGTATGAATCGTTTTTTTCCAAATCCCTAACTCTACGAGCTCAAAATCAGAGATTCCTTCTTAAAGGCGCAGACCCTTATTTATAGGTTAATGTTTATTAACTCTCGAGAGTCTCAGTTAATGATTAGATGCTTGTAGATGAAATCATGCATGCTATTATATTAATATTTTGTTTTTGGTTGAATATGGATACCCACATGTTTGATAAAATGTATAAGTGATTGAATGTGTTGTTTTATGGATGCTCATATGTTTGATTGAATACTCAATTGAATGCATTATTTTATTGATGCTCACATGTTTGATAAAATGAATAAGTAAATGTGTTATTTTATTAATGCTTACATATTTAATCAAATGCCTAAGTATGTGTATTACTTTTATTGATGCTCATATGTTTGATGAAATACCTAAGTGATTCTGTAGTAGAACCTATACTATAATTATGTGATGTAATGCTTAATCTATAGTAATACTTGTGATTGCTACGATATTAAGTCAGTTGGATAATCGTCCGAGCTAAAGTAGTGTGCACCCTCATACCCGAGTTTCAAGTCATAACTCATACATAAAGTGTATTGACTTCATTCCATTACATGATTATTCAGAAGCAAAAATAATATTCATTTTTACATTTCAAATAGGTTCATTCACAATCATTTATATACAATGATTTAAGTATCAACATTTGTCCATTCTCAGCATCCATAAATACTCAATCAACATAAATTATGCATCATTCATCAGTCAATACGGCTTATCAATGAATACTTGCTACACACCTATAACAATTCAATTAAATAAAATTAATCAAATGCTTACAATTCTAAAATTAATCAAATCATCCTAATAAATAAAATTCTAATTAAATAATAAGGAATGGTCCAAATGCGGTTAGTTTTTCTGCTGATAAGTACGCCTACATCTTACATGTGTCGTGCACTAGTTCAACCACAATTTCTTGTTCTTGCGCCAACACATCAACTAATTCTTCATTTGTATGGTTTTTCTATCAATAAAAATGTAAGCTGGACAGACTTAGTGAGAAAACTCATCATGATTTATAATTATAACAATTAAAATAATAAAAAAGTATTGAATGCAAAAATGTATGCTCAATGATATTGATGCAAATATACATATGATTGCATCAAATGATATGATTGTCCATCTTCTTGGGTTGGAGATCGTCAACCCACATCCACCCGTTGGATAGGCTTCCACCTTACGGTAGGCTTGGGTATAGCCCGCATACATAACGCTCTACTACAAATCTCTTAATCCATCTCATGTGACAAGTATAATTAAAACTCCAAAACCACTAAGTTGTGGGTCCCATCATCATTGGGGCATAGTTATTATTATTATTATTATTAAGTAAAAGAAAAAAAGCTCTGCTTGGATGATGTTAATCTTTCGATTGCTACCATCAGATCGGGGATTGCTAACTTGTCCTAGTCTTGCCCGACTTATCTAACTGGACTTGAACTCAATCGGGACCCACTGTGTCATCCCTGGTTTATCCATCATGTCATGTCAGGTAAAATCCAATCCATCCAAAGGTTGGCCCCACCAAAAATACCTTGCGTAGAAATATGTCTCATCCACTCATTAGGTAGGTCACACCCAATTTGTTATTTGTTAGAAGTTATATATTATTTTCTATAATAATGAGATTTTTCATCTTTTATATATAAAAAAAGGGTAGACGAGTGTGGATGAAATTAAAAGTTATTCAGTGTATTTTAACCTCACTTTATTTTATTTTAATTTCAAATTTGAAATTAAATTTGAATTTCAAAAAGTTAAAATTAAATTTTAAACGGGGTAGAAAAATAACCAAGAATTAAAAAGAAGAAAACTCAAGTCTTGGTATGGATTCCCTAGTGGAGTGTATACTGACATTGGGCGTGTACTAAAAGGTTATTCAGTGAAGATTCTTCGTTTCAATACCAAGGTCTTGGTATCGAATCCCTAGCGGGGATGGCTAACAGTGGAGGTGTACTGACAATAGGTGTGTACTAACAAGCTATCTGGAAGAAGAAGAAGAAGAATAATAAAACTCATGCAGGCCCGACTAAATGGTAGTAAGCTCACATGCCATATCCAACATTTCTCACTCAAGCCAATCTAACCATCTGGTCTATGACCATGTGAATTCAAAGGTTTTGGGTGGTTCTCTGTTACTTTTATGTTTTGGCCCACCTGATAATTCCAGTAGCATGATCTTTTGGAGGCGGCGCGAAGTGAAGACCTCGCATGGGTGTCTTTGTCATGTGGTACAGATCCCTCTACTACATCCACTCGAGGTAGGGCTGTCAACAGGCTGGGCTTGGGGTA
Organism: Magnolia kwangsiensis; assembly: GCA_037074715.1. Lineage (NCBI taxonomy): Eukaryota > Viridiplantae > Streptophyta > Magnoliopsida > Magnoliales > Magnoliaceae > Magnolia > Magnolia kwangsiensis. Next base: position 121,946,653 of record CM073578.1, on the reverse strand, counting down.
GGTCTTAGCTCGGATTTTAAACCATTTCAGGCCCGGCCATGGACCACCCTATTTAAGATTCTAATTTTTAAGACCGAGCCCAGCTCATTGACACCCCTAACCAGAGTACACGAACCAAGTTACATCGGTTAACTGGCTCAGCTCAACTCAAAAAAGTTTGATTTGACTTAGTTTGAAATTGAATTCAAGCTGAGTTGAGCTGATTTTTTGAGAGCTCGACTCTACTTGGCTCGAACCTCAACTCAAATAAATTCAAAATGACTCAGCTCGGTGACTCGGTTTTTTTATATTGATATTGCTCACCAAGCGTATGATGAAATGACTCAATAAAGTATTATTTTGGGTGTGTACATTCTTTGCAAAATTAGCTAATGGTGAGGAAGGAATGTATACAAAACAAATCACAACAGAAAAATAAACTTCACATTATCAAGCTGTACTCAAATAATGATTTTGACATTGGTGGCCATGTGTTTGATGAAATACCTACGTATTGTTGTTATTATGTTTACATTATGTGAAAAATTAAAGATATATTTTATGTGTTTGAGAAAATGTTGGATAAGTTCGAACTCAGCTCAAACCGATTCAGTTACTGACCAAACCAAGCCGAGCAGTCCACACAGTATTCGAACAATGGTTCGCTACTGGCTGAGTAGAGACCCAGTTAGACATGTGTACAACTCCAAAACTCAAAGAACGGGGTCCCTGCATTAATCTAAAAAGAAAAGAGCTGTTTGCAATTGTAATAAGACAGCGAGGATAAATATGCAAAGGCAAAAATAGATGGCTGAGATTGTCAGATCAACAAGATACGTCCATCCACGGCTAGGCCCGGAATTTGGATGGTCTGAATTGATGTAAATCTATGCCAAACGTAGAAAAATCAGGACACTGCGAGATTGGCACGTGATCCTGCTGATGTGAAAGTGTTCTCTCGAAAAATGATGGCCCTGTGAGCTCCAACAAATATATGCGCTGGGCCCGACTCATGAATCATGGATTGCCAGCGTGGAAGCTAGAGGGGTGCACCCATGATGTTTGTGTGAGATCCAACCCGTCAATCCGTTATTCCAGTTCATTTTAGGACATGACTCCAAAAATGAGACAGATCCAAAACTCAAGTGAGACACAATATAGAAAACAATGGGAATTGAGCACCCATTGTCGAAACATTCGTAAGAACACAGAAGCTATCAATCATGCTAATATTTTTGTATCTTCAGTTCATCCCCGTAGGGATGGCCTTGTGAACAGTTTGGATGGCATATAAATATCGTGGTCGACCGCAGGAAAGTTTCAACGGTAGACATTTTTGTCCCCACATTTTCCTGTCACGTGGCTCATTTGATTTTTGGCTTCACCAAATTTTTGGTCTCAGTATATAATATGACCAGGCAAAACAGATGTACGGGATGGATTTCTCATAAATATTACAGTGGACCCCACCTAGCTTCTCACCGCAGCAACTCCATGAAATGAAGGGAGCAAGTTTGGGCGTGAATATGCGAGTAGTGGTACACGTGTGCATAAACGAGACCGTTCATCATGTTTGGGCCACATTTCACGAACCCTGACAAAAAAACAAGAGGATCCACTAATCAGGTGGGCCCTTGTATAGAGGTGTGCTCATATGGTACCGGTAGCCTGTGGTGGTACCAGGCGCCATGTGTGCATCAGATCCACGTTGTTCATCTGCTTTAGCCCCTGATTTCCACCAATACAACCCAAAAATCAGGATTATCTAAAACTTAGGCAGTCCACACCATGGGCAGTGATGTCTAATAATGCCTAAAACATCTAAATTAGCATGGTGTGGCCCACTTGAATATTGGGTTTCCCTGATTTTTGGTGGATTCCTCCGTCCCAGTGAGATGCATCTGATGAATGGAATGGATTGAGGATATGAAACACGGTGGGCCCTGCAAACATTCTAAAAGTTTTTATTTGCCATTTTCCCTCCCAACTGTTTTATATTAAAATAAGAAGGAGAACCTAATGGACTAAATGGATCTAATGTACAAATCTCGTGGGCCCACAACTAATGCACACACGCAACATTCACAATGGGGCCCACCCAATTAACGCCTTGGATTGCATGGACCCACAAATTTTTTATTATGTATTGGGTGGTGTGCCATTATAATGAATTTGTGTGATCCACACTGTGCAACCATTTTAGGATATCATATTCATGCATAGACTCAAAAAAAATATATCTCATTCTCAAGTGGACCACACCACAAAAGTTAGTAGAGATCTAACATTTACCATTGAAAACGTCTTAATGTCCAAAGAAGGTTTGTACCAATCTGATATTTGTTTTTTTCCCCTCATCCAGGTCCATGTAAACTCATGGACATGTTGGATGACAAATAAACATCATGATGGCCCAATTAAAGTTTCAACGGAATGAATCATGGTTCCCACCGACTTCTTTATGTTGTGCTAAGCTTTGGATCTCACTCATTTTTTTTCCTCAACTCCTAAACTCAAATTAATCTTACCAAATGAATAGATGATTAATGTCGACATTGTTGTATTTTGTTTCAAAATTTATATTTAAATTTAAAATATTTTATTTTTCTTCTATATTTGAAATTTTTATTGTTTTGAGTTATGGGTTTTATTTTACATTGGATTTTCTAAATATAATCTTTTTGTATATAAGATAGGCTTTGTGCTTGGGCTTGAGCCCCATTAAGGAAACATGTGAATTTAGTCCCTGTTACAGTTTAAAAATAAGGTTTATATACTTTCAAGTTAAACTACAAGTGAAGAATAAATTATCTAATTTAATAAGTCTTTTTTTTCAAAATTTATTTTCTTTTTTGATTCTTGAATTTTAAGAGTTTATTTGATTCAACCAAATATTTAAACATATATAACACATACGTTATGATAGGGCTCATAAAAGCTGGTGACTTAAATACATCATGATAGTTGATGGTGTGCCTCATTCATGCAACCTTTTCCAAAAACTCTGTCATTCAAACATAATATCCCTAAATTTACTGTTCAAGTCTATACTTTCCAAACAAATAAATGAAATTTAGTACGTTATATCTAATCCACCAATAATCCTTAACATCCATGGTTACTATCCATTCCATCCCACGTGATCTCATGCACCAAACACCCCTTACAGATTTTTAATGATAGGTATTCGCTCCCCACTTTTTTTCCCGTGGGTTCACTTGAACTTCGTATCTACTTGATTCTTTGGATGAACAGTGTAAGTACAAATACGTCGTGGTGGGGCCTCTATAACTTGGTGACGTCACTTCATTAAAAAAACTCAATGCTGACGGTGTCAATAGCGAATAAGCCTCCTGCAACATAGGTGCTTGTGGGGCGCGGTTTCGATACTGACAAGGTCAGTAGCCAAAACCTACTGAAGTAACGTCACTAAGCTCTGTGGACCCCACCATGGTGTATGTGTTGTATCCATACCGTCCAACCATTTTTAGAGATTATTTTATAACATTATGAAGAGAATTAGATAGATATAAAGTTTAAGTGGACCCCCCATAGAAAATAGTGGGGATAGTGACATCCACCGTTCAAAACTTCTTAGGATCCACGGTAGTTTCCGATGAAACTGATATTTTTGTTTTCACTTCGTCTGTCTCTATGTTAATTTATGAATATGATGGATCTCAAAAATACATTACTGTAGGCCCTATGAATGTTTCAACTGTGGGTGTGATGGCTCCCATGATTTTCCGTAGTGGGTCCACTTGAAATTTAGATCTATATCATTCTCTTCGTAATGCCATAAAATGATCCCTAAAAATGGTTGTACGGCATGGATACAACACCTGCATCATGGTGGGTCCACATAACTTGGTGATGTCATTTCAATATCGATTTGTCTACTGACCTTGTCAGTATCCAATCCGCGCCCGTTGTTGTGTCGCTGACTCATCGCGGGTTGGGTATCAAACATGCACTCGATTATTTCGGGACGCAGATTGCGTCCTATCCCCGAAGCTGATTGGCTGCTGTACCACATACTAGCTGTTGGTAGGTGTCGTGCGAAGCCGGGCATAGACGCTCCTCGAGATCTGAGTTGTTGGGAGGTTCAAAGGAGATTATAGTTATGCGGCCCTGCAGTGATGTAGTCATAATACCTGTATCTTTTATCTATTTTTAGAGATCATTTTAAAACATTATTTGAAAATATCGAAAGATTATCTGACCACAGCATAAATAACAATAGAGATAATGTTTTTCACCATTAAAAAAATTATACAATCCACCATAATATTTATTTTCCATCTAATATGTTTACAAGGCTAAAAAGGCCTCAATCAATGAAGAGGTAAAACAAATTTAATATTGATCCAAAATTTCTGCAACCCAAAAGCGTTTCAATGGTAGATGTCCAATCCCTAACTGAAAATTACTTGATAATTAGATCTGTTTTATTTTCCGTCTCAATCCTTAATATAAGCTCACCAAATAGATGAACAGTTTAGATATGATACATGCTTTATAATCAGATACCTTATAATCAAATTCACTTAACTTACTAATGTTAATACAGCAGCAGAGTACAGGACTCAAGTGTGCTGTACAAAAGAAAAAGTCGTTTAAAAAAATTTCTACCGTTGAAACCTCTCTTTATAACAACGTAATTGCTACCGTATTGTATTAGGATGAACCGAAAACACGAATATTAGCATGATTCAAAACATCTTTGGCTCTACTAAGATTTCAACCATGCATGGACGTTCCAACTTCACGTTTTCAGCACACTTGAGTATAGATCCGGCTCAGAAAGCGAATGGACGAGTGGATTTCTCACAGACATCACAATGGCCCACATATGTTCCCAGCGCAGAAACTTACTTTCACAGGAAATCCGTGTCCGACGGCCGGCTAAGTAAGCAAAGTCCCGCGTGTACAATGTCCAAGAGCATGGGTATCATCGTTCATCGACCATCCTCATTGTCAGATATTTTTGCATCGTGCAGCCAACTAGGAGAGTGGATGTACCGTGTTTCTTTACATCTTGGGGGTGGGTATTTGATCTAGCCTGCAGCTATATAAAAAACAACAATAGAAGACAGAAGATACATCTTGGCGGGTGGGGCTCACCTTGATATTCTACGCCGTCCATATATTTTTCCATGTTACTTTAGGGCGGCATGTACACTTTCCCTATCACTTTAGGGCGCCATGTACACAGAATGAAGTAGATCCACTTCTTAGTCGGACAATCGCTTAGGAAAAAGTGGTGATTCGCCATTAATGCAACTAGGTTTGTACACGAGCCAAGTTAGCATGGTAACTCGCTCGACTCAACTTGAAAAAGTTTCGATTCAACTAGGTTTGAAACTAGGTAATTTGAAAGTGGAGTTAATTTTTTGAGCTTGAAAAATTTTCAAACCGAGTTTGAGCTTGCCCAAGCTTAACTCAACTCAAATCGAACCCAACTTGAATCAAACTTAGATCGATTCATTTTGGTGACTCGGTTACTTTGATATTGTTGTCGCTCACCAAGTATTTGATGAAATGACTCAATGAAGTGTGGCCGGTGGCAAGGAAGGTACGTATATAAAATAAATGTTGTCAGAAGCCTTCAATCTAAAAGGGTTTTGGGTCTCTCAATTGGTCGAGGGTCTGGCTCGACTGGTCGAGTGGGCATCTCGACTAGTTGAGGATTGCTCGACTCAAAGTCTAGTATCTTATGATTTTTGGTGTCCGGGCCGCTCAACTAGTCGAGGGGATGGCTCGACTGGTCAAGGGAGTCCCTCAAGGGGACTCGGGTCGACCAGTCGAAGTTACACAGATTCAAGTCCAGATCTTGTGTGGACCGTGGAAATCTGAGGCGTTTTTCGCAAGGGTGCGAAAGTGAAGTTTCATAATCTATAAATAGGGGTCCTTATGGCTATTCTAAGACAATTCTAAGGATTCCTAAAGGTATTCTAAAGGGTTCTAGGGTTATCAAAGGGTGTAACAAGGGTGAGATTCGAGGTTGTTCAAATTGTGTAAGTCCTCTCACTTTGTAATTTATATTTTCATAGTGGATATCTGTCGCTTTGTGCAGTAGTTTTTTTCCAAAAAGGTTTTCTATGTTAAATATGTGTTCTATTGTGTGTGCTTGGTGTCATTGGATTGCTACCCTAGATTTAGATCTGTGTGATTCCGCAAGCCACAATCCCAACAAGTGGTATCAGAGCAATCGTTGGGGCATGGATCTGAATCTACAAGATTAGTAATAATGGGAAGCACTAGGTATGAGATTGAGAAGTACTCAGGGAAAAATAATTTTGATTTATGGAAGATCAAGATGATGAGTTCCTTAATTAAGTAAGACAAAGATGGTGCTCTTGAAGAGCGAAAGTCAACTATGACTAATGATGATTGGAATACTCTTGATAAGAAGGCATTATCATCGATCCGTTTATGTCTCATAAATGAGGTTCTCTACAACGCCATAAGGGAGAAAACTGCGGCTAAGTTATAGGCAAAGTTAGAGGTTATCTATGCCAAAAAATCTTCTGAAAATCGCCTACACTTGAAGTGGCAGTGGTATAACTTTAAGATGACAGAGGGTAGAGATCTGGAGGCTCACATCAGCAACTTTAATAAATTGGTTTGCAAATTACTGGATATGAAGGAAGTGATGAAAGATGAAGAACAAGCATGTATGTTGCTAAATTCTCTCCCGGCGTCATAAAAGATGAAAAACAAGCATGTATGTTGCTAAATTCTCTCTCGGCTTCGTATAAGTCATTTAAGGACATTATGTGCAGTACGAATAAAACCCTAAGTGTCGACACCGTTATCTTAGCCCTTCAGGGGAAGGCTATGAGAAAGCTTAACGTCAACATGAGGATATCTTATGAGTCACTGCTTACAAGGAGTAGAAATTCTGAACAAGGTACAGGTTCTTCAGGTTCTATGTCCAAATCTAAGGGCAAGGGCAAAGGAAAGTAAAATGCTGGAACTGTGGGAAGGAAGGACATGTGAAGAAGGATTGTGAAAATCCTAAATCGAAGAGGTAAGATTCTGAGGCTTTGTACAGGGAGGCCAACGCTGCTACATCAGATGGATCAAGTAAATGTCACGCCCCAAACTCGAAAACCGGGCTCACAAAATTTTCGATCGCCAAATCTAGTGCCGACAACCTCCGTAGAACCTCATTCTCAGCTCCCAATGCCCATTCGCCAAGTTTAATCCTGGAATGCTACGAGGAGGATTTTCAACATTAGTTTGATTCGTAATAAGCATAACCAAAGGCATAACCTACAAACAATAACCAAAAACTTCATTACATTTTCACTATGATCAAAAACTTTATAAGTACAATGAGTATAAAGGGAAATACAATGATGATGAACAAAAGCTCCAAGATGATTTGCAAAGTGCTCCTGCTTCAGCGCTGCTGCGCCCTAACATCACCTGCATGCAACAGTCGTGCATAAGCTTATGGAAAGCTTAGAGGGTGGTGAAAGTGTGTGCGTAAGGTAGTAATGCAATATCAGAGTAATGCGAAATATGCTGATGAATCCATGAATACCATTAGTCGTACCAAGGCTATGCAATGCAAGACATGAATGATGTCGGCCATACCTAAGCCATGCGATGCAAGATGCAACTCAAGCATACAAATCCTCATCTAAGTCCACATGTCAATACAGTTCAACTCTAGAATATCACCGGGGTCTAGTACACTCCAAGCAAGATTGTCGCCCCATCGCCCGCAACAAGGTGAGTGGAAAAGACCTCACTATCCACCTGCCAATATCGAACTCGGCTTGTCGATAGTGGACCCATTCCTTGAGCCGGTTAAACTCAGCCTAGCTTTACTCCCTCCTCTCGGGCAGGTAAGGCCACACCCTCTTTCAACCGACCACGACACAGTGAAAAATACGGCCTTATGGTAATAGACACTCGACGCTCCTGCACCCACTCGGTGTAGACGTTGGAGCAACCTCTTGGTACCATAAAGGTTTAGGGACTTTCACCCAGGGATATCTGTTGCACCCCATGTAGAACAAGATTTTCAGTATCCAACCCTGCCAACCACGATACGCCTCTGGAGGCTACGACCCTGATGTCTCTAGGGCGTACAGTAACTATGTCATACAATGTGAAATGCATGAATCACACTATCCAGTCATGCAACAATCCTGCGCGTATTGTGCGCTCATGTAGGGCAACACCGCCTACCCGAGAACCCCTAAACAATCTGCCTGAAGGCATATGCTTCAGGTATATCAAATAGGCTACATCGATGGGCCTCATTTATCTCAAATCAGGCCTAACCTCATGTATATTTGAGATCCGACCTATTCATAAGCTATCATAGGGATAAATAAAGTGAAAATAATATCAGCTTAATTGGAAACCACCACGGCCCTAGAAGTTTGAACGGTGGGTGTTATTGTCCACTATTTAATAGTGGGGTCCACCCGAACCTTTGATTTGACTCACCACTATCTTCCCATGCTGTAAAATGATCTCACAAATGGTCGGACGACATGGATACAACACTTGCCTCATGGTGGGCCCCACCATTCAAATAATGGACGGTATCGATATACATTAATGTGGGGCCTGCCGCCAACAAAGGAGCAGCTAGGTGGTTGTTGCATAGGCGGCTACACTAGGAGGGCAAAGGTGGGTCCCACGTATGGCCCACCACCATATACATATTATATAGTATATAATATGCAATATATAGTATACAATATATAATATATATTATATAGCGGTGGGACCTATAGAGCTCCCTGTCGCCAGATGGCAGTGGACCCCACCATCAAAACAGATGGACGGCATATGCAAACACATACATCATGTGGGGCCTACAGCCCACTGACGTTCACACGGAGAGATAGAGAGAGAGAGAGAAACACGTGGTTGCTTTTTCATTATTTTTTTTCTTTTTCCTTTTCTTGTCTATGACAAAATAGAGGTGGGTCCCACGTAGGGGCCACCACAGCAGCATGAATATAATATATATTATATAATATAATATAATATATATATAATATAATATAATATAATATAATATAATATAATATAATATAATATTATATGTATCAAACGTCCAGGCCTCGGACGGCCTGGAAAGTGACACACATCACGGTGTTATCCCACACGTGAGGTGGGTCCCACCGTCCAAGGACGGTGGACGGTCCGAATTAAACATATGCAACATGGTGTGGCCCAACAGAGTGAATGGACGGTGTGGATGGGTCCCATGGACCCCATTGTCCAATCGCACCTCGCTGGCAGCCACCCTCGCTGGAGAATCGATGCCAAGACCTTAGTGTTGAAACGAGGTATCTTTCACTCCGTCTGCCAATCGAGTTATGGATTGGGCATGTCAGGGAGGGCCCCACACAAGGGGGTGGGTCCCCACCGTCCAAGGACGGTGGACACCACACATGCATGGTGATGTGGCCCACACCAAAAGGATGGACGGTGTGGATGGGTCCCATGGATCCCACACCCTTGTCAGTACACACTCCATGTCAGCCACCTCCACAGGGATCAATACCAAGACCTCGAGTGTTGAGACGAGGCATCTTTCACTTGGTCTGCCACTTGAGCTCTGGACTGGGTGGGTCCCAGTGTTGAAACAGGGTATCTCTCATTCAGCCTACCATGTGGACTGTGGGGCTGGGGCCCACGTCAGATCACACTCCACTAGCAGCCACACCCCACTCCAGCCACATCAAGGTGGGCCCCCCTATGGGTGGTTGGGATGACATATAAACATCATGGTGTGTCCCACATAAATGGGGTCCACCGGTAGATGGCATGGATGATGTACACACATTAGGTGGGCCATAATCATAACAAAAGAGAGAAAGAGGGAGAGAGACATCGGCGAAGATGAAGGGACCCTGCCACTATGCGCCCCTCTTTGATACAAAGCCTACATCAAGGTGGGTCCCATCATAAGTGTGCCCTTACATCATAAAAAAACAAAAATGGATATCCAAGATCACCCACCAGTCTCTTCTTGCTCCTTAGGCTTCCTTAGCTCCTTAGCTTTGATTCCAACGAAGGAGATGAGGTTTGGATGGTTGAGATGGGAGATGAAAGGGTAAGAAAGGTGGGCCACACTTGTTGCTTGAGAGAGTTGGAGAGGCTTGGACGTGTGAAGCTCTCTTGCTTGGGAAAGTAATTTGAAATGAAGGAGAGAGAGGGTTGTAAAGAGAGAAAGAGAGTGATGGTTGATGGAGTGATGGATGTATTGAGTGATGGGTGTAAGAGACTTTTTGACTTTTGTGGCAAATGGTGTAAGAAAAGTATGGGCTTGTGTAAGAACTTTTTGACTTTAGGGTTGCTTGGGAATAAGTGAAAGGTGATGTGTACTTGATATGATGAGATTGATTGATGTGACAAGTCATAGAGATTTTCTTTAGGTTTTGCAACGCGCGGTGTTTTTCTCGCATCGAACGCTGGCCCACATCTCCTGGCCAGGGTATCGCCTCGGCGTGAGAGTCGCGGTCGCTAGGGTATGTTCACTCCCCAAGTGCAGGGTTGTGATGTAGTAATAACTCGGTAAGACTGAGGTCGAATCCCAAGGGACTGAAACTTGTACGTTATCTAAAACTAACTAGAACTAGAACTAGAATGAGATGAAATTTAAACTGAATGTAATTTGAGGAATAATGATGAAAATATTAATCTAAAATTTATAGAAATTAGAGAAAAGAAAACTAGGGATTCAGAGGATCCACTTGTAGAGATCAGGGAGAACTTATGCTTGCATCTAAAATCATGAAAATTACTGAACTGCCGTTGATCTAGTTTTCAAAGAGATGAAAGGTGTATGAATTAGAATGGATTCCATCACCAAACCATGCCCAAAGACTATGGCAAACAACAGAATTAAACTAATTACCACCCAATCACATGTATGAAAGTTAGGAAGGGTGCCGACATCCAACCATGCCCAGGAGACGATGGTGAACAACAGAGCTTCCTGACGTCATAAACATCAGAAGGAAAAAGGACATGCTCCAAGCCATTGCAGACCCATTGTAATTTCAGTCACAACAGACCATTAAAAACTAAACAGAACATGCCATTAATAATCAACTAAAATCAACGTCAATTCATAAATAAATAAATAAAAACATAAATTAAAAACCTCCTATCTCACTACAAGCTTCACCTCCTAGCCCTAGCTAGGAGGTTTAGCCACACATGGTCAGGCTAAATCCAAGTAAATAAAGAGAAAAAGAAAAGGAAAAGAAAAGTGAAAATAAAAAAAATAAAGAATTTCTCTCTCTCTCTCTCTCTCTCTCTCTCTCTCTCTCTCTCTCTCTTTCTCTCTCTTTGCTCCACGTTAGGCCCCCCCCCACTCTCTCTCTCCTTTTATAATCAATACAGTCGGTGGCTGAAAATTTTCGCAGCAACAGATCTATGCGCAGCAACATTCAAATCCTTGTGTTTGGCCTCAGATTCTGGACGGACGACGATCTGTTCTTGGATTCGGACTCCATGGTTGGAGTTATGACCCTCTACTCTTGCATTTGAACGGTTTGGATTGGGCAGATGTCAAGTGATGGTGGCCCACAGATGCCCTCAAAAATCGTGCTACGCTCGGACTCTGCAAACAGAGCTTGCGCGCTGATCGCGCTGCGATGTTGGTGGGGTCCACTTGAATATTTCTTTGGGAAATCCACTCCGTCAATGAGATGTGCCTCAAAATTTCAGTCAGATATGGGTGATTTTGGATTGCTTTTGGTACGGTCCACCTGATTTTTAAACCCACCATTCAATCTGCTTTTTAAACTGTTGGAAGTCCATATTTGTTGTCCCTTGTAATTTTTCCACCTAGGTAATGATAAGTGGGACCTATGGTTTATTATGAATGGTTCAGATTGTCCATTTGGATAATGGGTGGGGCCCATAACCGATCGCAAGACGGACAGCGACCGTCCATCCGCTACCAGTGCGAAACAGAGCTTCCACTGTGATGGTTGGTGGGCCATTGGTTGATGCCAAGTGAAACATCTACTCCGTCCATTGGCTTCAGGATGAAAAACCGTCCGGGAAGAGGTGTTTTTGGAGCATTTTCGGTGTGGCCCACCTTATCTATTCCGGTATCCCTTTTACTTTTAACGGCTAGGATTTTGCAACGGCTTGCATGGTCTCAAAAGGCCACCTTAGTGAGGTTAACACCCCCCCTTTACACGCAATGGACGGCTCTGATCTTTCAAATTATCGACGAGTGGGGCCCACAATTGATCCCCGGCGTCGGCCGTGAAGACGCTGTTGCGTCTTTCTATTTTGAGAAAATCGTCGGTCAGCGAGTGCGTTGACCGACTTCCTTATTTGGTGTTCAGCCTCCGTACGTGTGCTGTGCACACGCACGATGTAAGGTAGGTCCCCCTTCGACGTATGTGAGAAATTCGCTCCGTTCATCTGCTTCACTATCTCCTTTTAACCGTAGGGACCAAATTTGAAGCGTATCCAGATAGCAGGTGGGCCCCAAATTGAAGATTGATGGGCTGAGCTGCCCATTAGACCACTTTCACATTGATCCAATGGGTGATTTTTGTCGTGTACGGTTAATTTATAGTCCTCAAGCGACATATGAAGTTTCAAGCCGAACGGATGGTGGGAACCTCGTGATCTTGCATTCTGGATGTCCTTCAGGCCAATTGAGCTTCAGTTCTTCGATTTTTGTGGATCTCAGGCGTTGATCTTGGTCCCCAAGGGTGTATCCCTTACTTCCGGTGCCATCAGAGTGTTAAATTCATGCTTTAAGCTCCCTTTTTCAATCCAGGCTCGTAAAATCACCTTGCAACACAAATACAATAAACACAGGCTGTTAGACAGCATTATGTTCATAAATTCAGGTAATAACTGGGGTCTAATATGCAATATTTGACCCTCAACAGGGTACACGTCACAGGTTGAGTCGACTCGGGTTGACGGCGTGTGAATCAGGGTCACATGCAAATATCGGTTAAGGGTCAAAGGTTGCCGAAATTTGACCGAGAAAATCGTGGAAGCCTACGGAACGGTATGATCTAGGACACGAAGCTTACAACTCTCCTCTTCTAATAAAAATTTCATCCTCGAAATTTATACAATCAATGCAACTCAAAATAACTCATGAGGAAGAAGAGACATGACATCATCATATAAAATCAGAGATAACATACAAAATACAACACAATCAATCATAAAAAAAAGTGAAAATAGCACTCTCGAATCTCGGCCTCGCACTCCCAAGAAGCCTCCTCAACAGAATGGTGACCCCACTGAACCTTCACTAACGGAATGACCTTGGTCTGGAGGACCTGCTCCTTCCGATCAAGGATACGAACTGGCTGCTCAATATAGGAAGCGTCCTCACGAACCTCCAGTGGCTGTCAATCAATAATAGGAACGATGTCTGACCCACACTTTCTCAACATAGAGACATGAAAAACGTTGTGGATGCCAGATAACTGAGATGGCAAGGTAAGACAATAGGCCATGATGCTAACGCATCCAGTGATCTCAAAAGGTCCTATGAATCTTGAGGCAAGCTTGTCATTCGCTTCAATTCGAACTACGCCCTTCATGGGCGAGACTTTGAGATACACATGGTCCCCTACATTAACTCCAAGGGACGGCGCCGAAGATCAGCAAAACTCTTCTCCAGCTCTAAGCTGTGCGCATCCTCTGCTTAATGATATCGATAGCCTCTGACGTCTCTTGTACAAGCTCGGGACCTAGGAGATGGCGCTCTCCAATATCGATCCAACAACTCGGTGATCTGCATAGTCTGTCATATAATGCCTCAAAAGGAGTCATACCGATGGTTGCCTGATAACTGTTGTTGTATGCGAACTCAGCCAATTGCAGATGCTTATCCTAGCTACCCTCGAAATCATTCGCGTAGGCCCGAAGCATATCCTCAAGGATCTGGTTGACCCTCTTAGTCTAGACATCGGTCTGTAGATGGTATGCAATACTGAGCTGCAAATCAGTCCCCATCTCTCTCTGGAAGCTCCCGAAAAACTGAGATGTGAACCTCAAATCTCGGTCAGAAATGATCAAGACTGGAACGCCACCTCAATAAATAACCTCGCAAGCCGGTCCATAGACCAAGTCGCACGCATCGCAAGAAAATGTACCGACTTCGTCAGACGATCCATAATAACCCAAATGACGTCATGACTGTACTGAGTCCTCGGCAAGCCCATAATGAAATCTGTCGACACGTGCTCCCACTTCCACATCGGGACACTCAATGGCTGTAATAAACTAGGGGTCTTTGATGATCGACCTTGACACGCTGACATGTGTCATACTCGGCCATAAAACTGGCGATCTGGCGCTTTATCCCCGCCTAAAAATACTGTCACCTCATGTCACGGTACATCTTGGTCGAGCCAGAGTGGATAGAAAATCATGATCGATGTGCCTCGGTCATAAGATCTCTGCGTAATTTAGGAATATCCGGGACACATAATCGACATCTAAAGCGAAGTCTACCATCTGTACCAATCTGTCAATTTATTTGACTCTCAGATGCCGCCTCAGCCATATAACTCTGCAATGACTCATCAGCCTGCTGAGCCTCGATCACCCTTGGACAAGAGAAGGTTGAATCAATAGTCTCGATAACTGCACGATAAAAGAGTACAGGGCGAACTCAAAATCATACTCTGCTACATCCTCAAGCATCCGCCACTCCTGAATCATCATGTGCGCCACCAGGCGTAGTGGCTGACGGCTAAGGGCATTTGCCACCACATTTGCCTTGCCCGGGTGGTACTGAAGATTGAAATCATAGTCCTTCAGGAGCTCCATCCAGCACCTCTACCTCATGTTCAGCTCAGACTGAGAGAAGAGGTACTTCAAGCTCTTATGGTCGGAGAAGAGCTCGAACCTAATCCCATAGAGATAGTGCCTCCACATCTTCAGTGCGATGATAACTACAACCAGCTCCAAATCATGCGTAGGGTAGTTCAGCTCATGGACCTTGAGCTAACGAGAAGCGAAGGCCACTGGTCTCCTGTGCTGTATCAGAACAACACCCAAACCAATATGTGATGCATCAGTAAACACAATAAATTCATTACTCCCAGAGGGAAGAGTGAGGACAGGAGCGGACATCAGACGGTCCTTCAACTCCATAAATGCTCCCTCGCAGGCGTCATTGTAAATAAACTCTACGCCCTTCCGAGTCAACCTAGTCAGCGGGGTTACAATATGAAAGAAGCCCTTAATAAAATGCTGATAATAGTCTGTTAAACTAAGAAAATTGTGGATCTCTGATGCAGTCGTGGGCTGGCCCCACTGACGCACTACCTCAACCTTCGAGGGGTCCACTACGATGCCATCCCTCCTCACTACGTGACCGAGGAACTTCACCTCCTCCTGCCATAACTCGCACTTCTTCAGCTTCTCATACAGCTGGTGTGCGCGGAGGGTTTGTAAGGTAATCTCCAAATGCTGCTCGTACTCCTCACGGGTCCTTGAATAGATCAAAATGTCGTCAATGAAGACTACAACAAACTGATCGAGATAAGGGCGAAAGACCTCATTCATCAACTGCATAAATATCACTAGTGCATTGGTCAGTCCGAAGGACATGACCTAGAACTCAAAATGACCATAGCGCGTCCTGAAAGCTGTCTTTGAAATGTCCTCCTCTTGGACCCGAATCTGATGATAACCGGAACGCAGGTCAATCTTCGAAAAAACTTGTGCACCCTGTAGCTGATCAAACAAATCATCAATCCTTGGGAGCGGGTATCTATTCTTGATCGTGACTTTGTTAAGTTCGCGGTAATCTACGCAGAGTCTCAACAAGCCATCATTCTTCTTCACGAAGAGTACCGGCGCTTCTCACGGTGAACTGCTCGGACGGATAAAACCTAACTCACGTAACTCGTCCAACTGCTTCTGCAGTTTTCGTAACTTCAACGGTGTCATATGATACGGAGCCTTCGAAATAGGCGTGGTACCGGGCACGAGATCAATCTAAAACTCGGTGAGTCGACAAGGTAGTAACCTCGGAATCTCTTGGAACACATCGAGAAAATTACAAACCACGGGCAACTAATCGATGCTCACTGCTATGGGCTCCTCTATGACACATGACAATAAACAAGACAACGGCTCTCCTCTGGGCTTTGTAATGAATTGAAACTGTGGCATGCCGGGTATACAAAACGTGATTGTCCTTGTAGAGTAGTCCAATATGGCATAGTACTCAGTAAGCCAATCCATACCCAGGATGACATCGAACTTGGACATCGGTAAGGCAAATAAATTGACAGGAAAAAAGGTATCCCCAATTAGAACGGGGCAAGACGAGCAAAATCGGCCCATCACTGTAGTCTTTTTCAAGGGAGTCGATATTGACAAGCCCTCACGAGCAGACTCCAACGGTAGGCCAGTCAATCGGCAGAAACTCTCAGCGACAAAAGAATGCGATGCACCAAAATCAAGCAACACACGTACAATGCATGTAGAGACTAAAAGCATACTCTCGACGACCCCTCCAGATGATTGTGGATCCTGTTGAGCCGCGTAGAACCTAGCTTGAGCCGGCTGGAGAGGTACCTGTCCCCTCTGAACGTACTGCTACTACTACTGGGGTTGCTGAGGCTGTCAAAACTGTTGTCTCTGCTACTCCGGCCTCGGAGGCTGGTGCCAATGCTGCTGCTGAGGTGGCCTCGGTGGTGGTGGTTGTTGTCGCTGCTGTTGTGGGGGTCTCTACTGATGTGGTGGTGGAGGCTGCTGTGGACATCTCTGCTGCTGGGGGCGGGGACACTCCCATACATGTTGCCCCGTCGCACCGCACCCAAAACAAGTACAGGTGAACTGCCTTGGAGGTGGTGCTCCTGGTGCTTAGAAGGCTGGGTAACCTGTGTGCCTCTGCTGCTGTGTTGACACTACTGGGAGTCATCGGAAGGAACTCGCCTATTCTAATCTCTCCTCTGACCTCGATCAAACTAAGAATCGACTCACTCAGCATCAAAAATCTGGGCCTTCCGTACCACCCCCTTAAAAATTGAGAGCTCATGCCTAATAACACAACCTCGAAGATCATAATGCAAGCCGTTCATGAATTAGTGGGCTCTCCACTCCTCGTCATCTACCAGATATGGTGCAAATCTGGACAGCGCTACAAAGCGAGCCATGTACTGGGCCACTGTAATATCACCCTATACCAATGCCTCCAACTTCAATGCTCGCTGTCGTCAGATGTGATCAGAAAAGTACTGTCGGTCAAACTGATCCACAAAATCCTCCCAGGTCCATACAAAATCAGCGCCTGCTGCTTGGGAGACTGATGTCCATCAGTGCTCGGCCTCACCATGGAGAAGAAATACAGCTAATCGGACTCGCTGCTCGGTCGTGCATCCCATTGTATCAAATATCTTCTCCACATCGAAGCGCCACCTCTCAGCTGCCGTCGAGTCTGGCTCACCCTGAAAACGTGGGGGATCGAGCCGTCGAAACTCACGAAGAAGGGCTATCCAAACTTCGGGACTTAATCATTCTAAACTCATAGCAGACATGTAATGTTATTCTCAGTCATTCCCAAGTTATGCTCTGATACTAACTTCTGTTATGCTCTAAACTCAAAAGTCGGGCTCACAAAATTCTCGATCACCGAATTTGGTACCGACAGCCTCCGTAAAACTCCATTCTCTATCACCGAATCTGACACGCCTCCTTAGAACCCCATTCTCGACTCCCAGGGCCCATTTGTTAGGTTCCGATCCTGGGATGCTACGAGGAGGATTTTAAACATCAGTTTGTTTCGTAATAAGAATAACCAAAGGCATAACCCACAAACAACAACAAAAAACTCCATTATATTTTCACTATGATAAAAAACTTTACAAGTACAATGAGTATAAAGAAAAATACAATAATGATGAACAAAATCTCTGAGATGATCTGCAAAGCGCTCCTGCCTCAGTGCTGCTGCGCCCCAACATCACCTGCACGTAACGGTCGTACATAAGCTTATGAAAAGCTTAGAGGGTGGTGAAAGTGTGTGCGCAAGATAGTAATGCAATATCAGAGTAATGCAGAAAATGGTAATGAATCCATGAATACCATTAGCCGTACCAGGACTATCCAATGCAAGACATAAATGATGTCGGTCATACCTAGGCCATGCGAAGCAAGATGCAACTCAAGCATATAAATCCTCATTTAAGTCCCCATGTCAATACAGTTCAACTCTAGAATAACACCAGGGTTTAGTACACTCCAAGCCAGATTGCAGCCCCATCGCGCACAACAAGGTGAATGAAAAAGACCTCACTATCTGCCTGCCAATATCGGACTCGACTGGTCGATAGCGGACCCATTCCTCGAGCTGGTCAAACTCAGCCTAACTTTGCCCCCTCCTCTCGGGCGGATAAGGCCGCACCCCCTTCCAACCGACCATGACACCGTGAAAAGTGTAGCCTTCTGGTAATCGGCACTCGGCGCTCCAATATCATAGGGAATTCATCTTCTATTCAGATGGCTCTAGGTGAGCCTGTTGCAGAGAAGTGAAAGGTGACTATGGGCGATGTGATGGATTCGTTGCACCAGACCGACATATGAGAGTGGGTGGAGCTTCCAATGGGCTGAAGAGTAGTCGGATGAAGGTGAATCTTCAAGAGGACACATTATAGATACAAGACGAGGTTGGTAGCGAAGGGTTATGCTCAGAGAGAAGGGATCGGCTTCTCAGAGATATTCGCGCTGACGGCATAGCAAGTGTCTATTAGATCCATGATTAGCGCTAATTGGCCAATGTGATCTTGAACTGGAAGGATGGATGTGGAGTCTGCACTTTTGTAGGTAAAAGTGAAGAGCAGATCCACATGAAGCAACTAGAGCGGTTCGAAGTTAAAGGGGCTGAGAAAAGACTTTGTAGGAGGTCGTGGTTCAACCTGTCACCTAGGCAGTGATTTGATTCCTTTATGGTGAGTCAGGAATTGATAACATGTAGATCACCAATTATAACATGTCTGAAATCAATGTACTGAAGACTCGGTTAAGTGGGACATTTAGGATGAAGGATCGGGGGGCTACAAAGATGGTTCTCGGTGTTGAGACTGAAAGAGGAGTATGCTTTGGTAATCACAAGAGGAATACCTTATGTGTAGGTATTGATCAAGGATGTGATGGGCCAGGTAAAGTCGGAGAGTGTTCCTTACTCATTTCTCCTCAAGTTTTCCTCAGGACATGTCTCAAAACAGATGAGGAAAAGCTGGATATCTCATGAGCCTTATTCGAATGCGGTTGGCATTGTATGTTGTGGTCTGGATTAGGCTGGTTATTCCACAAGTTATCAGTGTTGTGAGCAAATACCCCGGTAAACAATATTGGGTAGCAGTGAGATGGTAAGAAGACTACGTCTTTCCTTTAAAAAGACAAAAGTAAAGGTGGTTGAGCACGTGAATTTTGATATGGTAGACATGCTCACTTAGATCGTTCCTGCAGAGAAGTTCAAGTTATGTGTAACTTCTCTGAGCTTGGCGATAGCATAAAAGAAGGACGGAGTGTGCACAAGAAGTTACGATGCAAAAATAAGAGAAGAGGACAGTAAGATACATGGTTGAAGATTGAAGACTTGGTGAAGATTGTTGTCAGAAGCCTTCAATCTAAAAGGGTTTTGGGTCTTTTGACCGGTCAAGGGCCTGGCTCGACCGGTCGAGTGGGCTTCTCGACTAGTCGAGGATTGCTCGACTCAAAGTCCAGCGTCTTATGATTTTTGGTGTCCAGGCCACTTGACCAGTCGAGGGGATCCCATGACCAGTCGAGGTTATCCAAATTCGAGTCCAGATCTTGTGCGGACTATGGAAATTTGAGGCGATTTTCACAAGGGTGCGAAAGTGAAGTTTCTTAATCATAAATAGGGGTCCCTAGGGCTATTCTAAGATAATTTTAAGGTTTTCTAAAGGTATTCTAAGGGGTTCTAGGGTTATCAAAGGGTGTAGTAAGGGTGAGATTCGAGGTTGTTCGAATCGGATAAGTCCTCTCACTTTATAATTTCTATTTTCATAGTGGAGATTTGTCGCTTTGTGCCG
Source organism: Magnolia kwangsiensis (assembly GCA_037074715.1). Taxonomy (NCBI): domain Eukaryota; kingdom Viridiplantae; phylum Streptophyta; class Magnoliopsida; order Magnoliales; family Magnoliaceae; genus Magnolia; species Magnolia kwangsiensis. The sequence goes on along the minus strand of CM073578.1, from coordinate 121,926,623 downwards.
TGATTTTTTCCTGAAAAGGGTTTTCCACGTTAAATCTGTATTCTCTTGTGTATGCTTGGTGTCATTGGATTGCTACCCTAGATCTAGATCTGTGTGATTTCGCAGGCTAAAATCCCAACAATAAATCCCTTTTTTTTCTTAATTTTTATGTTGCTTACAAGGTATTTGATAAAATACTTGTAGAACCATTGTTGTTGTTTTATATACAGTGGGATTTTGAAGGTGCGGACCATGTGTTTGTGAAAATGCCGCACAGGCGAACTCGTCTCGAACTCGCCTCAAACTGGCTTGAGCTACTTATCGAACCGAGCTGAGCTGGCTAGTTAGGCTCGAGGACTGAACTGAGCCGAGTTCGAGCTAGGGTTGGCAAGTGGCTGAGCCGAGTCGAGTTGTGCCAAGCTCGACTCGATTCGACTCATGTAAACCTCTAAATGCTCCACAACAGTTTTAGATCAAGATAATATTTTTTCTCTTTCTTCCATGTTGATGCGATCTCATGAAATGAGATGGATTTGTATTTTAATTAATGGGACATAATTATTATTGATACAAAAATCTGGATGTCCTCCTTAGACCACTTGAAACCTGCAAGAGAAGACAAAGATGGATACCACGACTGTAGTAGAGGGACCCTCTGATGCCAAAGTCAAACGTGCAAACTAGGTCTAGTAGAATGTAGAGTTTTTAGATGTGGTTTTTGCGTTAAGTTGTGTGTACCTTTCACCATTGGAGATGCTCTTATTTATACCTGAAAGGGGTGGTGACATAGATGATAATTTTCCTATTTAGTAGGTGAAAATTGTGGACGGAATCGTATCCCAAGCTTGTTGCGAATATGTAACATCTTGGATTATCACTGTTTTGAATTTCTAAAAATTTTTAAATTATTTTTAATTAACTTATATTATCACTTACTGACCATTAGCACTCAACGTTAGGTTATACACGGGTGGTCTAGTCTGGTCACGATCAAACCATGTGCAGGCCATCAAGTCAGATGATCGGTTTGTACTCGGCGACAGCTTGTACAGGCCATGCAGCAACCGAGGAAGGTCGAAAAAATATAAAAATTTAGAAAAGCATAGATCTAACAGGGCTTGTGGTCCATCACGGACCATGGACCCAGTGGACACCCAGAAATAAACTATTTAGGTCGTCACAACGGCACTTGCCAAATGCAAGCCACTAATGCCAGAATTGGAATCTGGCACTGGTAAATAAAACTAAAATTTTAGGCATTTCAGTCGTCAGATTTCTTCTAAATTTATGGTAAAGGTCTAATGTATTTGCCTACGTTAGCCCATAAAATCTAGGTCCCAATCATAGCACGATGACCATTGATCGCGAATCGGACCCATGCGACCAAACACATATCCGATCGTCTTCAAATTTTACATGGCCTTTCATCGGGCCATGGAGTAGCTATCTTATAAGTTTCGTGGACAGAGGGCCACCAGAACTGCCCCATCAATCAAAATGGACCCCACATGGTCATTTAGAGACCGGAACCATATGATCAAACCCCATATCCGTCAATCCGTTTGTTCCCAAACTTTGCCTGACCCCTCATCGGGTCATGAGTCACCTACCCACCAAATTTGGTGGCCAGGGGGGTGCTAGGGCCACATCAAACCCAATAGGGAGTCCTAAAGGGCCATTGTGAGCATTTTAGGAATCTTGGGGCTAATAGGCCCAATTATAGGAAAGAAACCCTAGCACTTTCCCTTATAACTTCCACCATTCTCTCCCTCATAACCTCCACCATTCTCCAACAACGAGGTTCTCTTCCTCATAACCTCCACCATTCTCCAACAACTAAGCTCTCTCCCTCGTAACTTCCACCATTCTCCAACAACCAAGGAGAGTAAAGAGAGAAAGAGAGAGTGAGGGAGAGTAAGGTGGACCCTAGATCGAGGTGGGGCCCAAGGAAATCAAACCCCACAACTGCCTACCTCTTCTCCAAGAAGAAATCCTTATCCACGACCGCCCTTTCATTTCGTTGATCGTTTAGGTAAGATCCATCACCCTTTTTTCTTGAAACCCTTATGATGAGAGTGGATTTACATTGAAATCTAACATACAAATGTTTGCTTTAGGAATTCCTGTCACGCTCCAAACTCGGAAACTGGGCTCACAAAATTTCTGATCACCGAATCCGGCGCCGACAGCCTCCGTAGAACCCCATTCTCGGCTCCTAGCTCCCATTCGCCAGGTTCCGATCCTGGGATGCTACGAGGAGGATTTTCAACGTCAGTTTGATTCGTAATAAGCATAACCAATGGCATAATCCACAAACAACAACCAAGAACTCTATTACATTTCCACTATGATCAAAAACTTTACAAGTACAATGAGCATAAAGGAAAATACAATGGTAAAGAACAAAAACTCCAAAACAATCTGCAACGTGCTCCTGCCTCAGCGCTACTGCGAACCAACATCACCTGCACGCAACAGTCGTGCATAAGCTTATAGAAAGCTTAGAGGGTGGTGAAAGTGTATGTGCAAGGTAGTAATATGAACATGCAATGTTAGAGTAACGCGGAATATGCAGATGGATCCATAATATCATGAGCCGTACCAAGGCTATACGATGCAAGACATGAATGGTATTGGCCATCCCAAGGCCATGCGATGTGCAATGCAACTCAAGCATATAGATCCTCATCTATGTCCACATATCAATACAGCTCAAATATGAAATATTATCGGGGTCTAGTACACTCTAAACCAGATTGCCACCACATCGCGCGTAATAAGGTAAGCGGAAGAGACCTCACTATCCGTCTGCCAATATCGGGTGCGACTCGTCGATAGCGGACCCATTCCTCGAGCTGGTCAGACTCAGCCTAGCATTGCCCCCTACTCTCGGGCGGGTAAGGCCACACTCCCTTTCAACCGACCACGATACAGTGGAGAACGCAACCGTCTGATAATCGGCACTCAACGCTCATCTACCCACTTGGTCTAGACATTGGAGCAACCTCTTGGTACCATAAGGGTTTAGGGACTTTCACCCAGGGATATCTATAACACTCCATGTAGAACGAGATTTTCGGTATCCAATCCTGCCAACCACGAACTGCCTGTGGAGGCTACGGCCCCGATATAGCTAGGGCGTACAACAACCATGTCACACAATATGAAATGCATGAGTCACACTATCCAATCATGCAGCAAATCCTGCACGTATCGTGCGCTCATACAGGACAACACCGCCTAATCGGGAGCCCATAAACAACCTGTCCGAAGGCATATGCTATGATCAGACAATTCTCACGTCAAGCATACATATGATGCGTATGATCATGAGTCATGGAACTGTACTAAACATGTTATACTGAAATGAACTATTTTACACTGCAGATGGACCTGGACGGCCTATACACAATAAGTACGGGCCTAACTATGGGCCCTAAGGAGAGTCGTAATGTGAACATCCAACCAGCATTACACTCGCAATGTGGACGTTAAACCAACATTGCTCCTAAGGCACGATCGTCGTGAACATCGTTACATACTCTATGTTGGGGTCACGCATTGCAATGGACCTTAGGTACATCTCATTGGGCATTAAATATATCAAATGGGTCACATTCAATGGGCCTTGTATGCATTAAGTGGGCCTTATGTTTATCAAATGGGCCGCATTACTGGGCTTCACCAATGGGCCGTAGGTTCATTGTAATGGATCATAATCCAGGGGGCCTCAGAGTATATCAATATGGGCCTAATCACATGGGCCCGATGCATATCAGATGGACCTAAACTCATAGGCCTTATTTAAGTCAGATGGGCCTAAACCCATAGGCCTTAAAATACATCAAATGGGCCTGATCCCATGGGCTTTAAATTACATCAAATGGGCCTAATCTCATGGGTTTCAAATTACATCAAATGGGTCCAATTCCATGGGCCTTGGGGTATATCAAATGGGCCTAGTCCCATGGACTTTAAATAAATCAAATGGGCCTAACCCATAGGCCTTTTACAATCAAATGGGCCTAACCCCTAGGTTTTAAATAAATCAAATGGGCCTGACCCATAGGCCTTTGCAAATCAAATGGGCCTAACGCAAACATAGGTGGCCCACCCAATCTTCAATACATGCCCTGAAATGATCTCAACAAGTGGATGGACGGTCTGGATGCGTCACATGCATCATGGCGGGTCCCACTGTCGCTGGAAAGTGAGGACCGAACACATATCTCACCAAGGGCCCCACCGTCCGCTGGATGGTGGGAGTACAAATACATTAAGGTGGGTGCCACCGTCCGCCTGGACGGTGGACTTAGAATACATACATCATTGTGGGTCCCATGTGGGGCCCACTGTAATGTTAGGTTGCCATCCAACCCGTTCATAAGGTCACTTAGACCTGGATGGAGTGAAGACACAAATTTCAGATTGATCTGAAACTTCTGTGGGCCCCAAAAGGATTTCAATGGTAGAGTTTAGTTCACACTGTTTCATGTGGTGTGGGCCACCTAAGTTCCAGATTGAGCTGAAATTTGGAGGGGGCCCACCTGAGGAGGGGACCCACCTCATGAACGGCATGGATCTTTACATACATCATGGTGGGGCCCACGGCAGCAGCCGTGGGTGGCTGCTCGCTCGCCCGCCCGCCAGAGGACGTGCAGCGCCTACTGCAACGTCAGAGAGAGGCAGAGCCTCTTGGGTTGGTTTTAAAAAAAAAATGAAAAATCCATTTTTTTGAGGATTTTCACGTCTGGGCCCACATCAAGTAAATCCACCCCGACCATTGGCTTCCCTGGCTCGAAACAAGTCCAATGACTCTAGAGTTCAAAATTTTTGGTTGATTAAAAACACCAGGAAATACTTCTAACGGTAACCACCAAAGTTTCTTATGTTATGGCCCACCAGTTGATCACGTCATCCTCATTCTTCGGCTCAACGGTTAAAACGTCCCATGGAATGAGATGGACGGCGTGGATTGAAGATATACATCACGGTGGGGCCTAAGCAAGTGGACCACCCAAAGGCTTCCTTCTTTTCTTCTTTCCCTTTTTTTTTACAGGAACGTCCAGCGTCCCAGACGCTGGACGGTTTGGTTCTTTTAAAATACATTGTGGTGGGCCCTAATGAAGTAGGCCACCACTGATGGGTGACGTGGGTACAACATATAAGGTGGGCCCCACTTGAATAAAAACTTGAACAAAATAAATATCTCAAGGTGGGGTCCATTCAAGTGGGCCACACAAACCTATTGCATAAAATAAAATAAAAAGAAATAAAAAGGTAGAGAGACATGGATAGTGGGACACGCTTTGTGATGGAGGGACCCCGATACTATGGCCCTCCCTTGCAATGAATCATACAATCAAGTGGGTCCTTTAACACATGGGACTATCAAAATTTAGAAATAACGGTGGTGATCCTTTTCGCACCAATATGGACAGTCTAGATGACATTTTCTAAGAAATAAACATCATGATGGGGTCCATGGAGAATGACCCCATCATGGAATGATCATGATGATCCAAGTGGTCCATCGACCACAACTTAGGGTCCCAAGTGAGATCCACACCATGGATCGGTGGGCCTCACTTGGCCCATCATAAAAACAAGAAAAATTACCCTATAGAGGCACCCACCGTCCAATCTTCTTGCTCCTAGGGGTTCCTTGGCACCTTAGCTTCAACTTCAATGGATGAAATGAGGAATGGAGGGTTGAGATGAGAGATAGTGGGGTACGAAAGTGGGCCACTTGAAGCTTAGGAATGCTTGGAGAATTTCATACGTATGGAGGGGTTTTTGCTTGAGATTTGAAATGAGATAGAGAGAAAGAGAGAAAGTTGTAAAGGGAGAGAGTGTGTGTGTGATGGGTGATGGAGTGATGGATGGGAGAGAGATGGGGTGTAAGAAATCCTTGACTTTTGTGGCCTTTTGTGTAAGAGAGGTATGGGCATGGAAGACTTTTGTGGTCTTTGTGTAAGAAAGGTATGGGCATGGAAGACTTTTGTGGGTTGCTTGGGAAAAGGGGTGAGAGTGATGTGTACTTGACATGTACTTGACATGTGATGGATTGATGGATGATTGATTGATGGGATTGATGGGATTAATGTGACACATCGTAGAGATTCCCTTGGATTTCACAACGCGCGGCGTTTCCTGGTACCGAACGTTGGTCTACAACTCTTGACCAGGGTATCGCCTCGGCACGCGAGTCGCGGCATCGGAACCGCGGCGACGGCGCGGTCGCTATGGTACAGAACTCGGGTCGAGTCGAAACAGGTTGAAGTCATATGAATCAGGGTCACGCGTCGATTTCGGTTAAGGGTTAAAGGTTGTCGGAATTCGACCGGTAAGACCACGGAAGTCTATGGAGACTAAGATACGGGTCTTATAATTCCGGCCGATCGACCCTGAAATCCGTATTCCTAGGTCATTTTCCAACTCTCTAACGATCCATAGGTGCAGACTATTATCCTTAGGTAGCCTAACACCAATTATAGTATGAGTCTAATGATTTTATTTGCTCGGTTGTTGTATTGGAGAATCTAGAGAAACCCTAGGAATTGTAGGTTTGTTGGAATCGTATGGAATTGCATGATTAGTTCTCATCTTGATGTTGATCTTGTCTCTCACATGATTTAGTATATGGATGATCATATGCTCTTGTTTGTTAATTTTCTCATATGGTGTTGCTTTATAGTATATAGGACTTATTACTCTTGTGCATTGATTCCTTGAGATGTAGGAAGTGTTTAACTTCCTCACTAACCCACACAACTCACATGCACCTTGTTCGTGATAACTTAGCATGCTTGTTAAGAATATTTGTATTATATATTGTGATGTATGTAAACATGATACTATTATGCTAGTTGATAATCTTAATGATTGACATGCTATGAATCAACATTGAACCCTTGGGATGGTTGAGAACATGAGTAGAGACGGTAGTCCCATCGGTAGGACTACGCTAGGGCTAAACCCATGAATTTGGGCGGGTGTGTACGGGCAGTAGTAGTTCAACTACATGGGTCCCTTGTACCCGATATTGCTCATCGCGTGCTCGCCTGACTCGCGCAGTCTAGCCTACTTACTGACCAGTTCCGTTTGTTAACCTTATTTGCTCACATATGTATGAAACCTGGAACACCCTACCACCATTGTAGCCCATCGATAACCACTTGAAGTTGATCCACTGCCAAGTGAGCCGGGCATGGTGGAATGACACACTATGTCTGAGCTGTCGGCCTATGCTGGGCGACGAGCCTCCCAATAGTGACTGCGAACGATCCCAGTTCTCAGCACTCCCCATGTGCTTGAAGTCAGGGATGGAGAACCTGACGGGATCACAGATCGTGGTGCCCTAGCCTCACGCATTGAGGGGCCTTATCAGTTTTTCCAACCTGCAGGATGAATGAAATTAACTAAGAACTTAGATAACATTATCATCGCATCGCATTAGCTAGGTCGATGACTCAGCAGTTGAGGTCGCTTTAAGGGAGTGTTGGTCATATGCGATCATTAGATGGAGTCGCTCAAGGGAGCGTTGTGGCGAGGGCATGCATTATACTATCCATCATGCATACGCATTAATAAGATTAGTTTAGTAACTGTGAATATTTACTTTTCAGTAAATTCTTAATATAATTGATACTTGTTACAACTTAAGACTAATAGCACCCACTGAGTTGATCACTTACCCCTGCTCTGGGATGGTGTTTTAAAATACCAACCAGACTCTTTACTAGATGCAAGTGAGGCGAAGCTCGATGAGTCGAGCAAGGTGAGCAATGATAGGGAAGAAGAGCTTCCCTGCTTTCAGGCTTTCGGCGGACCCTTTTAGCTGAGTTTGAGATACCACAGGGTATGGACCAGGGCCCTAATGGCCTTGGGTCATGTATGGGTGAGACTAGTTCCCTATTTAGATGATTTTGGATTCGTTGTTTGAATATTTTTTATTTAGTAGCAATTGATACTGCTTGATGATGTACTTATACTTCATACCTTGTTAAATCCTTCATTGTTTATGAGATCATCCAAATGTAATCAAAATATGAAACCTATTAGGGCACCCATCACACATGGAAATTCAGGAGCCGAGTGATGTTTTAATTTAAACCAATCTGATTTAAATGATTTTAACTCGCACGTATACGAATCAGATATAGATGCGATACGTATTACGAGATCGTTCCCACGAGGACTGGTTATCACAATTTAAAATTTATGACTCTTCTTAACTAATCCAACAAATATTTTAGTAAACTTATAACAAAAATCTATGAAAAATAACTGAGAGCAATGAGTAAAATTCAATCAAGGAGAAAACTAGGACTTTCAAATTCACCCCTAATTATCCTAACCCTTGTTTTACCTGTTGATTCACCATAATTCAGATTGATATAAATTTAATAAACAAAGTACACCCTATGTCCTTGGTCGGGCACATAGAATGTATAATCCTTTAAAGCATATGGATCACATCTTTCCATCCATGGTCAGACATGGAGAGATGTAGATTCTTGTCTCTTCCTCTATAGAAAACTTGTTCATGGTCAGACACAAGTACCTAGTTAAGATTCCAATCAACATCTATATCTAGACTTTGGTCGAGCTTATAGAATGAAGAAGCATGAAAATTACAATTAAGCACACTAGAGAAAGAAACAAATCAATTAGATTAACATAAATTCAACATAGACAAGAATTACTCAAATTAGGGGCTTCATCTCAGCCCTATCTAAGAGATTTAGCAACTCATAAATTTAAATAAAAAGAAAGAAAAATAAAATTGATAACAAGAAAACATTCTTCTCTCTTCTTTCCTCCTCTCTCTCTCTTCTCTTTCTTCTCTTTCTTTTCTCCAAACCGAACTCTGGATTTGCTCTCCTCTCCCCTGGCTCCTCCCTCCTTCTGACGTCTGTCTCTTTTTATAACTGCCAAAGGTCAGCTGAGAGTCGGCAGAAAAAAAAACTCTTTATGCACCAAAGTGCATAACTCCTTTACGCAGCCAAATTCGGGGGTATCCAAACTCCCGTTTTCCTTGCATGTCTTCTGTAAAATCACCATCCCCTGGGACTGTTTCCGATGACCTACATGATGGACGGCTTGGATCAGCCATCTGATCAACGGTCTGATCGTACAACTGCTGCAAAGTCGGCCGATTTCTGGACACTAAAACAAAGATCGCGGATCTCTTCCGCTGTGATACTGGTGGGGCCCATTCCTTCATTATTTTGGAAAATCCATTCCGTCCATTGGATGGAGGAGGAAATTTTGGTTAGAGATGGGTGCTTTTGATCGTTCGTTGAAGAGGCCCACAGGTTTATCATTTCTGCCGTCCGTTTCGCTTTTGAACGGCTGAATTTCCATATTAGCTTTCTTTTGAAATTCACTCACCTAGGTGTTGGTGATACGGACCTTAGAATCCTAATGGATGGTTTGGATTGTCCATATGGACAATGGGTGGGGCCCACAACTGAAAATCGACAATCTGTTGTACGAACGCTAGAAACGGAAGTTTCCCGTTTTTGAACGGGAGTCGGTGGGGTCCATGATCAAAGTCTTTTTGGAAATCCACATCGTCTATTGCATTTCTCTCAAAATTTTGGCCAAGAAAAGTCAGTTTTTAATGTCCACTGACGTGGCCCAGAGAATAAATCATGCTGAGATGTTTTTGAACATCGCAAAGCAGCCTGTTTGTGGCCTCTGTATCGCGCATGTGTGTATGCATGGGTGCTAAAGGTAAACATGGGTTTGAAGTTCGCAAACCCCTCTACAAGATGGACGGTTCGGATCTTCCGTACAGGCCGTGATTGGGGCCCACAACTGTCCGCAAAACCAACTATTGGTCGATTACGCAGTTGCTGAAAACGATAACTTTTTGTTTTGCATGAGGACGCGGGTCAGCAGTCGCGCTGACTGAACGACTTTGTGGTGCAGCTTGCGTACACATGCATGGTGTACACACCATGCATATGGGTGGGGTCCACTGCAATGTATTTCAGAAATTCACTCCGACCATCTGTTTTCTCATCCAAATTTAACGGTTAAGACCAAAATATAAGCATATTTTGTTATCAGGTGGGTCCCAAATTGAAGATTAATGGGCTGATCTGTCCGTTAGCCCACTTCCCAAGATATCCAATGGCTGGAATTTTATATGTACAGTTTATTTATGGCCCCCATCCCATGTATGAAGTCTCTTGTCAATCGGATGGTGGGAACCATGTGATCTTGCAATCTAGACCATTTTCGGGCCTTTTTAACGTGAGCAGCTTGATTTTCTCAGATCCCTGGCGTGTAAATCCTTCATTCTTGGTTCTCTGGAGTCCGTCCCTTGCTCTGATGACTTTGAGGCATCTAATTCATGATTTTAATACTTTTTTTCAATCAACGCTCCTTATTACATCCTGCAACAAAAACACGATTAAAATACTCCATAAAGCTTTATCATGTATATAAAATAAGGCAGTAATCAGGGTCTGATATGCAATATTCGACCCTCATCACAACCCCCAACCATCATTTTGCTAGTCCCGAGCAAAACATGTGAAAAATAATTTCAGAAATACAAGACAATTCCTGTAAACTCGAGTGACTTGTGAACAAATAGTTGAGATGTGAAAATTCTACGATTTATGAATGGTGAGTGAAATTTTTCTCCTGGAATCAAGCTCACGGTAAACTTCATAATCAAGTTTAAAATATTAATCCATTAATTAGAACATTCTAAACATCGAGTTCCATGAGTGTATAGTGCAATCTCGACTTACAATCAGTAAGAGATCTAATTGTCAATTTCATGATATCATTGGTAATTAACAACGGAATGCATGGCAACTGAAACCCACACTTGCCTGACAGGTTAACTTTTCATTCTATCAGCCCTTGATTGATTTTTTTTTTTTTGAATAGTAGCACTAAGTAGGGGAATCAAATCCTTACCTATAGGGAGCAAACCTATGGTGAAAACTTGTCGCCTGGCCTTTCTCACATGTTAATCTGGGGAATCGAATCTACACCTATAGGGAGCAAACCTATGGTGAAGATTATGCAACTTACCCTTTTAATTCTTCTTACTGAACTGATGCTAAAAAAATTATTTTTCAGGCTGGTTCCTTTCATGTTTAGTGATTATCAAGTTAATCATTCAATTATCGAACCGAAACCTTAATGTATAAGCGAGATGTGATATGTGAAATCATGACTCAATCAATGTTTACAACTTCTAACCACGGGTTAGCAATTCAAACTTAACTATAAAATCTAACATATGGTGGAATTTCAGAGACATAAATTCCCAACATTCTATATCGTGTAATTTTAAAATCACAACTATCCTTCAAAATCACTTCAAATTCACAAGATATTTGAAAAAATTTTAAAAATTTTCATAATTGTTGCTCAAGATCAAGAAAATACTGATTAAGTAACCTAATCTCCCACCCCCAACCTAAAATCTATATTGTCCTCAATGTAAAAGATAGAAGCATGCAATGCACATGGGACAACGAAAATAAATAAAAAGTGATGGAAAGATAGTACCTGAATGAAGAGATCAAGAGAGGTGTTCCAAAGATATCAACGTAAAAGTGAGACAGCACAAGAGAGAAATCAAACAAAACTAAAATTACAAAAAGAAAATCCTACCTATACCACTTTCGCAAGTGCTCTTAATTGCATTTAGCGTATGCAATAAGCCTTTAAACCCCTAGGTTGTCCCTAGTGGACGAGTTGTTGTCTCGTGATGGTTTGTTGCAATGTTACCCACAAACATTGAACTAACTAACTAGGAAAATGAAATAGAATGAAAAGCTGGGTTGCCTCCCAGGAGCGCTAAGTTTAACGTCTTCAGCCAGACAAGAATGGACTATGAATTAATCAATTTTGATAACTTAAGTCCTCCAAATTAACTTCCTCAACATCGTGATTAACCAAATCCTCCAAATAAGGTTTCAGCCGTTGACCATTTACTTTGAAAATATTCTCGTCCTTAAGATTTTTAATCTCAACTGCTCCATGAGGAAATACTTTTACTACCTGATAAGGACCATACCATCGCGAGCGTAGTTTTTCAGGAAAGAGGCGTAACCTGGAATTATATAATAATACTTTCTGGTTCGGTTCAAATGTCCTACGGAAAATTAAGTTGTCATGAAAAAATTGTCTGGTCTTTATAAATTTTTGCATTCTCGTATGCCTCATTTTGAATTTCTTCTAACTCATTGAGTTGAAGTTTACGATGCATTCCAGCCTTGTTTAAGTCAAAATTAAAGGTTTTGATGGCCCAATAAGCATGATGTTCTAGTTCCACAGGCAAGTGACATGCTTTCCCAAAGACAAGCCTATAAGGGGACATTCCAATTGAAATTTTGAACGTTGTACGACACGCCCAAAGAGCATCATTCAAATGTTGCGACCAATCCTTAGGATCAAGGCGAACTGTTTTCTCTAAAATTTGTTTAATCTCCCGATTTGAAACCTCTACTTGACCACTTGTTTGTGGATGGTATGGAGTTGCAACTTTATGGGTGATGGAATATTTCTTCATTAAGGATTCAAACGGTTTATTATAAAAATGAGTACCCCGATCACTTAGAATTGCCCGAGGAGTACCAAAATGAGAAAAGATATTTTCTTTCAAGAAGCAGACCACAATTTTGTGATCATTCGTTTTACATGGCACTGCTTCAATCCACTTAAAGGCATAATTGACGGCCACAAGGATATACATATAACCGAATGATCGGGGAAATGGACCCATAAAGTCAATACCCCAAACATCAAATATCTCAACAATGAGAATATTGGTAAGTGGCATCATGTTCTTGCGGGAAATATTACCCATAGTTGGCATTAATCACATGGAGAATAAAACGCATGGGTGTCTCAAAAAAGTGTAGGCCAATAAAATCCACTTTGTAAAACTTTTGCAGCTGTTTTCTTTGAATCAAAATGACCACCACATGCATGGTCGTGACAAAAGGAGATTATACTATGAAACTCACTCTCAGGTACACATCTCCTAATGACCTGGTCAGGACAGAGTTTGAATAAGTATGGATCGTCCCAAAAGAAATGTTTAACCTCAGTAAGAAATTTGAATTTATCCTGTTTAGTCCAATGAGAAGGAACTTGACCTGTATCAAGATAATTTACAATATCTGCATACCAAGGTAATTGAGAAATAGCTAAAAGTTATTCATCAGGGAAATACTCGTTCATTGGTAAAGGATCCACTGTGGACTCCAAGACAAGTTTAGACAAATGGTCGGCTACCACATTTTCGGACCCCTTTTTATCCTGAATTTCAATATCGAATTCTTGTAGCAAGAGGATCCAACGAATCAATTGAGCTTTAGCATCTTTTTTAGAAAGAAGATATTTCAATGCTGCATGGTCTGAGAACACTATAACCTTTGATCCTATGAGATATGACCTGAATTTGTCTAGAGTAAATACCACTGCCAACAACTCTTTTTCAGTGGTAGAGTAGTTCAGTTGAGCATCATTTAGAGTCCTACTAGCATAATAAATGACATGAGGCACTTTGTTCAATCGTTGTCCTATGACGACTCCAACTGCATAATCTGAAGCATCACGCATAAGCTCAAAAGGTAAACTCCAATTAGGTGGTTGGATGATTGGAGCAGAAGTTAATAAATGCTTTAACTTATCAAAAGCTTTCTGACAATCATCATTAAGGACAAATGCAACATCTTTAGCTAATAAATTGCATAAAGGGTGAGAAATTTTGCTAAAATCCTTAATGAATCTCCTGTAAAATCCTGCATGCCCTAAGAATGATCTAATCTCCTTCACCATTCTAGGTGGAGGAAGACTAGAAATTAAATCAATCTTGGCTTTATCAACTTCAATGCCTTTATTAGAAATAACATGTCCGAGTACAATCCCTTTTTGAACCATAAAATGACATTTTTCCTAGTTTAATACCAGGTTCATTTTTTTACATCTTTACAGGACAAGAGATAGATGGTATAAACATTCATCAAAGGAAGAGCCAAAAATGAAAAAATCATCCATGAAAATCTCAAGAAAATGCTCAGCCATGTCTGAAAAAATACTCATCATGCATCGTTGAAAAGTAGCAGGTGCATTACACAACCCAAGTAGCATACATCGATAGGCATATGTACCAAAAGGACATGTAAATGTGGTTTTCGCTTGATCCTCGGGAACAATGGGAATCTGGTTATACCCGGAGTAACCATCCAAGAAACAATAGTAACTGTGCCCTACTAATCTCTCAAGCATTTGATCTATGAAAGGAAGAGGAAAGTGATCCTTCCTTGTGACCAGGTTAAGTTTACGGTAATCAATACAAACTCGCCAACCCGTAGTCATGCGGATTGGTACTAATTCATTATCCTCATTTTTCGTTACTGTAATCCCTAACTTTTTGAAAACAACTTGAACTGGGCTGGCCCAAGTGCTATTCGAAATGGGGTAAATGATACCGACATCTAACAACTTAAGCACCTCTGCCCGAACGACCTCTTTCATGTTAGGGTTAAGCCTCCTTTGTATTTCACGCGACGTTTTAACATTTTCTTCAAGATGGATACAATGCATACACACAGTGGGGCTTATTCCCTTTATGTCCGCTATTGTCCACCCAATAGCTGCCTTATGTTCTCTAAGAACATTAAGCAATTTACCCTCCTATTCCTTATCAAGGTTAGAAGCTATGATGACAGGCAGGGTTTCAAAAGGACCTAAAAATGCATACTTGAGAGTTTAAAGTAATTTTTTAAGGTCAAGTTCGAGTGGTTTCTCAATAGACAGGACTAGTTTAGATTCAGATGGTGGAAGAAGCTCCACTTTAGCTTTCCATTTTGTAGTATCCATTATAGGATTAGAGTTAAGCAATGCATTAACTTCTTGGATGAAGCTTTCTATGTTAAAATCTGTGCCAAAATATGCTAGACAAGTCTCAAGAGCATCTTCGAAAGATTTAAGGAAAGAGTCATGCACTAGACTCTCAATCATGTTCACCTCAAATATATCATCCGAGTCTGTCGGTTGTTGTCCAGCATTGAAAACATTGAGTTTAATATTCATGTTACCAAAAGACAACTTCATAACTTTATTCCTGCAATTTATGATAGCATTGGATGTGGCTAAGAATGGACGTCTCAAGATAACCGGGATTTGACTTGTAGGATTCGGGACAGGCTGAGTATCTAGAACGATGAAATCCACTGAAAAATAAAACTTATCAACCTGGATTAGCACGTCACCTTGACAGATCTATCAGCTAGTTGTAGTATTATTTTCATTGGTTTCAGCTCACCAAGTCCTAGCTACTCATATACAGAATATGATAATAAATTAACGCTCGCCCCTAAATCAAGCAATGCCTTCTCAATTTTATGATCTCCTATGACGCAAGAAATGGTAGGGGCTCCTGGATCCCTAAATTTAGGAGGGGTGTTGTTGTGAATCATGGAGCTGAGTTGCTCCGCAAGGAAAACCTTCTTATGAACATGCATCTTACGCTTCTGAGTGCATAAATCTTTAAGAAATTTAGCGTAAGTATGGACTTGCTTGATAGCATCAAGCAATGGAATGTTAATTTACACTTACTTAAACATCTCTAATATCTCATTAAAGTTGTTTCCTTTCTTAATTGGTGCCAGACGTTGAGGAAAAGGTGCTTTAGGCACATAGGATGGCACAGGAGTGATTTCTGGAGGGTTAGAGTGCTTTTGGACTTTGAATGCACTAGTATGTCTCTCCGTTTCATTTTGATCTTCTGATTTAAAATTTGATTCTCCCTTAGGCATCTCTACTCTGTTCTCAATCTGTTTACCAAACCTAAGGGTAATGATTGATTTGGCTTACTCATGATATTGTTCTTGGTTTGAGTTAGAGCCAACCTCATACTGTCCCTTTGGATTTGCCACAGGTTGACTAGGGAACTTGCCCTTCTCTCTCTCACTCAATGTGGCAGCAAGTTGACCCAACTATACTTTCAACTTGGCAATAGATTGTGCATTTGCATGTAAGCTTTGTTGGTTAGCTAGGAAATTTTGTTGGGTGTCTTTTTGAAATTGAAGTGAACTCTGCATAAAAAGATTGAGTGTATCCTCAAGAGATGGTTTCCTAGATTATGAAGGTACTTGTTGATACTGCGAAAACTGCTGAGGTTATTGACTACCAACTTGAGGGTGAGGTTGCATTGGAGGATTTTCAGATGGTACTCCTTGTTGTGGTCCTTTTACCCAAGAAAAATTTGGATGTCTAGCCCACCCTGGGTTGTAGGTGTTTGAGTAAGAATCATTCCTAGGTCTCCGAAAGGTGTTCATAGCATGTACTTGTTCAGAGAGAAATTCTGAAAATGTTGCACCAGATGGACATGACTGCGTAGGATGGTCAGGACTAGAACATATGACACATAACTCAATTTGAGTTGTTTGTGGAGGTCCATTATTCAACATCAGATCATCAACTTTCTGTGTCAGGCTATCAATTATGGCATAAAGATCTGGCGTGACTCCTATCTCATATATACCACCTTTCTTTGGTAGTTGGGGACTTCTTTCACCTCTATTTGAGTAGTCCCATTGCTGAGAATTTTCACACAAGGTTTCAAAGAAATTTCATGCTTCGACATCACTTTTGGTCATGAATGACCCTCCACTGGTGGCATCAACCATGCGATAGTTTTAGGGTGTCAAACTGTTATAGAAGTATTAAACTTGTTGCCACTTCTCAAAACCATGGTGTGTACATTTAAGAAGCAAGTCCTTCCATCTTTTCCAACATTCATGAAAGTGTTCGCCCTCTTTTTGTGTGAAATTAGTGATTTCTCTATGGAGAGCATTCATTTTGTGAACAGGGAAGAACTTGTTTAAGAACTTCTTAGACAGTTGATCCCATGTAGTGATCGTCCCAACTCCTAGAGAATTCAACCATACTTTTACCTTATCCTTCAAAGAAAAGGAAAAAAGGCGTAAACGGATCGAATCATCTGAGAAGTTTTGAAACTTAAAGTTAGAGCAAATGTCTAGGAATTCTTTTACATAATGATATGGATCCTCTTTGTCTAAACCATAGAAAGATGGTAACAACTGTATGACCCCTGGTTTAAGTTCAAAGTGTGCTGCCGTGGTGGCTGGCAACACTATGCATGAAGGCACATTAAATTGGACAGGAGCTGAATAATCTCTAAGCGCTTTAATTTCATTCTCGTTCGCCATTGCAGTGTAAGAAAGAAAACTAAACTAAGATGCAACCTAAGAGAAATAAAATTAAAACTAAAAATTATGAATTCCTAAAAACAAGATAAATCTATGTAAACAAGAATTTGAAGAAAGAACCCGAAAAAGAATATGATCGATGTCTAAAGATTTAAGAGCTCCTCCTTTTGAAGACAATCTTATTTAGCAGTTTTCTTCTTCAATTCCTGTAAAAATAAAAATAAAAATAAAAACAAATTCAATTTCCTAAAATAATGCTAGAAAATTTCTAATGCTATGAATTATAATAAGAAAGAATCCTAAATCCAATTTGGACCGAAACAGTCCCCGGCAACGGCGCCAAAAAACTTGATGTTTTAATTTAAACCAATTTGATTTAAATGATTTTAACTCACAAGTATACGAATCAGATGTAGATGCGATACGTATTACGAGATCGTTCCCACGAGGACTGGTTATCACAATTTGAAATTTATGACTCTTCTTAACTAATCCAACAAATATTTTAGCAAACTAATAACAAAAATCTATGAAAAATAACTGAGAGCAATGAGTAAAATCCAATCAAGGAGAAGAATAGGACTTTCGAATCCACCCCTAATTATCTTAACCCTTATTTTACCTGTTGATTCACCCTAATTCAGATTGATATAAATTTAATAAACAAAGTACACCCTATGTCCTTGGTCGGGCACACAGAATGTATAATCCTTTAAAGCATATGGATCATATCTTTCCATCCATGGTCAGGTATGGAGAGATGTAGATTCCTGTCTCTTCCTCTGTAGGAAACCTGTTCATGGTCAGACACAAGAACCTAGTTAAGATTTCAAATAACATCTGTATCTAGACTTTGGTCGAGCTTATAGAATGGAGAAGCATGAAAATTACAGTTAAGCACACTAGAGAAAAAAATAAATCAATTAGATTAACATAAATTCAACATAGACAAGAATTACTCAAATTATGGGCTTCATCTCAGCCCTAGCTAAGAGATTTAACAACTCATAAATTCAAATAGAAAGAAAGAAAAATAAAATTGATAACAGGAAAACATTCTTCTCTCTTCTTTCTTCCTCTCTCTCTCTTCTCTTTCTTCTCTTTCTTTTCTCCAAATTGAACTCTGGATCTGCTCTCCTCTCTCCTGGCTCCTCCCTCCTTCTAACGTCTGTCTCCTTTTATAGCTACCAAAGGTCGGCTGAGAGTCGGCGAAAAAAAAAACTCTTTACGCACCAAAGTGCGTAACTCCTTTACGCAGCCAAATTCGGGGGTATCTAAACTCCCGTTTTCTTTGCATGTCGTCCTTTACGCAGCCAAATTCGGGGGTATCCAAACTCCCATTTTTCTTGCATGTCGTCTGTAAAACCACCGTCCCCTGGGACTGTTTCCAATGACCTACATGATGGACGGCTTGGATCAGCCATCTGATCAACGGTCTGATCGTACAACCGCCGTAAAGTCGACCAATTTTCGGACGCTGAAACAGAGATCGCAGATCTCTTCCGCTGTGACACTGGTGGGGCCCATTCCTTCATTATTTTGGGAAATCCATTCCGTCCATTGGATGGAGGAGGAAGTTTCGGTTAGATATGGGTGCTTTTGATCGTTCTTCGAAGAGGCCCACAGGTTTATCATTTCTGCCGTCCGTTCCACTTTTGAATGGTTAGATTTCCATAATAGCTTTCTTTTAAAATTCAGTCACCTAGGTATTGGTGATATGGACCTTAGAATCCTGATGGATGGTTTGGATTGTCCATATGTACAATGGGTGGGGCCCACAACTGAAAACTGACAATCTGTTGTACGAACGCTGGAAACGAAAGTTTTCCATTTTTAAACGGGAGTCGGTGGGGTCCATGATCAAAGTCTTTTTGAAAATCTACACCGTCTATTGCATTTCTATCAAAATTTCGGCCAAGAAAAGTCAGTTTTTAATGTCCACTGACGTGGCTCAGAGAATAAATCACGCTGAGATCTTTTTGAACGTTGCTGAGCAGCCTGTTTGTGGCCTCTATATTGCGCACATGTGTATGCATGGGTGCCAAAGGTAAACACAGGTTTGAATTTCGTGAACCCCTCTACAAGATGGACGGTTCGGATCCTCCGTACAGTCCGTTATTGGGGCCCACAACCGTCCGCAAAACCAACCGTCAGTCAGTTACGCAGTTGCTGAAAACGGTAACTTTTTGTTTTGTGTGAGGACGCGGGTCAGCGGTCGCGCTGACTGAACAGCTTTGTGGTGCAGCTTGCGTACACGTGCATGGTGTACACACCATGCATATAGGTGGGGTCCACTGCAATGTATTTCAGAAATCCACTCCGACCATCTATTTTCTCATCCAAATTTAACAGTTAAGACCAAAATAGAAGCATATTCTGTTATCAGGTGGGCCCCAAATTGAAGATTAATGGGATGATCTGTCCGTTGGCCCACTTCCCAGTATATACAATGGCTGAAATTTTATATGTACGGTTTATTTATGGCCCCCATCCCATGTATGAAGTCTCTTGTCAATCGGATGGTGAGAACCATGTGATCTTGCAATTTGGACCATTTTTGGGCCTTTTTAACGTGAGCGGCTTGATTTTCTAGATCCCTGGCATGTAAATCCTTCATTCTTGGTTCTCTGGAGTCCGTCCCTTGCTCTGATGACTTCGGGGCATCTAATTCATGATTTTAATATTTTTTTCAATCAATGCTCCTTATTACATCATGCAACAAAAACACGATTAAAATACTCCATAAAGCTTTATCATGTATATAAAATAAGGCAGTAATCGAGGTCTGATATGCAATATTCAACCCTAATCCTCGAGTTCTTACATGGCCCTTGAATTTCTGGGGTGTTACAGGATATCTTCCAAGATCTTTGGCCAAGATCTCGGACAAATTTGTGTCGCGGTTATCTTCCGAAATCTTAAGTATATCTCTTTGAGAAAATATGAGTAGTTGGAATTAGAGAAAAATGTAGTAAGAGGCCGATGTTAAGCATCTAAGGTGGCTTACATAGTTGTCCCGAGGAGTAGTTTGCCAACCTGGATTCCCTAGTGAGTCATGGTTGAATTTTTCCTTGTCGTTGAGTAGATCATTGATCTGCTGACCTGCCCTTAGACGTTGTATTAGAGCACTGAGATCGAGCTCCCTTCGTAGAATGCAGACAAAATCGAGGATGACCATCCTCGTCATCTTATCATACAATGTGAGGCTCCCCTTATGTAGTAGCTCAAAGTCTTACTTCGTACTGAGCCATGCTTCAAGGGCTCTTACCAAGAAATGATCCGAACAGTAGCTCGGAAATGTATGAGACCGTGGAGGAGCTCAGTGTCTGATGGAAGTGGAGATATTTCATCTTCTGATGGTCGAACTTGAGGAACGGGCATATTTCCTAGTAGTGAATTACTACTTTTTGGTCGTTAAAGAGCTCATTGGTCATGCTCGGCGCTAACCAACCACGTGACTAGCATAGATGTCCAAGCCGACCTCTTTTCCTTGGTCAGACCATTTTTACCCATAATAATTATGATGATCATTTGTTTAATTTTCAGGGTAGATGATATTCTTTACCTTACCTTATTTCATCAGTAGCTAATCTAATTTTGACTATTTACTATATATTTGGTTTAATTTGCTATTCAGGCCAATTGAGCATCCAAACTCACCCAAAACGATATTTAGTCCAACTTCATATTCAACCCATTTTTTTTGAATTTTGTGAATGGGATTATTATTAAACAATTGTGTGAATTATTTTTATTTTTTTGGTTTTGTATGACTATCAAGTGTAACATATATATATAACAACAAAACAACAAATCTAACATTGTTTCTTCTTCTCTTTTTTTTTTTCAAATATTTTAACGACAGACCAAATTCCTTGATAATTTCTGAACATGTCGAAATGGATTTGAGGTCCGTCGCCAAATTTTATAATGACTAATTTAGGTGGTTTTTGCATAGTTGAGGAACGTATTTTCAATTTTTTCGACGGACTAAATCCATCGCAGATTAGCGATAAATCCCATCCGTCGTTTATTTTCCCAACAGAAAACAGTAACGGACTATGCGACAGATCTGGTTTGTCACAAATTAGCGATTTTGACATAATGTAAATAAGATAAAATTGACCTGTGGGTAGACTTTAACCCTTGGATTCTCCTTATATTTTTCTCTTTTTTCTCTTTCACTCTATGTTTCTTTCTCTTTCACTCTCTACCTCTGTCTCACTTTCCTTATGTTCCATCTCTATCTCTCTTTCATTCGTTTGGTCTCGTTTTCCTTCCCCTTTTTCTTTTTACGAATGGAAAATGTGTTTATTTATATATCTTGCAGCCGCAATTGCAAATGACCCCGGTGTGTTGGGAGCCACAAATTTTTATGGCTCCTATAGACTTAATAGGTTTTTAATATTTAAAATAATATTTTCTTCCCTCACTCCTGACATCTCTGCCGGTAATGATTATTTTTATTATTTATATATAAATATAATCATTACTTGTATATCTATTTAAAAAGTTTAACAATTACCTATATATATTTATTTATTTATATAAAGGTAATAGTTATATATATATATATATATATAGATATATATATATATATATATATATATATATATATATATATATATATATATATAGATATATTATATATTAATTTTTGTCTTTTTTTTTTTAACAAACTATTTAAATGTTTATAACTTATTCATTATTTGTCAATTTTTGAAAATCTTAGTCTTGTTGAAAAAATAATCAGATACGTTTCATAACAAGACTATAATCACTTCGATGAAACCCTATTTAACATGTCGAAAATATGACTGTTTAGTATTTGGAATCAATTGTTTGTAATTTGACCGATAGTTTGTTTTCGATGATCTTGGGCTCATTGGAAATGTCATCTCATAAGCTTTATCAATGGAACTGAAATCAATTCAATCGGATCTTGTTTAATTAGTTTAAAGTACGAACATAGTTCTTACGACTTTGGCCGCTCAACAATTCGTGATTTTGATAAATAGATCGAATTTTTCTCATCACAATCTGGATAGGAGAAAACTTAAATTTGTTAGAAAGATTATTTGATTACCTTTCCATTGAATCATAAATCACCTTGATCATTCAAAATTTGCTTTCAATAATACCATGGCTACTTTGTGTACAAGAACGATCGGACTTTCCTCAATGTTAAAGATGTGACCTCTAGCGCTTCAACACAATATTATTCAGGAAGACTAATTAGTATAGAGAGCAATTCTTGGAAAGAGAGTTCATTTTTATCCTTTTTTGCACATCAGTTGCTACATATAGAGAGTTTTTGGGGTTATGGAATTTAGATATACGGTCGTGACCAAATCGTTACTAGATTTTGCACTAGCCGATCAGGTCCATTGGTTGTCTTTGAGACATGCCGATATATTCCTAGTTCAACCCGTATGAATTTTTAATGATGTCTAAATTTGTAGGAGATAATTTATTGAAGTCAAACTGAAGCTTAAAGACTGCCTTATTCTCGTTTTAGGTGGGTTGCCTTCATAAATAAACATTGCGGTGTGCCCTATAGAGTTTTTAATGGTACGCCATTAAATCACTCTTGTTTCCTATAGTACGGTTCACTTGAGATTTTGATTTTTTTTAATTATTAAACACCAATTGAGCATCCAAACACACCCAAAATGATATTTAGTCAAGTTTCATATTTAGCCCATTTTTTTGAATTTTGTGAATGAGATTCTTATTAAACAATTGTGTGAATTTTATTTATTTATTTTTTTTTTTTATGACTATCAGGTCTAACACACACACACACACACACACACACACACACACACACATAAACAACAAAATAACAAATTTAACATTGCTTCTTCTTCTTCTTCTTCCTTTTCAAATATTTTAGCGACAGATCAAATCCCTCGCTAATTTCTGAACAAGTCGAAATGGATTTGAGGTATGTCGCCAAGTTTTATAATGACTAATTCAGGTGGTTTTTGCATAGTTCAGGAACGTATTTTCAATTTTTTCGACGGACTAAATCCTTCGTAGATTAGCGATTAATCCCATCCGTCGTTTATTTTCGTGACAGAAAACAGTGATAGACTATGTGACGGATCTGATTTGTTGTAAATTAGCGATTTTGACATAATGCAAATAAGATAAAATTGACCTACGGGTGAACTTTAACTATTGGACTCTCTTTGTATTTTTCTCTTTTTTCTCTTTCACTCTATTTTTCTTTCTCTTTCACTCTCTACCTCTGTCTCACTTTCTTTCTATTCCCTCTTGACCTCACTTTCATTCGTTTAGCTTCATTTCCTCTCCCCTTTTTCTTCTTACGAATGACAAATGTGTTTATTTAAAGATCTTACAGCCGTAATTGTAGACGACTCTGGTGTGTTGGGAGCCACAAATTTTTATGGCTCCTGTGGGCTTAATAGTTTTTAATATTTAAAATAATATTTTCTTCCCTCACTCCTGACGTCTCTGCCAATAATGATTTTTTTTAATTTATATATAAATATAATCATTACTTGTATATATATTTATAAAATGTAACAATTACCTATATATATTTATTTATTTATATAAAAGTAATAGTTTATATATATATATATATATATCTTGTTATATATTAGTTTTTGTCTTTTTTTTTTTTTATAAACTATTTAAATGTTTATAACTTATTCGTTATTTGTCCATTTTCAAAAATTTTAGTCTTATTGAAAAGATAATCAAATACGCTTCATAACAAACTATAATGACTTCGATTAAACCCTATTTAACATGTCGAAAGTACGACCGTTCAGTATTTGAAATTAATTGTCTGTAATTCGACTGATAGTTTTGTTTATGATCTTGGGCTCATTGAAAATGTTATTTGATATGCTTTTTCAATAGAACTGAAATTACTTCAATCGGATCTCGTTTGATTAGTTTAAAGTACGAACGTAGTTTTTACAACTTTGGCCGCTCGACAATTCATGATTTTGATAAATAGATCGAATTTTTCTCACCATAACCCGGATAGGATAAAACTTAAATTCGTTAGAAAGATCATTTGATCACCTTTCCATTGAATCATAAATCAACTTGATCGATCAAATTTTACTTTCAATAATACCATGGCCATTTTGTGTATAAGAATGATCAGACTTTCCTCAATGTTGAAGATGTGACCTCTAACGCTTCAACACAACATTATTTAGGAAGATTAATTAGTATAGAGAGTAATTCTTGGAAAGAGAGTTCATTTTTATCCTTTTTTACACATCAGTTGCTACATATAAAGAGTTTTTAGGGTTATGGAATTCAGATGCATGGTCATGACCAAATCGTTACTAGATTTTGCGCTAGCTGATCAGGTCCATTGGTTGTCTTTAAGACATGCCGAAATGGTCCTAGTTTAACTCGTTTGAATTTTTAATAATTTCTAAGTTAGTAGGAGATAATTTATTGAAGTCAAACTGAAGCTCAAAGACTGCTTTATTCTCATTTTAGGTGGGGCATCTTCACAAATAAACATTACGGTGTGCCTTATAAAGTTTTTAATGGTATGTCATTAAATCACCTTTGTTTCCTATAGTATGGTTCACTTGAGATTTTGATTTTTTTTTATTAAACACACATACTAACAC
This sequence comes from Magnolia kwangsiensis, assembly GCA_037074715.1. Classification (NCBI taxonomy): domain Eukaryota; kingdom Viridiplantae; phylum Streptophyta; class Magnoliopsida; order Magnoliales; family Magnoliaceae; genus Magnolia; species Magnolia kwangsiensis. The sequence continues at coordinate 121,901,791 of CM073578.1, read as the reverse complement.
CCCCACACACTCACACCACAATGGGTACTCGAACCCTTGACCTCATGTTGAAACTCCTGTGAGTCCACCACTGAGGCATGAGTAAGGGCCCGAGATTAGAATCTTCTTCGTTTTTTGGATTACTCCCTAAAGTGATCTAAAAAAAGATAGACGAAGTTGATGTATAATGAATACATCAAGATTGGCCCCATAGTAAGGATCACACCTGATCTGTTCCCACATTCAATGTGATAAATGTGGCTGAGATTTCAAAAATATCATGATACCAATGTTAAAAAATATAATGTTTGCTTAGTACGTAGGCTTAGGTGGGATGGAATTGCATTTGGTCCCTTATAAATTCCATATGGTGTTTGGAGATGGCAAAAAAGATTCGAATTGTATGGGATGGAATTACATTTATTCCCATTTAGGATTTTTTATAGATTTTGAAATCAGTTACATCTGTGGACCCCACATTGAGGCATGTGTTTTATCCATAACATCTATCCACATGTGTCCTTTACACGTGATATTCGAGTTGTATACATATACAAGTGATTGACATTAGTTATGACTTTGGTTCGTTAATTATAATTTCATTGTCTATTAAACACAAGTTTTACTTAATATAATGTTTTTCCCAGATGAAGAATTTGATCTCAAATGTGGGAGTTGGACGATTAAAACACCATGATATTTTCAGACATGCAATCAGTGGATAATAATGGTGTTAATCATTAAGCAATAATGGTGTCAATTCCATCTAATGCATTTAATCCCTGAACCAAACAGGCCTTAACGATGTCGTACTAATATTATCAGGTGATTTAAAAACCCTAAATGAATTTTAAAATATAGCATTTTTATCTTAATATTATCCTATGGCAATGGAAATCGAAAAAATAGTAAAAACCTTTTAAAAATATTATATATTTTTATTTTAATTGTGTGTGTGTGTGTGTGTGTGTGTGTGTGTGTGTGTGTGTAGTGAAATGCTCACCCACAGACCAGTTCTCATGAGAACCTGCGAGAACTTTTTAAAAACTCATCTCACATGATGTGAGGGCAAAATATGAACAGTCCATGTGATGCAGTGTAACACCCCATATTTGGATTTCTGCTAAGTTAACCCAATGAGTTTCATTGAGTTTTTAATTAAATTGAAATATAATTTGAATAAGTCCAGGCCTCTCAGAACAATAGCTAATCTCGGTGGTTGAATTCGATCTAGCTTGGATATAAGGTTTGGACTAAGTTTTGTTCAAGTTGAGGACGAATTCGGATTGAGTTGAATCAAGTGAGTCACATCACAAAGTGAGTCTATCTCGGTAATCTTAGCATGCTAAATCAAGTTCAATGTAGTAAATTCTTTAATTCTTTCTCAGATTTGGAATTTAAAGCCTCTAGGTTAAATATACCTCATTCAAATTGATTTAAGATCAAGATGAGTTTGAGTTGGAACCAAGGTAAGTCAAATTGACTGTAAAAGGTGAGTAGATCTCTTAAATTCTTTACTTGAATATTATTTAGAGCTTAATTTAGATGATTTAATATTAGTTTTTGATTTTAATTTAAGAAATTCGAGTTCCCCAATTTTCACCATTGAGTCTCATTTAGGTAAGTTGTATTGATTCGAATTGAGCTCCAGAAAATTCTAGTTGAGAGGATTTGTTCTTAAGATTTGTTTTGGCGTTGCTAGCAATTTGTGTAGTGAATCCACACTTTAAGGTGAGGATCACCCTTCAAGCTTTCCAACATTCTAGTAGTTTACATTTGTTCCTTTAAATTCATTATTTTCCTAGGATATTATTTATGCCTAATCAATTTGTGAATTGAATTATAAATGTTAATTTAATTATTTATATGTGTTTAATGTTTAAATTTCAATCTGGGTAGTCTTGTATATTACAAAGTTTAACATGCTTTAATCTAAGGAATTATAAAATCATTTGCTCCAAAATTGATTACGATGAGTTTTTTACATCCATATGGTGACTGATGATATATGTGATTGTAAATGATAAGTTTGTGCATTAGAGTTTGAACTTGATGTGTGGTTGGGTTACCACTTGGAGATTTTGAATTGCAGTTGTGGATTACCACTTTATTTTGGAAGTTGGTGTAGTGTATTGACACCTTATTATTGAAAATTAGCTTGTGGGTTGAATCCTCATTGTGTTATCTAATGGACTTTGCGCCTAATGTGGTTTGTTGAAGGAATCCTATTGGTTGGATATATTTGATGTAAAGTTCCACCCATCATGGTAGACCTCTAGTTAAGATGATTTATCTAAGATAGATTACTTGTAAATTAGATTGCTTATAGATTAGATTAGTTGTAGTCTAGCTTGCTTATAAAATTAAGTGTGTGTAAATTTAACCAATAAAAGCTAGATTAATCCTGCATACATGACACTTAAGTTTTCGGGTCACCTGAGATTCCAAGTAATGCTAATAACAGTTGTTGATGCAAAAATCCAGTTCACCCTTGTTGAGTTGCTGGACCTTCAAACACCTGCACAGGAAGAAGACAAAGGAGACCCTGGCTAGAGCAGGGGACCCTTTGATGTCAAAGTCAGGCTAGAAATCTGGGTCTGGTAGTATCAGGGCTTTGGGTGAGAGATTTTACGTTCCTTTTCATGTAGAAGGGCCCTCTATTTATAGGACAAGAGTTGATTCTGTGGGTGGAGACGTTTCTTGAATTATAGGTGTGCATTCATCAGACGTCTCTCAACCATTTCGCATGATCTCCGGTAAAGATAAGATCAAGTGGTTGAACTATGAGAAAGTTGAGGTAGATGGCTGAGGCTGAGGCTGACCTAAGAGGCCGAGGTGCTCTATGCCGACCTGACCTAGGTATGGTACGCCGACCTGACCTGGGTACTCGGATGAGCTTTAAACCTCAACTTATCATTGGGCAGATGGCGGATCTGCCGACCTCTCTTCCTTGGCCATTGAAGAGCTCAATGGTCATGACCGGCGCTAGCCGACCTCATGTTCCATAGAGATATTCGAGCTGACCTCTTTTCTTTAGTCAATCCATTTTTACCCATAACAACGGTCTTTTATGATTCCATTGTGTATGTCACATGAGATTTTGGGTAATGTTGATGATTGTTTCTTGCGACTTTAGGTCATTGTTATATCGCTTGAGATTTTGGGTAACGTTGATAAATGTTTCTTATGATTTCATTATTCCATCACTTCAGACTCTGGGTAATGTCGATGATTGTCTCACGTGACTTGTGCATTCATACATTCATGCATTAATCAATATTTATTGAAATTTGAATATTGTAGTATATTGTGTTATATTTTTGAAGTATGGATTATACTTTTTCATATTATCCTTAAGAAGTGTTACTTGAGTATTGTAGTATCTTGTATTTTAATTATGAATTGTATCATCTTATGCTACACTTAAAAACAATGAATTATCTTTTAGAGTTTTATTAGAATACAATTATTAACTATTGCGATGCCTGAGTTATTTTGGGGGTATACTTCACTAGGATAACCATTGACATTATCAAACTATATTTAGTGGGTACAGGAGATAAATGATGTGCAGGTTGATGCTGGCATGGAGTATAAAGAGTTGGATGATATTGTAGTTTTAGATTCATTATATATTAGATTTCTTCCATATTTGTTTTAGTATATTTCTATAATTATAAGACTTGAGTCATTGGTTTGTGTATATAAGCCCCTTTTGGACAACCACTTTACTATTATGGAATGGTTATATGTACTTTCCTTTTATACTTAGTTTTATTTATATATATAAAAATAACTTATGCGAAATTTAGACTATCATTAAAGATTAATACTCAAATTCCGGAAGACGAATATTAAACTTGAGTTACGAAATCCGGAGCATTACATGTAGCGCCCTATAAAACTCCGAGGTTCAACTTTTAGCTTGATGCAGAACTCTATTGGGCCATGGCGAACAAAAACAATTTCTTCCCTTAATTTGTCTCTCTCTCTCTGTTATGGCTCCTCGGAGTTTTGGATTGGAATGAAAGTTGGGATCTAAAAATTTCATAGGGTGTTGGATCATGTAGACCATTTAGATTTTAGTCTCACATTGTGTGAGACGCATTCTCAAAAAGTTCTCACAAACGCTCGTGTGAACTGGTGCTCTCTATATATATATATATATATATATATATATATATATATATATATATATATATATATATATAGAAAAGGTTCTATGCGGTCGAGCTCATGGGAACTTCCCATGAGGTCGAGTTGTGTGGACCCCACCGTGATGCATGTCGAACATCTACCCCATCAGTCACATGTACCATTCCATGGTGGGCCTCGGGCTTAAAATTCAAGTTAATCCATGATTTGTATGGGCCACACCACATACAAAAGTTGAAAGGGGTTACGCTCCATTACAACATTCATAATCATTTGTTGGGCCCATCGAGATGTGGTTCACAAATTCAGCCCATCAATTATGTGTGTTCCACTTGGATGAGGGGCCAGACCAAGTTTCATACGCATCCAAATTTTAGGTGGGCCGCACCAAGTGCTTTTATATGTTTTAGGCATGTCTTCACATGTTTTACATGGTATGGCCCACCTGCGTTCCGTATACGACTGATTTTTGGGATATCCCATAATTTTAAGGGGACCCATCAAATGCACGGTGTTAATGTTCGGCACGCATCACAATGGGGCCCACATAGCTCGACTTAATGGGAAGTTCCCATGAGCTCGACCGCATGGGAAAAGGTTTTGTTCTATGCGGTCGAGCTCATGGGAACTTCCCATGAGGTCGAGTTATGTGGGCTGCAGTGTGATGCATGTCGAACATCTATCCCATCTATTAGATAAACCATTCCATGGTGGGCCTAGGGCTTAAAAATCAGTCAATCCGTGACTTGTGTGGGCCACACCACATGTAGAAGTTGAGAGGGGCTACGCTTCATTAAAACATTCATAGTCATTTGTTGTGCCAATTGAGATGTGGTTCACAAATCCAGACCATCCATTATGTGTGTCCCACTTGGATGAGGGGTCAGACCAAGTTTAGACGCATCCAAATTTCATGTGGGCCCCACTAAGTGCTTTTATATATTTTTGTCATGTCTTCACATGATTTTAGATGGTATGGCCCACCTGAGTTTTGTATACGGCTGATTTTTGGGATATCCCATAATTTAAAGGGGGCCCATCAGATGCATGGTGTTAATGTTTGACCCACATCACGGTGGGGCCCACACAGCTTGACCTCATTGGAAGTTCCCATGAGCTCGACCATATATATATAAAATAAATATTAGGGCTGAAAGTCGGGCGGGTTGGGTTGAGTTAGTGCTCAACCTTAGCCCAACCTAAGGTTCATATACTTCAACCCTAGCCCAACCCAGCCTTGGGTTGGGAATTCTCAACCCAAGCCCAACCCAAGTGGGTTCGGTCGGGTTGGCCGGGTAGATATATGCTAATATTTTCATTATTACATTAATCTATAATATTTTCAATACAAGTTTTATTTTTTATACGTATAATTTTATTAATTATGTATGTAGTGATTTATCGTAAAGAACTTTTTTTCTAAATAAACGAGCTAAAATATAGGACAACTACTCCTTTAAAGTTGTATTGTGTATCAAGCAATCTATTTGGGAGAGAGAAATCTAGTGTATCTTGTTAGATTGAGTCATTGAAAATGACGTAGACTAATAAAACCTGACGGCATTGGAATTTCTTTTGGCTTCAACACAGGCGATTCACACTCAATTATAACTAACTTATAAGGAACTTATATATTGATCGGGTTCAAGTTGGGTCGAGTAACTCGAGACCTCGACCCGAGCTTAACCCAAGTTTTATTGGGTTGACATTTGTTTGGCCAAGCATGAGACCAAACCTGATACATCCTGCCCAAGCCTAACCTAATGCCGGGCCGGTCACGGTAAATTGGGTTGAACCTACCCAACTTTCAGCCCCGATATATATATATATATATATATATATATATATATATATATATATATATATATATATATATATATATATATATATATCAATTTATATTATTTTTATTTATGGTGAGATGTACCCACTAATATCCCGAGAACCTACACCGAGGACCGCGTTGTCCTGGGCCTCATGAGCCTGGACAAAGACATTGTCCTGGGGCATTTAGGCCGCAACAATAGAGCTCACAGCATGGTGATCCAGTCCGTTGAATTGATGGGCCCTAGCGTGGATGGGGTGAGTTCCAAGAGATCTCCATATCTGTAATTCCTATCCTTCTAATTAGCAGGGTTTCAGATATATAGTTATAAAACAACGGTCTTAATCAATCTTCAATCGGAAAAGAGGAATGATGATGGATGCATGCATCTGAATGTCAATGGATGCGTGCATCTGAATGTCAATTGATGCATCAGTCTGCAGAAATGGGACATTGGATCATTGATCAAGACCGTTGATCTTACTGGCCTTACTTGGGATGGGGGGAATTAAGTAAAAGTCTCCCAAAGTAGAAGTTCCTGACCCATAGATCAGTGTGGCCTAAAGATGCTTATGGGAAAATACTTCAACTGACTAGGAAACAAATGGCTGAGATTTGAGAACAAGGATCTTTCAACATGGAAGAGTTTTCTTTCATCCCACATCTGAGGATGGGTCCCATAATCAACGGCTAGAAATAACGGCCATCAGCCACCCTTTAATAACCGGATTTTCAGAAAGCTATTCACATTCTAATGCGTCAAAAAGTTACGATTCCTCAGCCTACGCCGTGCCGATCTTAAATAAACGGTTCTGATCACCCAAACATGGGCCCATTTGTACGGAATGGTAACGTCAGTACACAGCCTCAGTACCCTGGCTGTCATCCATTGGCATTCGGCAGAATCAATGGTTTCAACGGTGAGAGTCATTGTCCCCACTGTTTTTTGTAATGTGGTCCATTTGAGTATTGGATCTGCCTCATTTTTGGGCCCATTTGCTAAAACGATCTCGAAAAATGGATGGACGGTCTGGATATAACATATACATAATCAGCTTCCGGTGTTCTGTTATTGCCTTTATAAGAGAGCCGCGGATGGCTTGATACGCAGCTCTCAAAAATTGTGCACGTGGCCCATATTAGATCAAATAAAACAGACTATATTGTGCATCTCACTGTCTCCGAGTCACGATCTCGTTTAAAGAATCCTAATCTCTGATTCATGGACACTTGTTTGTGGCAATAGGACCGTTGGATATTTACATTTTTAACCGTCCAATAAATGTTAGTCAATCCAATATTAAGATATTAAGTAAGATTATTATTTGTTTAATAATACATATATTATGGTTAACATAATTTGGATAGTTTAATTTGATTACTTGCGTACCACATTTGCAAGTTCTAAGTATCTGCGTATCATACGCCATGCTCTGCCAGAGTATCTCTTTTTTATTTTAAAAAGACCGCTTTGCGGGGGACATTCTTTAAAAGGACAGGACGCGGATTAGCGACTGGCGGGTTTAAAGTATCCGGACCCGCTACTAAAGTGACGTCACTACGCCTTACCGCCAACCCATTTGGATAGATCATCTGGAGCATGAACCAAAGAATGAGTGAGATACAAAATTCGAGTGGATCCCACCACAAGAAACAGTGGGGATTGAATGGCTACCATTAAAGCCTTTTGAGAGCAGCAAAACTGTTAAATCAAGCTGATATTTGTGTTTGCCCTGAGTTCGTGTCTTTGTTAAGTTATGAACAGGTTGAATCTCAAATAAACATTATGATGGAATCTAGGAAAGTTTCAGTGGTGCCGTCACTCTCTTTAACTTTTTTTTTCTATGGTGTGGCCCACTTGACCTTTGTATCTATACAATTCTTTAGTTAGTGCATTAAAATAATATCTCCTAATGAATAGACGGTGTGGATAAAACATATACATCCTACCGATTGGTTACTCCCCTGCCACAGCCCGGCGGTTGGTGCTCCGTGGGCTCTACAATGATGTATTTGTTTCATCCATGCCTTTAATCCATTTTTACATATCATTTTAGGCTTGATCCAAAAAATGAGATAGATATAAATATCAGGTGGACCACAACACAACAAAACAATAGTGATTGGATATCCACCATTAATATCCTTATAAGGCCAACTGTACTGTTTATTTGACTCATACATATCCAGATGAAGGTAAAAACAAATATCAGCATGATCCAACACTTTTACGGCCTTAAAAAGATTTTAGTGGTCAAAATTCATTCAACAATGTTTCCTGTAATGTGGTAGACTTGAGATTTGAATATATCTAATTTTTTTTATTATACTATAAAATGATCTATAAAAATAGATGGACGGAATGGATGAAACAAATACATTATTACGAGGCCTACAGAGCACTTGGCAGGGGGAGTAGCCAATCCGTTTCCCAACATGTCAGCTGGAAATCCGCGTCGCATTAAAAACGGCGGTGGTGCGCACGTAGCCTGATCATGGAAAAATGAAAGTGACGCTAGCCCCAGCCACAGAAGCTATGCTGCGCCCACAGATATTCCTGTGACAAATCCACTCAGTCCGTCAGCTTCGAAAAGGCAAGACATGAAAAAATTTGAAAAATATGCAGATTCGAAACTGAGATGGGCCACACCAAGCCAAACAGTGAGAAAAGAAACGTCCACCGTTGAAACCTTCCTAGTGTTGACCATAGTTTATATGCCATCCAAACAATTATTAGGGTTGATCCCACTCAGATAAAATGTAAGAAGAAATATCAACCTCGTACAAAACTTATGTGGCCCCCACAAAGTTCCTAATGACGAGCGTTGAATCCCCGCTGTTTGGCGTGGTGTGGCCCACATGAGTTTTGAATCTGACCGATTTTTGGATTATGTACTGTTCGGTCTTTGTAAACTGATGGACAGAATAGATTTGTCACGGGCATCTCTTTAGCCCCACGTAGCTTCCGACACCAGGAGCTTCTTGTAGCCGATGAGGACAGGCAAGTTGCGTCCAAAAGGAAAGCATTCTCTCCGTTACACGTGGCAGAGTGAAATATCGATCAGGACCGTTCTTATACTCGTAATCGTCAGGGATGGCCCACTCCAAAGGATGGTACTCACCGAACAAATCCATTCATTACTTAATCTGATGGCTAGGATCATAAAGTGTATGTTTTCTCTGAATCATTTTGAATCCGGACGCGGAACACTATGATGTAATGTACGTGTTTTACTTACGCCGTTGGTTTATCTTTCCTTATTTTATGGGATGAGCCCAAATATTGAAATGACAGGTGGATCACACCACAGGAAAGTAGGAATGATTATATGTCTGCCATTAAAAGATACTGGAACCCACTTAAAGTAACGCATATATAGGAAAACATAAATATCAGCCGTGGTCCACCTTGGATTTTGAACCGGTTCATTTTTCGGTTCATGCCTTAAAATGAGATTGAAAGGTGGAAGGAGCGTAAATAAAACACATACATCATGGTGGGCCCACAGAGGTTCGGGATCAGCTGTGTAGTGTTAGGTTCACTAGCTAAACCGCCTCCTTTAACTGTCTAGTGTTAGGGTCACTAGACAAACCGCTTCCTTTCCATGAAGTAGGAGAAACTAGATGGACGGTGTGAATTAACCAGGTGTAGTGTAGGAAGAGAGCTCTATTATTTTTGTGTTCTTTCGGCTCTACTCTCCACTTTCTACCTTATAATTTCTAGAAAAGAAGCCTGATACTCCATCTGGAACGCGAAATGCCTGTGCCGTGGACAGCGGAAGCTCCTGTGCTGGGAAGCTGTGGGCCTACAGAGATTCCCACGACAAATACTTCTGTCCATCAGTATCTAAATATTACAGTGGGATAGAAAACAAAAACAGGACAGATCCAAAACTCAGGTGGGCCACACCACATGAAACAGTAGGGATTAAACGTCCACCATTGAAAAATTTGTAGGGGCCACATAATATTTTTAACTGGATTATATTTGTTCATACAGCTTATCTGGGTGGTAATAATATGAACGGTTTGGATGGCATATAAACATCACGGTCGGCTCCAGAAAGGTTTCAGCCGTGGAAATTTTCGTTTTCACTCTTTCGTTTTGTGTGGCCTACCTGAGCTTTCAATCTACTTTATTTTTATGTTTATGTCTAATCATGATCTTTAGAAACCGATGGACAGAGTGGATTTTTTACGAGAATCTATGTGGGTCCCACATAGCTTCGGACCACATGAACTTCCACTGGCGGAGGCACCGGCCATTCGCGTCCCTCCGTTTGATACGGAAGCACTCAAAAGTTTATGCGTCACACCCTCCAGATGGGCCATCATTATAAAATCGGATCGATTGTGGGACACGGTTTTAGTGAACTTCCATTTCTTGAATGTCAGCCGTTGGTTACTTTTCATTCCAACCGTCTATTAAATGTCCAACAATCGTCTAGCTAGAAGCTCAAAGCAGTGTCAACTTTGCTTTAATATCCATCCAAATCAGGAATCACGATTTTGACAGGTTAGTTTTAGTTACCTTTTATGATGTGGACAATAGCTCAGTTGGTGCGTATCAACTACTACAGTCCCGAGTATCAAGCTTTTTTTTTTCTCTTTGAAAAACTGGAACGAAAGGAGAGCGATGGAGGCGGATTGCTTACTGACAGCTTCAGTAGCCAGTGCTCTGTGGGCCATGATATATATTTGCTTTATCCAATCCGTCCATATGTTTTTCCATATCATTATAAAGCATGATCCAAAAATTGAAGGAGATCCAAATCTTTATGGACCACACCACAAGAAAACAGTGGAGATTAAATGCTCACCATTAAAAACTTTTCCGTACTCACTGTAATGTTTATTTGTAATACAACCTGTAGATTAGGTCACTCACACATGGATGGAGAGAAAACACAAATATCAACTTAATCCAAAACTTTTTCAGTCATTAAAAACTTTTTAACGGTGAGTATTCAATCACAACTCTTTTTTATGTAGTGGCCCATATGAGATTTGAATCTAGCTCATTTTTTGTCTAACGATATATAATAGTATGGAAAAATGGATGAATGGACATAGCCCAAAGAGCACTGTCAGTGGCCACCTCCATACTGACGTTGTTGTCAGTATGCAATCCGCATCCGAGAGTGAGAGACATGAATCGGACTCCATGCTTGCCTACATGGACAGGCTGTCAGTACTGCCGTGAGCATTTCCAATGCTATAAGCTCTCCCTCCCTCCCTCTATAAGTTCTCTCTATAAGCTCTCCCTCCCACCCTCTCCTTCTATCTCTCTGGATTCCATGGCTTCCATTATCGAATCCGGTTGGCTGGTGCGGCTTCATCTAATCTCTCTCTCTCTCTCTCTCTCTCTCTCTCTCGTTTTCTTGCAATCTCATTGGTGGTATTGCATCTATAGATTCGAGAACTTTTCTTTGATTTTCATTTTTCTGTGTATGTTTTCTGTTTCTTGGATTCTTGGATTGGGAATGCCATGTTCCGTGATTTCCTTTTCCTTTTGCTTTTTTACATTTTGTTCCGTGATTTCCTTTTCATTGCCATCTTTTGCTTTAAAAACTACTTTTTTTTTTTTTCCTCCAAGATAAATTCGTGCACTGTCCTGTCTATCTTACGGATGTACGAATTCTTCCATATCCTTCTAAAACACATGCTTGATATCTATGCCTTATCAATTGCATCAACTTCCCTCAATATTTAAAAATCATCTGATTATATAATTCTGTATTTCCGGTGATGCAGTATCTGATAACTCATTTCAGTGACTTTCAACTGGCTTCGTTGGGCAGTTTCTTTCTTCATGAAAGTGTATTTTTCTTGTCTGGGCTTCCATTTATATTTCTTGAAAGGGCAGGCCTCCTAAGCAAGTATAAGATCCAGGTATTCCTTGTGGTCTCATCCTGTTATGTATTCTTCATATTAATCGTGATTTTGATTGTGCATAAATTTATAAATTCTTTAAAATCTGTATTTGGAATGGGTTTCGGTTTCTGTTTGCATTCAGAACTCATCTTTTGCAAGAGCTATAAAGACCAATGTTCAAAAAAATTCAGGTATACATGGAAATTGTTCTGGAGATTCCCAATTTCAGCTTGGCCAAATCAATGAAAGATTTGGGCCAATCTTATAAATGACCGTCAGAGTCAACCTCAATGTCAATCATCATCATTGTCATAGCCTTGTTCCAGCTATTTGGGTGAAACTTATTTCTCATGGTAGCTTGTCAGAAGTTCGACCACTGGCCGCCTGCTTGACTTCAACCCACCTTTACTTGGGTTGAGGAGTGATTGATGCAGTTGCAAATAGGAAGAATTAATGCCATCCTCAGCCTATATATTTTTAATAAAGCTCTCAGTTCAGACTCAGTATTTGGACCCCAGCAGAACTGAGTTCAGTTGAATGAATTTTGAGTCAATCAATGACTTATTGAACACTGTAAATGACACTTCTTAATCTGCATTTGTAATGCATTGTACCTGTGATTCAATCAGCTGCGGTAGTGTGGTATGGTAAACAGTACAACAGCATGCTACAGCAATCATCTTCATCATCATGATCATCTAAGCCTTACCCCAATTAATTGGGGTCAGCCAAGTCTTTTCTTACTATATCCACCCATGTCCTTTTGGGCCTTGCCCTTTTAGAGCCTTCAAGTTGTACCAAATCACTCCAATTCGGCACAGTTCTTGCTCCCTGCTGCAGATGACGAAACCATCTAAGGCTACTTTCCCTCATCATATCACCCACTGCTGAAATGAGAATTTGTCCGCACGCCCTTGCTACATGTCCCCTGTGCACGTCCCTGCGTACGCTCTTGCTGCGTCAACAGCTTCGTCCGACCATCCCTAGGCCCGTTCAATCGCACCCCAGGCTTGTCCTATCATCCCCAGGCTACGAACGTCCTTGTTGCGCACGCCCTGCTACTGTCTGCTGCGTTAATAGCCCTGTCTGGCCCTGCGTCCAACCCTGCTATCTGCTATCTGTTGTGCACGCCCTGCTACTGTCTGCTGTTGTGCACGCTCTTGTTGTCTATCCGACACTACTATCCGCTGCACACGCCCCTGCTACCTCCTGCTGCAAGGTACCTTCTTCTTTGGCTATATCATTCCCTAACTATGGACAAAGACTTCCCGTACAGAGGCCCCACGATGTAGTTTTGATGGCATCAACTATAATCTATGGGCCATCCACTTTCAAAGTTTTCTCAAGGGTCGAGGCTTGTGGGGTCTAATTGATGGATTTGTTACTATCCCCGCTTCTACCGATGCCGACAAAATGGCTGATTGGAAAATGAAAAATGTACGGATTATTGCCTGGATTCTTGATTCGGTCAGATGATCAATAGTTGTTGGCCTCACACCACATCACACTGCTAAGGCTATGTGGGATCATCTCCAAACAATATATCGACAGAGTAATGCGGCTTGGTTATACCGTCTGGAACAAGATCTAGTTCACCTTACTCAGGGTGACAAAAATATTCAAACTTTCTACTCTACGATAGTTACTATTTGGACAAAGATAGCTATGATGGATCCAGAATTCCCAAATGACTTTAAAATATTCCACACAATGCGCGAGAGTGTGCAAGTTAGACAGTTTCTTATGAAACCGCGTCCAGAATTTGAGCATTGCAGGGCTGCTCTTCTGAACCGTAGCCCAACTCCTTCAATGAATTTGGTTATTAATGATTTATTAGCCGATGAACAACGACTGCAGGTCCTCTCTCAGGGGACATCTCAGGGACCATCTGACCTAGCACTTACTGTATCCATCTCTGCACCAAACCGTGGTTCCACTACTTTAACTTGTCGCGGCTGTAACAAAGTAGGACATGTCGTCACTCAGTGCAAAGATTGGTGTGCGTATTGTCGAAGGACCGGTCATGGTATTCAGGACTGTCGTTCATATGCCTACGCATCCTCATTCGGCCGTGGATGTGGTCGTGTTCTTTCTGCTACTGCGACTACTTCGTTCGAGCCTTCCGTTAGTGATACTGCATCCATTGGTTCTGTTAAAGGTCTTTCCTCACCTTTAACTCTTGCGATGCTCCTGCAGATTGTGTAGGCCCTTTCTGCGGCCGGTATGTCAAGTATCACCACATCTTCTTCATGATTCTTCGATTCCGGTAGTTCAAATCATATGACTGGTGATGTATCACATCTCCGCAATACTCATTCCTACACTGGCAATAAGGCTATTTCTACTGCAGATGACACTAAACTACCTATACGGTCCGTTGGTTCCTTAACTTTCTCTCCTTCTGACCATCGCCAGTTTACCCTTAGTGATGTATTTCATGTCCCTAAACTCTTCTCAAATTTAATTTTTGTTGGTCAACTTATATCCAATAACTGTTTGGTCATCTTTCTTTCAAATTGTTGTTTTGTGCAGGATTTGGCAACGGGGTAGGTACTTGGGAAAGGTAGGCGGCATGGATATTTGTACGTGCTAGACTTTCACCCATCCGTTACTCCAGCTCATTGTTTCTTCTCTCTTTCTTCCTCAGATATTTGTTCGGCAAATAAAATGTGGAAACTCTGACACTTTCGCCTGGGTCATCCACATTCTGATCGTTGGATTCAGCTATTTTCTTCTGGCATGTTAGGGAATATTTATCTTAATAAAAGTGATTTGGATTATTCTTGTTCTTCCAATTGCCTTTCAAAAAGTAAGTGTATTTTATTTCCTCTATGTACTACAAAATCATCATCTATGTTTGAAGCAGTGCATACGGATGTCTGGAGTCCTTCCCCAATAATGTCTCTCTCTAGACTATGATATTATTTTATATTCATTGATGATTTCACCCGTTACATCTGGATTTATTTTTTGCACTCTAAGTCACAGGTGTTTGAAAAATTCAAAATATTTCATTCTATGGTGGACCCTCAATTTCGAGTAAAAATTCAAACTCTCCGCTCTGACTCAAGGGGAGAGTATCTCTTCATGAATTTTCGTACATATCTTCATGGTCATGAGATTACTCATCAGACCACCTGTTCGGATACTCCACAACAGAATGGGGTGGTTGAACGAAAAAATCGCCATATTGTTGAAACTGCCAATACCTTAATGACCGCTATGAGTGTTCCTCATTCCTTTTGGGCGGAAGCTATGATGCATTCAGTCTACTTGATTAATCGGTTGCCAACCATAGTCCTAAATAGTAAATATCCATACTTTGTTCTCATCGGTTCTCTTCCTACATATTGCACATTTCGTGTTTTTGGTTGTGTATGTTATGTTCATCTGGCATCACGTGAACGTAACAAACTTTTTTCAAAACCAGTAAAATGTATATACTTAGGATTTGGAGAAACTCAGAAGGATTTTCGTTGCTATGACTCGGTCTCTCGTCGTGTACGGGTATCACAACATGTTGTTTTTCTTGAGCATATTACCTTCCATTCATCTGTTCCTCTTTCGCCCACACCAATCTCTCATGGTCTTACTATTTTTCCTGATATTCCGGTTGCGTTGAGTACACCTCCTTGTCCATTACAGGTTTATTCCCGACAACCACGTATAGATCCATCACCTACTACTCTCCCTACTGTACCTGTAACCGATCCAGATCCTATCTTGGTATGTTGTTCCACTCGTGAACATCGATAGCCTGATCGTTTGATATACTCTATGTTTGCCATGCATGCTAACTTAGATTCTGTATCCATTCCTACTTCATACCATCAGGTAGCTAGTCATGATTGTTGGAAGAAGGCTATGGCAGAAGAACTTGCAGCTTTGGATGATAACTATACGTGGGACATTGTTACTCAACCTCCTGACCACCAATTGATTGACAATAAATGGATTTATTCTGTGAAGCTCAAGTCCGATAGATCATTGGATCGATACAAAGCTTGGCTTGTCGCTTAGGGACACAAATAGGAACATGGAATTGATTATGATGAGACATTCGCTCCTATAGTCAAGATGAAAACTGTTCGCACTCTTCTGGCAGTATCATTAGTTCTCTCTTGGCCACTCACTCAGATGGACGTGAAAATTGCTTTTCTTCATGGAGACCTCCAAGAAACAGTATATTTGAAACCTCCTCTTGATTCTTTAATCCCTGTCAATAAAGTCTGTCGCCTAAAGAAAGCTCTTTATGGTCTCAAACAAGCCCCTCGGGTATGGTTCCAACGTTTTCATGATGTTGTTATAGGAGCTGGCTTTACTCAAAGTAGTCATGATCCATCCTTATTCTTACGCACCTTTGAGCTTGGAATCGTCATTGTTCTCGTTTATGTTGATGATCTACTTCTGACCGATAGCGATGATACTGGCATCTCGGCATTAAAGGACATTCTGAAGTCATCCTTCAAGATGGACCTGGGTCATCTAACATACTTTCTTGGACTTGAGTTTTCGCGTTCTATATGTGGAATCCTGGTCAGTTAGCATAAATATACCAAGGATCTTCTCGCCTTGGCCTCCTTAACAGATCAGAAGACAGTTCAGACTCCTTTGGAACTTAACGTTTAATATGGCCATGATGATGGTAAACTCCTTGCAGATCTCACATTATACCGCCGTTTGGTTAGGAGTCTGGTTTACTTAACAATGACTCGTCCTGATATTACCTACGCGGTCTAAGTTGTCAGCTAATTTGTTTCTGCTACTCGAACTCTTCATATGACTGCAGTATTGCGCATCTTACGGTACCTATGTGGAACTCTAGATCGATCTCTGTTCTTCTCATTCACGGCCTCTCTGGATCTTCGTGCATATTCAGATGCTGACTGGGCCGGTTGTACTCTCACCCGTAGATCTACCACTGACTACTGTGTTTTTCTTGGCACTTCTCTCATCTCTTGGAAGTGTAAGAAGCAAGCCACTGTTTCCAAACCAATCACGGAGGCCGAGTATAGAGCAATGTCAACAGCTTGTAATGAGATTATCTGGTTACGTGGAGTTCTTTCTAACTTGGGCGTTCATCTATAAGATCCTACTCCACTCCATGTAGATAATGTGAGTGTCATTCAGATTGCCTCTAATTCGGTTTTCATGAACGAATAAAGCATATTGAAGTTGACTGTCACTTCATTTGCGAGAAGTTTCAGTCTCGACTCATTTCGCTACCACATGTCGCTTTCCATGATCAGATTGTCGACATTCTCACGAAGTCCCTCACTTCTGTACGACACTCATTTTTAGTTAACAAACTATTACTTGTCGATGACCCACATTAGTTTGAAGGGGGATGTTAGACAGGCCACATGCCTTGCCTTGAATAGCTAATTCTATAGATAGACAATGTATAAATAGAAGATTTTGTATTTATCATTTTACCTTGTATAGTCGTCGTAGAACTCTATAAATTCAACCCTTTAGGGTTATCTCAAATACAGAAAAGAAAATAAGAGTCATTTTCCTTAAAGCCTTCATTGTTTTTGCTTTGTTTACATGGTATCAGAGCAATATCGATCATAATCAGGCATCTTCTTCATCATCAGCACCATCGTCTGTCAGATCCGGCACTCCCTTGTCAGATCCGGCTCCTCTGTCAAATCCGGCCCTCACGAAGTTCGTCTGATCATCCCAAGCTCTATCCGCATGCCCCTGCTACACGTCCCTGCATATGCTCTTGTTGCGTTAACAGCTCCGTCCGACCATCCCCAGGCCCGTCCGATCGCACCCCAGGCTCGTTCGATCATCCCTAGGATGCACACATCCTTCTTGCGCACGCCCTGCTGCTGTCTGGTGCGTCAATAGCCCTGTCAGGCCCTGCTATCTGCTGCGTCCGGTCCTCCATCTGGCCCTGCTGTCTGCTATCTATTGCGCACGCCCTGCTACTGTCTGCTGTTGTGCACGCTCCTGTTGTCTATCCGACCCTACTATCCGCTGCACACGCCCCTACTACCTCTTGCTGCAAGGTACCTTCTTCTTTGGCTATATCATTCCCTAACTATGGACATAGACTCCCCGTACAGAGGCCCCACGATGTAGTTACGATGGCACCAACTACAATCTATGGGCCATCTACTTTCAAAGTTTTCTCAAGGGTTGAGGCTTGTGGGGACTAATTGATGGATCTGTTACTATCCCCGCTTCCACCGATACCAATAAAATGGTTGATTGAGAAATGAAAAATGGACAGATTATTACCTGGATTCTTGATTCGGTCGATCGATCAATAGTTGTTGGCCTCACACCACATCGCACTGCTAAGGCTATGTGGGATCATCTCCAAACAATATATCAATAGAGTAATGTGGCTCGGTTATACCGTCTGGAACAAGATTTAGTTCACCTTACTCAGGGTGACAAAAGTATTCGAACTTTTTACTCTACAATGGTTACTATTTGGACAGAGATGGGTATGATGGATCCAGAATTCCCAAATAACTTTAAAATATTTCACATAATGCGCGAGAGTGCGCAAGTTAGATAGTTTCTTATGAAACTGCGTCCAGAATTTGAGCATTGCAGGGTTACTCTTCTGAACCGTAGCCCAACTCCTTCAATGAATTCAGTTATTAATGATTTATTAGCCGATGAACAACGACTGCAGGTCCTCTCTCAGGGGACATCTCAGGGACTATCTGACCTGACACTTACTGTATCCACTTCTGCACCAAACCGTGGTTCCACTACTATAACTCGTTGCGGCTGTAACAAAGTAGGACATGTCATCACTCAGTACAAAGATTGGTGCGCGTATTGTCGAAAGACTGGTCATGGTATTCAGGACTGTCGTTCACGTGCTAAGGCATCCTCATTCGGCCGTGGACGTGGTGATCGAGGTCGTGCTCTTTCTGCTACTGCGACTACTTCTTCCGAGCCTTCTGTTAGTGATACTGCATCCACTGGTTCTGTTGAAGGTCTTTCCTTACCTTTGACTCCTGTGATGCTCCAACAGATCGTGCAGACCCTTTCTACGGCCGGTATGTCAAGTATCACCTCATCTTCTCCATGGTTCTTCGATTCCAGTACTTCAAATCATATGACTGGTGATGTATCACATCTCTGCAATACTCGTCCCTACACTGGCAATAAGGCTATTTCTACTGCAGATGACACTAAACTACCCATACGGTCCATTGGTTCATTAACTTTCTCTCCTTCTGACCATCGCCAGTTTACCCTTCGTGATGTGCTTCATGTCCCTAAAATCTTCTCAAATTTAATTTCTGTTGGTTAACTTACATCCAATAACTGTTTAGTCATCTTTCTTCCAAATTTTTGTTTTGTGCAGGATCTAGCAATGGGGGAGATACTTGGGAAGGGTAGGCGGCATGAATATTTGTACGTGCTGGACTTTCACCCATCCGTTACTCCAGCTCATTGTTTCTTCTCTCATTCTTCCTCGGATATTTGTTCGGCAAATAAAATGTGGAAACTCTGGCACTTTCGCCTCGGTCATCCGTATTCTGATTGTTTGATTTAGCTCTTTTCTTCTGGCATGTTAGGAAATATTTATCTTAATAAAAGCGATTTGGATTATTCTTGTTCTTCCTGTTGCCTTGCAAAAAGTAAGTGTATTCCCTTTCCTCTAAGTACTACAAAATCATCATCTATGTTTGAACTAGTGCATACGGATGTCTGGGGTTATTTTCCAATAATGTCTCTCTCTGGACTACGATATTATTTTATATTCATTCATGATTTCACCCGTTACGCCTACGTTTATTTTTTGCACTCTAAGTCACAGGTGTTTGGAAAATTCAAAATATTTCATTCTATGGTGGACACTCAATTTCGAGTAAAAATTCAAACTCTCCGCTCTGACTCAGGGGGAGAGTATCTCTCCACAAATTTTCGTACATATCTTTAGGGTCTTGGGATTACTCATCAGACCACCTGTTCGGATACTCCACAACAGAATGGGGTGGCTGAACGAAAAAATCACCATATTGTTGAAACTGCCAATACCGTAATGACCGCTATGAGTGTTCCTCATTCCTTTTGGGCGGAAGCTATGATGCATTTAGTCTACTTGATTAATCGGTTGCTAACTACAGTCCTGAATTGTAAATCTCCCTACTTTGTTCTCACCGGTTTTCTTCCTACATATTCCACATTTCGTGTTTTTGGTTGTGTATGTTATGTTCATCTGACATCATGTGAACGTAACAAAATTTTTCTAAAATCAGTAAAATGTATGTACTTAGGATTTGGAGAAACTCATAAGGGTTTTTGTTGTTATGACCCGGTCTCTCGTCGTGTACGGGTATCACGACATGTTGTTTTTCTTGAGCATATTATCTTCCATTCATCTGTTCCTCTTTCGCCCACACCAGTCTCTCATGGTCTTACTATTTTTCCTGATATTCCGGTTGCGTCGAGTACACCTCCTTGTCTATTGCAGGTTTATTCCCGACAACCACGTACAGATCCATCACTTACTACTCTCCCTACTGTACTTGTAACCGATCCAGATCCTATCTTAGTACGTCGTTCCACTCATGAACATTGACAGCTTGATCGCTTGATATACTCTATGTCTGTCATGCATTCTACCCTGGATTCTGTATTCATTCCTACTTCATACCATCAGGCAGCCAGTCATGATTGTTGGAAGAAGGATATGACAGAAGAACTTGCAGCTTTAGATGATAACCATACGTGGGACGTTGTTACTTGACCTCCTGACCACCAATTGATTGACAGTAAATGGATTTATTCTGTGAAGCTCAAGTTTAACGGATCATTGGATCGATACAAAGCTTGGCTTGTCGCTCGGAGATACAAACAGGAACACGGAATTGATTATGATGAGACATTCGCTCCTGTAGCCAGGATGAAAACTATTTGCACTCTTCTGGCAGTATCATCAGTTCGTTCTTGGCCACTCACTCAGATGGACGTGACAAATGCTTTTCTTTATGGAGACCTCCAAAAAACAGTATATTTAAAACCTCCTCCTGGTTCTTTAATTCCTGCCAATAAAGTCTGTCCCTTAAAGAAAGCTCTATACGGTCTCAAACAGACCCCTCGGGTATGGTTCCAACGTTTTCATGATGTTGTTATCAGAGCTGACTTTACTCAAAGTGGGCATGATCCATCCTTATTTTTACGCACCTTTGAGCTTGGAATCGTCATTGTTCTTGTTTATGTTGATGATCTACTTCTAACCGGTAGCAATGATACTGGCGTCTCGGCATTAAAAGACGTTCTGAAGCATCCTTCAATATGAAAACCTGGGTCATCTAACATACTTCCTTGGACTTTTCGTGTTCTATACGTAGAATCCTAGTCAGCCAATATAAATATACCATGGATCTTCTCGCCTTGGCCTCCTTAACGGATCAGAAGACAGTTCAGACTCCCTTGTAACTTAACGTTCAATATGGCCGTGACGATGGTGAACTCCTTGCAAATCCCACATTATACCGCCGTTTGGTTGGGAGTCTGGTTTACTTAACAATGACTTGTCTTGATATTGCTTACACGGTCAAAGTTGTTAGCCAATTTGTTTCTGTTCATTGAACTTTTCATATGACTGCAGTATTGCGCATCTTACAGTACCTACGTGGAACTCTGGATCGATCTCTGTTCTTCTCCTCCACGGCCTCTCTGGATCTTCACGCTTATTCAGATGCTGACTGGGCCGGTTGTACTCTCGCCCGCAGATCTACCGCTGGCTACTGTGTTTTTCTTAGCACTTCTCTCATCTCTTGGAAGTGTAAGAAGCAGGCCACTGTTTTCAAATCAAGCACGGAGGCCGAGTATAGAGCAATGTCAACAGCTTGTAGTGTGATTATCTGGTTACGTGGACTTCTTTCTGACTTGGGCGTTCATCTACAAGATCCTACTCCACTCCATATAGATAATGTGAGTGCCATTTAGATTGCCTCTAATATAGTATTCCATGAACGAAAAATCATATTGAAGTTAACTGTCACTTCATTCGCGAGAAGTTTCAGTCTCGGCTCATTTCGCTACCACATGTCGCTTCCTATGATCATATTGCCGACATTCTCACGAAGTCCCTCACTTCTGCACGACACTCATTTTTAGTTAGCAAACTATTACTTGTCGATGACCCGCATTAGTTTGAGGGGGGATGTTAGACAGGCTACATGCCTTGCCTTGTATAGCCGATTCTATAGATAAACAATGTATAAATAGAAGATTTTGTCTTTATCATTTTACCTTGTATAGTCGTTGTAGAACTCTATAAGTTCAACCCTTTAGGGTTGTCTCAAATACAGAAAAGAAAAGGAGAGTCATTTTCCTCAAAGCCTTCATTGTTTTTGCTTTGTTTACATATATATGTCCTATGGAGTCCAATTACAAGTCATGGCAGTTTTCTTTACGCAGCTGTATGTTCTATATAGAAGTAGAGTTGGTTTAGAAATCCTAGTTGTTTCTTGTTTCCTATTTTTGTAGGAAACATCCAGATTGTTTAGCAGCAGGGGACTGTGATTAGAATTTCTATTAGCGAAGTGTTTATACCAAATAGAAAGAGTTTTGAGTCCCATATGGTTTACCATGTACTAAGGCTTATAGAAAGACATGCATGCCATGAAGTGAGGAGAGTTATTGGGTATTTCCTTATGAATTTATTCCCTCCCTCCTTCCCTCCCTCCCTCCCTCTCTCTCATGCTAGGTGTGAGGATTCAGTGGCTAGTTTTGGTATCAGTTTTCTGCACAAATACAATAGTACTGCTGTAAATTGTTCTTCCTGCAGTATCCTATTTGCATCAATTTGATTTTATTTTATTTTTCCCCATTTGTCACATGATCATATAGTTAGTTGGATGCTTCTAGAATGTAGCTTTGGTTCTTGGACACCTGTAGTGATGGCCAGAGGTTCATAAGAAGTACCTTGGTTGTCTATTCCCACTGCTGCTTGAAAACTGGACATGGTCCATGACCATCCTTTGTTTCTTTCTTCTTCTTATTATTATTATTATTATTTTTTTTCCAGTTATTTTGAATCATCTCCTACTCAACTCTCGTTATCTTTTAATCCTTGATCTGTATGTAAAAAACTAGAATCAGGAAGAACATGTGTTTTTCACAATTGGTGTCTTTATAATCTCTTGACTTTGTATGAGACAGAATGCTGGAGATGTTAATGGTTATTACCATAAATTTTCTTCTGAATACTGTAAATGCGGGTCCCTTAGCAAGTGCTCGCTTCTCCTACAGTAGTGGGTTATGCCATCTCTAATCAGACCCCACCCCAACCATGCCAAGATTTGGATTTGCAGCTCCAATGATATTTAGGAGAGGTTTTCCCACTCTACTGTTATTTGGGTGTCTCATTAGGGCCTATATGTGTGTGTGTGTGTTTCCTGAACCACAACAATTTTGCTGTTCTCTTAAATTCCATCTTTGTTGATGCCATGGTTTAGAACTTTGTTTCTAGGATTGTACTGCTCAATTTCCTTTGATTCTTCTTGTGTTGTTCGTGATTCCCCTCTCTTGAAATTGGCCAAAGCCTGATGCTGGTGCTTTGCCTTCTCTGTTAAATTCCTATGCCAGAAAATGAATCTTTAAGTTCTTCTGATCATTCCTATTTCCAAACCACTTCCAGTGAAAATTCTTGAACCGTGTTTTTTGCCTAATAGGCTGCAGATCATCTTCAAATATCAGCAGCGTATAGAAAATGTTTCTGAATGGTTCTTCATGGCTGTTTTTTAATGCTGTGTTTTTATCCATTTTGTTTTGCTATCACTATTATTCGTCAACTGTGAGATAGTGAGTTTCAAAATTCCTGTGTAAGGAGTTTTCAAATGAAATTTACTGCCCGACTAGCATGCAATGCTTTCCCAAAAGAAATTTGGAGCTGCATTGGCTGGCTACCAGGAGTTTTCCAGAGCTGTGAAAACCTTGTTCAGCCTCCTAGGAAGTTACAAGAAAATTCATACTAAGGTGTCTATATTTGTACAAATTTACAGCAACAAGTGACCGCTTTCTCTACAAAATCTATCTTGTGATCATGCAGACACAGAAGTGACATTGGTATGATGTTGGATGGAATCACACTATGGAAGCAAATGAAAGACCGAAGCACAAAACTGGTATTACTACATCCAAGAGGCAGGCATTTAGATATCAACTTTCCAATTGTGCAAATCTTGGACCTGAATATTTCTTTCTCAGATAATCCCTATCTGGACTAACTTTGCAATTCTTGGATGATGATCGTGGAGGTGTAGACAGAAGGATTTTTCCCATTCCCAAAAGAATCCTCTCGGAAGACAATTTTGTAGGACAATTGAGTGAGAACCAATGATAAAAGTTGTCCAATTTAATGACAAAAACATCGAGGCTGAGTTTCTTTGTAACCTAAGAGGCTTAGGTCAGTATGGATGGACTGTAGAAGGTCAGTTATGGGGTCTGTGTGACCGTGCAGTCTGCATTTTCGGGTACAAGACTTGGTCTTGTCCAACAAAGAGTGGAAGTGCAGCTGCCAAGCTGCCATTATATTCTTTTTTCTACCTCAATGGGTAAATTGTGTCCCATATACATGTCTCATCTGTCCTGTCTGAAAACATGGGACACCCAAACATGCCCTAAAAAATTGTGGCATTTTTGGGGGTTGTGCTCAATCAAACCAATTTATTCTTCCAATCCTCAAGCCTGCGTCCTGATCCTTTTAAACACTGGTTCGAGACCATATCGTCTACAGAGATTAATATCTACACTACTTCCACCAATTATCTGTCTAGGTTCTTGTATTTTCTGAAGGTCATTCATTTGCACATTGTCCTATTAATTGCATCTACTTTTCCTCCAACTTTCAGGCTGATGAGTGATTCATGTTTCTCTGCAGACAAAAAATAATACCCCAGCTGCTCAGGAGAAATGCATTACACACCTGCTGCTGTATCATCTCTGTGTGAACCTACCACTGATGATTCTCTCTTATCCTGTCTTCAGATATATGGGCATGAGCAGCAGTCTCCCATTGCCGTCCTGGTATTTTCGGGTTTCTTTAGTTAGTAAAAGCTGTCTATTTCTAACATTATGTGAGAATCTTAGGCATCATTTGGATGTATCCATAATTTGTGGGTTGTCACATATGCCCTTTCGCCTGGTCCTCAAATTGCGGGATGGGAGTGTTTGGTTCAACCAAGAAATTGTGACAGTGTTGGTCGTTTTGCTCCCATATTCTGCCTCAATTACATATTGGATCAGCAATGTTGTCAAAATCGTTATCATATCGCTAATCATAATAGGGTTGAATCATATCGAATAATTGTGTCGTAAATCATACGATTTTTTAAATGATTTTCTTGAAAATTTTGAAAAAAATATGAAAGCATATAAATAAACCAGGAAAAAAAAAAAAACTCATCAATCATCCTTTTACCATCAATATGCACCAAGTAATACCATATCATGATGGTGTTAAAGGATTCTTATCTTTCCTTTATTTATTTTTTATGTTCTTGTTACCTTTCTTGAATGTAGAATCAAGTTTGAAAAGCGACATTTGATTATGTAGGCCGATGAAAAAAGATATTTTGGTTTCTAACCATCATTCGACAATACATATAAATCAACATGATCGTAACCATCCCTAAAAACGTTCAATTTGATGTTTCAACCAGTTAAGAAGTAAGAATTCATTTATTAAAAAAAAAACTCCAGGATTTAATTTTGAAGAGCACATATGTGTGTGTGTGCGCGCGCGTGTGATTCAATCTCTTATAAAGAACAAAATAAAATAATTTACATTTTTTAAAAGATTCTTAAAGCCCCCACCAATTTAAAAACATAAAATGAAAGCCAATTGAATCTCAAAATAGAAGAGAACAAGTATAATTTGAACCGTAAATCGGGATTTGAATCTTATATTGTAGGATTCAATCATCCAAATCAAAGAATTGTGGGATTCAAAAAAAATGGATTCAAGTTAGGATTCACATTGTTTTTCTCAGGATTCAACTCATATTGTAAATCATAAATCGTAGGATCTTGGCAACTATGATTGGAGGACTTTACTGCTAGATTAGATATCCAATTTGTAAATTAGGCTTCTGGAAACTGTCCCATGTGCATTTAGAGGTACATCCACACTGCTGCTCAAGCTCTTATGCTGTTTACAAATAAGATTTATTCCTTCAAACTTTCTTCTAGTACTGCTTCCTAAATGCACAGAGCTATTAAAATCCTGCCGGTCATGTTTTTGAAATTTATGGTTTTCCAGGAAAGTAATTCTGTCTCAAATACTCTTCTACTTCATCTTGGAGGATTTTGTGTTTTATTGGGGGCACAGGATCTTGCATACAAAGTGGTTGTACAAGCACGTCCACAGCGTTCATCATGAGTAAGTGAAAACATTTACTTTGTGCATGCATGTTCCAATTACAAACTTCTTGCACCAGTTAATCAGACGAGTTCCCATGGCAAGTGCAGTGGGAACACATGGCTGACCCTACAGAATTAGGACTGCTCACCCAGTGGGACCTGCCATATGTGGGGCATGGCCCCAAAGTCCGGTCAATTGGACAGTCCCAAGCAAGAAATAAGGCCACTGCCATTTTTGGGCGTTGTTCCAATCAAGCAGTTAGGATCGTCTGATCACCCCCAGTTTTGGTTGTGGCCGATATATGGGGTAGCTAACTAGTCTGGATCTTGTGGACATCCGCTGTTTGTCCCCACAGGAACACATGTATGAAAATGCTTGCAGAAGTTGTGTACAATTAGCAATCCTCCTAATAAAATGCATACTTTTGAAAGTTTGTTTAGTTGCTCCCTTTCGTTTTCTCATTGGCATAGTTTTATCTAATGCAGATATGCGACACCATTTGGACTGACTTCTGAATATGCTCACCCTGCTGAGATATTGTTCCTTGGCTTTGCCACTGTCATTGGTCCTGCTATCACTGGGCCTCATCTGTTGACTCTCTGGTTGTGGATGGTATTAAGAGTCTTGGAGACAGTGGAGGCACATTGCGGATACCATTTCCCATGGAGCTTCTCAAAAATTTTTCCCCTATATGGAGGGTGAGTTATTCAATTTTCTTCGGTGCACCTATTCTTGGTGGGAGCATATCTCTGTGGGTCAACCCTTGATGTCTGATGGTTTTTGTTTTTGCAAAATTAATCAGTGCTGATTTTCATGATTATCACCACCGATTACTTTACACCAAGTCAGGAAACTACTCGTCAACTTTTGTTTACATGGACAGGTAAGTTTCTGTACCTTTGATTGCAAATTTTATTTTGTACCTTGTAGATCTACAACCTGGATTTGTTATCAAGGTGTTCTTTATCAATTTCTTCTTTCCTCCTATGTGTACTAGTACTTATCATCTCATTGCAGTCTCGGCTCATGGGAGCCCTGTAGAATGACCTAACTGAAACTTTGCTAGATTTCTCCCATTTCCACACCCATGTACGCATGTGGACAGGGGTTGGCATTGATGAAGCAAGAGAAACTAGATAAACTTATCAACTCTTCGTCTGTGGGATTTCTATGACTAGGGGGGGACAGCACCAAGGACTTGCCCAACATTGAAAAGCATCGAGAAATGGGGAGATTCGCCTCTAGGACTAATCTAGCTATATGTGGAAAGAGATTGATAATGGGGTTTCCCCATACCAAGCATCTTCCCAAATCGAATGTGCAATCCATCTCCCAACATGAAGCCAATGTCTTGAATTTGCTTGCCAGGTCGAAAATAGCCTTTCACAATGCTGACAAAATAAACAAGGGAGAATCCTAGCAAACCAGAAACCACCCTCCTATCTATCCCAATTCCATTCTTGCTTGAGATCACTTCTTTTCATAAGCCCCACTTTTCTTTCTCAAATCTCCAAATCCATTTACCCAAAAGAGCTAAATACGTGAAGTAATGCACACTTGCATACACATGTTATGAAAATCATAGTTTGCAAACCCAGAACCAGCTCAAGACTCGTTTAGTTGTGGGGTTGGGTTGATTGATCGAGTCTCTGGCTGACCAGGTAGGTTAGAAAATAAGTATCTTATTATTTTTGTAGCATGTACCTACTCATCATCATCGTCCAAACCTTATCCCAATTAATTGGGGGTGGCTACAGCCTAAATGAATTCTAATACAAAAATAAAAATGTAGGAGAAAAAATCTTAAAAAAAAAAAAAAAAAAAAAAAACTTCTTTACACTTTCTTCCTCTTTTGAAAATAAATAAAAATCCCCACTTTTTTGCTATTTCTTTTTAAGAAATAGAAAATATAATTTGAAAATAAGTCAAACGAAAATGTTTCTACTAGTCTTTGAAAAAAAAATACAGACAAAACAGACAATAATGCCCCTGAGTACTTCATCCTCTTCTTCTTCAAAACTTCGAAAAAAGAAAAAGAAAAACGAAGAAGAAGATCTTCCTGGTTCTGGCAATCTTGGTAAACCAGACCTGAGTCTGATGCTAATTAGGGAGGCCTAGTTTTCCTGACCCAGTGACCAGGCTAGTGACTGGGCTGGGTTGACTCAGCTGAATCCTGAGTTGACCCACCTGGTTTGGAAACTATGATGGAGATACCCTTGAAAACCATGAATGAGATGGACAATGGGCTTTTAGACATGGGCTGCAACATCCTAAACCAGCTGCACAGTTGCCTAATTATTCCACTTAGCCTGGCCTGATTAATAAACAAGATTGCCTAATTGTTCCACTCAATGCCATGTTCATTGTCGGAAGTGTTGAAGTTACATTTCGCAGAACCATTCTCTGTTGGTTCAGGTGGGACCCACAAAGTAGAAGCAATTGTCGACTGGACCACCGTTGACTTCCCAGGAATTGCAAAGGTGATTTGCATGAGGATGGATAGAAGAGGCAATTTGTGGCTCATGTGGTAGCATGGGATACGTGTGAGATCTGTGCTGTTTATTAGCTGGGTTCCTACCATGAACCTGACCTGACCCAAAAATCAGGTCGATCTGCTCATCAGGTGGGTCATACATGTTTGATAAGGACAGTTGGCGAGAAAATGACTAACAGTCTATATTCAATGCACGTCTGCCCCCCTTGATATAGTGCACCATACTGATTTTTAACCCAGGGCACATTCATTAATGGCCCCAGATGATAAATGGTCCTGTTCATGCCAGTGTGCCACAAATCTCCTGTTTGATCTCTCCGCATGCAAATCTTAGCATTACTTGTAGAATATTTACACACAGATGCACCGACCTTCTGTTACTCTGCACTCAGCAATGTTATTCCATCTGTTATGTTCCAAAACCAGAGTATGTTTCCTGCAATAGTCAAATGGTTATTCTCTTATGTTGTCTGAGTAATCACTATGGAACTACCACTATGTTTGGAACTTTGGAGGCTGTATAAATTGACTGCAATAGTTCAGTCCAGAAGAACTGAATTCTAATTAAAAGAAAAGACAATTGTAATTACCTTCCTAACTTTGAATGCTAGGAACATTGCTACAATCCAATCATTTAGGGGCCTGTTTGGATGGGCATCACGATCGATCCTATCCATCTTATTTTGGACGCCCATTCAGATAACGATTCTAAAGAAATTGAGATTTACTCCTACGTGCAAACAGGCCCTTAGTGAACTGAAATTTCACAATTAATTTCAGTTTTGCATCCAAACATATCAAAACGTGTTGAAGGCTGAGACTGGCCTACATATTCTCTTATCTCAATTGGAATCTTTCCTATTCCAGGAATCCGATCCGGTCTGAACAATTCAATTCAGTTTTGCTTCCCAACTTATCAGAGCTGGTAACTGCTCTTATGTCAATTGGAATTTCCTATTCCGGGAATCCGATCCGGTTCACACCTGACCGGCATGGTCTATATAGATGCCAACATCTTTCCTGTTTCTTTCTGATTCAGTTCCGATCCTAATTCATTTTGTGAAGGATATGTTTTTGTGAGAATCACCACTGATTACAATTGCAACTGGCGCTAATGTGCTGAGAATCTGTTACTAACTCTCACCACTTTCCGTCATGGAACAGGATCTTCGGCACAGATAAAGGTTACCGGAAGCTGAAGGTGCTGAAGAGTGAAGTAGAAGCCAGCAAAAAGCAAATGTGAGGAAGAGGAGAATTTTTGGCGAAAAGGGCCTTGTTTGGTCGACTTCAGCATCACATCTCGAAGGTTCTTACATGGTTCTCCTGTTGTTGTTGTTGTTTTTCTTTCTTTTTGTCTATAGATAATGATGAAAGGTGGTTTTCATTGTGTGATAAAATGGAGTCTTTAGGAAGGTTTTGTAATGGACATTCCCCCTACAAGAATGGAACCTTCTCTCTCAAACACACACATGCTTGTAGCTGTTAGGGGTTTTGATTGAGTGCGGCCACTGCATCACATCCACCATGTGGGGCCTTGTTCCAACCAGTGGGTGGCATGCATGATAGATCAGGACCATTCATCAGATAGTGTACACTGTCAACATGCACTCAACTGAAAAATAATGTTGGCCCCCTTCGTAGGGTGATCACACTTGTATGAGAAAAATGGCGGTTAGAGAAAAGGTCCCAACTGTCCAAATTCAACAGAATGTTGCCACTGAGATGTGTGTAACCATGATTTCTGGTATATGGCATGTTCACAACGTGCACTACCTAATCTGAATGGCCTAGACTGGCCTTGTGTGTCATCAATGGTGAGAATGAGGCTAGGCAGGCAGTGGTGATGAGGGGCTGGGCATTCTATCAAAACCAGGTTGTTGGATTACTTTCAGGTTGGAATTTGAAGGTATGTAATGAGTGGAGGGGAGTTGGTGGGTTTGGTTAGGGGCTGTTTGTGAGGGCAGGGAAACCTTGGAAGACAAATCAAATTTCTATAGAAATTACCATTTCCCCTTTTTGAGAAATAAAAATGGTAACCTTGGTAGTCGTTTCCATTACCAATGTCTTCCAAAAAAAAGACTTGGATGTTGATTTCTTTATAATAAAAAAACACATGTTGAGGGCCTGTTTGGATAGTGGGAAAGAAAAGAAAATTGTAATGACTTTCCAATGATGATTTCCCAAGATTTCTATAATGATGATTTCCCAAGATTTCTATCAGCAATATTGAAACATGAATTGTTATGGATTTCATTTTTGGGAGGCCCCGTGGAAAATTCATAATGATGTTATAATGGTCACCTCATATCTTGTGCATGAGAATTTGATTATGTTACTTGGGCAATGATCACCTTTATGAAATTTGATTTTTGGTTAATTATTGAAACTTAGTGAAATTCCCATCATGGTAGAGTCATCTTCTTCTTCTTCTTCTTTTCCTACTAGAATAGGCTCTAAATGTCAATTTTCTTAGTTGGAAGTGACAACTCATGTTGTTTGACCATTGACCTTTTAATATTCTATCAACCAATGTTTTAATCATTGATGACATATCAGTATCACCGGGCCAGTGATACCAAAACCAAAATCCCAAATAAAAAAGGAAAATTTCAGAAATCATCCATAATATAGTTGATATTTGGCAATAACATCAACATTGCTGATATTTTCGCTCTAGCCCAGTATATATTTTTCTTCTTGGTATCGGCAATATCACTGATACCAACGACATTATCACTAATACAAGGGAGACACCCATAAATTCACAAGAAAATTTCCAAAAATGGAATTTTTCAAAGTACTTTACACGAATCTTTTGAGAAATTTGTTCCTTATGTGACATGAACCACTCCTTTTCGTCTATATGACTTGCATTGTAAGATATTTGAATGATATAAATTCATTTTGGTTTTAATTTAACTGATTTTTCTGACAACACATGATTTAAGCTCCTATTAAAAGGAAACTTATAATGTATTTTTGTTTTTTTGCCATACTTTGATTCCTTAATGTATAAACATATGTTTTTTAACATCCTCTGAACTTTCACCGAAAAATTCCTTACATGTTTCTGTATCTTTAGTCTTTGATACATGTAATGATGTTGATACCTGAACACTGCTATGAACAACAATGCTATGTATCAAACAATGGAATTACTGTTGGATTTCATAGTTTAATGTTTCTTGAGGATTTTATACGGATTTTGCACGTTCACCATGAGAGAGAGAGACGTTCAATGATCCATCCCGAGCGTCGATTTAGTGGGTACACGTTGCTTTGTCATTAAAAAAATAATAAATAAATAAATAACTGCTGGGACCAAAAGACGTTGACTAGGAAATACATGGCTTCTGTATGCTTTCTACTCTCCCCCCTGCCAGTTCTTGGTATATGAGGTGTCCATATTTTTAGGGTTTTTTGCAAGTAACTATATCAATAATAGGGTATTTACGAATACCCATGTCCTAAAGTTGACTTTGCAAAAGTACACCATTAATATACTATTATTGCAACAATATATTTTATTTTTTTATTACTTTTTTGTTGACTACTGTTAACTTTCGGGGCATCTCTTCTTTTAAAAATTACTCAATCCTACAAAGAACCACTGACTTGGAAAAAAAAAAAACCTATGCTTTACATTTTCTTAAAAAAATAATAATAATAAACTAAAAAACTTTCAACTGATTTCATCTTTTCATCTTTTTTCCCACAAGATTTGGGGGAATTAATTGTGGGGCCCATCCATGTGATACGCACCGTCCATCTGTAAGGCTCCACAGTCAATGGTAGATGTCAAAAGAAAAAAAAAATTATTTGTTGTTTATAATTCATGTGAACTTGGCATTTTTCTTTTTCTATATATAAGAAAATTAATGATATTGTTATTTGCAAGATCAAATTTGTTTACGTGGGTTTTTTTGCAAATACCCTATTATTAATGTGGGAATGTGCAAAAAAAAAAAAAATCTCTATTTTTTTAAATCGTCCATTCGGAAAGCTAGGCTCCAACGGATGGTTATGATCAGCTAATTAGACTTTGGTAGAAAACAAGGTGGACCAGACCTTACGGCCTGATCATTTATACAGATATCTGAAGATTTTGTTTGATTCTCTTTATTACTATTGGGGACCTTTGATTATTCAAGGGTCAGGATAATCGTCCATACTAACAGCAAAAGAACCAAATTAAATAATCCAATGCTTTTATTTGACCTATATCCACCATCCAAAGTGAGACCCATTAGTGAACGGTTTGGATCATTGGAAGTGATCTTGATCCTGGATTCGAAGGATAAAGAGTCCGGACATATCCTATTATAATCGGTCAGGATGTATTCTAGGGAAGCCAAAAAAACTAGGGCGGGCAATAGGTGGGGATAAAGAGTCCGGATAATCCAAGCCATTACAAAAAAATAAAAAATTCTTAATATACACGTGTGATTGCTTCTTCAAGCATGGATAAGATAAAACATACAC
This sequence comes from Magnolia kwangsiensis, assembly GCA_037074715.1. Lineage (NCBI taxonomy): Eukaryota > Viridiplantae > Streptophyta > Magnoliopsida > Magnoliales > Magnoliaceae > Magnolia > Magnolia kwangsiensis. The sequence continues at coordinate 121,868,626 of CM073578.1, read as the reverse complement.
GTGTCATTAAAATACTCAATCCCATCGGCGAACGGCTGTCCCATCAGCGTATAATAATAGAGCTACAAACCGTTCAGTGCATAATAATGTAGGCTAGCTTCGGTGGGTCCCTGTGGGGCCCTCCGTAACCTACGTGCCTTACATCCATGCCGTCCATCCATTTTTACAGCTCATTTTAGGGCATGATCATGAAAAATGAAGGAGATCAAAATCTTAGAAACAGCTACAATATCTAAGCCGTCCATCCTGATGGTGGATGCCAACAATAGAACTGGTACACTCAAGGGGAGCGGATTAGGTGAGACCCCGGCCTCACCCAAGACGGTGGGGCCCACCTTGATGTATCTATTCTGTATCCACTCCGTCCATCCTTTTTTCGAAATCATTCAGTACATGATCCCAAAAGTGAACTAGATTCAATTATCAGGTGGAACATTAGACGGTGCAGCCTTTACCGTGGGGCCCACCTTGATGTATCTATTCTGTATCCACTCCTATTGTTTGGATCTACTTCGTTTTCGTGACCACCGTGATGTTAGGAAATGGGCTCAAAACCCAAGTAGATCCAAACCTTAGGTAAGAAAATGTGAGAGGAATAATACCTCTCATTGAAATCTCCCCAAGTGAAAACACAAAAACATTAAACTGACCCCACCAACGTTTCTATGGTGGATGTTCAATCATCACTGTTACATGTCGTACGGCCCACTTGAATTGGGAACGGATTGGCTACTCCCCCTGCTACCAGCCCGTGGCTGGTGGTCGGTGCTCTGTGGGCCCCATCATGATGTACGTGCTTCATCCATTCCGTTCATCCATTTTTAAAGATGATTTTAGGGCTTGATACCAAAAATGATAGGAATATAAATCTCAGGTGGACCACACTACAGGAAAACAATAGTGATTGGATATCTACCATTTAAATCCTCCTAAGGCCCACTGTACTGTTTATTTGACATCTAATCGGTTGATTAGGTGTCATACAGACCCAGATGAAGGGAAAAAACAAAGATGGGCTTGATCCAAAACTTTTATGGCCCCAAAAAGTTTTTAATGGTCAAAGATCATTCAACACTGTTTTCTGTAACGTGGTCCACTTGAGATTGGAATATACCTCATTTTTGGTCTCATACCATAAAATGATCTATAAAAATATATGGACAGCATGGACGAAACACATACACAATGGTGGGGCCCACAGAGCACCGTGGCAGGGAGAGTAGCCAATCCGTTTCCACTTGAGTTTTTGATCTACCTCATTTTTTTTTTTACCATTTTTGCTAAGATGATCTGGTAAAATGAACGGAGTTAATTTTAACAAACATAACGGTTCGCCCTTCCTAGCTTCCGGTCGAAAAATGAAAGACGTGAAAGCAATCCGCTGAAGAAAGGCTCACGCAACGTATGCCAGCTACGTGTAAGCAACAAGATTTGTGACATTCACCAGCTGAGCATAAAAGAGGAAATGGCCAACCTACAACTCATGTAGGCCCATTGATCGAGTGGTACACGTCAAAATGTACATCCGTCAGATGCCCAACAATCTTTGTGCTTCGTACCCTTTCGGCAAGCATGATGAGTGGGCCAACTTGCTTTTATGATTTTATCCCTCCGTCACGTGCCTAACTCGCGGCTTTTGTAAAGAGCCCGCAAAGGCCGCAAGGGAGTCATTTTGATACTCTGGATTAGCATGATAGTCCGCATGCACGAGCTTATAAGTCTGAACTTTTCTGCGTCCACACATCAACTCCTACTAAACACTCAAAAATAGGGGAAACCCATTTACACACTCGAAGTGAACCATACAAATTGAGGGACCCACTCTGTGTGTGTATTATATAACATCACTTAAAAATCAGATGAGCTAAACAATCCTGACCACTGATTTTCAATAAAATCAGTACGGTGAATATTCACCACTCGGATATTTTGCTACTATAATCATTAGCCATTTAAACCATGTCCCGTATTTTGGACTGCTCAAATTCATTTTAACTTCCTTGCCACGTATACAAGTAGTGCATGTGCAATCAACCAAACCTCGAGCGTCGAGCTGCCCGGCCACCCATCCAGCCCACTGATTTGTTGGCCCAGTTGAGAGTTAACCATGGGCCGAAAATCTCTACAATCCCAACCGTCCAATGGATCAGTTTTTTTTTTTTTTTTTTTTTTTTTTGAAAAAGGGGGAAAAAAAGAGAATGCGATTTGTTAGGACATGGCCCAAGCACGGGTGGGCCACCAGATCCAACGATCCAAACCACCATACGAGCTCTAATTGGAAGGAAACGAATCTACTAACTTTCGAAAAAAAGCGAAAATATTCCATTACATATACATATAAGCTCCGTATATATTCCCTTGGGATTTTTTTCCTTACCAAATCCACATAGATGGGATTTTTTTCCTTCCCAAATCCACATAGATGGGATTTGGTGGACTTTTCTACCCACTACTTAGTTTTTCTCTTACGAAACTACCCCTCCTTCCACTTCTAGAAGAAGAATCCGGGCACAAACACGACCATTTTTTCCCAAAAAAAGACCCTGAAAAAAGGAAAAAGTAGTCCGTCCACGTGTCTTTACGTGTCCCTCCGGAGATCGACCACGATGACGCTCACGTTGTCCGTACTGTGCCTGGCGATGGCCAGCTTCGTGAGCAGGATAGCGGCGTCTGAGCAGGCCTTGTCCGGGCCACCGTCACGCCCAGCGTCCGTTAGCGGCGCTCCGGGCGCATGGCCGCGCAGGCACATGCGCGCGATATCGCAAGCCATGCTGTTGGAGACCACGTCCCACAGGCCGTCGCTGGCAAGGATCAAGCACTCGTCGTCCGGCGACCGGTACGTCACCGTCACCTCCGGCTCCGAGCTGACGAACGGCTTCAGGTAATTGTCGCCTGGAGAAAAGGGAAGGGCGCATGTTATTGACGGAAAAGGATGATCTAACGTGTGCCGAGGGGGTTTGGGGTTATCGTGCGCTTACCTATAGCCCTTGACATGGCAAGCACTCCGAGAACGCGCGGGCCGTCCCAGAAAATTACGCGGCCGCCGGCGGCTTGGATGCGCTGGAGCTCGTCCGGTCGGTCCGGCTGGCACATCAGAGATAACAGCGTCAGTGCTTGGGCAGATCCGTCCAACTCTTAACTCGAAGACACCGTCCAGCGGCGCATGTTAGCAAACAGCGCAGGAGGCGCACGTTAGCAAGTCGGGCGACGGATCGCCGCCGTTTTGGTTTCACCACGCTGCGCTGTGGTTGCTAACATGCGCTGGCAGCATACGGTCAGCGCGACAAGAAGAACAGCACCTGCGCTAGCTGGCTGCCCTTACGCCGAGGCACACATTAGCAAACGCGAAGTAAGAAAGGGCCTCACCTTATGATCGGAAGAGAGGGGGACTGGCTTCCCCTTCCGACAGAGGACAGCCCTCGAGTCGCCACAGTTAGCGACCACGATCTTATCGTGGCCCACCACCGCAACCACAGCCGTTGATCCCACCGCGTCGCAATCGGGCGTCTGTTTCTCGCAGCGGCAATGTACCACCACCGTCGAGTTGTTCTCGCCTCCCACAACCTCCATGTCCATCCTTAAAAAGCTCCGCTCCATCGCCTCCTTCCATTCGCTGGGCTCCACCCCTCCCCTACCAAGCTCCTCCGCCAGCAGACCATGCATCCGATCCTTGCAAGACATCGCCACCTGGATATGAGAGAGAGAGAGAGAGAGAGAGATCAGTCCAAAAATTTTATTTTGTACAGCTCGACTCGGACGAGCTATTTGTGGAATTGAGTGAGGGGAAAGGAAAAGGATTTTACATGAGAACATCCATGACCGTCGTACACGCCAAAGAAATGCAAATTCCCCAGGATCTGACGCTCCCGCTGGAAAAATGACGGGTGGATCGAGACGGCATCTTCCATTTCTCTCCTCCGTCCACAGACGGACGACATGCCGTACTTCGGGGACGACGTTGCGGAATTAGGCTTCTCCTTCACCTCTGATTCTCCTCCGGCGCCCTTCCTCTCTTCACTGCCGGAACTATCGACGGCGTTCTCGCATTCCCGCGGAGATGACACAGGAGAGGGTGCCGCCTCCGTCTTCTGCCGCTTGCAGCACCCGGATTCCGGCGGGGTAGCGACGCCACCGACGAATTTGAACCGTCGTATCTCCATCCTCCGGCGCCTCGCCGCTCGAGAGCTCAGCTCTCGCGGGACCGACGGATCGCTCTTATTGACCACACCGCAGCAGATCTCAGCCATCGACACTCCGATCTACAATCTCAGATCTTCAAACTCCGGCGATCGGAACGAGAATAACAGACCCTCCGACGAATTCAGCACTGGAAGAACCCCCAACTCTTTCGAATTCCCCAGCGAGAGATAAACCCTAGAAAACGTTCTCCATGGGAGGCTTTTAACTAGGAGAAGAGCTCGGGCAGCTGCCCGTCACCGTCACGGGCAGGGCCCCCGACAGCACAGTTGGTGTGACGTTCGCTCTCCCGCCTACAAGAAAGCATCTGACCCGTCCATATTCCTACCGGTTTTCTCTCTCTCCTCGGATTCGGAACGCCTGGAGAGGAATCGTGACTCGACGTGGACACGTGTCCCACTAATGGCCCACAGGAAGAGGGGCGAGCTTCCTTTCCTGACACGCACGTGGTCCCAAGGCGCCTCACTCCTGCATTTGGCCTTTTTCTGGCCAGCACCTATTTAAATGACGACACGTGTCGGAACGCCGACGCCGCTTATTGTGAGTCGCGGCTGACTAGGATGCGTAGGAATTTAAGAAGGTGCACATGCGTCTGACATGATAAGGGGATCTCAGCGAGTCGGGTCGTCTCGGGTCATTGTATACCCGTGTCCGGATCCAATTGAACGCGAGTAGAGCCAAACCCAGCTGTAGGCAATCCTAGCTTGAACGCGGCCCGATTCGGTTCTCCAGCTACTCTGGCTAACTCGGCTAAGTTCGATCAGTAGTCTGAGGAGTGCCTGTGTTCAAGCAGGCACGGCTTTTTTTAAGCTACGTACGGTATATCATTAATTTATCATTACCCAGATCCATAGCTCAACCGGCAGCCTGAGTAGAGATACCTCAATTCAACTTGAGGTCATGGCATGGATCCCAAGTGGGGGTGGCTAACATGAAGTGTGTGTATTGACATGGGTGTGTACTAACAAGTTAATTAAAGAAAAAAACACAATTTGTTAGTTTATTAGAGAATACAAGACATTAACAACATTTTTAAAAGTATTTTATCAAACACTCAGAAAGTATCATTAAAATAAAATATAAGTATTTTATCAAACACTCAGAAAGTATCATTAAAATTAAACACTCGGTGAACAACATCAAAATATGTAACACCCTGAAAATCAAGAATCGGGTAGAAATCCAACTCCCGAGTTTCAAAACGTCACTTATGTAACATAAATAATGATAAATGCATGTTGTCTGTAAAATGACATTAAACAAGATTGAGACTAAGCCAAAACAACATATCATACTCCAGACATAGTTAAATTAGCAAGCGGAAGACAGTGATGAATACATAAAATATATAAGTAATTATAAGTTTTCAGAATGTGAACATATTACCAGGTTAATTAAATACATGTATACTCCAAAAAAATGGAAAGAAAATAATATACATGAGTGCTCCAAAAATATAAAATGACAAGTGTCAAGGCGTCTAATCAATCTCCCTGAAATTCCGTCGATCAAAACACGCATAAAGGAGGGATCCTCCTCCTCATCATCAAGTCCGGCTCCGCTTCATAAGCAGCGCCATCATATGAAACTAAAATAGGGACTAGTGGGTATCCGGAACACCATCCCGTAACGTGGGAATGAGTAATCAACTCAGTGGAATCATAGAGCAAAGATTAGCATGTTATCAAATCAATCACGCAATAATAGTAAAGCAAACAATCAAATATTCCTAAATACTGTTGTTAATGTATGCATGAAATGACATGATGGATGCCCTCACCGACATACTCCCTCTTATGGCATCATCTTACGCACGCGGCATGCTTTCTTCCCGTAGTGCTCCACATCTTCCGGGCACATGCAATGTGATATGGATAATGATTACCCAGTTGTTATTAATCCTTTTCATATAGCAGGATTGAGAAACTAGGGTACCTTCCTTATATCTATCCCAACATAGATCCTGTTTAGGGTCGTCACTCCTAGTAATCTCATACGACGTTATATTTGTAGGTCGCTGCAAGGGCTGTCAGGGCTATTGCTTTCACTTGTTGCACCGCTCCCTCATCACCTTATTAATACAGGCCTAATGTACTCTTGTCGCTACGGAAGGGTCGTCGCTTCCCACAGACTCAGAATACGCTCGCGGTCACTATAAAGGGCTCGTCACCTGATTAATGTAGGCCGACAGCAAGAATATAGTGTCCCATACCACCATAATCTACTCACGAGTCTGGGTTGCACACTGGTCACTACGGGGAGGTTTGTGGCCCCAGCGTAAGCCGACAGCTCGACCACGGTGTCCCATACCACCATGCCCGGCTCATGAGTCTTTATGCATCAAGGTACCATGGTTAAAAGGGTTTCCAATGGTAAATTCAGTACTCTACGTTCAAGCAGTTATGACTTATACAGGGTGAACATACAATGGCCAGTCGGGTTACATGACGGGCTCGACTAGTACGAGCACATATCAAGCTGAGCGACATGAAGTGCATAAAACACCTCGTGTGGCCTAACCACTGCCGTCAACCCAAAACACGACTCACGTTCATCGACGCGTCCTTCGTGACAAATAGAAGCCAACCACGAATTTAATCCATTACCGACTGCCTGGACTAGGTTATAGTCCCAAGCACTTGCAGTTTACATCAGCAAACATATAAGAGTAATAGAAATGAAATACAAACAATCCAAGCATGTTAGAAACATGTTATGACATACAACGTAAGCGAATTAACCAAAACACATGTATTCCATGCATATAAGGAAAGCAATTCAATAACAACATAGAGGAAATCATGTATACCGTCATATTGATTGAGAATTCAATCTCAAGACTAATCTACAACAACATTTACTCAATACATACTAATACAAACATTTATACAAACACTTAGCCTACACACTTTAGTCTACATAGCGTATGTCGACCCAAAGTGCGTATTAGGGTGAATCTCTTCGCCAAACAGATCATGCACGCATTCCTAGTATCCTAACACGATAAATAACTATGGCAAACATTTCAGCAAAATATGGACGTAAACAGTATTTCCTACAAATGACTAAAATACCCTAAATCTCATATTTTCCATACGCAGTCGAAATGGAAAACGGACATCTTATTCTACATGTCAAACGGCGTGCTCGTCGATAATCTACTATTAAACGACATTGAAAGCTTTGAAATCAGTCAATCAAAGCGTCTAAAATCCGCACCTTAAAGCAGAATTGTAAAACGGAGTTGATTCAGACGATAAGTCTTCGTCAACGGCGGGTACGCTACCTATGACATTAAACAGGTTAGCTATACCAACACTACAACTATTCTAAGCTTCAAATCAGGTTAGGGTTAGGATTTCTTACCTAAGAATAGAGTTGAAAACACCGGAATGGCGGTGCAGAAGTGGCGGCTATGGAACATGGAGCAGCAGGGAAGAATCCTAGGAGAGAGCTCTGAATCTTCCTCCCTTTCTCTCTCTTTCTCCCTCTCTTTTCTCTCTTCTCTCTCCAAATTCGTATGGAATGAAAGAGTAAGGGTTTAAGCCCTTTTTATAAGTCTAAAAGTGACAAAAATAGACTTGGGAGCAAGGTATACTTATTTTATGTCCAAATACGGACTGTTCCATATCAACGGAGCATTTCTGGAGGTCCCCTGGCCGAATGCGGTCGAACTTAAGCTCATGGATACTGGATCCTGCTCACATCAAGTTTTCAGTCCGATAGTGTTCCCAGATCGCACGTGGCGGACCAGTTTCAGTTCAACGGCTACCATTACTCGATAAGGGTCACAAGTGCGTTGACATGTAAGGGCCATCTATCCTGATCCGAGGGTAAAATTTGATCGAATTCTGATGGTCAGAACGCTTAGAAAATGTCGCGCAAGCGACACGTGCCAGATTTCCTAAATTATATTAATTTCTAACATTTCTCATACTCTTCACTCTGGACTCAAGGAAATCGTCTTGGGATATCATCTGGACTTGATTTTTGAGGTGGTTGTCAAGTCCAACTAGGCGGTCAAGATTGTATAAGTTCGGGGTAATCGGACTTCCGACGTGCGGTCCAGAGCCGATACAAAGTTTCAAGGTGCTCCCGATAGCAATCGGGAATAGAGTTTGATCCTAGGTTTTACGGTATTGTAGCGTCACCTATCCTATACGTTTTAACTCTAGCAGATCGTATTGAAAGTGATTGGTGAGAATTTCACAGGTCATCTAGTGCAGCGCTAGTTGATTCTCATTGGATTTCTAAAGGAAGTAGCCTTTATTGATTTTTGTTTGAGATGAGATTTGAAGGGTGGAGCGAGGGTGTTTGAAAACGGAAGAAGGAAGAGTTTGGAGGGGTGATTTTTACCAAAAATTAGACGTTTTGGTGAGAAAGGAAAGCTTGGAGGGTCACTTTATGAAGGAAGTACCTGATCGGGGAGGTTTTAAGGGACGACCCATATACCAGGGAGCTACCCTAGCCCCCAAACACCTCCGGCCCGAAGCTCGAAATCAACCGAGCATTTTGACCGGCGATGCCATCGCCGATGAAAATCATTTCCGGCAAGGCCGGCCATATGGGCTGGGTTCCCCCTGCCCTAGGGACCCCAAATATATGTGGGACCCACCCTGGTTCATTGTATTTGGGCTTGGATAGGCCCAAGACTCCATTTGGAGCGTTTCGGGGCTAGTTTGTAAACCAGAATGAGTTTATGCATCATGTGGCATATGATTTTGGGGTAGGAGAGGCTAATCCATCCAACTAACTCATCTATTTTGTTAGATTCCAAAAGGTTAACGGTCGAAATCCATTTTACCCATTCATTTACTATTCACAGAAATTTTTAGCTTCGGTATTGTTCTTCGTCATTAATACCCAGGGATTGGTGTTCTTTACTATTTAAACTTGAGGAGTCGTGTCTAATATGAAAGTACTTGGAGAAGTTTGAAGAATGAGGTGATGAAAGGTGAGTTTTGAAGGAAATGGGTTGAAGAGTGATTTCTTTGGCTTTGGGATTGAGCTCTGAAAGTGATAAGGTTGACCCATTGCCTAAGGACATCTAATCCCAGGTTGACAAATATTTGGGGTGTTACAAAATCAAACACCCAGCATATTCATTCCTTTCTCACCAATACTTTGATGAGTTATTTCATCAAACACTCAGTGAGCAACATCCATATCAAAATAACCAAGTCATCGAACTAATTCGATCCAACTTGAGGTTCAATTCGAGTCGAGTCAAGCTCGAGCAAGCTCAAACTCAACTCGGAATTTTTTCAAGCTTTAAAAACCAAGTCGACCCGGCCCGAATCCAATTTCAAGCCAATGCAAGTCAAACTTTTCCAAGTCGAATCGAACATGAGCTGACCAAACTAACTCAACTCGTGTACAGCTCTAAAC